>CM029020.1:147619983-148819983 GCA_016801055.1 Panax notoginseng
CTAGAGTAGATAACCAGAAGAAGCTTGGTGAAGTTTCGGTTACAAATTCAATTTTTTTCATGATTTAAAATAAATTTTTCTTTAAGTCAAGGTTCTACTTGGGTATTGGATACCGACTTTGGTTGTCATAAATATAGATTTATGAAGGAACCAAGCAGAAGTAGAAAGCTAAACAAAGATAAGTAATCCTATGTGTGAGAAATAAAGCAAATGTTGCTGCATTAGCCATAGAAACTTATAGTTTAGCATTGCCTACGAGTAAACCTATTAAGTCAATAAGTTGTTATTGTATTCCAGTTATCATCAAAAACATTATTTCTATTTTGTTGTTGGATAATGAAATCTTTGGTTTTATATTTAAGCATAATTGTTGTTATATTTATAATAATAATATCTTGTATAGAACTGGGATATTACTTAATAGATTTTGTATACTTGACTTACGTGAAAAATTATTTTGCAAGTTGAACAAACTAGTATAAGAAAAGGAGATGATCATTCAAAGAGTTGAATGTTTGTATTTGATGAAATACAAGTGTGAATTATTTGAAAGGTTCAAAGAATTTAAACGTGAAATTAATTGAAAAAGTATTAGAATTATTTAATTAGATCAAGGAATAAATACTTGTGCAATAAGTTTCTAGATCATCTCAAATGGTTTTCTCATAATGGACGCCTCCTGATACACAATAATTGATTGATGTATCTGAAAGAAAAAATCGTACCTTGTTGGACATGGTGCAGTCCATAATGATTTTACCGACATTCCAGTATCCCTCTGGGGTCATGCCCTAGAAATGACTGCATATCTATGGAAAAGGTAACCTCAAAATTCGGCCCCAAGACTCCATAAAAGTTATGGACATGGAGGATTTCTAATCTTAAGTATGTTAAGATACAGGGTTGTCCAGCTTATGTGAAAAAGTTTCAAAGGATAAGCTTGGGACAAGATTTGACAAGTACAGATTTGTGGGACATCCTAAAGTAAGTTTAGGGTATATGTTCTATAATCCTACTTAGCAAAAGGTGTTTGTTGTGAAACACGCTACCTTCTAAGATAAAGGTGTTTGTCATTAAAGGGGCTAGTGGGAGGATAATAGAATCTTGAAGAGTTCAAGAACCATAAATCACTATAAGTTAAATAACAGGAACCTGCATATATACTTATTGTACCACAACTGAATCATAAATCTGGAATAGTACCAAAGATACCTAGGAGGTATGGATTCATCATAGATGATGATGATAAGGTACACATCATATAAGATGATGATCTAGAGTTTCATACGATGAGATAAGAATTCTAGTGTGCACAAAATAGACAGTGGGAGCGTCGTGACATTCCTAATATTATATGTTGATATACTATGGATAAGGAATGACATACTTATGCTACAATCAGTAAAGATAAAGTTGTCTAAACATTCTTCCATGAATAATTTTGGAAGAGTATCTTAATTGGGGATAAAAATCTATATAGATAGATTTAATAGGATGATCGACTTAACCCAAGGAACGTATATTTATTTGATGCTAAAGTCGTTTAGCATGGCAAACTCCAAGAGGTGTCTCATGTTGATGAGTCATGGAGTGTATCTCTCTTTATAATCTCCATAGACTCCTAAAAAGAGAGATCACATGAGTGACAATCATGTATGCAATGAAATATACGAGACCTGATGATGATCAGTCATATTCTGGAGAAGTTCACTGTGAGTCAGTAAAAAACATCTTAAAGTACTTAATCAGTACTAAGGATGTGATTAAAATTTATGGTGGGTCTAAATTAAAACTAGAAGGCTTAACAGACTCAAGTTTTTCAGACAGACCAAGACAACAGAAAATCCACTTTAAGGTAAAGAGTTACCTTGATCGGTGGTGCAGTAAAATTGGAATGGTTTCAAACAGCAAAGTGTTGCTAGTTTAGTGATATAGACAAAGTATATAGCTATAAATGAAGCTGCGAGTTGATTGTTTGGATGAAAAGTTCATTACAGAACTAGGAATTGTTCCTAAGTCTCATCTTGGATTTAAACATGTGTTGTGGCACTTTTATTTGATTATAGGAATCATTAAAAGATGGGAAATCACTATAGAGATAGTGGACTCTCAAAAACAACATTACATATCCATTAACTAAAACTTATCCAACAGCAGGATAATCGTCACTTCGAGAAGGAGGGTATGGGATACCATAGCGATTGACTTTAGTGCAAGTGGGAGATTGAAAGTAGTATTCACACAAGACAATCATGTTTGATGATAAAGCATACACTTTTTAACAATCTTATTCATTTATTAATAAAAAGTATTAATTTATTAAAGACTTTTAATTATCTACATGATGTTATTTTATAATATGTGATAAACCCATAGTTTTAAGCAATGCTTTTAGAATAATGTGATGATCATTCTAATGAGATCTAAATTCTTAGAAAGCTTAAAACTAAAATAGTTCCCAATCGTTGGATTACTAAATTGGGGATTAGTGAATCCGGATAGATTGGTACATACATTGCTTGCTCATTGGATGAGAATGATTGATCTCATGATCATTTGCGTGGAGACACTAAAGCAAGTATGTAGGTGCTTATTAGAGAATAAGTTCACTGAACGTGGCTCGCTAAGGAATACCTAATGGAGTTTTACTTGCCTGTCAATAGGAATTTCTGTAGTGATAGTAGTACAAGTGATCCTTGGACTTGAGATCATCATAGTATCTTGTGTATGATGAGTTATACTTTGACTTATTCCTTAAGACCCTTAGGGTATATCAAAGGGTATGCTTGGGTATAATAAGTTGTACATAGAGATAATGTATGATCAATAAAGAATCTATCACTTATAGTAAAAGAAGAAAAATGTCCAATGTGATTCGATAAATGACAACCCAGTAGTCCTTGGCCAAGGCAGAATGAAATTAGAAATGAGTTTCTAATTTGTATTATTTGGTGTTGTGCATTTAAGAGTCGAAATACATATAATTAAATAAAATAAGACTTGACAGTAATTACATGTCTTATATTTAATTGTGACATTGTATGGTGGAAGGATTGAATTATACGGTAACTATTTACTCGAAGGTTCTTTTATGATTAATGTTGAAATCTATATTATCTGGAAAGTCGTTGATCGCTAGGGAGGCTTATCCCTATTGTAGAATAAATATTATTTATTTAAATAAATTAATTGTTTAATTTATTTATTTAAATTAGATTAGAATTGTTCTTATTGATTTATTCGCAACCCGTTTAATATGGAGAACCTAAAGGGTCACACCATAAAAGGAAGAATAATTATTTAAGAAGTTGATGGCATAATCGTAATAATATGTTAAGTATATTTAATTTAATCTATGGTGATAGAATAAATTAACTAGCTTAATATTTATTATTTAATATTTTGGAAATATTAAATATAAATTAATAAGAGGAGTCTTATTAATATTATTACAATTATTATTATTTTAATTTCTAAAAGAGTTTAGGAATTAATTTAATATAAGTACTCTCATTTATTACTAATAGGATTAGGAGGGAAAATTAGTTAAATGAGTTTAATTAATTATCCCTAATAAGATTATGGAGCCCATTTAATTAAAAGAGTTTAATTAAATAAATAATACCTTATTTTAATTAAATAAGGTTACCTGATATCTTTATAAGAGGAGTCTTATATCAGATATCAAAATATATGCAATTCCAAGAGTTGGAGAGTACGTTCTTTTTCTATAGAGATGAAAAAACTAGGGTTTAGCCAACCACCCAACTTCTTGAATTCTTCTTCTTCCTTGGTAGATCACCTCTAGAGGCCAAACACTTGGGTGGCTAATGTTGATCAAAGGAAGGAACCAAACCCGGTGGATTCAAGTTGGACGCGAAAAGATTTGGAGGTGAACTCGTATCTGAGGAAGCTCGAATCTTCAAAGGTATGATTCTTGTTCATTATCTTTTCGTTTAATTAATAATTGTGCATAAAGGGTGATCCGAGTATATGATTTGTAAAATTTAAAAACTTTTTTTTTCACGTTTCTACTTATATTGTGCAATTTGATTGTGTTCATGAATATTACAAACCTAACAATAATATCCTGATATTATGACTGACCAACAAATAAACTTAGCTAGGACACACTAGCGAAGGATTTACTCATCTCTCCCCTCGTAGTTCTATTCCCCGATCTCTGCCAGAGATCATATCCCTAAGCTCTAATACCAAATGTAACGCCCCCAAAATAGGTCCTATCCATCCAACCTATTCTGAGTCGCCAAATACATGGTACAGAAAGTAACTACAACTTTATTACTACAATTGTCGTGTAAAATACAACAACACATATATTGTGAGTTTGATACAAATATATACCAACTTTGACTCATTTCCCAACCGTGGATAGCACGTCGCAATGGCACCTCACATAAAGGTACATAGGAAACCTTTGTACATAGGAGGTCATGCGTCTAGGTTATGATAGATATCATATGCCCACAAAATTATCCTTGGTTAACCCAATAGACCCCAAAGAAAAACGAGAAGATTACTATCATGTTCTTTCCAATGGTGAGTCTTCTCTTAACATATCACTATCTCCACTGTCTGCAATTGAAAATTATATTTCCACCAAACTCCAAGATCATATAGGTAGTGCTCGTAAATATACTCAGCAAGTGGACGTGCACAACCCTGTCTTATGATAACACAAGGTTGTATGTCATTTGACATCTTGTATGATAGTGGCAAAACACCTTTCCAAAGTTGGGTTCACCTCACCCTATTTGGTTCACCAAAATTAAATATCAAATGACGTATACAATACGACACACTTATCTAAAGTTCTCAATAGAATTATTTCCATACTATTTAGGGAGAACCTCAACAGCTATAGACCACCGTTCTATTCCCCTGTTATCCCCGCTCGACCCGGCAACACTCTTATTACCTGAAAGGAATTGTGAAACAAAAGGATGAGCACAACTAGCCCATTAAATGATATCATGACTAAAGATAATTAAATTATCAATAGCCTTCGTCTGTAATAAATCAAGGATTTAGAACACATGATAGATGATAAAAATTTTCAACCATAATTGCAGCGGAACGAGCAATTCATTAGAAGAGTCAGATAGACCATAAAGTCTATTATCTTCTCCATGTTAAAAGTCCACCAACAATGTTTTATCCTTGTAGCATAAATCAACAGTTCCTGTCCACATTCATGTGAATAACTCATAGTCATATTTGTGGTTCTAAATTCCTCTTCTCATCCAGGACAAAGATAATTTTCATCACGCGTCTTTAAGTGAAACATCAATGATCATGGTTATGCCAAATCACAGTTCATGTTCATAATCATACTAACAAATTCATCTTTGTAGTATGGGTCAAAGATATTAATCAACAAGTCATCTTTGCACTACGGGCTAAAGATGTTCAAAAATAGGTCATCTTTGCACTACAGCACAAAGATATTCAACAACTGATCATCTTTACACTACAGGCCAAAGATATTCAAAAACAGGTCATCTTTGCACTACGGGCCAAAGATATTCAAAAATAGGTCATCTTTGCACTACAGGCCAACGATATTCATATCTCAAAGAAATACATAATCATTTCAGAATTTATATAAACCATAATTATAACCATGTTGATCAATTCACCTTTGCACTTAAGCTAAAAATATTCAATTATAAATGCAATGGTCATGATCATACGAATCAACGATTCAACTTTGCGCTACTGGCCAAAGAGAACTCATAGTTACGATCATACCAATAATCTACCCATCTTTACACTCAAGTCAAAGAGAAATTTCTTCACCAGAATTATAAAAATGTTATATATGATAATAAAAACAATATGATCAAAACACGGATTTAATTTCAAGAGTAAGATTCATAAATCAACGATAATTTGTTCAGAAAAAGAAACCAATTTTATCGTGAATAGTACCCCATGAATAGTAACTCGTGAATAGTAATTTATGAGTAGTAACCCCGACATGAAAAAGGTAGAAATTCCACAATAAAATCTATACCAACATTTCGGTATAATGATATTGAAAGAATAACATTTCTTAAACTTATAAATAATTTATTTTAATTGTTTACACTTTACTAAATAATGCATTTAATCATCCTAAAATGCCAAACTCATAAGATTTCACCACCAATAACCAAAACCTTCATCAAAAATCTACATATACCTCATATAGGATTCTTAAGCCATAAAATTCTATTTGCCAATTTTCTTACTTCACGTAACATAATTAATTCATTTACTCATAACTAGTCCATTTTCATGAAAAATACCAAATCAGTAAAAAAAATTTTTTTCCTGAGATTTAGCAGAATATAGTTCTATATTGAACATATATTTTTCTTAGAATTTGTAAGACCCCAACTTTTATAAATAAAGATGAATTTTCTATAAATATCATTTTTGAATATTATGGAGTTAATTTGATATAATGTTATAGTTGTGGGTAATATTTATAAATTTTGCAAAGTACGCAAGTTGTTATATAATATTCGATTGGTCGGGGAATATTCGTTTTAACAGGGAATATTCGTACAACGACACAATCATTGGTGGACCCCACAACGGAATTATTGTCGGATTGAAAAAACGACAAAATATTTTATTAAAAATAATGGCGGAAATTTTACCATTGTTACTGTTGAACTACTCGGTAGTAAAAGTACAGTAATACGTGTGGTTGCATAGTAGCACACGGTATTGATTATTAATGCTTATGTGAGAAGTCACTCAGTTTGATTCAATTATTTTCAGTTAATAATATGAATTATTTAGCGATAATGACGTTTTGTTTTATTCGTATTATTAACGTAATAAAACAGAAACATCTTTTTATATAAAACAGAATACTTTATTAAAGTTATTCTATAAATAGAATATATTATATTTTATTTAAAAGATTTTTCTTTAAATATGGACCGTCAGATTAAAGTAATCAATCTGGACCGTTCATGGATTAGTTACTATGCATTCTATTTTTCTATAAATAGCAGCTCATTCCTTCATTATTTCTTACGAATTCACTGAACTCTAGAGAGAGAAACTATAGAGAGAAACTATAGAGAGAGAGAAGAAGAGTATTCTGCTACTTAACTACTTCCTTATTTCAGCTCGTCTTTAAAACGGTAGGGAATATTATTTCTTTTATATTCATGAAGAGAACTTCTGTTATTCCATTCTTTATTATTCTGTTGGAATAACCAGTATATGCGGTCTACCCTATACTTGGTGACATTCTTCTATTATTCTGTTGGAACATCCTGTCTGTGTGTTTTACACCGGACCTGGTTCCGTTTTTATTATTATTCTGTTGGAACATCCTGTCTGTGTGTTTTACACCGGACCTGGTTTCGTCTTGTTATTATTCTGTTGGAACATCCTGTCTGTGTGTTTTACACCGGACCTGGTTCCATTATTTATTATTCTGTCGGAATATCCTGTCTGTGCGTTTACGCCGGACCTGGTTCCATTATTTATTATTCTGTCGGAATATCCTGTCTGTGCGTTTACGCCGGACCTGGTTCCATTATTTATTATTCTGTTGGAATAACCTGTCTATGCGGTCTATCGCATGCATGGTGATTTCTTTTGTTATTCCATTCTTTATTATACTCAGTTGGTTAAGTTTTGACTTCTATACTCCATGAAATTTGTGAAATATCCTTGACATTTGCGCTTCATCTAGTATATATTCATGAAAATATTCTCCTGACCATTCTTGAATTTTACTCCACAAAGTAGTATCATGTTGACAATTTGGACGTTGTTAATTCTTGGATAAATTAATTCTTGAACTTGTTTTATTGAATTCTTATATCATTGTCATCATCCTCATGTTTATAAAGTGTTGAAAGTCATCTGTGGCCTGTAGTGCATAGATGGACTTGGTATGATTATGACCAGGGATTATTCGGTATAATCATGACCGTAATGTTACAAATGATGTGGTAAAAGTCCTCATTGGCCCGTAGTGCATTGATGGACAGTTGTTGGCATGATCATGACCATTAATGAATATACGAATATCCTTGGCCGTAGTGCAGGGGTGATTCGATGATGTGGATTATTTTATTAAGCTGAGTCTCAGCGATCACAGTGTTGGAAAATCTTTTAAATCATAAAAGATAGTAGAGTTTATTTTCTACTTGACTCTTTTAATGGATTGCTTGTTCCGCTGCAGTTAAACTTGATGTCTATTATATTTTATCAGTTTAACATTGTTGAAGGCTAATGATAATTTATTCTGCATTATCTTAGTCATAATATTTCTTACTGGGCTAGTTGAGCTCACCCTTTCTTTCACTGTTCTCTTCAGGAAATGAGAACGTAGCTGGGGCAAGTCGGGGAACGGAGTGATGGTCCGAATGATAGTATTAGTTAGTAGTCCTCACTATTCTATGTAATGGTGTGTTAATAAATGTAATGAGGACTCCTTTTGAGTATGAATACTCTCTAGAAGATAATATTTGTATTCAAACTCACAGTTTATGTTTTGTCGTATTGTACACGACAGTTGTATTAGTAAGTTGTATTTGTATTCTGTACTATGTATCTGACGACCCAAGATGGGTGATGTATACCTAATTTTGGGGGCGTCACAGTTGGTATCAGAGCTTAGGGATATGATCCCTGGCTAAGATGTGAGAATAGAACTAGGAGGGGAGAGACGGGGAATTCCTTCGCTAGTATGACCTACCTAAGTTTATTTGCATGGTATTTAATTGGTCGGTCATAATATAAGGATAATATATGACATATCAATTAACTTTTATTTTGTGGCAGTATCTGAAAATGGCATCTGAGAATGTTGAGAATAGCAATGGAGCACAGGCGATTATTGATTCACCACATATCAATAATCAGGATAATGTTCATCAGGAAGGTGACAATCCTCATGCAAACAACAACACTGACCAGATGATGAATGATGGAATGTTCAGAGGTTTTATGCAATTCATGCAACAACAGGTGAAAGCGGCTCCTGTCCACAACGTAGGTGGAAATACTGGAAACTCTCCGGCGGTCACCGCTAAACAGTTTAAGGAGCTGGGACCACCGGAGTTTAAGGGAGAACCCAAACCACTTGTAGCTGAAACATGGATAAAGCAGATCACCAAGATATTTGATGTCTTGGGTTGCTCCGAGGAGCAAAAGGTTCCCTTTGCCGCCTTTATGTTGCGAGGAGAGGCAGATTACTGGTGGGAATCGATAAAGCGTACTCAACCTGCCGCACTGAAGATGTCTTGGGAGAAGTTCCAAGAGCTGTTTAACGACAAATACTTTCCCGAGAGTATTCGTCACATGAAGGAGCTGGAGTTCATTAAATTGGAGCAGAATAATATGACCGTGTCGCAGTACGAGGCAAAATTTGCGAAGTTATCCCGGTTTGCGTCCCACCTGGTGGATAATGAAGAAAGAATGACGCGAATGTTTTTAAGAGGTTTGAAGCCGGAGATACGTCAACATCTTGTTTCTCATAAACTGTGTTTGTATTCAGATGTTGTAAATAGGGCTCAGTTGGTGGAGCGCGATAACCAGACAACGCGACCAAAAGAGAGCAGCTGGCAAAATGATAATACCAGTGAAAGCAGTCATCGAAGCGGTGACAACAAGCGTTGAGGGAATCAACAGGCCAGAAATGGTAACCACTTCGGTGGTAATCAGGGCCAAAACAATAAGAATGGGCATTTCAAGAAGAGGAGATTCAACAATGATGGAAAGACGTCAGCACCAGCACCTGTCGTTAAGGAAGGAGAACGACCACCTATCATATGTTTCAAATGCGGAGGGGAGGGGCACATCAGTCCAAACTGCGCGATGCCGTCCAAAGCATGTTATAATTGTGGAAGAGAAGGTCATTTAGCCCGATTTTGTCGTTTACCGAAGACAAATTCAGCTAGGATGGAGGCACCAAAGGCCGTCCCAGAAAAGTCAAAACCGGTTGTGCAAGGGAGAGCGTTTGTTGTGAACTCCCAGAGAGCAAGGAACCCGAATGAGGTCATCACGGGTAAGCTTATCATAAACTCTAACGAAGTCTATACTTTATTTGATACCGGTTCTACCCATTCTTTTATTTCTCCTACTTGCGCTCATCGATTAAATTTGATTCCGGAGAAATTAGACTTTGACTTAGCAGTTGAAACTCCATTGGGAGAAACCTTCATTACATCCACGGTTTATAAGTCTTGTTTGGTTCAAGTTGGTACCCACACATTACCTGTCGATCTTATTTCATTAAAAATACTTGCATTTGACGTGATTCTAGGGATTGATTGGTTAACTACTCATCATGCAAAAATTGATTGTTTTCGTAAGGTTGTTAGCTTTCATATTCCTAATCGACCTATTATGCGAATTCAAGCAACCAAACCATTAAAATCAATCGCTGTCATCTCAAGCCATAAAGCTATTCGTTTATTGAAAAACGGATGTCAAGCTTTCTTAGCTCATGTCACAGATCTAAACAAAAATACGTCAGCTTTGAATGATATTTCTGTTGTTAATAAATTTCCTGACGTATTTCCCGAAGAACTTCCTGGCCTACCCCCAGAGCGTGAAATTGAATTTTGTATCGACCTTGAACCCGGTACAAAACCCATTTCCAAAGCCCCATATCGAATGGCTCCTATTGAACTTCAGGAGTTAAAGACCCAACTGCAGGAATTGTTAGACATTGGTTTTATTCGTCCTAGTACTTCTCCTTGGGGTGCTCCTGTTCTGTTCGTGAAGAAGAAAGATGGGAGTATGCGACTTTGTATTGATTATCGGGAGTTGAATCATGTCACCATCAAAAATAGGTACCCATTGCCACGTATTGATGACCTGTTTGACCAGTTGCAAGGAGCACAATTCTTTTCAAAGATCGATCTTCGTTCTGGATATCATCAGCTGAAGGTTAGAACTGAGGATATTCCAAAGACTGCCTTCAGAACTCGGTATGGGCATTATGAATTCTTAGTTATGTCTTTTGGATTGACTAATGCTCCTGCTGCCTTCATGGATATGATGAACAGGGTATTCAAGGAATATTTGGATCACTTTGTGGTCGTCTTTATCGATGACATCCTTATTTATTCCAAAAGCCGTGAAGATCATGAGCAACACTTGAGGTTGGTACTCCAAAAGCTTCGTGAATACAAACTTTATGCCAAGTTAAAGAAATGCGAGTTCTGGCTGGAAGAGGTAGCATTCCTTGGGCACGTAGTATCAAGTCGTGGAATATCGGTTGACCCGGCAAAGATTGAAGCTATTCAAAGCTGGGAGCAACCTAAATCAGTGACCGAGGTACGTAGCTTTCTTGGTTTAGCTGGTTATTATCGGAGATTCGTGGAAGGATTTTCTCGAATCGCTACTCCATTAACTCAGCTGACTCGGAAAGATACAAAGTTCGGTTGGAGCGAAGAATGTGAGCAGAGTTTTCAAGAACTCAAGAGGAGACTCATTTCAGCACCTGTTCTAACAATACCATCTGGCTCGGAGGGATTTGTCATCTACAGTGATGCTTCGAGCAAAGGGTTGGGATGCGTTCTCATGCAACATGGAAAAGTCATAGCCTATGCATCAAGACAACTCAAGGAATATGAGAGGAATTATCCTACTCATGATCTAGAGTTGGCAGCTGTTGTCTTTGCACTTAAAATTTGGAGGCATTACTTGTATGGGGAGAAGGTGGAGATCTTTACGGATCATAAAAGCCTCAAATATTTCTTCACTCAAAAGGAACTCAACATGCGACAACGACGTTGGCTTGAACTGTTGAAAGATTATGATCATACCATTCAATACCATCCTGGAAAAGCGAACGTGGTAGCTGACGCATTGAGTAGAAGATCATATGCAAGTACGAGTGCAATATTGTCAACACAAAGGCCCATTTTGTGTGACTTGCAAAGGATGGAGATAGAGTTAAAGACTCCAGGGACCCATGTGATGATGGCGAATATACGAGTAGAACCAACTTTAATCGATAAAGTTAAAGCTGCTCAAGCTACAGACCTGGAGCTGATGCGTATGAGGAAGAAAGTGCAAGAAGGTTCTATGCCGGAAGCAAGAATCGATGAAGAAGGAATACTTCGAGTCAACTCCAGACTTTGTGTTCCTAACAACCCTGATTTAAAGTATGAAATCATGATGGAGGCGCACAACACACCGTTTGCAATCCATCCTGGAAGTACCAAAATGTATCATGATCTTCGTCATACATTTTGGTGGAGCAATATGAAGAGAGAGATAGCGTTGTTTATCTCAAGGTGTCTAACTTGTCAACGAGTCAAAGCGGAGCATCAAGTACCAAAAGGTCCATTGCAACCACTTGAAATTCCAGAATGGAAGTGGGAGCACATTACCATGGATTTCGTTACCGGTCTTCCTAAGGTTTCTCAAGGTATAGATGCGATTTGGGTCATTGTTGATAGATTGACCAAGTCTGCTCATTTCTTACCGATACGAGAAACTTATACACTTGAACGTCTTGCTCGTATGTACATAAACGAGATTGTAAGACTGCATGGTATGCCAGTATCCATAGTTTCTGATCGAGACCCAAGATTCACTTCACGATTTTGGGTTAGTTTACAAAAAGCTATGGGCACGGAGTTACGATTTAGTTCAGCATATCATCCTCAGACGGACGGACAATCAGAGAGGACTATTCAAACTCTTGAAGATCTATTAAGACTCTGTGTCTTTGACTTCAAGGGAAGTTGGGACAAGTTCTTACCATTGGTGGAGTTTTCCTACAACAACAGTTATCAAGCAAGTATTGGCATGGCTCCATTCGAAGCATTGTATGGAAGAAAATGTCGTTCTCCAGTATGCTGGGATGAGGTGGGTGAAGCAACGTTGTTGGGACCGGAGTTGGTACGTATGACTACAGAAAAGATTCAAACGATCCGACAACGTATAAAAACCTCACAAGATCGACAAAAGAGTTATGCTGATCTTCATCGAAAGGACGTGGAATTTGATGTAGGAGATCATGTGTTCTTACGTGTTGCTCCATGGAAAGGAGTTACGAGATTTGGAAAGAGAGGAAAGCTCAATCCTCGATTCATCGGTCCATTTTTAATCCTCGATCGAGTAGGAACTGTGGCTTATAGACTCGCTTTACCGCCAAGTATGTCTCGTGTTCATAACGTTTTTCACATATCCATGTTACGCAAATATGTGGAAGACCCGAACCACATTATTGAGTTAGAACCGGACGAAATAGCGGAAGATTTGACGTATGAAGAAGTTCCTGTTCAAATCTTGGATAAGAAGGAACATATTCTACGCTCCAAGGTTATACCTCAAGTCAAAGTTTTGTGGAGAAACCACGATGTTGAGGAAATGACTTGGGAGTTAGAATCTGAAATGAAATCAAGGTATCCTTACCTCTTCGACATACCAGGTACGTACCCTAATTTCGAGGGCGAAATTTCATAAGAAGGGGAGGTTGTAAGACCCCAACTTTTATAAATAAAGATGAATTTTCTATAAATATCATTTTTGAATATTATGGAGTTAATTTGATATAATGTTATAGTTGTGGGTAATATTTATAAATTTTGCAAAGTACGCAAGTTGTTATATAATATTCGATTGGTCGGGGAATATTCGTTTTAACATGGAATATTCGTACAACGACACAATCATTGGTGGACCCCACAACGGAATTATTGTCGGATTGAGAAAACGACAAAAATATTTTATTAAAAATAACGGCGGAAATTTTACCATTGTTACTGTTGAACTACTCGGTAGTAAAAGTACAGTAATACGTGTGGTTGCATAGTAGCACACGGTATTGATTATTAATGCTTATGTGAGAAGTCACTCAGTTTGATTCAATTATTGTCAGTTAATAATATGAATTATTTAGCGATAATGACGTTTTGTTTTATTCGTATTATTAACGTAATAAAACAGAAACATCTTTTTATATAAAACAGAATACTTTATTAAAGTTATTCTATAAATAGAATATATTATATTTTATTTAAAAGATTTTTCTTTAAATATGGACCGTCAGATTAAAGTAATCAATCTGGACCGTTCATGATTAGTTACTATGCATTCTATTTTTCTATAAATAGCAGCTCATTCCTTCATTATTTCTTACGAATTCACTGAACTCTAGAGAGAGAAACTATAGAGAGAAACTATAGAGAGAGAGAAGAAGAGTATTCTACTACTTAACTACTTCCTTATTTCAGCTCATCTTCAAAACGGTAGGGAATATTATTTGTTTTATATTCATGAAGAGAACTTCTGTTATTCCATTCTTTATTATTCTGTTGGAATAACCAGTATACGCGGTCTACCCTATACTTGGTGACATTCTTCTATTATTCTGTTGGAACATCCTGTCTGTGTGTTTTACACCGGACCTGGTTCCGTTTTTATTATTATTCTGTTGGAACATCCTGTCTGTGTGTTTTACACCGGACCTGGTTCCGTCTTGTTATTATTCTGTTGGAACATCCTGTCTGTGTGTTTTACACCGGACCTGGTTCCATTATTTATTATTCTGTCGGAATATCCTGTCTGTGCGTTTACGCCGGACCTGGTTCCATTATTTATTATTCTGTCGGAATATCCTGTCTGTGCGTTTACGCCGGACCTGGTTCCATTATTTATTATTCTGTTGGAATAACCTGTCTGTGCGGTCTATCGCATGCATGGTGATTTCTTTTGTTATTCCATTCTTTATTATACTCAGTTGGTTAAGTTTTGACTTCTATACTCCATGAAATTTGTGGAATATCCTTGATATTTGCGCTTCATCTAGTATCTTTTCATGAAAATATTATCCTGATCATTCTTGAATTTTACTCCACAAAGTAGTATCATGTTGACAATTTGGACGTTGTTAATTCTTGGATAAATTAATTCTTGAACTTGTTTTATTGAATTCTTATATCATTGTCATCATCCTCATGTTTATAAAATGTTGAAAGTCATCTGTGGCCTGTAGTGCATAGATGGACTTGGTATGATTATGACCAGGGATTATTCGGTGTAATCATGACCGTAATGTTACAAATGATGTGGTAAAAGTCCTCATTGGCCCGTAGTGCATTGATGGACAGTTGTTGGCATGATCATGACCATTAATGAATATACGAATATCCTTGGCCGTAGTGCAGGGGTGATTCGATGATGTGGATTATTTTATTAAGCTGAGTCTCAGCGATCACAGTGTTGGAAAATCTTTTAAATCATAAAAGATAGTAGAGTTTATTTTCTACTTGACTCTTTTAATGGATTGCTTGTTCCGCTGCAGTTAAACTTGATGTCTATTATATTTTATCAGTTTAACATTGTTGAAGGCTAATGATAATTTATTCTGCATTATCTTAGTCATAATATTTCTTACTGGGCTAGTTGAGCTCACCCTTTCTTTCACTGTTCTCTTCAGGAAATGAGAACGTAGCTGGGGCAAGTCGGGGAACGGAGTGATGGTCCGAATGATAGTATTAGTTAGTAGTCCTCACTATTCTATGTAATGGTGTGTTAATAAATGTAATGAGGACTCCTTTTGAGTATGAATACTCTCTAGAAGATAATATTTGTATTCAAACTCACAGTTTATGTTTTGTCGTATTGTACACGACAGTTGAATTAGTAAGTTATATTTGTATTCTGTACTATGTATCTGACGACCCAAGATGGGTGATGTATACCTAATTTTGGGGGCGTCACAGAATTTTTAAAATTCATTTACTATTTTTCATGTGGCCAAAATAGCCGAATATTTAGACATTTATCATAAACTGTACTTTTATCCAAAAATTCTGAAATTTACAGAGTATACTTTTGTTATATACATGTACTCCCGATAAAAATTTCACCAATTTTAGAGTTAACCACAAGGAGTTATAAGGGTTTACTTTTAAAATAGTTTTTTCCCATAATATTCAAACTCCTAATCTATACATCCAAAAATCGTTATTTTTTGACACAATCTAGAAAACTCATCAAATTATCATTTCAAATATTTCCAGAATATTTGAAGGTCGAAAAAATTATGAAACTGAAAAACATAATAACCCTTAAAATCTCTTATCTCAAAAGAGCAGTATTTCTGGCCGGAATGTAAAGACGAAAGAACTTTGCACTGAATAGCAACTCTCAAAGTATCTAAACACTCACAAAAATACGGTCGATAATATAGAAAGAAAGAAAACTTATTTCTGGTGTGATTTTTAATTCTAACTTAAGCGCCTATTTATAGGAAAATGCTAGAACGCCAAAGGAGACTAAAATAATATTATTATTTTATTTTCCTACACCTACCAAAACTAACCAAGACTAGCCATCACCCTTGAACAAAAATTCTAGCACATGTTTTCAACACCAACCAAAAGTGGGGCCCACCATATTTTTAATAAAAATACTTATTTTTGAAACTTCAATAATTCATAATAAATAGCCCTTTATCAGAAAAATATGAATTTTATGTCTATTCCATAGGAAATTAAATTCTCTACAACTTTGTAGCTTTAAGTTTTTCTAAATTCCCGACAGAAAATATCCGAAACCCACAAACGGATGATTTTCAACACTCCTTAAAATTCATAACAATTCATGCGTTATTTTTTAACAGTTCAAAATTTGTTGACATATACTCGACTAATATATGTATAACATATCCAAAAATCACAACGATCCAACGGTCGGATTAAAATTATAACTCACGCAATAGGGCTTTAAGAACACCGATTTGATCTTTTAATACCTCAAATCCAACAAAATACTGATAAAATACATCTACATTAATTCTTTCATTTATAACCACATAAATAAATCCATCATTTATATCCGCATCAAATAAATATTTTCTTATCACATAAATCAATAATTAATTATTCACAAATAATATTACAGAATCATAATTATGACAACCAGGTGGTTCCCAAGAAATAGGGGGCTTTCCGATAAGGATTTCTCCTTACTGGCGCGTAATTAGATGACCAAACCTCTTCTTGACAGAACTTTCTAGACATTATCAATAATACTATCTAATAATATTATTCAAATAATATGAATTATTGATCTGATAATGGGAAATACTGTGCAGTGAGAATTATTGAAAAAATAATAATATAAAATATCAACGCAACAATTATTGAATCAATAAAATAAAATATTGAACAGTAATTACTGTAATAATTATTGAGTAGTGTCTTCTTACGTAAGAATCAATAATTCAAAAATGATGTGCAATACTGTGTGCTACTGTGCAACCACGCATATTACTGTATTTTAACCACGAGGTATTCCAATAGTGTTAACGGTAACAATTACGTCGTTTATTTATAAAACTTAAACTTATCGTTTTCTTCGTTAGACATTTATTCTGTTATGGGGCCCACAAATGGCTGCGCCGTCGTACGAATATTCCCCGACAACAAGAATATTTCACGACCAAACGAATATTCCCCAACAAAAATGAGTATTTTATAACCACTTGCGTATTTTGAAAATTTTATATATATATCACCCTTAACTTTAACTTTTTTATCAATTTAACTATTTACTAAATTGGAAAATTGAATACTTTTATTTCATAAAATTCGGGGTCTTACATTCACAGTAGGTGTTCTTCATCAATGAAGAACAACCATGGTCAATGCTCTGGGGGCTACTTTGACCATGGTTAATTCCTAGCTGGTTATGATTCTGAGCATGAGAGTGTATTCATGGTGTAGTACTAGTGTAATACTACAAGTACTAACCAATTTTAGGGTTTAACTACTTCATAGCATGAGGATCTAAGTGTTCAAAGTTACTGACAAGTCTGTTCAGGAGTTTATGAGTTACCTAGAAACTCAGACAGTGCTAAGTAGCTACTTTAGAGCTTCAATTATAACTTGGTTTTTGTGTATTGTTTGAGTGTTAGAGTGTCACACCCTTATAGTTTACATGTCAAAGTACAAAAGTACTACACTTAGGTACCTTAACTGCATCACATAAGTAAGATATGGGTTGGTCAAAAGCTTGTCAGAATCATGTTCTTTAGTTTTCTGGAAATTCCAGAAAACTAATTTTGTGCTTGGATCATGTTGATGTTTTAGGTGTTTTGATGTCATGGTTCTATAGTCCATATGCCAGGGTATATCAATGATACACTTATACAAGCTAAACACATAACACATGCAAGATCTAAGCCCAACAAAACCAATCATCTTTTGGGGAATTTCTGGGTTACCTAGAAATTCATATGCATAACTGGTCAACAATGTTTGACCATTAATAACTTGGAATCTGGACATGATATGGACATGATTTAACTTCCAGTTTACTCTCCTCATAGCATACTACAACAATGATGCACTTAGCAAGTCTAATAATTAACAGATTTGGATCTATGACATCTGATATTTGACTGTCAGGCCATATATATAGGGTTCTTGATAGTTTATAAAAACTTCATTTTCATGCACTTAGATGTTATGGATCCATGATATATCATCATAGATCACTATATAGCATCCCATAACACATAAATAAACATAAAAATACAAAATTTTTCTAAGCATACAAGATCTAGCTTAGGGTTAGGGTTTATACCTTTCTTGAACAACCTTTGATCTTTACTTCCTAATATAATCTTGGGGTGTTCTTAGCTTTTCTTGGGACTGATTCACTATCTCATTTTTGTGGCTTGAGAGAGAGAGAGAGAGAGAGAGAGAGAGAGAGACTTGGCCAGTGTATGGAACACAAATGAGGCTATCTTGTATATTTCATTTTCTTTAATCTCTCAATCATTGATCTTGTAGATGCTAATGATGCTATATGGCATGAAATAGCTAATTCAAGTTAGATGTTTAGCACAGGGTGATATCTCAAGTGGTGAGTCAGTAGATTTGATCATATCTTTTTACTTACAAGTAATAAGGGTATTTTAGTAATTTTGCATCCAAAACGGTAATTTGGTAATTTCCTACATAATTTTAAGGGTAATTTGGTCATTTAACATGATTCCCTTTAATCTTAACACTTAGGGTTTAATACTTAGCATTAGGGTTTGATAATTATGGTTTAGGGTTCCCGAATAAGAAATTAGGGTTTTTAAAAATAGAATTAGGATTCTTAATTGATCGTTAGGGTTTCCTAACTAATCGTTAGGGTTTCCTAACTGCAAATTAGGATTGTTAATCTAACATTAGGGTTTCTAAGGTTATACCTTATCTGATTAACATTTGATCATTAACCCCATACTATACAAACACATAATCATAGATACAATTATAATAACTGTATTAATAATTAAATCCCAATCCATAATTAGGGTTATAGTTTTCATCAGCTGTTTAACATAACTTCATTCATATTTCTTAGTCAATAACCAATTTGACTATCTTTCTACACTCATATCACATACGCTTAACATAATAATGCTAATCAATATTGATATTAAAAAAAATTATTCGTAAAAAAATAGAATTGTTTAAAATTTAGGGTCCTGACAGTTTACGATGGAGAACCTACAATTTTGGAGAGAGTGTGAACAAATGAAGAAAAGAATAGTAGATGGCCAGAGAAGAGACTAAGTATAGTCTTGATAATGAGGTGTTATTAATATTTGAAGGAAGAATGTGGGTTCCGTGTGAAAAAAATGGAATTAAAGGAAGAAATATTACAAGAGGCCTATAGTTCGAGGTACTCGATTCATCCTAGTAGTACTATGATGTATCAAGACCTTCGACAGAACTTTTGGTAGCCGATCGTGAAGAGGAAAATAGCAGAATATGTGAGTAGGTGCTTAACTTGTCAAAAAGTTAAGGCCGAACGTTAATGACCAAGTGACTTGTTAGAGTCATTGGAAATTCTGGAACGGAAGTTGGAGCATATCACGATGGACTTTATGGTGGGACTTCCAACTATGCAGAAAGGGTACGACACTATTTGGGTAATAGTGGATCAGTTGACGAACTTGGCTCACTTTTTGTCGATAAGAGTCAGGTTTAACCTAGAGTAGTTAGCTAAATTTTTTGTTACGGAGATTGTTTCAAGACATGGAGTGCCAATTTAAATTATGTCAGATCATGATCCACGATTCACATCGAATTTCTGGAGGAGTTTATAAGAACAGATGGGAACGCAACTATGGTTGAGCACGACGTATAATCCACAAACGGATGGACAAAGTGAAAGAACAATTCAAACGCTTGAAGATATGTTAAGATCTTGCATTATGGATTTCTAAGGGAACTGTGATAATCATTTACCGTTGGTAGAGTTTTCTTATAACAATAGTTATCATGCAAGTATAGGCATTGTGACGCCCCCAAATTCGGGTATCTTTCAACCCGACAAATGGTGCTACACGGTACTACTAACTATACATTCATTCCATTGAAACAACATCCAAATGAGTATATTAACTACATTCTTATTACAATCATAATAAATCCATTCGCAGGTTCTGAAATCAAAATCATTCTTTAGTGTTCATAAGTATAATACATACAAACATACTAGTCTATTACAGGATAAACTAATTATCCAGCTTAGCCTTGCCCTTTATCTCTCTTAGAGCTCTCAGTTCATTCGGCCTTAGCTGTAATCATATAATTCAAGCAAGAAGTGAGCATAACTAGCTCAACAAGTCTAGCAATGTATAATATAAATACCACGTCGAGAATCATATGATTATTCTTTAATAACTGAACAAATAGCTATGAAGTACTATGAAACATTGTATATCACTTTTCTTTCTCATATAACAATTCCGAAGCACTTATAGGAACTTAGGAATTTTGAGTAGGTCAAAGACCATGAACATTCTCTTTTGTTTTCATTCATGAAAAAGGACAGCTCGGCACTAAGACCGTAAGTCCGATATATCTTGCGCGCACTTTAGTTCTCTATGTTGATCAACATTCATCCGTTAAACGTATTCACGTTTAAGTTTTGGCAACCTCGCATGCCCATCGAATAATCGATGTAAAATATATTTTTTTATTCATACTCAGGCTTACCTTGAAGCCGTACCAAACAATTGGCGTAGGATAACGTTAACAATTCTATATTGAAAGATTTATAAATAAATCAATCAACTCTTCAAGATTAGTCTAGCCGAGGTAAAACTGACATCGACCCTTTCGTTAAAGTAATCCATGCATCTCATAACATGAATCACATAGAACTTGGCTAACACGAAGGTTAGACAAGCGTTAAGAAAACTTGCCTTCAAGTGTCTTCAAATAATATTCAACCATTCTCAATTTTTATAGTATCTACATGATATATTCACATAGCACACTGTAATTAGCAACCAAACAATTGAATCACATTATTTCTACCAACTTCTTTCTCTTCTATGTCTTAGCCAAATTTATTTCATTAATAAAACTCGTTTCAAGTATTTTTTCGCCCTTACGACTTATTACCTTTCATCGTTTCATTACCAATAACTCACGTTCAATTCCTAAGGTCATCACCATAGACGTGTGAAAGGAATGGTCTTAGCATGTACATTAAGTATATACACTTGCCCCATATGGTCTTCTATCATTTGGGTTCAAAAACTAATTTGTTCAACATTTCCCCTGGCTTGGCGCTGCGGCGCCGACCTTATGCCTACCATTGGCGCTGTGGCGCCATACTTCAGTACCTAACCCTCTGTCTCGGCGCTGTAGCACGAGACTTATGCCTACGAGACGCGCTACGACACCACTCTATAGTGTCCATGCCCTCGAACCGGCGCTACGACGCGAGATTTATAGATTGGGGTGGCGCTGCGGCGCCGACCCTGAGCCTCAGATAGTTTTGAAAGTTTTCTTGTTCCATAAAATTCCCGGGCTCATAACTTTTTCGTTTTACATCCAAATTGGCTAGTTCAAAAGACATTAGCTCACAAATCACATGCTCAATGATTTTATTAGAAATATTTCATTTTTGAATCTTGTAACACGGAATTCATCGATTAGTTCATTATTGAGCGTTCGTTTAACGTTCGTGAACGTTCATAGCTCTATTCTTCGTTCTAAGTCAAAATTCGACGATTCTCGAGTCCACGACTCTTGAATACCCTATCTTACGTGATGCCATTGAAAACCAAGGTTTCCAAGCTATACGGCAATTTTCGACTACTAATCCGAGATTTTTACGTTTTTAACGCTTAACAGCTAATTTTGGAAAATTTGACATAACTTCGTTAATCGAGTTTTCTACGCCAACTCAAATGGAAAAACTCCATTGATTCATCATCTACATCCTAACCAAACAAGATGCACATACCCTATGATGGTTTTCAATTTGTCCATCAACAACAAAATAAATGCTTTACGGGTTTCTTAGATTTTAAAACTTACTTAACACTTATGATTATAAATCGTACATGACTTATAATGACTTATCCCACTATTAGTCATCCATATGACCCTGGAAGAGACATGCTCCACCAAATCATACTTCTCTACAAAAAAGATCGAAGGCTAACGTTTTATGAAAAGTTACCTTTACGTTCTTCGCGTTCTTGAGTAAACTTGTATACTTTGCTTTGAACTCACTTGATTGCTTGTTATCACACTTTTCTCTTTCTCAATGTATGTTGGTCAAGTTTGGTAAAACAACAAATGAACTAAGCTAGCTTCATATTTATAGAAAAACCAAATGGAGGGTAAAATGGTCTTTGTGCCCCACCTCCTTACTATTCAATGTGTAGCTACCAAGTAACCACTTTACTTGGTGTCCAAGTGGCCGGACCACATGTCTTGTAGGTCCCCCCATGGGTTACCCCATGGGTTTAACCCATCCGGTGACCCGTCGGTTGGATCTGCGGTTCATTTTCTTGGTTTGGACCTTAACATTAATTCATATTGGGCCTAACATTGGCTTAATTTCACAAACATTGGGCTTGACATAATCCAAGTCTAATTGGATTACGCAAAGTCTATGAACTCAAAGTCTATTAAGACTAATCGTATTCTATGCGTTCAATTCTCGTATTCTCTTCGTATATAATTCGTACGATATTCGTATTGTACGTCGTAATTGTAAGACCCCAACTTTTATGAATAAAGATGAATTTTCTATAAATACCATTTTTGAATATTATGGAGTGAATTTAATATAATATTATAGTTGTGGGTAATATTTATAAATTTTGCAAAGTACGCAAGTTGTTATATAATATTTGATCGGTTGGGGAATATTCATTTTAACAGGGAATATTCGTACGACGACACAATCATTAGTGGAACCCACAACGAAATTAATGTCGGATTGAGAAAATGACAAAAATATCTTTTTATAAAATAATGGCGAAAGATTTACCGTTAAACTGTTAGAATACACAGTGGTTAAAATATAATAATACGCGGGGTTGCACAGTAGCACATAGTATTGCAGAATATTTTTGAATTATTGATTCTTACGTAAGAATGCACTACTTAATAATTGTTATAGTAATTACTGTTCAATATTTTATTTTATTGATTCAATAATTGCTGCGGTCATATTTTATATTATTGTTATTTTAATAATTATTACTGCACAGTATTTCCCATTATCAAATCAATAATTCATATTATTTAAATAATATTATTAGATGTCATTATTGGTAATGTCTATAAAGTTCTGTCATTGAGAGGTTTGGTCACCTAATTGTGCGCTAGTAAGGAAAAATTCTTATCAGAAAGCCCCCTCTTTCTTGGGAACGGCCTGGTTGTCATTATTATGATTTTGTAATATTATTTATGAATAATTAATTATTAATTTATATGATAAGAAAATATTTATTTTATGTGGACATAAATGATGGATAGAAAAATAATTATTTTATGTGGTTATAAATGAAGGAATTAATGTTGAGGTGTTTTATCAATATTTTGTTGGATTGGAAGTATTAAAAAATCAAATCAGTGTTCTTAAAGCTCTATTGCGTGAGTTGTAATTTTAATCCGACCGTTGGATCGTTGTGATTTTTAGATATGTTATGCATATATAAGTTGAGTATATGTCCACAAATTTTGAACCGTTAAAAATTAACGTATGATTTGTTATGAATTTTAAGAGGTGTTGAAAATTGTCCGTTTGTGAAATTCGAATATTTTCTGTTTAGAATTTGAAAAAACTTTCTTTCGCAAAGTTGTATAGAATTCGATTTCGTGTGGAATGGACATAAAATTCGTATTTTTTGATAAATGGGCTATTTATTATAAATTATTAAAGTTTCAGAAATTAAAATATTTTTATTAAAAATATAGGTGGGCCCGACTTTTGGTTGTTGGGAAAGGTGGCTGATTTTAGTGGGCCCCACTTGTGGTGGCTGATGAAACGACCCCAAAATTCATACAATTTAAATCTCAACTTTGGTCATTAATAACACATCTACCCTCTGATTTTACATCATTATTCGTTGTTAAACTTTATAAAATGCGGAATAATTTAAACTTTTATGTCTTTTTACTTTAATTCCCTGAATCAAAACTTTTATTAATTACATGTCTTTGAATCAATCATACTTTATGATTCACTTTATCATTGTTATCATATAAAATTTTACATTTCAATCCGATAACCTTTACATATCAGATAACTCTAACTCTAGCTTTACAACTCAATATAAAACTATACATCATAAAACATTTAATACATCTCATGAGTCTTAATCATGGTTTAAAGAAATAGTAACTTTAGATAAAAATATAAGTTTTCGTATATTATTTCTGAACCACTCATTCAAGTAGCACATAGTGACATCTTCAATCTTTAACCTGCAAAAATGGTTATTTGCAAGGTTGTGCTCGATAGCCCAACAAAATCTAACAGTTTTCATGCATCACGTAGCATATAATAACATGCATCAACATATATCTCATAAACATTGTACTAACATCACATACATGTTACAGTTCGTACAAAAAATATAAAGATTGAGTTCCTTACTCAATCATCATGCTTTATTCAATCAACATAGTCATAGATTGACTTTATTGTTTCATACTTTCAACATATATATAACACATCATGTTGTTTGCAATAAAGATTTAAAATAGTTAATCGCCAAGTTCACATAGCAAATAGGAAATGAAAGACTTGCCTGGTTCGTAGATTACCAATTACCGAAAAACAGCTTAAATTCTTTGTGTACATCCTACAATAGTTCAAAGGTTTATATTCACATGCATTAGTTACACATATAATGAAATCACAATGACTCTTAGTAACTTGCGTCTCTTTGAAACTTATCTCATAACTTCAGGTGTTTACTCCTCTTCGTATGATACTAATCATTACATAATTCCATTTTATGTTTCTTTATACTTCTTTCGAAACCGACACTTAACGTTCATTAAAGTCGTCATAGATTCCATTACCACATATTAGATGTATTACACTTGTTAACAATAACTAGGTTATATAACCTCCGCCTTATATCTTGTTACACTTCCCTTACCATTGACAATTAAGTCTACTAACTCGTATTTACATCCTTTTAAACATATATTAGATTAACTAATCAAGTTAACATTCAAATCGTTCTTTCAGCTTATATCTCACCATAAACCAACATAAACCTTATCATTTATCTTCAACTTTTAAAAACATCACATTTAGTTTCATTTCATAACTTATTTAAATAATTACTTAAAATCTTCCCATTTTATATTACATCTCATTATAATCTGTTATTATAGTCCACATTATGTTTAAACATCATTAACATGCTTGCCAAATTAGATTAAGTCCACTAATCATGACCTTCAAATAAGTAGACTTCACTGTCTCAAACCAGGGTATGGCGCAGCTACGCCGGCGCAGCTGCGCCGTTTCTGACCTTGGCACCAGCGCAGCTGCGCTGGTACACAGACAGAACCAGAAACGCAGCAACAGTGTTCCGTTTTTAGCCCAACAAACACAAATTTCACCCACAAAATAGTGAAACTAAAGTATACAATTGATATAAAACTAACACAAACATATTTTCTCACATTTACAACCAATTACAACAATTTAACATCAACTAAAACTAGTTTAATTTCTCAAAATTCATATTTTTATACTAAAATTCTATTTTTGAGTTTCTTCACAAAAATGAACATTGTGACATCTATTCTTTCCCGAATTACTTTGTTCAAATTGCGTTATCTTCATTTCTTAATGTACTAACATAAACAAAACCCAATTTGCAGTTTAGCATACGAATTTGTAAGACCCCAACTTTTATAAATAAAGATGAATTATCTATAAATATCAGTTTTGAATATTATGGAGTTAATTTGATATAATGTTATAGTTGTGGGTAATATTTATAAATTTTGCAAAGTACGCAAGTTGTTATATAATATTCGATTGGTCGGGGAATATTCGTTTTAACAGGGAATATTCGTACAACGGCACAATCATTGGTGGACCCCACAACGGAATTATTGTCGGATTGAGAAAATGACAAAAATATTTTATTAAAAATAACGGCGGAAGTTTTACCATTGATACTGTTGAACTACTCGGTAGTAAAAGTACTGTAATACGTGTGGTTGCATAGTAGCGCACGGTATTGATTATTAATGCTTATGTGAGAAGTCACTCAGTTTGATTCAATTATTGTCAGTTAATAATATGAATTATTTAGCGATAATGACGTTTTATTTTATTCGTATTATTAACATAATAAAACAGAAACGTCTTTTTATATAAAACAAAATACTTTATTAAAGTTATTCTATAAATATAATATATTATATTTTATTTAAAAGATTTTTCTTTAAATATGGACCGTCAGATTAAAGTAATCAATCTGGACCGTTCATGAATTAGTTACTATGCATTCTATTTTTCTATAAATAGCAGCTCATTCCTTCATTATTTCTTACGAATTCACTGAACTCTAGAGAGAGAAATTATAGAGAGAAACTATAGAGAGAGAGAAGAAGAGTATTCTACTACTTAACTACTTCCTTATTTCAGCTCTTCTTTAAAACGGTAAGGGGTGTTATTCTTTCTTATTCATGAAGAGAACTGTTGTTATTCTATTTCTTATTATTCTTTTAAAATAACCTGTATACGCGGTCTACCCTATACTTGGTGACATTCTTCTATTATTCTGTTGGAACATCCTGTCTGTGTGTTTTACACCGGACCTGGTTCCGTTTTTATTATTATTCTGTTGGAACATCCTGTCTGTGTGTTTTACACCGGATCTGGTTCCGTTTTTATTATTATTCTGTTGGAACATCCTGTCTGTGTGTTTTACACCGGACCTGGTTCCATCTTGTTATTATTCTGTTGGAACATCCTGTCTGTGTGTTCTACACCGGACCTAGTTCTATTATTTATTATTCTGTCGGAATATTTTGTCTGTGCGTTTACGCCGGACCTGGTTCCATTATTTATTATTCTGTTGGAATAACCTGTCTGTGCGGTCTATCGCATGCCGGGTGATTTCTTTTGTTATTCCATTCTTTATTATACTCAGTTGGTTAAGTTTTGACTTCTATACTTCATGAAATTAGTGGAATATCCTTGATAATTGCGGTTCATCCAATATCTTTTCATGAAAATATTCTTCTAAGTATTCTTGAATTTTACTCCACAAAGTAGTATCATGTTGACAATTTGGACGTTATTAATTCTTGGATAAATTAATTCTTGAACTTGTTTTATTGAATTCTTATATCATTGTCATCAGCCTTATGTTTATAAAATGTTGAAAGTCATCTGTGGCCTGTAGTGCATAGATGGACTTGGTATGATTATGACCAGGGATTATTCGGTATAATCATGACCGTAATATTGCCAATGATATGGTAAAAGTCCTCATTGGCCCGTAGTGCGTTGATGGACAGTTGTTGGCATGATCATGACCATTAATGAATACACGAATATCCTTGGCCGTAGTGCAGGGGTGATTCGATGATGTGGATTATTTTATTAAGCTGAGTCCCGACGATCACAATGTTGAAAAACCTTTTAAATCATAAGAGATAGTAGAGTTTATTTTCTACTTGACTCTTTTAATGGATTGCTTGTTCCGCTACAGTTAAACTTGATGTCTATTATATTTTATCAGTTTAACATTGTTGAAGGCTAATGATAATTTATTCTGCATTATCTTAGTCATAATATTTCTTACTGGGCTAGTTGAGCTCACCCTTTCTTTCACTGTTCTCTTCAGGAAATGAGAACGTAGCTTGGGCAAGTCGGGGAACAGAGTGATGGTCCGAATGATAGTATTAGTTAGTAGTCCTCACTATTCTATGTAATAGTGTGTTAATAAATGTAATGAGGACTCCTTTTGAGTATGAATACTCTCTAGAAGATAATATTTGTATTCAAACTCACAGTTTATATTTTGTCGTATTGTACACGACAGTTGTATTAGTAAGTTGTATTTATATTCTATACTATGTATCTGAGGACCCAAGATGGGTGATGTATACCTAATTTTGGGGGCGTCACAGTTGGTATCAGAGTTTAGGGATATGATCCCTGGCTAAGATGCGAGTATAGAACTAGGAGAGGAGAGACGTGGAATTCCTTAGCTAGTATGACCTACCTAAGTTTATTTGCATGGTATTTAATTGGTCGGTCATAATATAAGGATAATATATGACATATCAATTAACTTTTATTTTGTGGCAGTATCTGAAAATAGCATATGAGAATGTTGAGAATAGCAATGGAGCACAAGCGACTGTTGATTCACCACATACCAATAATCAGGATAATGTGCATCAGGAAGGTGACAATCCTCATGCAAACAACAACACTGACCAGATGATGAATGATAGAATGTTCAGAAACTTTATGTAGTTCATGCAACAGTAGGCGAGAGCAGCTCCTGTCCAAAATATAGGTGGAAACACTGAAAACTCTCGGACGGTCACCGCTAAACAGTTCAAGGAGCTGGGACCACCAGAGTTTAAGGGAGAGCCAAAACCACTTATAGCGGAAACATGGATAAAGCAGATTACCAAGATATTTGATGTCTTGGGATGGTCCGAGGAGCAAAAGGTTCCCTTTGCCGCCTTTATGTTGCGAGGAGAAGCAGATTACTGGTGGGAATCGATTAAGCGTACTCAACCTGCCGCACTGAAGATGTCTTGGGAGAAGTTCCAAGAGCTGTTCAATGATAAATACTTTCCCGAAAGTGTTCGTCACATGAAGGAGGTGGAGTTCATCAAATTGGAGCAGAATAATATGACCGTGTCGCAGTATGAGGCTAAATTTGCTGAGTTGTCCCGGTTTGCGTCCCACTTGGTGGATAATGAAGAGGGAATGATGCGAATATTTTTGCGAGGTTTGAAACCTGAGATACGTCAACATCTTATTTCTCATAAACTGTGTTTGTATTCAGATGTTGTGAATAGGGCTCAGTTAGTGGAGCGCGATAACGAGTCAACGCAACCAAAAGAGAGTAGTCGGCAAAATGATAATACCAGTGAGAGCAGTCATCGAAGCGGTGACAACAAGTGTGGAGGGAATAACAGGCCAGAAATGGTAACCACTTCGGTGGTAATCAGGGCCAAAACAATAAGAATGGTCATTTCAAGAAGAGGAGATTCAACAATGATGAAAAGACGTCAGCACCAGCACCCGTTGTTAAGGAAGGAGAACGACCACCTATCATATGTTTCAAATGCGGAGGGGAGGGGCACATCAGTCCAAACTGCGCGATGCCGTCTAAAGCATGTTATAATTGTGGAAGAGAAGGTCATTTAGCTCGATTTTATCGTTTACCAAAAACAAGTTCAGCCAAGATGGAGACACCAAAGGCCGTCCCATAAAAGTCAAAACCGGTAGTGCAAGGGAGAGCGTTTGTTGTGACCTCCCAGAAAGCAAGGAACCCAAATGAGGTCATCACGGGTAAGCTTATCATAAACTCTAACGAAGTCTATACTTTATTTGATACCGGTTCTACCCATTCTTTTATTTCTCCTACTTGCGCTCATCGATTAAATTTGACTCCGGAGAAATTAGACTTTGATTTATCTGTTGAAACTCCATTGGGAGAAACCTTCATTACATCCACGGTTCATAAGTCTTGTTTGGTTCAAGTTGGTACCCACACATTACCTGTCGATCTGATTTCATTAAAAATACTTGCATTTGACGTGATTCTAGGGATTGATTGGTTAACTTCTTATCACGCAAAAATTGATTGTTTTCGTAAGGTTGTTAGCTTTCATATTCTTAATCGACCTATTATGCGAATTCAAGCAACCAAACCATTAAAATCAATCGCTGTCATCTCAAGCCATAAAGCTATTCGTTTATTGAAAAACGGATGTCAAGCTTTCTTAGCTCATGTCACGGATCTAAACAAAAATACGTCAGTTTTGAATGATATTTCTATTGTTAATAAATTCCCCAACGTATTCCCTGAAGAACTTCCTGGCCTACCCCCAGAGCGTGAAATTGAATTTTGTATCGACCTTGAACCCGGTACAAAACCCATTTCCAAAGCCCCATATCGAATGGCTCCTATTGAACTTCAGGAGTTAAAGATCCAACTGCAGGAATTGTTAGACATTGGCTTTATTTGTCTTAGTACTTCTTCTTGGGGTGCTCCTGTGCTATTCGTGAAGAAGAAATATGGAAGTATGCGACTTTGTATTGATTATCGGGAGTTGAATCATGTCACCATCAAAAACAGGTACCCATTGCCACGTATTGATGACCCGTTTGACCGGTTGCAAGGAGCACAATTCTTTTCAAAGATCTATCTTCGTTCTGGATATCATCAGCTGAAGGTTAGAACTGAGGATATTCCAAAGACGGCTTTCAGAACTCGGTACGGGCATTATGAATTCCTAGTCATGTCCTTTGGATTGACTAATGCTCCTGCTGCCTTCATGGATATGATGAACCGTGTATTCAAGGAATATTTGGATCACTTTGTAGTCGTCTTTATTGATGACATCCTTATTTATTCCAAAAGCCGTGAAGATCATGAGCAACACTTGAGGCTGGTACTCCAAAAGCTTCGTGAATACAAGCTTTATGCCAAGTTAAAGAAATGTGAGTTCTGGCTGGAGGAGGTAGCATTCCTTGGGCACGTAGTATCAAGTCGTGGAATATCGGTTGACCCGACAAAGATTGAAGCTATTCAAAGCTGGGAGCAACCTAAATCAGTGACCGAAGTACGTAGCTTTCTTGGTTTAGCTGGTTATTATCGGAGATTCGTGGAAGGATTTTCTCGAATCGCTACTCCATTAACTCAGCTGACTCGGAAAGATATAAAGTTCGGTTGGAGCGAAGAATGTGAGCAGAGTTTTCAAGAACTCAAGAGGAGACTCATTTCAGCACCTGTTCTAACAATACCATCTGGCTCGGAGGGATTTGTCATCTACAGTGATGCTTCGAGCAAAGGGTTGGGATGCGTTCTCATGCAACATGGAAAAGTCATAGCCTATGCATCAAGACAACTCAAGGAATATGAGAGGAATTATCCTACTCATGATCTAGAGTTGGCAGATGTTGTCTTTGCACTTAAAATTTGGAGGCATTACTTGTATGGGGAGAAGGTGGAGATCTTTATGGATTATGATCATACCATTCAATACCATCCTGGAAAAGCGAACGTGGTAGCTGACGCATTGAGTAGAAGATCATATACAAGTACGAGTGCAATATTGTCAACGCAAAGGCCCATTTTGTGTGACTTGCAAAGGATGGAGATGGAGTTAAAGACTCCAGGGAACCATGTGATGATGGCGAATATACGAGTAGAACCAACTTTAATTGATAAAGTTAAAGCTGCTCAAGCTACAGACCTGGAGCTGATGCGTATGAGGAAGAAAGTGCAAGAAGGTGCTATGTCGGAAGCAAGAATCGATGAAGAAGGAATACTTCGAGTCAACTCCAGACTTTGTGTTCCTAACAATCCTGATTTAAAGTATGAAATCATGATGGAGGCGCACAACACACCATTTGCAATCCATCCAGGAAGTACCAAAATGTATCATGATCTTCGTCATACATTTTGGTGGAGCAATATGAAGAGAGAGATAGCGATGTTTATCTCAAGGTGTTTAACTTGTCAACGAGTCAAAGCGGAGCATCAAGTACCAAAAGGTCCATTGCAACCACTTAAAATTCCAGAATGGAAGTGGGAGCACATTACCATGGATTTCGTTACCGGTCTTTCTAAGGTTTCTCAAGGTATAGATGCGATTTGGGTCATTGTTGATAGATTGACCAAGTCTGCTCATTTCTTACCGATACGAGAAACTTATACACTTGAACGTCTTGCTCGTATGTACATAAACAAGATTGTAAGACTGCATTGTATGCCAGTATCCATAGTTTCTGATCGAGACCCAAGATTCACTTCACGATTTTGGGTTAGTTTACAAAAACCTATGGGCACAGATTTACGATTTAGTTCGGCATATCATCCTCAGACGGACGGACAATCAGAGAGGACTATTCAAACTCTAGAAGATTTATTAAGACTTTGTGTCCTTGACTTCAAGAGAAGTTGGGACAAGTTCTTACCATTGGTGGAGTTTTCCTACAACAACAGTTATCAAGCAAGTATTGGCATGGCTCCATTCGAAGCATTGTATGGAAGAAAATGTCGTTCTCCAGTATGCTAGGATGAGGTGGGTGAAGCAACGTTGTTAGGACCGGAGTTGGTACGTATGACTACAGAAAAGATTCAAACGATCCGACAACGTATAAAAACCTCACAAGATCGACAAAAGAGTTATGCTGATCTTCATCGAAAGGACGTAGAATTTGATATAGGAGATCATGTGTTCTTACGTTTTGCTCCATGGAAAGGAGTTACGAGATTTGAAAAAAGAGGAAAGCTCAATCCTCGATTCATCGGTCCATTTTTAATCCTCGATCGAGTAGGAACTGTGGCTTATAGACTCGCTTTACCGCTAAGTATGTCTCGTGTTCATAACGTTTTTCACATATCCATGTTACGCAAATATGTGGAAGACCCGAACCACATTATTGAGTTAGAGCCGGACGAAATAGCAGAAGATTTGACGTATGAGGAAGTTCCTGTTCAAATCTTGGATAAGAAGGAACATATTATACGCTCTAAGATTATACCTCAAGTCAAAGTTTTGTGGAGAAACCACAATGTTGAGGAAATGACTTGGGAGTTAGAATCTGAAATGAAATAAAGGTATCCTTACCTCTTCGACATACCAGGTACGTACCCTAATTTCGAGGGCGAAATTTCATAAGAAGGGGAGATTGTAAGACCCCAACTTTTATAAATAAGGATGAATTATCTACAAATATCATTTTTGAATATTATGGAGTTAATTTGATATAATGTTATAGTTGTGGGTAATATTTATAAATTTTGCAAAGTACGGAAGTTGTTATATAATATTCGATTGGTCGGGAATATTCGTTTTAACAGGGAATATTCGTACAACGGCACAATCATTGGTGGACCCCACAACGGAATTATTGTCGAATTGAGAAAACGACAAAAATATTTTATTAAAAATAACGGCGGAAGTTTTACCATTGATACTGTTGAACTACTCGGTAGTAAAAGTACAGTAATACGTGTGGTTGCATAGTAGCACACGGTATTGATTATTAATGCTTATGTGAGAAGTCACTCAGCTTGATTCAATTATTATCAGTTAATAATATGAATTATTTAGCAATAATGACGTTTTGTTTTATTTGTATTATTAACGTAATAAAACAGAAACATCTTTTTATATAAAACAAAATACTTTATTAAAGTTATTCTATAAATAGAATATATTATATTTTATTTAAAAGATTTTTCTTTAAATATGGACTGTCAGATTAAAGTAATCAATCTGGACCGTTCATGGATTAGTTACTATGCATTCTATTTTTCTATAAATAGCAGCTTATTCCTTCATTATTTCTTACGAATTCACTAAACTCTAGAGAGAGAAACTATAGAGAGAAACTATAGAGAGAGAGAAGAAGAGTATTCTACTACTTAACTACTTCCTTATTTCAGCTCTTCTTTAAAACGGTAAGGGGTGTTATTCTTTCTTATTCATGAAGAGAACTGTTGTTATTCTATTTCTTATTATTCTTTTAAAATAACCTGTATACGCGGTCTACCCTATACTTGGTGACATTCTTCTATTATTCTATTGGAACATCCTGTCTGTGTGTTTTACACCGGACCTAGTTCTGTTTTTATTATTATTCTGTTGGAACATCCTGTCTGTGTGTTTTACACCGGACCTGGTTTCGTTTTTATTATTATTCTGTTGGAACATCCTGTCTGTGTGTTTTACACCGGACCTGGTTCCGTCTTGTTATTATTCTGTTGGAATATCCTGTCTATGTGTTCGACACCGGACCTGGTTCCATTATTTATTATTCTGTCGGAATATCCTGTCTGTGCGTTTACGCCGGACCTGGTTCCATTATTTATTATTCTGTTGGAATAACCTATCTGTGCGGTCTATCGCATGCTGGGTGATTTATTTTGTTATTCCATTCTTTATTATACTCAGTTGGTTAAGTTTTGACTTCTATACTCCATGAAATTAGTGGAATATCCTTGATAATTGCGGTTCATCCAGTATCTTTTCACGAAAATATTCTTCTAAGTATTCTTGAATTTTACTCCACAAAGCAGTATCATGTTGACAATTTGGACGTTGTTAATTCTTGGATAAATTAATTCTTGAACATGTTTTATTGAATTCTTATATCATTGTCATCATCCTCATGTTTATAAAATGTTGAAAGTCATCTGTGGCCTGTAGTGCATAGATGGACTTGGTATGATTATGACCAGGGATTATTCGGTATAATCATGACCGTAATATTGCAAATGATATGGTAAAAGTCCTCATTGGCCCGTAGTGCGTTGATGGACAGTTGTTGGCATGATCATGACCATTAATGAATACACGAATATCCTTGGCCGTAGTGCAGGGGTGATTCGATGATGTGGATTATTTTATTAAGCTGAGTCCCGACGATCACAATGTTGAAAAACCTTTTAAATCATAAGAGATAGTAGAGTTTATTTTCTACTTGACTCTTTTAATGGATTGCTTGTTCCGCTACAGTTAAACTTGATGTCTATTATATTTTATCAGTTTAACATTGTTGAAGGCTAATGATAATTTATTCTGCATTATCTTAGTCATAATATTTCTTACTGGGCTAGTTGAGCTCACCCTTTCTTTCACTATTCTCTTCAGGAAATGAGAACGTAGCTGGGGCAAGTCGGGGAATGGAGTGATGGTCCGAATGATAGTATTAGTTAGTAGTCCTCACTATTCTATGTAATAGTGTGTTAATAAATGTAATAAGGACTCCTTTTGAGTATGAATACTCTCTAGAAGATAATATTTGTATTCAAACTCACAGTTTATATTTTGTCGTATTGTACACGACAGTTGTATTAGTAAGTTGTATTTGTATTCTATACTATGTATCTGACGACCCAAGATATGTGATGTATACCTAATTTTGGGGGCGTCACATAATTGACCACTAAAATTGGTACTTTTCACAAGCCGTATAAGAAATACAATCACTGTCATACTTTTCTTCCTTTTTAAACTGTAATTCGCATATAATTCATGTCTGATTACAACCTCTAACATCATAACTATATATAATCATCATACACAGGTTACATAACAACAATTTACAGAAACTAGAATTCACAGAGTTTACAAATTATGCCGTAAACTCATATATATATATATATATATATATATATATATATATATATATATATATATATATATAATCCTAAAGTTTAGAAAATACCTTCACTTAGCTTGTAATCTTTGCTAACCAACTAAATTTGTTTTGGAGAAATTCAAGAATTTCTTCCCAATTCTCTCAAGCTCTCACTCTCAATCTCCTCTGTGTTTATTTTTGATAGCTAACCTTAGAAAGACGCGAAGAAAATATAACTAGCCATAATCCCACGTTCTCATCCGTTAGAAAATAACAAAAGGCGTCAATCGGAAAAAAACCAAAGGCCACAAGGCCTTGTTTGGCTAAGCACCTATTTCCCAAACTAAATTATTATTATATTATTTATATTATATAGTTACTTTGTGTCACACGCTATTTGACTTTAGTTTAGCTGATTTAAATAACTTATACTAACAATAAAATTCTTCTTATCATTATACCTTATAATTAATAAATAATTATATATCTAATTTAATTAATAAATTAGACACATCTATTTATTTAATTTATTTATTTCCTTTAAATTAAATAATTTATTTAATTTAATTATTTCCTTAAATACTAAGCAATTGATTTAATTTAATTATTTCCTTAAATTAAATCCTTCAGAAAAAATTATCATTATTCAATTTAATTAACATAAATTAATTTAGTTACGAAATTAATTCACTACAATTCATCAATTATTTACTTTTCTCAATAAATAAATTATTTAAAAATATGTATTCAATTCAATAAATATTTAAACTAAATTATAAAATTCATTTAATTTCTTCAATAGTTAACTTAACTATTAAACCTCACTTTTCCCATATATATATATATATATATATATATATATATATATATATATATATATATACTCAAACTCAAAATATCTCATAATAAGAATATAAATTTTTAAATTCCAATTTTAATAACTTATAAAAATTCGGGTTGTCACAACTGAAATTTTTTCAAAGAAGTGTACGTAGAAAAAATAATAATATTATTTTATTATTTAGTCTCCCATGACGTTCTAGCATTTTCTTATAAATAGGCGCTTAAGTTAGAATTGAAAATAACACCAAAATCAGATAATTATTCTTCTATAATCTTGAGCGTATTTCTTTAGAGTTTTAAATGGCTTTGAGCGTAGAAAACAGTGAAAGTGTTCTTCAAGAATATCCCCGCTATACCAGTTAGAATGCTCTTCTTTTCAAGGTAAGGGATGTTATTTTGTTCAATATTCGCTTGAAATTATATTTTATTCTATACTCTGTAGTATGTAAGTAATATTACTTCATTTCAGATTTCGAATTCTATACTCGTTTTGTTAAAATTTTGGCTTCTATACTCCATGAAATTAGTAGAATAGCTTTGATATTTGCGTTTCATCCAGTATCTTTTCATGGAAATATTATTCTGAGCATTCTTGATAAGTTTTAACTTTTTCATGTTGGAGTACTATTCATGGGGTTACTATTCTCGAAGTACTATTCACGGGATACTATTCACTCGAGTACTATTCACCCGAGGTACTATTCATGATAAAAATTGATTCTTTTTTGGTCCAAATTATTTTTGGTACAATATTAATATTGAATTTTACTCCACAAAGCAGTATCATGATGACAATTTGGACGTTATTGATTTCTGGATAAATTAAATTATAAATCTTTAATTTTTTTTTCTTAAACTTGTTTTATTGAATTCTTATATCACTGTCATCATCCTCATGTTTATATTATGTTAAAAGTCATCTGTGGCCTGTAGTGCATAGTAGACTTGGTATGATTATGACGAGGGATTATTCGGTATAACCATGACCGTAATGTTACAAATAATGTGGTAAAAGTCCTCATTGGCCCGTAGTGCATTGATGGACAGTTGTTGGCATGATCATGCCCATTGATGAATACACGAATATCCTTGGCCCGTAGTGAATAGATAATTTATGGTCGTGATACTAATGAATATCATTGGTCGTAGTGCAGGGATGATGTGGATTATTTATTAAGTTGAGTCTTAGCGATAAAAGTGATGAAAACCCTTTTAAATCATAGAAGATAGTAGATTTTATTCTCTACTTGACTCTTCTAATGGATTGCTTGTTCCGCTGTAGTTAAACATGATGTTTGTTATATTTTATCAGTTTAACACTGTTGAAGGCTAACGATAAATAATTCTGCATTATCTTAGTCATAATATTTTTTATTGGGCTAGTTGAGCTCACCCTTTTACTTTCATTGTCCTATTCAGGAAATAAGAACATAGCCGGGACTAGTCGGGGAACGGAGTGACGGTCCAGATGATAGCATTAGTAGTCCTCACTATTCTACAAAATAGTGTGATAATAATTGTATTGAGGACACCATTTGAGTTGAATATTGTCTAGAAGATAATATTCGTTTTAAAACTCTCAGTTTATGTTTTGTCGTATTTTACACGACAGTTGTATTTGAATTTTGTACCATGTATTTGGCGACTCAAGATGGGTGATGTATACCTATTTTGGGGGCATCATAGTTGGTATCAAAGCTTAGGGATATGATCCATGGCTGAGATGTGAGACAAGAACTAGGAGGGGAGAGACGGGGAATTCCTTCGCTAGTATGACCTACCTAAGTTTATTTGGTATTTAATTGATCGATCAGAGTATAGGGATAATATGTGACATGTCAATTAACCATTGTTTTGTGCAGTATTTGTGTGACACCCCCAAATCCGGGTACTTCGATTCCACGGGATTTGGTGTTCACTGTACAAGCATCATCTATCTATCTACCCATAAATAATATCAAACCATACAATAGATAGAATAAAACTTCTTACAACATTCGAATAATAATAATAATACAATCCCAGGTTTAAACTAACCTTAAAACATCTGTGCGGAATTCTAAACAAATAAGTCTTAACATCAACATAACTCAATTCTTAAACAAATACATCAGTTAATAAATAACAGGTCTTCATCATTTGCTAACTTTGCCCTTGCCCTTACTAGTGGAGGGTTCATCGCTTCTTTCGTTCTTAACTGCAATGATATTATTAAGCAAGAGTGAGCACAAATGCCCACAAGTATAATAATGAAATAACAGTATAATAACATGCGAATAAATTAAAGACGTCTGAATAAGAGCTCAACTTTTGAATCAAGAATGAATAACAAGAATCAAAAGAATTTTGAGGGTCATAAGACCTTGAACTATGTCCTAGGTTAACAAGAAATATACTTGAAACCTTTAACAGTCATAAGACTATGGACCTTCTTCTCGTACTTAGGGGGATCAGCCCTTAGTACCATACTGTGCACAATATCTTAACGCTAAAGCGTAATTAATCCCCTATACAGGGTTGTTCATCTCAGTTTGACATTCGAGTCCGCACCAAAGGAAGTTTGGTTTGGATAAATTCATCAAGGGTTCTGAAATTTAGAACGCTCATCAACTATGGACTAGTTGAATCAATAAGGTTCACTAGTCTAATAAGGGTAAACAATAATTGATATTTGATTTGAATAAAAATCTCAAAAGTATACAATAGGACAATTATTGTATAACTGAATCATGCTTTGGAAAGATAATTAATCTTTAATATCATGCTTGAACTTGAATAATAACAAAGATAATTTATTCAAGGTAAATAATAAACTTGATCAATAATGACAAGTAAGGTTAGGGAAACTTGCTCGACATAAAAGTAACGTTTAAGTTTAAATAAACTTGCTCAATAGAATGGAGTTAGGGATAGGATACTTGCCTCGTGCGTAGATTACACTTTAACTAAGCACGTTCTTTGAATTAAATCCTACCTACCATTTATATACACAATACCGGTTAATTATAAATTAACTAATCGATATAAACTCATTCTCGTTGTCTACTTTAATTATTGACTATACTTAATCACTTTATCACATTTACTGCCACATAATACCACTTCATGAATAATAATCTAATTATGAAATCAATAATTTAATCCACATGTGATTATGTTATTTACATGTTATACAACTATTTTATCATCACATTATTCTTCTAACATGTTTACATGTTCATTACATCAATCCACTAACACTTGTTAGACTTTAACATTTTAAAAGAACTACATTTCTGACATTTTCTGGAGAGTGGCGCTGCGGCGCCACTAATGTGCTAAGGAGCCGCGCTGCGGCGCGGTGGCGCTGTGGCCGGGCCCTTGGCGCTGCGGCGTTGTGGCGCCGTGGCTCGAGTCTTGGCGTTGCGAGCGCTGTGGCGCTGCGGCGCGCGAAATGAACTGGAGGTTGGCGCCGCGGCGCGAGACCCCAGAAACAGTTTCCCAGTTCGCGAACAACACAGAGTTCAGCGAATTACACATTTCCAGATCATTAAACTCACTAATTTAACCTACCCACATGTTAATACTTCCATATAATCATTACCCAACATCTATAGAGTAGTTTTAACCAATTAAAACACATAATCACATAATTAAAACATGTGAATTCACTGACTTTGATGTTCATGAAGTTTTAAAAAACTTTATGTGAAAATTCTCCCTACGAATTCGTTATAACACCGAATTTGTTCGTTTAAGGCTTAAACTCTTCGTATTAACATGCATAACAACATACAAGTCTAAAATTTAGGGATAATATATGATCAATACATAAATTTTCACGTATATGGCCATATGGCCATATCACGTACTCTGTTTATTTTGAAATAACATATGTACGACATGTTTTCACAATACTGATGTTATGGTTTGTGAAATATATACATAATTAAACATAATTTGATATAACATAACACAATTTCTCACTTCACAGAGATTAACAGAATATAAGAAAGCCATAATCATAAAACTTAAAAAGAAGTGACATAAGAATTTGGGTTTGGAGAAAAATTACCCAGAGTATAACCAATGGAAGAGATGATCAGTGGTGATTCTTTCACAATTAATTGATCATTATACACTCAAACTTTCTCTGTGATGTTTATCAGGCTAAAGCAATAATGAAAATGAAAAGAATAAAAAGACGTATGAATAAATAAAAGATCAAACTGACGAGCATCATGGTCAGTTGCCCATAATGGTTAACTGGCCATAACTCCTCTAAGGCCACGTTTGGCTAGCAACTAGGCTCCAAAACACTTTATTTTAATAACCCTCTTATTATATAGTTTAATAAATGTCACACTCTTATAAGATAAATCTAATATTTTATTTAATTTACTTTAAATAAAATATAATAATTTCTCATAAATTCACGTAGTCACAATATTAATTATCTCTTTAATAAATAATAATAATTTATTAAATCTCTAATTAATAATTAAATTAATTAAAATAACATCATGCTTAATTAAATAATTCATTTAATTCAATAAGCTCACATAATCACATAATTTGAATATTAAAATTTCTCTACATTAATTTAATAAATGTAACACATATAATTAAATTAATCTACCACAATTGCATCAATTAATTATTAAATCTAATAATTAAATCCTTGAAAAATATTTATTTACTTCAATAAATATTTAAAATAATTTACAAAATTCTCGTTTGTCACATCTTTCCCCCCTTAAAAGGATTCTGTCTCCAGAATCACGACTCAGTAATTTTGACCCGTTACAATCTCCCCCTTTACAAAGATTCTGTCCCCAGAATCGCATACACATAATTAAGTAAATAAATGAGGGTAATTCTTCAACATATTCTCTTCGAGTTCCCACGTAGCTTCTTTAGCGTTGTGGTTCCTCCAAATTACCTTAACAGAAGGTATAACTTTATTTCTGAGAACTTGTTCTTTTCGGTCGACAATTTGGACAGGAATTTCTTCATAAGATAAATCTTTCTCAAAATGCAGGGGTTCGTATTCAATTACATGCTTGTAATCAGGTTTGTAAGGTCGTAACACAGAAACATGGAAGACGTTGTGGATATTCTCGAGTGCTGGAGATAAGGCTACCTCGTACGCAACTTCTCCAATTCTTCGCAGTACCTCAAAGGGTCCAATAAATCTTGGACTCAATTTTCCTTTCTTTCCGAACCTGATCTTTCCCTTCCGGGGAGAGACCTTCAAGAAAACATAACTACCTGATTCAAACTCGATATTTTTACGATGTGGATCAGCGTATTTCTTCTGTCGATCTTGAGCTGCTACCAGTCGTGCTCGGATCACTTTGACTATTTCTGCCGTCTGCTGTACCAATTCTGGCCCTAGCAATTGTCTTTCACCAACTTCATCCCAATAAAGTGGAGTTCTGCACTTTCTACCGTATAACGCTTCGTAAGGCGGCATACCAATACTAGCGTGGTAACTGTTGTTGTAGCCGAACTCTACTAACGGTAGGTGATCATCCCAATTTCCTTTGAAGTCCATTACACAGGCTCGTAACATATCTTCCAGTGTTTGAATCGTTCGTTCGCTCTGTCCGTCTGTTTGAGGGTGGTAAGCTGTACTCATTCGCAGTTGTGTACAAATGCATTCCTGAAGACGTTTCCAGAAATTTGATGTGAAGCGCGGATCCCTATCGGAAACAATAGACACCGGCACTCCGTGCCTCGAAACAATCTCTTTCACATATAATCTTGCCAACTGATCTAAGTTAAATCTGATTTTGATAGGAAGGAAGTGCGCGGATTTCGTCAGTCGGTCAACGATAACCTATACTGCGTCGTAGCCTTTCTGAGTCGTCGGAAGGCCAACCACGAAGTCCATCGTAATATGTTCCCATTTCCATTCTGGGATTTCCAACGGTTGTAGCAATCCACTCGGTCTCTGATGTTCTGCTTTAACTTTCTGACATGTCAGGCATTTGGCAACACATTCTGCAACATCACGTTTCAAATTCGGCCACCAAAAATGTTGTCGAAGATCTTGGTGCATTTTTGTACTACCAGGGTGAATCGAATATCTTGAACTATGAGCCTCACTCAAAATTTCTTCCTTAATTTCTTGTACTGGCGGAACCCAAATTCTGCTTTCAAATCTCAATATTCCTTCCTTATCCATCTTAAATCTTGGTTCGGTTCCTTCAGATATCTTCGTTGTTACCTTTTTGCATTCATCATCCTGAAGCTGAGCCTCCTTCACTCTATCTAGTAGAGTTGTACCAGATTGCATCTGAAATAGCTTCTCATCAATCTCCATAGTATACTTCACTTCTAACTCCAGTTTCTCCATATCTGCAATTAGCTCCTGCTGAGCAGTCAACATCATCAATTTCTCACGACCCTTTCTACTTAAGGCGTCGGCAACCACATTAGCCTTACCCGGATGGTATAAAATCTCACAGTCATAATCCTTGATTAATTCCAACCATCTTCTTTGACGCATATTCAAATCTTTCTGTGTAAAAATATATTTCAGACTCTTGTAGTCCGTATATATTTCACACTTCTCCCCGTATAGATAGTGCCTCCAAATTTTCAAAGCAAAAACAACTGCAGCTAACTCCAAATCATGGGTTGGGTAACCCTTCTCGTAATCCTTCAACTGCCGTGATGCATACGCAATGACTTTGCCGTTTTGCATCAGCACACAGCCAAGTCCTTTGTGCGACGCATCGCTAAAAATAACAAAATTTCCTGTATCATCCGGAAGAGATAACACAGGCGCTGTACTCAACCTCTTCTTTAATTCTTGAAAACTCTCCCCACACTTCTCCGTCCAAACAAATTTCACAGCTTTTCGAGTTAAATTCGTTAACGGAGTTGCGATCTTAGAAAAATCTTGAATGAATCTTCTATAATAACCTGCTAATCCAAGAAAACTTCTTACTTCTGACGGCGTTCTCGGCTGATCCCAGTTAATCACAGCTTCTACTTTGGATGGATCTACCGAAATTCCATCTTTATCGATTACGTGACCAAGAAATTGTACTCTCTCGATCCAGAATTCGCATTTCGAAAATTTAGCATACAACTTCTCCCTTCTCAATACTTCTAACGTTAACCTCAAATGTTCTTCATGTTCTTCTTTGGTTTTGGAATATACCAGAATGTCGTCTATAAATACCACCACGAATTTGTCCAAAAATGGCTTGAACACACCATTCATTAGTCCCATAAATGCTGCAGGAGCATTCGTAAGACCAAACGACATTACTAAAAATTCATAATGACCATATCGCGTTCGGAACGCTGTCTTCGGTACATCCTCTGGCCTCACCTTCAGCTGGTGATAACCACTCCTCAAGTCAATCTTGGAAAAGTATTTTTCTCCCTTCAATTGATCAAACAGATCATCGATCCTCGGTAATGGATATCTGTTCTTAATCGTGACCTTATTTAATTCTCTGTACTCAATGCAGAGCCTCATCGATCCGTCCTTCTTTTTCACGAACAACACCGGCGCTCCCCACGGCGATACGCTCGGTTGAATGTACTTTTTGTCCAACAATTCTTGTAGTTGTACCATTAATTCCTTCATCTCTACTGGCGCCATTCGGTATGGTGCCTTCGATATTGGAGCAGTTCCGGGCGCCAAATCAATCACAAAGTCTACTTCTCTATCTGGTGGGGGTCCTGGCAAATCGTCTGGAAATACTTCGATGAAGTCCCTCACAATCGGTATCTCCTCTACTTTCGGGTTCTCTTTTCGACTGTCGACTATGTAAGCTAAATATCCTACACAGCCTTGTCTTAATAACTTCCTGGCCTGCAACATCGTCAGACAACTCGCTTGTCTAGGCGACTTGCTACTATAAAACACAACCTTTGACGGAGTCATAAGGTTAATACGCTTCTTTTGGCAGTCAATTACAGCCCCATAATTGGATAGCCAATCCATTCCCAATATAACGTCGAATTCCCCCAATCGAATAGGGATAAGATCTACGTTCATGATATTACCCTTAATATCCACCCTACAGTTCTTAAACACGTACTTAACAGGGATTATTTCTCTATTCGCAATTTCTATGTTCATGGGGTAATCCAATTCATCCATAAGCAAATCTAAACTATTAGCAAAGTCTTCGGATATAAAGGAACAAGTAGCACCCGAATCAAACAAAACTTAAGCATTAATTTCATTGATCGGAATGATACCTGACACCACCTCACGAGACTGGATTGCATCCTGCACCGTCATATTGAAAGTTCTGGCGGTTGGTCGGTTTGTTGCAGGTGGTCCGGTGATGGTTAAGGTATTTCCACTGCTATTTCCCCGGTTTCCTCCTTGTCCTGATCCTCCCGATCCCTTCTTGGGACAGTCTCTTGCTAAATGATCTTTCGAACCACAGTTGAAACAAGCACCCTTCTTTAGGTTTGGACAATTTGGTGCTATGTGGCCTTCCTGACCACAATTGTTGCACACTCTCTTTCCCTTCAAACAAACTCCTAGATGTGCCTTGCCGCAAGTCAAACATGCTTCTATCTTCTTTTTCTGCCCTCCGTGTTGACTTCCAGCTGTCGAGTTATCCGTCCACTTCCTCTTCTGATTATTATTATTCCCAGTATTACTTCCACCAGTCTTGTTATTACCTTCATTCTCACTCTTTTTCTTTTTCTGTTCTTGGTTGTACTTAGTCACTGCATCACTTCCTCCTTCCGCGAGAATAGCCTTTTCCAAAACTCCCGCAAACGTGTTAAGTTGAAACATTGATACCTTGCTGTACACCCAAGGCTTTAGTCCTTGTTCGAATATTCTAGCCTTTCTCTCGACAGTGTGTACTTGGTACGGAGCAAACCTTGCCAACTCATCGAATTTAGCCGCGTAATCAGGTACGCTCATGTTTCCTTGCTTCAGTTCCAGAAATTGAACCTCCATCTGATTCTGCGAACTAGTTGGGAAGTACATTTCGAAAAACATCTCTTTGAATCTCTCCCACGTAATTACACCTTCACCTCCTCGCATCTTGTTTGCCTGCCACCAGTAGCTAGCCTTAGACTTCAGCATAAATGTCGTAAAAACGGTCTTAAGATCTTCTCGAACCATAGCAACGTCGAAAATCTTCTCCATTTCCATCACCCACGTTTGAGCCTCGATCGGGTTTCTGGAACCTTTGAACTCTGGCGGTCCCACCGCCTTGAAGTCCTTAAACGTTGTGCTAGGTGGAGCATGCGGTTGGTTATTCATTGCTCCAGCCAGTAAATTAACTAGCTGTTGAACTGGATTAACGTTGGCATTATTGTTATTATTGGTTGACCCTTCCTGGGCCGGTTGACGTTGTTGTCTTCTCCTTGGCGGCATTTTTTTGTTAAATAAACGTTTATTAGAACTTTATTTATTTCTCTACATAGTTAAGACATTACTCAACAATTTAACATATCACTTAACACATCATCTCAAACAACTTGATATCTTTTCATTCAAATAAAAAGTTTTAACATTAAACTATAGCATACTGCTATTTACATCATCTATCCTGGAATAAAGAATCCACAGGATTTAAAACATTAACATATTCCGTCGTTCATAAACACGTCAGAATTTACAATTAAAAACTAGTTAAGTCTTTCACATAATCAAACAGATTCTATTCCTGTCTTCCAAGGTACTCAATAGCCTTGCCACGCTCCTCATTCATGATACGAGACATCGTCCTGCGATCCAACATATACGATGGAAGTCCTTCAAACTGAATGGGGTATCTTAACACTCGCTCTTGAACCTCATCCATCGCATGATTAAGTGTGGCGTACGTGTCTTCAAGCTTTGCCTTCTTTGCACGACTATCATTTTCTGCACGATCTGCTCGATGTGATTCTCTTACCCATCCTTCCTCTGCTATTTTCAGTCTTCCGGAGGTTTCCATCAGTTCCTTCTTCAGCTTCTCTATCTCCTCGGTCTTATCTTCGGTTTGACCCTTCTCATGAACCAGATCCCACTCCACGTTTCCTAAACGTGTATGAAGGGTCTCAATCTCTCTATCCTTCTCCTCTAAAGTAGACTGCTGAACAGTCGCTCGCTCAGTCAATTCCTGAACCTCATCTTGTAACTCCACGTTACGATCATATAGTGTGTCATACATCTCAGCATCAACAGTGTACCGTGGTAGCTCCTCTTCTTCTTCCTCCTCATCAAACTCCTCCTCAGGATCCTCCTCAGGATCAATCTCAGGTTCATGCTCCTGACCAACAACGGTGATCAATGGAGATGAAACCCTCTGCACCAGCTGCTCCCTAACGACATAAATGTCTCGGGGCTCCTCCTCAGTAGGTACTATAGGTAATCGGGGTTCTTCCTCCCAGCTTGACTAGCTTCTCCAACATTCGTCATCCTGACAACAAAATTTTAAGTTTTAGTTACTAAGTCGTACTAACGAGCACATAAATTAACACATAGACACATAATGTATTTTATTATCTTCAATGAATTACCAAAAAATCATTTCTTAAAACTCGATAAGAGTTTTCCTTTACTATTTTCTTCTATAAGGCTACTACCTAAGGTTGTTTCCCCCACCTAAGGTTCATAACCTACAGCTTTGATACCAACCTGTGACACCCCCAAATCCGGGTACTTCGATTTCACGGGATTAGGTGTTCACTGTACAAGCATCATCTATCTATCTACCCATAAATAATATCAAACCATACAATAGATAGAATAAAACTTCTTACAACATTCGAATAATAATAATAATACAATCCCAGGTTTAAACTAACCTTAAAACATCTGTGCGGAATTCTAAACAAATAAGTCTTAACATCAACATAACTCAAGTCTTAAACAAATACATCAGTTAATAAATAACAGGTCTTCATCATTTGCTAACTTTGCCCTTGCCCTTACTAGTGGAGGGTTCACCGCTTCTTTCGTTCTTAACTGCAATGTTATTATTAAGCAAGAGTGAGCACAAATGCCCACAAGTATAATAATGAAATAACAGTATAATAACATGCGAATAAATCAAAGACGTCTGAATAAGAGCTCAACTTTTGAATCAAGAATGAATAACAAGAATCAAAAGAATTCTGAGGGTCATAAGACCTTGAACTATGTCCTAGGTTATCAAGGATTATACTGAAACCTTTAACAGTCATAAGACTATGGACCTTCTTCTCGTACTTAGGGGGATCAGCCTTTAGTACCATACTGTGCACAATATCTTAACGCTAAAGCGTAATTAATCCCCTATACAGGGTTGTTCATCTCAGTTTGACATTCGAGTCCGCACCAAAGGAAGTTTGGTTTGGATAAATTCATCAAGGGTTCTGAAATTTAGAACGCTCATCAACTATGGACTAGTTGAATCAATAAGGTTCACTAGTCTAATAAGGGTAAACAATAATTGATATTTGATTTGAATAAAAATCTCAAAAGTATACAATAGGACAATTATTGTATAACTGAATCATGCTTTGGAAAGATAATTAATCTTTAATATCATGCTTGAACTTGAATAATAACAAAGATAATTATTCAAGGTAAATAATAAACTTGATCAATAATGACAAGTATGGTTAGGGAAACTTGCTCGACATAAAAGTAACGTTTAAGTTTAAATAAACTTGCTCAATAGAATGGAGTTAGGGATAGGATACTTGCCTCGTGCGTAGATTACACTTTAACTAAGCACGTTCTTTGAATTAAATCCTACATACCATTTATATACACAATACCGGTTAATTATAAATTAACTAATCGATATAAACTCATTCTCATTGTCTACTTTAATTATTGACTATACTTAATCACTTTATCACATTTACTGCCACATAATACCACTTCATGAATAATAATCTAATTATGAAATCAATAATTTAATCCACATGTGATTATGTTATTTACATGTTATACAACTATTTTATCATCACATTATTCTTCTAACATGTTTACATGTTCATTACATCAATCCACTAACACTTGTTAGACTTTAACATTTTAGAAGAATTACATTTCTGACATTTTCTGGAGAGTGGCGCTGCGGCGCCACTAATGTGCTAAGGAGCCGCGCTGCGGCGCGGTGGCGCTGTGACCGGGCCCTTGGCGCTGCGGCGCTGTGGCGCCGTGGCTCGAGTCTTGGCGCTGCGAGCGCTGTGGCGCTGCGGCGCGCGAAATGAACTGGAGGTTGGCGCCGCGGCGCGAGACCCCAGAAACAGTTTCCCAGTTCGCGAACAACACAGAGTTCAGCGAATTACACATTTCCAGATCATTAAACTCACTAATTTAACCTACCCACATGTTAATACTTCCATATAATCATTACCCAACATCTATAGAGTAGTTTTAACCAATTAAAACACATAATCACATAATTAAAACATGTGAATTCACTGACTTTGATGTTCATGAAGTTTTAGAAAACTTTATGTGAAAATTCTCCCTACGAATTCGTTATAACACCGAATTTGTTCGTTTAAAGCTTAAACTCTTCGTATTAACATGCATAACAACATACAAGTCTAAAATTTAGGGATAATATATGATCAATACATAAATTTTCACGTATATGGCCATATGGCCATATCACGTACTCTGTTTATTTTGAAATAACATATGTACGACATGTTTTCACAATACTGATGTTATGGTTTGTGAAATATATACATAATTAAACACAATTTGATATAACATAACACAATTTCTCACTTCACAGAGATTAACAGAATATAAGAAAGCCATAATCATAAAACTTAAAAAGACGTGACATAAGAATTTGGGTTTGGAGAAAAATTACCCAGAGTATAACCAATGGAAGAGATGATCAGTGGTGATTCTTTCACAATTAATTGATCATTATACACTCAAACTTTCTCTGTGATGTTTATCAGACTAAAGCAATAATGAAAATGAAAAGAATAAAAAGACGTATGAATAAATAAAAGATCAAACTGACGAGCATCATGGTCAGTTGCCCATAATGGGTTAACTGGCCATAACTCCTCTAAGGCCACGTTTGGCTAGCAACTAGGCTCCAAAACACTTTATTTTAATAACCCTCTTATTATATAGTTTAATAAATGTCACACTCTTATAAGATAAATCTAATATTTTATTTAATTTACTTTAAATAAAATATAATAATTTCTCATAAATTCACGTAGTCACAATATTAATTATCTCTTTAATAAATAATAATAATTTATTAAATCTCTAATTAATAATTAAATTAATTAAAATAACATCATGCTTAATTAAATAATTCATTTAATTCAATAAGCTCACATAATCACATAATTTGAATATTAAAAATTTCTCTACATTAATTTAATAAATGTAACACATATAATTAAATTAATCTACCACAATTGAATCAATTAATTATTAAATCTAATAATTAAATCCTTGAAAAATATTTATTTACTTCAATAAATATTTAAAATAATTTACAAAATTTTCGTTCGTCACATCTTTCCCCCCTTAAAAGGATTTTGTCCCCAGAATCACGACTCAGTAATTTTGACCCGTTACAATCTCCCCCATTTACAAAGATTCTGTCCCCAGAATCGCATACACATAATTAAATAAATAAATGAGGGTAATTCTTCAACATATTCTCTTCGAGTTCCCACGTAGCTTCTTCAGCGTTGTGGTTCCTCCAAATTACCTTAACAGAAGGTATAACTTTATTTCTGAGAACTTGTTCTTTTCGGTCGACAATTTGGACAGGAATTTCTTCATAAGATAAATCTTTCTCAAAATGCAGGGGTTCGTATTCAATTACATGCTTGTAATCAAGTTTGTAAGGTCGTAACACAGAAACATGGAAGACGTTGTGGATATTCTCGAGTGCTGGAGGTAAGGCTACCTCGTACGCAACTTCTCCAATTCTTCGCAGTACCTCAAAGGGTCCAATAAATCTTGGGCTCAATTTTTCTTTCTTTCCGAACCTGATCTTTCCCTTCCAGGGAGAGACCTTCAAGAAAACATAACTACCTAATTAAAATTCGATATTTTTACGATGTGGATCAGCGTATTTCTTCTGTCGATCTTGAGCTGCTACCAGTCGTGCTCGGATCACTTTGACTATTTCTGCCGTCTGCTGTACCAATTCTGGCCCTAACAATTGTCTTTCACCAACTTCATCCCAATAAAGCGGAGTTCTGCACTTTCTGCCGTATAACGCTTCGTAAGGCGGCATACCAATACTAGCGTGGTAACTGTTGTTGTAGCCGAACTCTACTAACGGTAGGTGATCATCCCAATTTTCTTTGAAGTCCATTACATAGGCTCGTAACATATCTTCCAGTGTTTGAATCGTTCGTTCGCTCTGTCCGTCTGTTTGAGGGTGGTAAGCTGTACTCATTCGCAGTTGTGTACCCATGCATTCCTGAAGACGTTTCCAGAAATTTGATGTGAAGCGCGGATCCCTATCGGAAACAATAGACACCGGCACTCCGTGCCTCGAAACAATCTCTTTCACATATAATCTTGCCAACTGATCTAAGTTAAATCTGATTTTGATAGGAAGGAAGTGCGCGGATTTCGTCAGTCGGTCAACGATAACCCATACTGCGTCGTAGCCTTTCTGAGTCGTCGGAAGGCCAACCACGAAGTCCATCGTAATATGTTCCCATTTCCATTCTGGGATTTCCAACGGTTGTAGCAATCCACTCGGTCTCTGATGTTCTGCTTTAACTTTCTGACATGTCAGGCATTTGGCAACACATTCTGCAACATCACGTTTCAAATTCGGCCACCAGAAATGTTGTCGAAGATCTTGGTACATTTTTGTACTACCAGGGTGAATCGAATATCTTGAACTATGAGCCTCACTCAAAATTTCTTCCTTAATTTCTTGTACTGGCGGAACCCAAATTCTGCTTTCAAATCTCAATATTCCTTCCTTATCCATCTTAAATCTTGGTTCGGTTCCTTCAGATATCTTCGTTGTTACCTTTTTGCATTCATCATCCTGAAGCCGAGCCTCCTTCACTCTATCTAGTAGAGTTGTACTAGATTGCATCTGAAATAGCTTCTCATCAATTTCCATAGTATACTTCACTTCTAACTCCAGTTTCTCCATATCTGCAATTAGCTCCTGCTGAGCAGTCAACATCATCAATTTCTCACGACCCTTTCTACTTAAGGCGTCGGCAACCATATTAGCCTTACCCGGATGGTATAAAATCTCACAGTCATAATCCTTGATTAATTCCAACCATCTTCTTTGACGCATATTCAAATCTTTCTGTGTAAAAATATATTTCAGACTCTTGTGGTCCGTATATATTTCACACTTCTCCCCGTATAGATAGTGCCTCCAAATTTTCAAAGCAAAAACAACTGCAGCTAACTCCAAATCATGGGTTGGGTAACCCTTCTCGTAATCCTTCAACTGCCGTGATGCATACGCAATGACTTTGCCGTTTTGCATCAGCACACAGCCAAGTCCTTTGTGCGACGCATCGCTAAAAATAACAAAATTTCCTGTATCATCCGGAAGAGATAACACAGGCGCTGTACTCAACCTCTTCTTTAATTCTTGAAAACTCTCCTCACACTTCTCCGTCCAAACAAATTTCACAGCTTTTCGAGTTAAATTCGTTAACGGAGTTGCGATCTTAGAAAAATCTTGAATGAATCTTCTATAATAACCTGCTAATCCAAGAAAACTTCTTACTTCTGACGGCGTTCTCGGCTGATCCCAGTTAATCACAGCTTCTACTTTGGATGGATCTACCGAAATTCCATCTTTATCGATTACGTGACCAAGAAATTGTACTCTCTCGATCCAGAATTCGCATTTCGAAAATTTAGCATACAACTTCTCCCTTCTCAATACTTCTAACGTTAACCTCAAATGTTCTTCGTGTTCTTCTTTGGTTTTGGAATATACCAGAATGTCGTCTATAAATACCACCACGAATTTGTCCAAAAATGGCTTGAACACACCATTCATTAGTCCCATAAATGCTGCAGGAGCATTCGTAAGACCAAACGACATTACTAAAAACTCATAATGACCATATCGCGTTCGGAACGCTGTCTTCGGTACATCCTCTGGCCTCACCTTCAGCTGGTGATAACCACTCCTCAAGTCAATCTTGGAAAAGTATTTTGCTCCCTTCAATTGATCAAACAGATCATCGATCCTCGGTAATGGATATCTATTTTTAATCGTGACCTTATTTAATTCTCTGTAGTCAATGCAGAGCCTCATCGATCCGTCCTTCTTTTTCACGAACAACACCGGCGCTCCCCACGGCGATACGCTCGGTTGAATGTACTTTTTGTCCAACAATTCTTGTAGTTGTACCATTAATTCCTTCATCTCTACTGGCGCCATTCGGTATGGTGCCTTCGATATTGGAGCAGTTCCGGGCGCCAAATCAATCACAAAGTCTACTTCTCTATCTGGTGGGAGTCCTGGCAAATCGTCTGGAAATACATCGACGAAGTCCCTCACAATCGGTATCTCATCTACTTTCGGGTTCTCTTTTCGACTGTCGACTATGTAAGCTAAATATCCTACACAGCCTTGTCTTAATAACTTCCTGGCCTGCAACATCGTCAGACAACTCGCTTGTCTAGGCGACTTGCTACTATAAAACACAACCTTTGACGGAGTCATAAGGTTAATACGCTTCTTTTGGCAGTCAATTACAGCCCCATAATTGGATAGTCAATCAATTCCCAATATAACGTCGAATTCCCCCAATCGAATAGGGATAAGATCTACGTTCATGATATTACCCTTAATATCCACCCTACAGTTCTTAAACACGTACTTAACAGGGATTATTTCTCTATTCGCATTTTCTATGTTCATGGGGTAATCCAATTCATCCATAAGCAAATCTAAACTATTAGCAAAGTCTTCGGATATAAAGGAACAAGTAGCACCCGAATCAAACAAAACATAAGCATTAATTTCATTGATCGGAATGATACCTGACACCACCTCACGAGACTGGATTACATCCTGCACCGTCATATTGAAAGTTCTGGCGGTTGGTCGGTTTGTTGCAGGTGGTCCGGTGATGGTTAAGGTATTTCCACTGCTATTTCCCCGGTTTCCTCCTTGTCCTGATCCTCCCGATCCCTTCTTGGGACAGTCTCTTGCTAAATGATCTTTCGAACCACAGTTGAAACAAGCACCCTTCTTTGGGTTTGGACAATTTGGTGCTATGTGGCCTTCCTGACCACAATTGTAGCACACTCTCTTTCCCTTCAAACAAACTCCTAGATGTGCCTTGCCGCAAGTCAAACATGCTTCTATCTTCTTTTTCTGCCCTCCGTGTTGACTTCCAGCTGTCGAGTTATCCGTCCACTTCCTCTTCTGATTATTATTATTCCCAGTATTACTTCCACCAGTCTTGTTATTACCTTCATTCTCACTCTTTTTCTTTTTCTGTTCTTGGTTGTACTTAGTCACTGCATCACTTCCTCCTTCCGCGAGAATAGCCTTTTCCAAAACTCCTGTAAACGTGTTAAGTTGAAACATTGATACATTGCTGTACACCCAAGGCTTTAGTCCTTGTTCGAATCTTCTAGCCTTTCTCTCGACAGTGTGTACTTGGTACGGAGCAAACCTTGCCAACTCATCGAATTTAGCCGCGTAATCAGGTACGCTCATGTTTCCTTGCTTCAGTTCCAGAAATTGAACCTCCATCTGATTCTGCGAACTAGTTGGGAAGTACATTTCGAAAAACATCTCTTTGAATCTCTCCCACGTAATTACACCTTCACCTCCTCGCATCTTGTTTGCCTGCCACCAGTAGCTAGCCTCAGACTTCAGCATAAATGTCGTAAAAACGGTCTTAAGATCTTCTCGAACCATAGCAACGTCGAAAATCTTCTCCATTTCCATCACCCACGTTTGAGCCTCGATCGGGTTTCTGGAACCTTTGAACTCTGGCGGTCCCACCGCCTTGAAGTCCTTAAACGTTGTGCTAGGTGGAGCATGCGGTTGGTTATTCATTGCTCCAGCCAGTAAATTAACTAGCTGTTGAACTGGATTAACGTTGGCATTATTGTTATTATTGGTTGACCCTTCTTGGGCCGGTTGACGTTGTTGTCTTCTCCTTGGCGGCATTTTTTTGTTAAATAAACGTTTATTAGAACTTTATTTATTTCTCTACATAGTTAAGACATTACTTAACAATTTAACATATCACTTAACACATCATCTCAAACAACTTGATATCTTTTCATTCAAATAAAAAGTTTTAACAATAAACTATAGCATACTGCTATTTACATCATCTATCCTGGAATAAAGAATCCACATGATTTAAGACATTAACATATTCCGTCGTTCATAAACTCGTCAGAATTTACAATTAAAAACTAGTTAAGTCTTTCACATAATCAAACAGATTCTATTCCTGTCTTCCAAGGTACTCAATAGCCTTGCCACGCTCCTCATTCATGATACGAGACATCGTCCTGCGATCCAACATATACGATGGAAGTCCTTCAAACTGAATGGGGTATCTTAACACTCGCTCTTGAACCTCATCCATCGCATGATTAAGTGTGGCGTACGTGTCTTCAAGCTTTGCCTTCTTTGCACGACTATCATTTTCTGCACGATCTGCTCGATGTGATTCTCTTACCCATCCTTCCTCTGCTATTTTCAGTCTTCCGGAGGTTTCCAGCAGTTCCTTCTTCAGCTTCTCTATCTCCTCGGTCTTATCTTCGGTTTGACCCTTCTCATGAACCAGATCCCACTCCACGTTTCCTAAACGTGTATGAAGGATCTCAATCTCTCTATCCTTCTCCTCTAAAGCAGACTGCTGAACAGTCGCTCGCTCAGTCAATTCCTGAACCTCATCTTGTAACTCCACGTTACGATCATATAGTGTGTCATACATCTCAGCATCAACAGTGTACCGTGGTAGCTCCTCTTCTTCTTCCTCCTCATCAAACTCCTCCTCAGGATCCTCCTCAGGATCAATCTCAGGTTCATGCTCCTGACCAACAACGGTGATCAATGGAGATGAAACCCTCTGCACCAGCTGCTCCCTAACGACATAAATGTCTCAGGGCTCCTCCTCAGTAGGTACTATAGGTAATCGGGGTTCTTCCTCCCCAGCTTGACTAGCTTCTCCAACATTCGTCATCCTGACAACAAAATTTTAAGTTTTAGTTACTAAGTCGTACTAACGAGCACATAAATTAACACATAGACACATAATGTATTTTATTATCTTCAATGAATTACCAAAAATTCATTTCTTAAAACTCGATAAGACTTTTCCTTTACTATCTTCTTCTATAAGGCTACTACCTAAGGCTACAGCTCTGATACCAACCTGTGACACCCCCAAATCTGGGTACTTCGATTCCACGGGATTTGGTGTTCACTGTACAAGCATCATCTATCTATCTACCCATAAATAATATCAAACCATACAATAGATAGAATAAAACTTCTTACAACATTCGAATAATAATAATAATACAATCCCAGGTTTAAACTAACCTTAAAACATCTGTGCGGAATTCTAAACAAATAAGTTTTAACATCAACATAACTCAAGTCTTAAACAAATACATCAGTTAATAATAAATAACTTTGTGCCCTACTAGTGGATCATTTCGTTCTTAACTGCTTTGCCCTTGCGCCCTTACTAGTGGAGGGTTCATCGCTTCTTTCGTTCTTAACTGCAATGTTATTATTAAGCAAGAGTGAGCACAAATGCACCACAAGTATAATAATGAAATAACGTATCAATAACATGCAATAAAATCTAATAAGACAATCATTGATATTTGATTTGAATAAAAATCTCAAAAGTATACAATAGGACAATTATTGTATAACTGAATCATGCTTTGGAAAGATAATTAATCTTTAATATCATGCTTGAACTTGAATAATAACAAGGATAATTTATTCAAGGTAAATAATAAACTTGATCAATAATGACAAGTAGGGTTAGGGAAACTTGCTCGACATAAAAGTAACGTTTAAGTTTAAATAAACTTGCTCAATAGAATGGAGTTAGAGATAGGATACTTGCCTCGTGCGTAGATTACACTTTAACTAAGCACGTTCTTTGAATTAAATCCTACATACCATTTATATACACAATACCGGTTAATTATAAATTAACTAATCGATATAAACTCATTCTCGTTGTCTACTATAATTATTGACTATACTTAATCACTTTATCACATTTACTGCCACATAATACCACTTCATGAATAATAATCTAATTATGAAATCAATAATTTAATCCACATGTGATTATGTTATTTACATGTTATACAACTATTTTATCATCACATTATTCTTCTAACATGTTTACATGTTCATTACATCAATCCACTAACACTTGTTAGACTTTAACTGTGACGCCCCCAAAATTAGGTATACATCACCCATCTTGAGTCGTCAGATACATAGTACAGAATACAAATACAACTTAATAATACAACTGTCGTGTACAATACGACAAAAGATAAACTGTGAGTTTGAATACAAATATTATCTTCTAGAGAGTATTCATACTCAAAAGGAGTCCTCATTACATTTATTAACACACCATTATATAGAATAGTGAGGACTACTAACTAATACTATTCTTCGGACCATCACTCCGTTCCCCGACTTGCCCCAGCTACGTTCTCATTTCCTGAAGAGAACAGTGAAAGAAAGGGTGAGCTCAACTAGCCCAGTAAGAAATATTATGACTAAGATAATGCAGAATAAATTATCATTAGCCTTCAACAATGTTAAACTGATAAAATATAATAGACATCAAGTTTAACTGTAGCGGAACAAGCAATCCATTAAAAGAGTCAAGTAGAAAATAAACTCTACTATCTTTTATGATTTAAAAAGTTTTTCAACACTGTAATCGATGAGACTCAGCTTAATAAAATAATCCACATCATCGAATCACCCCTGCACTACGGCCAAGGATATTCGTGTATTCATTAATGGTCATGATCATGCCAACAACTGTCCATCAATGCACTACGGGCCAATGAGGACTTTTACCACATCATTTGTAACATTACGGTCATGATTATACCGAATAATCCCTGGTCATAATCATACCAAGTCCATCTATGCACTACATGCCACAGATGACTTTCAACATTTTATAAACATGAGGATGATGACAATGATATAAGAATTCAATAAAAACAAGTTCAAGAATTAATTTATCCAGGAATTAACAACGTCCAAATTGTCAACATGATACTGCATTGTGGAGTAAAATTCAAGAATGCTTAGAAGAATATTTTCTTGAAAAGATACTGGATGAAACGCAACTATCAAGGATATTCCACAAATTTCATGGAGTATAGAAGTCAAAACTTAACCAACTGAGTATAATAAAGAATGGAATAACAAAAGAAATCACCATGCATGCGATAGACCGCACAGACAGGTTATTCCAACAGAATAATAAATAATGGAACCAGGTCCGGCGTAAACGCACAGACAGGATATTCCGACAGAATAATAAATAATGGAACCAGGTCCGGTGTAAAACACACAGACAGGATGTTCCAACAGAATAATAATAAAAACGGAACCAGGTCCGGTGTAAAACACACAGACAGGATGTTCCAACAGAATAATAAACGGAACCAGGTCCGGTGTAAAACACACAGACAGGATGTTCCAACAGAATAATAGAAGAATGTCACCAAGTATAGGGTAGACCGCGTATACTGGTTATTCCAACAGAATAATAACGAATGGAATAACAGAAGTTCTCTTCATGAATATAAAAGAAATAATATTCCCTACCTTAAAAGAACTGGATATTGGAAAAGTGATGTAGCAGAATACTTTTAGTCTCTCTCTCTTATTCTCTCTATACTTTCTCTCTCTATAGCTTGAATGAATTCGTGAAAAATAATGAAGCCCTAGGCCTCTATTTATAGAAAAACTGAGGGTGGCTCTTGGTCTTAACGAAGGGTCAAATGACTCTTGGTAATATTGAAGGGACAACTACTATTGACGAAGGTAATTACTATTGACCTACTATTGACGAAGGTAATTACTATTGACCAAGGTAAATACTATTGACGAAGGTAATTACTATTGACCAAGGTAAATACTATTGACGAAGGTAATTACTATTGACCAAGGTAAATACTATTGACGACGGTAATTACTATTGACGACGGTAATTACTATTGACGAAGAGACTCTTAGATGATGACATATGGCCCCCCATAAAATAACCAAACTTACCACAACGTCTCAATTATTGATTTAATAATATAACATATTATACAGATGATACTATGACAATAATTTAAGAGATATGATGCAGCAATTACTGTAGCAATAATTGAGTATAGCTGAGTGACTTCTCACGTAAGCATCAATAATCAATACCGTGTGCTACTATGCAACCACGCGTATTACTGTACTTTTACTACCAAGTAGTTCAACAGTTTTAACGATTTTAACGGTAACACCTCAGCTGTTATTTTTATAGAAAGATAATTCTGTCGTTTTCTCAATCCGACAATAATTCCGTTGTGGGGTCCACCAATGATTGTGCCGTCGTACGAATATTCCCCGACAAAAAGAATATTCCCTGACCAAACGAATATTTTATAACAACTTGCTTACTTTGCAAAATTTATAAATATTACCCACAACTATAACATTATATCAAATTAACTTCATAATATTCAAAAATGATATTTATAGAAAATTCATCTTTATTTATAAAAGTTGGGGTCTTACAACCTCCCCTTCTTATGAAATTTCGCCCTCGAAATTAGGGTACGTACCTGGTATGTCGAAGAGGTAAGGATACCTTGATTTCATTTCTGATTCTAACTCCCAAGTCATTTCCTCAACATCGTGGTTTCTCCACAAAACTTTGACTTGAGGTATAACCTTGGAGCGTAGAATATGTTCCTTCTTATCCAAGATTTGAACAGGAACTTCTTCATACGTCAAATCCTCCGCTATTTCCTCCGGTTCTAACTCAATAATGTGGTTCGGGTCTTCCACATATTTGCGTAACATGGATATGTGGAAAACGTTATGAACACGAGACATACTTGGCGGTAAAGCGAGTCTATAAGCCACAGTTCCTACTCGATCGAGGATTAAAAATAGACCGATGAATCGAGGATTTAGCTTTCCTCTCTTTCCAAATCTCGTAACTCCTTTCCATGGAGCAACACGTAAGAACACATGATCTCCTACATCAAATTCCACGTCCTTTCGATGAAGATCAGCATAACTCTTTTGTCGATCTTGTGAGGTTTTTATACGTTGTCGGATCGTTTGAATCTTTTCTGTAGTCATACGTACCAACTCCGGTCCCAACAACGTTGCTTCGCCCACCTCATCCCAGCATACTGGAGAACGACATTTTCTTCCATACAATGCTTCGAATGGAGCCATGCCAATACTTGCTTGATAACTGTTGTTGTAGGAAAACTCCACCAATGGTAAGAACTTGTCCCAACTTCCCTTGAAGTCAAAGACACAGAGTCTTAATAGATCTTCAAGAGTTTGAATAGTCCTCTCTGATTGTCCGTCCGTCTGAGGATGATATGCTGAACTAAATCGTAACTCCGTGCCCATAGCTTTTTGTAAACTAACCCAAAATCGTGAAGTGAATCTTGGGTCTCGGTCAGAAACTATGGATACTGGCATACCATGCAGTCTTACAATCTCGTTTATGTACATACGAGCAAGACGTTCAAGTGTATAAGTTTCTCGTATCGGTAAGAAATGAGCAGACTTGGTCAATCTATCAACAATGACCCAAATCGCATCAATACCTTGAGAAACCCTAGGAAGACCGGTAACGAAATCCATGGTAATGTGCTCCCACTTCCATTCTGGAATTTCAAGTGGTTGCAATGGACCTTTTGGTACTTGATGCTCCGCTTTGACTCGTTGACAAGTTAGACACCTTGAGATAAACAACGCTATCTCTCTCTTCATATTGCTCCACCAAAATGTATGACGAAGATCATGATACATTTTGGTACTTCCAGGATGGATTACAAACGGTGTGTTGTGCGCCTCCATCATGATTTCATACTTTAAATCAGGGTTGTTAGGAACACAAAGTCTGGAGTTGACTCGAAGTATTCCTTCCTCATCGATTCTTGCTTCCGGCATAACACCTTCTTGCACTTTTTTCCTCATACGCATCAGCTCCAGGTCTGTAGCTTGAGCAGCTTTAACTTTATCGATTAAAGTCGGTTCTACACGTATATTCGCCATCATCACATGGGTCCCTGGAGTCTTCAACTCTATCTCCATCCTTTGCAAGTCACACAAAATGGGCCTTTGCGTTGTTAATATTGCACTTGTACCCGCATATGATCTTCTACTCAATGCGTCAGCTACCACGTTCGCTTTTCCAGGATGGTATTGAATGGTATGATCATAATCTTTCAACAGTTCAAGCCAACGTCGTTGTCGCATGTTGAGTTCCTTTTGAGTGAAGAAATATTTGAGGCTTTTATGATCCGTAAAGATCTCCACTTTCTCCCCATACAAGTAATGCCTCCAAATTTTAAGTGCAAAGACAACAGCTGCCAACTCTAGATCATGAGTAGGATAATTCCTCTCATATTCCTTGAGTTGTCTTGATGCATAGGCTATGACTTTTTCATGTTGCATGAGAACGCATCCCAACCCTTTGCTCGAAGCATCACTGTAGATGACAAATCCCTCCGAGCCAGATGGTATTGTTAGAACAGGTGCTGAAATGAGTCTCCTCTTGAGTTCTTGAAAACTCTGCTCACATTCTTCGCTCCAACCAAACTTTGTATCTTTCCGAGTCAGCTGAGTTAATGGAGTAGCGATTCGAGAAAATCCTTCCACGAATCTCCGATAATAACCAGCTAAACCAAGAAAGCTACGTACCTCGGTCACTGATTTAGGTTGCTCCCAGCTTTGAATAGCTTCAATCTTTGCCGGGTCAACCGATATTCCACGACTTGATACTACGTGCCCAAGGAATGCTACCTCCTCCAGCCAGAACTCGCATTTCTTCAACTTGGCATAAAGCTTGTATTCACGAAGCTTTTGGAGTACCAGCCTCAAGTGTTGCTCATGATCGTCACGGCTTTTGGAATAAACAAGGATGTCATCGATAAAGACGACCACAAAGTGATCCAAATATTCCTTGAATACCCGGTTCATCATATCCATGAAGGCAGCAGGAGCATTAGTCAATCCAAAGGACATGACTAGGAATTCATAATGCCCGTACCGAGTTCTAAAAGCCGTCTTTGGAATATCCTCAGTTCTAACCTTCAGCTGATGATATCCAGAACGAAGATCGATCTTTGAAAAGAATTGTGCTCCTTGCAACTGGTCAAACAGGTCATCAATACGTGGCAATGGGTACCTGTTTTTGATGGTGACATGATTCAACTCCCGATAATCAATACAAAGTCGCATACTTCCATCTTTCTTCTTCACGAATAGAACAGGAGCTCCCCAAGGAGAAGTACTAGGACGAATAAAGCCAATGTCTAACAATTCCTGCAGTTGGATCTTTAACTCCTGAAGTTCAATAGGAGCCATTCGATATGGGGCTTTGGAAATGGGTTTTGTACCGGGTTCAAGATCGATACAAAATTCAATTTCACGCTCTGGGGGTAGGCCAGGAAGTTCTTCAGGGAATACGTCAGGGAATTTATTAACAATAGAAATATCATTCAAAACTGACGTATTTTTGTTTAGATCTGTGACATGAGCTAAGAAAGCTTGACATCCGTTTTTCAATAAACGAATAGCTTTATGGCTTGAGATGACAGCGATTGATTTTAATGGTTTGGTTGCTTGAATTCGCATAATAGGTCGATTAGGAATATGAAAACTAACAACCTTACGAAAACAATCAATTTTTGCATAATGAGTAGTTAACCAATCAATCCCTAGAATCACGTCAAATGCAAGCATTTTTAATGAAATCAGATCGATAGGTAATGTGTGGGTACCAACTTTAACCAAACAAGACTTATAAACAGTGGAGGTAATGAAGGTTTCTCCCAACGGAGTTTCCACAGATAAGTCAAAGTCTAATTTCTCCGGAATCAAATTTAATCGATGAGCGCAAGTAGGAGAAATAAAAGAATGGGTTGAACCGGTATCAAATAAAGTATAAACTTCTTTAGAGTTTATGATAAGCTTACCCGTGATGACCTCATTCGGGTTCCTTGCTCTCTGGGAGTTCACAACAAACGCTCTCCCTTGCACAACCGGTTTTGACTTTTCTGGGACGGCTTTTGGTGCCTCCATCCTAGCTGAATTTGTCTTCGGTAAACGACAAAATCGGGCTAAATGACCTTCTCTTCCACAATTATAACATGCTTTGGACGGCATCGCGCAGTTTGGACTGATGTGTCCCTCCCCTCCGCATTTGAAACATATGATAGGTGGTCGTTCTCCTTCCTTAACGACAGGTGCTGGTGCTGACGTCTTTCCGTCATTGTTGAATCTCCTCTTCTTGAAATGTCCATTCTTATTGTTTTGGCCCTGATTACCACCGAAGTGGTTACCATTTCTGGCCTGTTGATTCCCTCCACGCTTGTTGTCACCGCTTCGATGACTGCTCTCACTGGTATTATCATATTGCCGGCTGCTCTCTTTTGGTTGCGTTGTCTCGTTATCGCGCTCCACCAACTGAGCCCTATTTACAACATCTGAATACAAACACAGTTTATGAGAAACAAGATGTTGACGTATCTCCGGCTTCAAACCTCTTAAAAACATCCGCGTCATTCTTTCTTCATTATCCACCAGGTGGGACGCAAACCGGGATAACTCCGCAAATTTTGCCTCGTACTGCGACACGGTCATATTATTCTGCTCCAATTTGATGAACTCCACCTCCTTCATGTGACGAATACTCTCGGGAAAGTATTTGTCGTTAAACAGCTCTTGGAACTTCTCCCAAGACATCTTCAGTGCGGCAGGTTGAGTACGCTTTATCGATTCCCACCAGTAATCTGCCTCTCCTCGCAACATAAAGGCGGCAAAGGGAACCTTTTGCTCCTCGGAGCAACCCAAGACATCAAATATCTTGGTGATCTGCTTTATCCATGTTTCAGCTACAAGTGGTTTGGGTTCTCCCTTAAACTCCGGTGGTCCCAGCTCCTTAAACTGTTTAGCGGTGACCGCCAGAGAGTTTCCAGTATTTCCACCTACGTTGTGGACAGGAGCCGCTTTCACCTGTTGTTGCATGAATTGCATAAAGCCTCTGAACATTTGATCATTCATCATTTGGTCAGTGTTGTTGTTTGCATGAGGATTGACACCTTCCTGATGCACATTATCCTGATTATTGATATGTGGTGAATCAACAGTCGTCTGTGCTCCATTGCTATTCTCAACGTTCTCAGATGCCATTTTCAGATACTGCCACAAAATAAAAATTAATTGATATGTCATATATTATCCTTATATTATGACCGACCAATTAAATACCATGCAAATAAACTTAGGTATGTCATACTAGCGAAGGAATTCCCCGTCTCTCCCCTCCTAGTTCTATTCTCACATCTTAGCCAGGGATCATATCCCTAAGCTCTGATACCAACTGTGACGCCCCCAAAATTAGGTATACATCACCCATCTTGAGTCGTCAGATACATAGTACAGAATACAAATACAACTTAATAATACAACTGTCGTGTACAATACGACAAAAGATAAACTGTGAGTTTGAATACAAATATTATCTTCTAGAGAGTATTCATACTCAAAAGGAGTCCTCATTACATTTATTAACACACCATTATATAGAATAGTGAGGACTACTAACTAATACTATCATTCGGACCATCACTCCGTTCCCCGACTTGCCCCAGCTACGTTCTCATTTCCTGAAGAGAACAGTGAAAGAAAGGGTGAGCTCAACTAGCCCAGTAAGAAATATTATGACTAAGATAATGCAGAATAAATTATCATTAGCCTTCAACAATGTTAAATTGATAAAATATAATAGACATCAAGTTTAACTGTAGCGGAACAAGCAATCCATTAAAAGAGTCAAGTAGAAAATAAACTCTACTATCTTTTATGATTTAAAAAGTTTTTCAACACTGTAATCGCTGAGACTCAGCTTAATAAAATAATCCACATCATCGAATCACCCCTGCACTACGGCCAAGGATATTCGTGTATTCATTAATGGTCATGATCATGCCAACAACTGTCCATCAATGCACTACGGGCCAATGAGGACTTTTACCACATCATTTGTAACATTACGGTCATGATTATACCGAATAATCCCTGGTCATAATCATACCAAGTCCATCTATGCACTACATGCCACAGATGACTTTCAACATTTTATAAACATGAGGATGATGACAATGATATAAGAATTCAATAAAACAAGTTCAAGAATTAATTTATCCAGGAATTAACAACGTCCAAATTGTCAACATGATACTGCATTGTGGAGTAAAATTCAAGAATGCTTAGAAGAATATTTTCTTGAAAAGATACTGGATGAAACGCAACTATCAAGGATATTCCACAAATTTCATGGAGTATAGAAGTCAAAACTTAACCAACTGAGTATAATAAAGAATGGAATAACAAAAGAAATCACCATGCATGCGATAGACCGCACAGACAGGTTATTCCAACAGAATAATAAATAATGGAACCAGGTCCGGCGTAAACGCACAGACAGGATATTCCGACAGAATAATAAATAATGGAACCAGGTCCGGTGTAAAACACACAGACAGGATATTCCAACAGAATAATAATAAAAACGGAACCAGGTCCGGTGTAAAACACACAGACAGGATGTTCCAACAGAATAATAAACGGAACCAGGTCCGGTGTAAAACACACAGACAGGATGTTCCAACAGAATAATAGAAGAATGTCACCAAGTATAGGGTAGACCGCGTATACTGGTTATTCCAACAGAATAATAACGAATGGAATAACAGAAGTTCTCTTCATGAATATAAAAGAAATAATATTCCCTACCTTAAAAGAACTGGATATTGGAAAAGTGATGTAGCAGAATACTTTTAGTCTCTCTCTCTCTTATTCTCTCTATACTTTCTCTCTCTATAGCTTGAATGAATTCGTGAAAAATAATGAAGCCCTAGGCCTCTATTTATAGAAAAACTGAGGGTGGCTCTTGGTCTTAACGAAGGGTCAAATGACTCTTGGTAATATTGAAGGGACAACTACTATTGACGAAAGTAATTACTATTGACCAAGGTAAATACTATTGACGAAGGTAATTACTATTGACCAAGGTAAATACTATTGACGAAGGTAATTACTATTGACCAAGGTAAATACTATTGACGACGGTAATTACTATTGACGACGGTAATTACTATTGACGAAGAGACTCTTAGATGATGACATATGGCCCCCCATAAAATAACCAAACTTACCACAACGTCTCAATTATTGATTTAATAATATAACATATTATACAGATGATACTATGACAATAATTTAAGAGATATGATGCAGCAATTACTGTAGCAATAATTGAGTATAGCTGAGTGACTTCTCACGTAAGCATCAATAATCAATACCGTGTGCTACTATGCAACCACGCGTATTACTGTACTTTTACTACCAAGTAGTTCAACAGTTTTAACGATTTTAACGGTAACACCTCAGCTGTTATTTTTATAGAAAGATAATTCTGTCGTTTTCTCAATCCGACAATAATTCCGTTGTGGGGTCCACCAATGATTGTGCCGTCGTACGAATATTCCCCGACAAAAAGAATATTCCCTGACCAAACGAATATTTTATAACAACTTGCTTACTTTGCAAAATTTATAAATATTACCCACAACTATAACATTATATCAAATTAACTTCATAATATTCAAAAATGATATTTATAGAAAATTCATCTTTATTTATAAAAGTTGGGGTCTTACATTAACATTTTAAAAGAATTACATTTCTGACATTTTCTGGAGAGTGGCGCTGCGGCGCCACTAATGTGCTAAGGAGCCGCGCTGCGGCGCGGTGGCGCTATGACCGGGCCCTTGGCGCAGCGGCGCTGCGGCGCTGTGGCACCGTGGCTCGAGTCTTGGCGTTGCGAGCGCTGTGGCGCTGCGGCGCGCGAAATGAACTGGAGGTTGGCGCCGCGGCGCGAGACCCCAGAAACAGTTTCCCAGTTCGCGAACAACACAGAGTTCAGCGAATTACACATTTCCAGATCATTAAACTCACTAATTTAACCTACCCACATGTTAATACTTCCATATAATCATTACCCAACATCTATAGAGTAGTTTTAACCAATTAAAACACATAATCACATAATTAAAACATGTGAATTCACTGACTTTGATGTTCATGAAGTTTTAGAAAACTTTATGTGAAAATTCTCCCTACGAATTCGTTATAACACCGAATTTGTTCGTTTAAGGCTTAAACTCTTCGTATTAACATGCATAACAACATACAAGTCTAAAATTTAGGGATAATATATGATCAATACATAAATTTTCACGTATATGGCCATATGGCCATATCACCTACTCTGTTTATTTTGAAATAACATATGTACGACATGTTTTCACAATACTGATGTTATGGTTTGTGAAATATATACATAATTAAACACAATTTGATATAACATAACACAATTTCTCACTTCACAGAGATTAATAGAATATAAGAAAGCCATAATCATAAAACTTAAAAAGACGTGACATAAGAAATTGGGTTTGGAGAAAAATTACCCAGAGTATAACCAATGGAAGAGATGATCAGTGGTGATTCTTTCACAATTAATTGATCATTATACACTCAAACTTTTTTTGTGATGTTTATCAGGCTAAAGCAATAATGAAAATGAAAAGAGTAAAAAGATGTATGAATAAATAAAAGATCAAACTGACGCGCATCATGGTCAGTTGCCCATAATGGGTTAACTGGCCATAATTCCTCTAAGGCCACGTTTGGCTAGCAACTAGGCTCCAAAACTCTTTATTTTAATAACCCTTTTATTATATAGTTTAATAAATGTCACACTCTTATAAGATAAATCTAATATTTTATTTAATTTACTTTAAATAAAATATAATAATTTCTCATAAATTCACGTAGTCACAATATTAATTATCTCTTTAATAAATAATAGTAATTTATTAAATCTCTAATTAATAATTTAATTAATTAAAATAACACCATGCTTAATTAAATAATTCATTTAATTCAATAAGCTCACATAATCACATACTTTGAATATTAAAAATTCTCTACATTAATTTAATAAATGTAACACATATAATTAAATTAATCTACCACAATTGCATCAATTAATTATTAAATCTAATAATTAAATCCTTGAAAAATATTTATTTACTTCAATAAATATTTAAAATAATTTACAAAATTCTCGTTCGTCACAATTTGAAAATGACATCTGAGAATGTTGAGAATAGCAATGGAACACAGGAGACCATTGAGGTTCCACATATCAACAATCAGGATAATATACATCAGGAAGGCAACAATCCTCATGCAAACAACAACACTGACCAAATGATGAACGATGGAATGTTCAGAGGCTTTCTGCAATTCATGCAACATCAGGCGAGAGCGGCTCCTGTCCTAAATGTAAGTGGAAACACTGCAACTCTCGGACGGTCACCGCCAAACAATTCAAGGAGCTGGGACCACCAGAGTTTTTTGGAGAGCCAAAACTACTTAAGGCGGAGACGTGGATAAAGCAGATCAACAAGATATTTGATGTCTTGGGATGCTCTGAGAAGAAAAAGGTTCCCTTTGCCACCTTCATATTGCGGACAGAGGCAGATTACTGGTGGAAATCTATAAAGCGTACTCAACCTGCCGCACTCAAGATGTCTTGGGAGAAGTTTCAAGAACTATTCAACGACAAGTACTTTCCCGAAAGTATTCACCACATGAAAGAGGTAGAGCTCATCAAGCTGGAGTAAAAAAACATGGCCGTGCCGTAGTACGAAGCCAAGTTTACTGAGTTGTCCCAGTTTGGATCCCATTTTGTTGATAATGAGGAAAGAATGACGCGAATATTTCTAAGAGGTTTGAAACCTGAGATACGTTAATATCTTATCTCTCATAAACTGTGTTTGTATTCAGATGTTGTTAATATGGCTCAGAAGAAGAACGCGATAATGAGTCGACCCATCCAAAAGAAAGCAACCGACAAAATGATAATACCAGTGATAACAGTCATCGAAGCATTGACAACAAGTGTGGAGGGAATCAACATGCCAGAAATGGTAACCACTTCGGTGGTAATCATGGCCAAGATAATAAGAGTGGACATTTTAAGAAGAGGAGATTCAACAATGATGGAAAGGCGTCAGCACCAGCACCCGTTGTTAAGGAAGGAGAACGACCACCTATCATATGCTTCAAATGCGGAGCGGAGGGAAACATCAATCTAAACTGTGTGATGCAGTCCAAAGCGTGTTATAATTATGGAAGAGAAGGTCACCTAGCCCGATTTTGTCGTGCACCGAAGACAAGTCCAGCTGGGATGGAGGCACCAAAGGCCGTCCCAGAAAAGTTAAAGCCGGTAGTTCAAGGAAGAGCATTTTTTGTGACTTTCCAGAAAGCAAGGAACCCAAATGAGGTCATCACGGGTAAGCTTATCATAAACTCTAGCGAAGTCTATACCTTATTTGATACCGGTTCTACCCATTCTTTTATTTCTCCTACTTGCGCTCAACGTTTAAATTTGACTCTGGAAAAATTAGACTTTGACTTATCTGTTGAAACTCCGTTGGGAGAAACCTTCATTACATCCACTGTTTATAAGTCTTGTTTGGTTCAAATCCGTATCCTCACATTACCTGTTGATCTTATTTCATTGAAAATACTTGCATTTGACGTAATTCTAGGGATTGATTGGTTAATTACTCATCATGCAAAAATTGATTATTTTCGTAAGGTTGTTAGCTTTCATATTCCTAACCAACCTATTATGCTAATTCAAGCAACTAAACCATTAAAATCAATCACTGTCATCTCAAGTCATAAAGCTATTCGTTTATTGGAAAATAGTTATCAAGCTTTCTTAACTCATGTCACGGATTTAAACAAAAATACATCAGTTTTGAATGATATTTATATTGTTAATAAATTTTTTGAAGAACTTCCTGGCCTAACCCCAGAGCGAGAAATTGAATTTTGTATCGACCTTGAACCTGATACAAAACCCATTTCCAAAGCCCCATATCGAATGACTCCTATTGAACTTTAGGAGTTAAAGACCCAATTGCAGGAATTGTTAGACATCAGTTTCATTCGTCCTAGTGCGTCTCCGTGGGGTGCTCCTATTCTATTCGTGAAGAAGAAAGATGGGAGTATGCGACTTTGTATTGATTATCGAGAATTGAATTATGTCACCATCAAGAATAGGTACCCATTGCCAAGTATTGATGACCTGTTTGACCAGTTGAAAGGCGCCAAATTCTTTTCAAATATAGATCTTTGTTTCAGATATCATCAGTTAAAGATTAGAACTGATGACATTCCAAAGACGGCTTTCAGAACTCGTTACGAACATTATAAATTCCTAGTTATGTCTTTTGGATTGACTAATGCTCCTGCTGCCTTCATGGATATGATGAACCAAGTATTCAAGAAATATTTGGATCACTTTGTGGTCGTCTTTATTGATGACATCCTCATATATTCCAAAAGTCGTGAAGATCATGAGCAACACTTGAGGCTGATACTCCAAAAGTTTCGTGAAAATAAGCTTTATGCCAAGTTAAAGAAATGCGAGTTCTAGCTTGAAGAAGTAGCATTCCTTGGACACGTAGTATTAAGTTATGGAATATCTGTTGACTCGGCAAAGATTGAAGCTATTCAAAGCTGGGAGCAACCTAAATCAATGACCGAAGTACGTAGTTTTCTCAGCTTAGCTGGTTATTATCGGAGATTCGTAGAAGGGTTTTCTCGAATCGCTACTCCATTAACTCAGCTGACTCGAAAAGATACAAACTTCAGTTTAAGCATAGAATGTGAGAAGAGTTTTTAAGAACTCAAGAGGAGACTCATTTCAGCACCTGTTCTGACAATACCATCTGGCTCGGAAGGATATGTCATCTACAGTGATGCGTCGGGCAAAGGGTTAGGACGTGTTCTCATGCAACATGGGAAAGTCATAGCCTATGCCTCTCGGTAACTAAAATAATATGAGAGGAATTATCCTACTCATGATCTAGAGTTGGCAACTGTTGTCTTCGTACTTCAAATTTGGAGGCATTACTTGTATGGGGAGAAAGTGGAGATCTTTATAGATCATAAAAGCCTCAAATATTTCTTCACCCAAAAGAAACTCAACATGCGGCAACGACATTGGCTTGAACTGTTGAAAAATTATGATCATACCATTCAATACCATCCTGGTAATGCGAACGTAGTAGCTAACGCATTGAGTTGAAGATCATATGCGGGTACGAGTGCGATATTGTCAACGCAAAGGCCCATTTTATATGACTTGCAAAGGATGGAGATAGAGTTAAAGACTCTAGGGATTTATGTGATGATAGCGAATATACGAGTAAAACCAATTTTAATAGATAAAGTTAAAGCTTCTCAAGCTATAGACCTGGAGCTGAAGTTTATGAGGAAGAAAGTGCAAGAAGGTGCTATGTCGGAAGCAAGAATCGATGAAGAAAGAATACTTCGAGTCAACTCCAGACTTTGTGCTCCTAACGACCCTGATTTAAAGTATAAAATCATGATGGAGGCGCACAACACACCTTTTGCAATCCATCCTGGTAGTACTAAAATATATCATGATCTTCGACATACATTTTGGTGGAGCAATATGAAGAGAGAGATCGCGGAGTTTATCTCAAGGTGTCTAACTTGTCAATGAGTCAAGGCGGAGTATCAAGTACCAAAAGGTCCATTGCAACCACTTGAAATTCTAGAATAGAAGTGGGAGCACATTACCATGGATTTCGTTATTGGTCTTTCCAAGGTTTCTCAAGGCATAGATGCGATTTAGGTCATTGCTGATAGATTGACCAAGTTAGCTCATTTTTACCTATAGGAGAAACTTATACACTTGAACGTCTAGCTCGTATGTACATAAACGGGATTGTAAGATTGCATGGTATGCCAGTATCCATAGTTTCTAATCGAGACCCAAGATTCACTTCAAGATTTTGGGTTAGTTTGTAAAAAGCTATGGACACTAATTTACGATTTAGTTCGGCTTATCATCCTCAAACGGACAGGCAGTCAGAGAAGACTATTCAAACTCTTGAAGATCTATTAAGACTCTGTGTCCTTGACTTCAAGAGAAGTTGGGACAAGTTCTTACCATTAGTGCAGTTTTCCTACAACAACAGTTATCAAGCAAGTATTGGCATGGCTCTATTCGAGGCTTTGTATGAAAGACAGTGTCATTCTCCAGTATGTTGGGCTGAGAAGGGTGAAGTAACGTTGTTGGGACCAGAGTTGGTACGTATGACTATGCAAAAGATTCAAACGATCCGACAACGTATAAAAATCTCACAATATCGACAAAAGAGTTATGCTGATCTTCATCGAAAGGACGTGAAATTCAATATTGGAGAACATGTGTAACTACGTGTGTCCTTGACTTCAAGAGAAGTTGGGACAAGTTCTTACCATTAGTGCAGTTTTCCTACAACAACAGTTATCAAGCAAGTATTGGCATGGCTCTATTCGAGGCTTTGTATGAAAGACAGTGTCATTCTCCAGTATGTTGGGCTGAGAAGGGTGAAGTAACGTTGTTGGGACCAGAGTTGGTACGTATGACTATGCAAAAGATTCAAACGATCCGACAACGTATAAAAATCTCACAATATCGACAAAAGAGTTATGCTGATCTTCATCGAAAGGACGTGAAATTCAATATTGGAGAACATGTGTAACTACGTGTTGCTCCATGGAAAGGAGTTACGAGATTTGGAAAGAGAGGAAAGCTCAATCCTCGATTCATCGACCCATTTTTAATCCTCGAACGAGTAGGAACTGTGGACTATAGACTCGCCTTACCGCCAAGTATGTATCGTGTTCATAACGTTTTTCACATATCTATGTTACGTAAATATGTGAAAGACCCGAACCACATTATTGAGTTAGAACCGGACGAAATAGCGGAAGTTTAACGTATGAAGAGGTTCTTGTTAAAATCTTGGATAAGAAGGAGCATATTTTACGCTCCAAGGTTATACCTCATGTCAAAGTTTTGTGGAGAAACAGCGATGTTGAGGAAATGACCTGTGAGTTAGAATTTGAAATGAAATCAAGGTATTCTTACCTCTTCGACATATCAGGTATGTGCCCTAATTTTGAGGGCGAAATTTCATAAGAAGAAGAGCTTGTAAGACCCCAACTTTTATGAATAAAGATGAATTTTCTATAAATATCATTTTTGAATATTATGGAGTGAATTTGATATAATGTTATAGTTGTGGGTAATATTTATAAATTTTACAAAGTACGCAAGTTGTTATATAATATTCGATTGGTCGGGGAATATTCGTTTCAACAGGGAATATTCGTACGACGACACAATCATTGGTGGACCCCACAACGAAATTATTGTGGGATTGAGAAAACGATAAAAATATCTTTTTATAAAATAACGACGAAAGTTTTACCGTTAAACTGTTAGAATACCTGGTGGTTAAAATATAGTAATACGCGGGGTTGCACAGTAGCACACAGTATTGCATAGTATTTTTGAATTATTGATTCTTACGTAAGAAGGTACTACTTAATAATTGTTACAACAATTACTGTTTAATATTTAATTTATTGATTCAATAATTATTGCGTTGATATTTTGTATTATTGTTGTTTCAATAATTGTCACTGCACATTATTTCCCATTATCAAATCAATAATTCATATTATTTGAATAATATTATTAGATAACATTATTGGCAAAGTCTAGAAAGTCCTGTCAAAGAGAGGTTTGGTCACCTAATTGTGCGGCAGTAAGGAGAAATCCTTATCGAAAAGCCCCCTCTTTCTTGGGAACGGCTTGGTTGTCATTATTGTGATTCTGTAATATTATTTGTGAATAATTAATTGTTAATTTATATGATAAGAAAATATTTATTTTATGTGGACATATATGTTATGCATATATAAGTTGAGTATATGTCCACAAATTTTGAACCGTTAAAAATTAACGTATGATTTGTTATGAATTTTAAGAGGTGTTGAAAATTATCCGTTTGTGAAATTCGGATATTTTTTTATTGGAATTTGGAAAAACTTTCTTCTGTAAAGTTGTAGAGTATTCGATTTTCGTGTGGAATGAACATAAAATTCGTATTTTTCTGATAAAAAGGCTATTTATTATGAATTATTGAAGTTTTAAAAATTAAAATATTTTTATTAAAAATATGGGTGGGCCCCACTTTTGGTTGTTGGGAAGGTGGCTGATTTTAGTGGGCCCCACTTATGGTGGCTAAGATTTTTTTAAAGAAGTGTGAGTAGAAAAAAATAATATTATTATTTTATTATTTAGTCTCCTATGACGTTATAGTATTTTCCTATAAATAGGCGCTTAAGTTAGAATTGAAAATCACACCAGAATCAGATAATTCTTCTGCTATAATCTTGAACGTATTTCTTTAGAGTTTTAGAAAGCTTTGAGCATAGAAAATAGTGAAAGTTTTCTTCAAGAATATCCCCGCTATACCAGTTGGAATACTCTTATTTTCAATGTAAAGGATGTTATTTTGTTCAATATTCACTTGAAATAATAATTTCTTCCATAATCTATAGTATGTAAGTAATATTATTTCGTTTCAGATTTCGAATTCTATACTCGTTTTGTTAAAATTTTGGCTTCTATACTCCATGAAATTAGTAGAATATCCTTGATATTTGCGCTTCATCCAGTATCTTTTCATGAAAATATTATTCTGAGCATTCTTGATAAGTTTTAACTTTTTCATGCCGAAATACTATTCACGGGGTTACTATTCCTGAAGTACTATTCACGAGGTACTATTCACTAGAGTACTATTCACCCGGGGTACTATTTATGATAAAAATTTATTCATTTTCTGGTCCAAATTATTTTTGGTACAATATTATTCTTGAATTTTACTCCACAAAGCAGTATCATGTTGAGAATTTGGACGTTATTGATTTTTGGATAAATTAAATTATAAATCTCTAAAATTTTATCCTTGAACTTGTTTTATTGAATTCTTATATCATTGTCATAATCCTCATGTTTATATTATGTTGAAAGTATATGTGGCCTATAGTGCATAGATGGACTTAGTATGATTATGACCAGGAATTATTCGGTATAATCATGACCGTAATGTTACAAATGATGTGGTAAAAGTCCTCATTGGCTCGTAGTGCATTGATGGACAGTTGTTGGCATAATCATGACCATTGATGAATACATGAATATCCTTGGCCTGTAGTGCATGGATAATTTGTGGTCGTGATACTAATGAATAACCTTGGCCGTAGTGCAGGGATGATGTGAATTATTTATTAAGCTGAGTCTCAGCGATAAAAGTGATGAAAAACCTTTTAAATCATAGAAGATAGTAGATTTTATTCTCCACTTGACTCTTCTAATGGATTGCTTGTTCTGCTACAGTTAAACTTGATGTTTTGTTATATTTTATCAGTTTAACACTGTTGAAGGCTAACGATAAATTATTCTACATTATCATAGTCATAATATTTCTTTCTGGGCTAGTTGAGCTCACCCTTTTGCTTTCATTGTCCTTTTCAAGAAATGAGAACGTAGCCGGGACTAGTCGGAGAACGGAGTGACGGTCCAGATGATAGCATTAGTAGTCCTCACTATTCTATGAAATAGTGTGATAATAATTGTATTGAGGACACCATTTGAGTTGAATACTGTCTAGAAGACAATATTCATTTTAAAACTCTAAGTTTATATTTTGTCGTATTTGACACGACAGTTGTATTATTAAGTTGTATTTGAATTTTGTACCATGTATTTGGCGACTCAAGATGGGTGATGTATACCTATTTTGGGGGTGTCACAGTAATTATCTTCATACTATAATCATATAATAACTAGTATCATATTCGTATTCCTCACGTATAATAACCATAATCATTATACGTAAACCTTAAATTCTTAGAAATCACAATTCCTAACCCATAGGTTTTAAGTCCGCAGGCGAAAACCTTGTTTGTCATAACTAAAATATTATTAGATATTTCATTACATCTTCGTATTCTATCATTAAGCATTTTTTAGAAATTCAAACCTAATCTCCGACCAGAATCGGATGAATAGTGTTTTTACGAAAATTTCTCAAAAAATATTTATTTTTGTCTTGAAAATTCAAAACAATTAATCCTAACATAGCCAGAATACTAACCACATCCACACATTCTAGGTCATAGAACGACCTTCAAACATCTTACTCACATAAATAATCAATTAAATTCTTTTAATTCAAATAACCAAATAAAATTTAATTCACATAAAGATCCGATTTTGTCAGGCGTTACAGGCATGCTGCTTTACGAAGCGTTATACAGAAGAAAGTGCAGAACTCCACTGTGTTGGGATGAGGTAGGTGAACGTCGAATGCTAGGACCTAAAATGGTGTAGCAAATGACAGATGTAGTTAAATTGATACGAACAAGACTTGTGGCAGCTTAAGACAAACAAAAAAAGTATGCAGATCCACATCGAAATAAGAGAGAGTTTGAGGTCGGTTCATATGCATTTCTGAAGGTATCTCCTTGAAAAGGAAGATACGCTTCAGAAAGAAGGAAAAATTAAGTCCGAGATTTATAGGACCTTTTGAGATATTGAGGAGAGTAGGAGAGGTAGCTTATGTGATAGAATTACCTCTTGAGTTAGAACATATACACAACATGTTGAATTACCTCTTGAGTTAGAACATATACACAACATGTTTCATTTTTCTGTATTACATCCTTATTAGTCAGATTATAAGCATGCAATAGAGTATGAACATATTCAAGTTAAGAAAGACTTAACGTATGAAGAAATTCTGATTTAAATTATTGATAGGAAGGAGAAAGTCTTAAGAAGTAAAGTAATACCTTCGATGAAGGTAGTTTGGAGGAACCACAATGCCGAAGAAGTAACGTAGGAACTAGAAGAGAAAATGAGGAAGAATTACCCTCAATTATTCGAATAAATTGTATCGAGATTCTGGGGACAGGGAGGAAGAATGTAACGACCTAGAAAATCAACTTTAATGTAAATTAATTTTATATTATTATATTGAATAAATGAGATTATATGTTTATTAGACAAAGTAAGCTAGTTAAAGGTCATTTTATGACCTAGAATGAATGGATGTGTTAGAATTCTGGCTACGTGCTAGAAATAAAGTGTATGAAATTTCAAGACGAAAATAAAGTTTTCTGAGAAATTTTTCGAAATACACTATTCATCCATTTCAGCTCGGGAATTATTTTTGAATTTTCGAGAAATACGTAATGATAGAATTCTAAGGGAAGATGGATTATCCAATAATAATTCAGTTATGGTAAAAGCAATTTTTTGCTTGCGTACTTAAATTGAGAATGTTAGGGAAAGTGAAAATTTTGAATAAATAATGATTAAGTATAATAAGAAAGTTATTATACGGTAAAGAATACGAGTATAATACAATGTATTGTACAAGTATAATATGAAGAATGATACAATGTATAATACGAATATTATACAAAGTATATACGAGAAGAATACGAGAATTATATGGTAAGAATATGTGAGAACCCAGATTTTCAGAAGTTATTAAAACAATAATTTAATAAATAAAATTTTTGTTATAAGATGTTTTGAGTTTGAGTATGTGTATATATGTGTTATATATTGTGAAATATGTGATTTGGTATGAATGTAGAAGATATATATATATATATATATATATATATATATATATATATATATATATATATATATATATATACACACACTAGGAGAATGATGTTTAGTAGTTAATTTAATTTAACTATTGAAGAAGGTAAATGAAATTTTTTGAAAATGGAATTAAGTTAATTTAATTAAGTTAAAAATTATATTATGGAATAATATAATTTGATTATTATGCCTTGTGGAAATGAATTTATTATGAATTGAATCTCATAAATAATGTTAGTAATTCACTTAATTAAAATAGTGAATTAATGCAAAATAATTAAAATAAGAAATTAATGAATGAAATTCTTATTATGACGTGTTTTAATAAAATGAGAGAGTAATGTATATTACATATAAATGTAATATGTTAATATGTTAAGATTGCGAGGTTCGTAAATAAGTAAATATTTATCAAATAAAATAAATATTTTAGTTGAAATATTTATGGAGTAAAATAAATATTCAATGGAAATTATTATGGAATAATTTATTAAAGTATGATGATATTAAATAAATTGATGATAAATAATTTTATAATTTATGCGTATTTTATTACGCTAATATGTTGGTGATGTCCTAACTTAATTAAATAATTAAATTAGAGGGCTAATGATTTATTGAATAAAATTGGACTTATATTGATTACGTAATTAAATTAAATGAAGTGTGACATTTGGTGTAGCATATGATAAGAATATTATTAAAATATATTAGAAGGAGTTTAATAAAGTTTAACCAATCAAGGCCTTATGGCCTTTGGTTTTGTAACCACTCTATTAACTGATAAACCAAGTAAATTGGTCTTTAGTTTATTTTCCTCATACGCTTGTTATTTTCCTAAGCGAACAACAGAAAAGAAGAGAGAAAGAGAGAAATTGAGAGAGAAAAGGAAGAAATTCTCTATAAATTGAGAAGGTTTTGAGAATCAAAGAAGGAAAAAGAAGAAGAAGAAGAAGAAGAAGAAGAAGATTCATATCGTCTATTCAAAGTTTAAAGAAGAATCAAAGGTAAAATTCCTAAGTTTCTAGTTTATGGTTTTTGTTTTCTAAAGTCTCTATAATTGGATTTTTAGTGGTTGAATTTGTTGGAGTATATATATATATATATATATATATATATATATATATATATATATATATATATATATATATCACCCATAAGCAATTTTTAGGTAATCGAATTCGTGAAATTATACTAAAGATGAAGAACTTGTGTTCTTTATGAAATATATATGTTATGGCTTAGTTGGAGTCAAAGACTAGTTATAAAGTCATGATGAAAACCTTAAAATTGATGATGAATGTTGTAAGAAAGTTGCAAAACCAAAAGAACACAAGTTGAATGAATCAATTTCTTTAAGGAACTATTTCGTAGTGAATGAATTCGCTAAACAAGTTAAAACGTAAAAATTTAGTATGAACAAGAGTTTTGGGTCAAGATTTGGGTTAGTTAATATTTTTGGAAATTGTTGATTCTTTAGTATATTGTAGTTCTATGAATTACGAATCTATAGAGTCGAAAACGAACTAATTTGGATGGGTATAACTCAAGTTATGAAGGTTGGAAGGAGAAAGGGTTAAAAAAATTTGCAAGAACAACAAAACTGGAAAATAATCGCGTACCATTCTGCTAGGGGGCGCTGCTGTGCTGCCCCAAAGGCTATTTGGGGCGCTGCAACTGTGACAACCCAGAAAATTGGATTGTCCAGAATTTAAGTTTAAAGAATTAGTTATTAATAAAAAGAATTTTTATTAATACTATTCTGTGCTATGTGTTTATTTATCGTTCTAGAACCTAGAATTTTTATAATACGGGTGGATTCTGGCTATGAGCTAGAGTAAACGAGTAAGAATTTTCAAGACGAAAATAAAATTTTTCCGGGAACAAAAATTTTTTCGGGAAAAAAGAAGAAATAGACACTATTCACCCGACGAAACCTAAGGATTGGGGTTTGAATAACTTAATCTTTTTCGAGAATTCGGTATGTCGAAATGACAATTCGTCGAAAGATTTGGCGATAATATATCGTGAAGAGTTAAGTCAGCCGATAAAAATTTTTCTCAAAAAATGTGCAGAAGCTGGATGAAATAAAAATGACGAAAAGTATTGTTATGTTCGTTTCATTCGTTTAACTACGTTAGGGGAAAACGTGAAGAAAAACGCTTAACATTAAAAAGTGTTTTTCAGTTTTTTGGAGTTCCGAAGAATGCGTAAAAGTTAAACTGTAAAGGAAAGACGAAATATCCAAAAAAAATTGGATTCAGAGAATCGCAGTTTTTAAAATTGTCGGACGAATTCTGCAAGACGAAAGCACGAAGCTTCCAAGGGAAGCTTCGTGAATAGTAAGGAGGTTAGTTAAGGAGGTGGGAATAGTAATTAGGGGCAAAATGACTATTTTGCCCCTAACTTTGAAAATCTATAAAAGAGAAGTGTTAGTTAATTTATTTGAAATCAACCAACACTTTGAGACAGAGAGAGAGAGAAAGCTTGAGAGCTTGGAGAAGAAGAAGGAAGAGAAAGAGCATGAAGGCTCGGATCGGAGAAGATCGATTAATATAAAAACTTATGAATCGCCGGCTTTGTCTAAATGAAGAAGAAGAAAGGTATTAAAAACCTAACTTCTAGATTATTTTCATTAAGTTAATATATTAAAAATATAGCTTAATGAGAATAAGAAGTAAGAGATGTTGAGAATGATTTCATATGGTAGAAATCAAGAAGAAATGAAGTAATAAGAATTAGAAATTTATTTTATAAATTTTTTAAGGAAGTATAAGATTCGTAATGAATTTGAACGATCTGAATGAATCATATGAACAATTCGGTGTAAGAAGTAAGGAATGGTGTTTTATAATATCAAATTCCAATAAAAAGTGAAATCGTAATCAAAATATCGATTAAAAATGAAGAACGAACGAAGAACACGAAGAACGCAAAGAACGTTGTTGATGGACAAATTTAAAACCATCGTAGATATAACTTGTTATTGATGGACAAGTTTAAAATCATCGTGTATAAGTTAGTTGCTTATTGCTTGGTTAGGAACGGTAGAAACATTCATGAATAACTGATTGAACGTTGCTATAACGAAGTTATGGAAAAATTTTGTAAAAGGCGAACGAGAAATAGAAAGTATGTAAATGAACCCGAATGTTTAGCGTTTTATAAGAATGTAAGAGAATGTAGAAAACGTTAATCATGGACTCAAGAATGAACGAGTTATGAGTTCGGATGACCGAATTACGGACGAACGGACGAAGAAATGTTAATAACGTAAAATGAACGAAGGATGAAGATTAAGCCAATTGAATGGCATGTTAACGGATTCAGGATGAAGTTCTATCCAAAAGAAGTTGAAGTACATAAGATAAGGAAGAGAATGGCTTTGAAACGACCTCGTTCCCAGCTATAACGAAGAAGTTATGAGATTGTGAATTCAGCGTCTCAAACATGTAAAAGACTTAGAAAAATTTTCCAAGTTTGAAGCTTGGCACCGCACCGCCAGCTATGCCTTGGGAGGTGGTGCCGCAGCGCCAACCCAGGCCATCAGGTACTGGTAAGTGGCGCCGCAGCATGAGAGATAAAGAAGGGAGGTGGTGTCGTAGCGCCAACTCGGGAAGTTCACTATGAGAGACTCACACCGCAGCGCGAGAATTAGTAAAGGGAACAGGCGCCGCAACGCCGATGCAGAGCGAAGCCCAGTGAGGAGCTTTTAACTGCTCAACTCCTAGGAGAAGTGTACGAAAAGATAATGGACATGTAGTTCACGTAGCATAACACTTAAACAAGTGATTTAAACCATTAGTAAAGGTTGAACGGAAAGATTAAACGAGATTAAAAGACAGAGAATGTAATGAATGTAAACGCAACTTAGTTGCGATGAACGCTTGGTCTTAGTATATAACGAACCGTATAGTTTCGAAATTAAGAAAGAATAATGAACAAGGGGTTCATGTAATGGATGACGAATGAAAGCGATTAAAACTTTGGGTAAAGGTTGAATGAATGAGTAAGAGACGAACAACGTGAACGCTGAATACGTAAACGATCCTCGTGAATCATATTCGCGTCGAACAAATGTTCTAAGTATACATTGGTTGTATGACTTAGACGTTGACGAAGGTAGTAAGTAAGATATGAAGTTATCAAGAAATTCGTAACGAACGGTAATAAGATTAATAAAAGTCCGAATGTAAGTCGGATAAAGAATGTTAGAATGAAAGTAAGCGTTAAACACTTTAGCCGACGTAAGGGTTAAGTGTATGCAAATATTAAATGGGTAGAACCTACACGCCGTGTATGGTTTGACCGTAAGGTAATGAAGAGTAATGTTTAAACCTGTGAAAGGTGAAGAAACTGAATTAATGACGTATAACGTTAAGAAGCCGAGTTAATGATTATAACTTGGACAACGTTCCAAGTCGAATGCAACGGACTTTATAAGATATGAATAAGGTAATGCAAAATGCTTAATACTATGAACGCATAGTACTGACATTTAAGGATCATTCTGAGTATACAAATGTGACAATCCAAGATTTTAGTAATTGTAATTTAAAATATTTATTAAGTGAAATAAATATTTTATTGATGTGGTTATTATTAGTAAATATTTATGACAAGATAATATTCTAAATTAAATTAATTTATAATTTAGAGAATTGTAATATAACATGAGATGTTATATTGTTGTTTTAATTTAATAATTCAAGATGGTATGATAAGTTATTAAATAAAAATTATAATGAGATTATAATTTTGTGATATTTGTTTAAGTGGAGTATTTATTTTAAATAGAGTATGTGCAATTAATTTTTTTGATTAATGTTGGATATGGAAATCCAAATAAATAATATGTGATTATAAATTATAAAATAAATTGTTTGTTAAAATTAAAGCAGTTTTAATTGAGTTTACCCAAACAAGGTTTAAGTATATTAAGTGTTTATTTTAGAGCTTTGCCAAACAAAGCCCTATGGCTTTTGGATTTCTTTTTTAATTATAATTGTGACGCCCCCAAAATAGGTATACATCACCTATTCTGAGTCGTCAAACACATGGTACAAAATACAAATAAAACTTAATTATACAACATTCGTGTAAAATACGACAAAACATAAGCTGTGAGTTTTAATAACACTTTCTTCTAAATAGTATTCAAACTCAAAATAAGTCCTGAATACATTTATTTTCACACTATTTCATAGAATAGTGAGGACTACTAGGGCTATCATCTGAACCGTCACTCTGTTCCCCGACTAGTCCTCGCTAAATTCTCATTTCCTGAAGAGAACAATGAAAGCAAAAGGGTGAGCTCAACTAGCCCAGTACGAAATATTATGACTAAGATAAAGCAGAATAAATTATCGTTAGCCTTCAACAGTGTTAAACTGATAAAATATAACAAACATCAGGTTTAACTGCAGCGGAACAAGCTATCCATTAAAAGAGTCAAGTAGAGAATAACATCTACTATCTTTTATGATTTAAAAAGTTTTTCATTACTTTTATCGCTGAGACTCAGCTTAATAAATAATACACATCATCCCTGCACTACGGCCAAGGATATTCATTAGTATCACAACCATAAATTATTCATACACTACGGGCCAAGGATATTTGTGTATTCATCAATGGTCATGATCATGCCAACAACTATCCATCAATGCACTACGTGCTAATGAGGATTTTTACCACATCATTTGTAACATTACGGTCATGATTACATCGAATAATCCCTGGTTATAATCATACCAAGTCCATCTATGCACTACATGCCATAGATAACTTTCAACAAAATATAAACATGAGGATGATGACAATGATATAAGAATTCAATAAAATAAGTTCAAGAAATAATTTATCCAGGAACCAACAACGTCCAAATTGACAACATGATATTGCTTTGTAGAGTAAAATTTAGGAATGCTCAGAAGAATATTTTCATAAAAAGATACTGGATGAAGCACAAATATCAAAGATATTCAACTAATTTCATGGAGTATAAAAGTCAAAACTTTAACCAACTGAGTATAATAAAGAATGGAATAACAAAAGAATTCACCAAGCATGCGATAGACCGCACAGACAGGTTATTCCAACAGAAAAATAAATAATGGAACCAGGTCATGCGTAAACGCACCGACAGGATATTCTGACAGAATAATAAATAATAGAACCAGGTCAGGCGTAAACGCACAGACATGATATTCCGACAGAATAATAAATAATGAAACCAGGTCCGGCGCAAACGCACAGACAGGATATTCCGACAGAATAATAAAGAACGAAATATTAGAAGAATTTCACCATGGATGCGGTACTTCGCATGAATAGGTTATTCCAACAAAATAATAAGGAATGGAATAACAGAAGTTCTCTTCATGAATACGAAAGAAATAATACCCCTTACCGTAAAAGAAGAGTACTTCGACTGGTAGGACGAGGATATTCTTGAAGAAAACTTACACTACGCTCAAAGCTTCTTAAAACTTTAAAGAAATACGCTCAAGATTATAGAAGAATTCTCTGAACTTCAGGTGTGGTTTTCAATTCTAACTAAGCATCCTATTTATAGGAAAATAGAAAGGATACTATGCTGCACTATGCAATAAAATATAATATATTCTATTTATAATCAAATAAAATAAAATTTTATAAAAGTATTCTGTTTTATATAAAAAGTTTTTACTATGCAAACACTATGCATAATAAAATATAATATATTCTATTTAAAATCTAATAAAATAAATAACTTTATAAAAGTATTCTGTTTTATATAAAAAGTTTTTACTATGCAAACACTATGCAGGTACTATGCAAATACTATGCATAATAAAATATAATATATTCCATTTAAAATCTAATAAAATAAATAACTTTATAAAAATATTTTATTTTATATAAAAAAAATTTACTATACAAAATACTATGTATAATAGAATATAATATATTCTATTTATAGTCTAATAAAATAGATAACTTTATAAAAGTATTCTGTTTTATATAAAAAGTTTTTCTGTTTTATTACATTAATAATATTAATAAAATAAAATTTATATATATATATATATATATATATATATATATATATATATATATATATATATATAAACCTCCGTGACTTCATAAAAAGACACCTCAACATAATTAACAACATTTATCATCAATATTATAATTCACAATATTAATCGACCAGGTCGTTCCCAAGAAAGAGCGGGCTTTTCAAAAAGGATTTCTCCCCATTGGCACGTAATTAGGTGACCAAACCTCTCCTTGACAGAACTTCTAGACATCGTTAATATTGCAAATAATAATATAAATAACTTTGTCGTCTCAATTATTGATTATAAAATATTGACAATAATTGAATTAAATAACGTGAGATACTATGCAGCAATTACTGTAACAATAATTGAACAAAATTGAGTGATTTCTTACGTAACCATCAACAATCAATACCGTGTGCTACTATGCCACCACGCGTAATACTGTACTTTTAACACCGGGTGTTTCAACAGTTAACAGTAAAACTTCCGCAGCTATTTTCATAAAGTATTTTTGTCGTTTTCTCAATCTAACAATAATTTTGTTGTGGGGTCCACCAATGATTGTGCCGTCGTATGAATATTCTATTTTAAAATAAATATTCCCCGACCAATCGAATATTATACAACAACTTGCGTACTTTGCAAAATTTACAAATATTACCCACAACTATAACATTATATCAAATTCATTCCATAATATTTAAAAATGATATTTATAGAAAACTCAACTTTATAAAAAATTTTGGGGTCTTACAATCTCCCCTTCTTATGAAAGTTCGCCCTCTAAATTTGGGTGCGTACCTGATATGTCGAAGAGGTAAGGATACCTTGATTTCATTTCAGATTCTAACTCCCAGGTCATTTCCTCAACATCGTGGTTCCTCCACAAAATTTTGACTTGAGGTATAACCTTAGAGCGTAGAACATGATCCTTCTTATCCAAGATTTTAACAGGAACCTATTCATACATTAAATCTTTCGCTATTTCGTCCGGTTCTAACTCAATAATGTGGTGCGGGTCTTTCACATATTTATATAACATAGATATGTGAAAAATGTTATGAACACGAGACATACTCGGCGGTAAAGCGAGTCTATAAGCCACAGTTCCTACTCGATCGAGGATTAAAAATGGGTCAATGAATTAAGGATTGAGCTTTCCTCTCTTTTCAAATCTCGTAACTCCTTTCCATGGAGCAACACGTAACAACACATGATCTCCAATATCGAATTCCACGTCCTTTCGATGAAGATCAGCATAACTCTTTTGTCGATCTTGTGAGGTTTTTATACGTTGTCGGATCGTTTGAATCTTTTCCGTAGTCATACGTACCAACTCCGGTCCCAACAACGTTGCTTCACCCACCTCATCCTAGTATACTAGAGAATGACACTTTCTTCCATACAACGCTTCTAATGGAGCCATGTCTTACTTGATAGCTGTTGTTGTAGGAAAACTACACCAATGGTAAGAGCTTGTCCTAACTTCTCTTGAAATCAAGGACACAGAGTCTTAATAGATCTTCAAGAGTTTGAGTAGTCCTCTCCAACTGCCCATCTATTTGAGGATGATATGCCGAACTAAACTATAAATCCGTGCCCATAGCTTTCTGCAAACTAACCCAGAATCGTGAAGTGGATCTTAGGTCTCGATCAGAAACTATGTATAATGGCATACCATGCAATCTTATAATCTCGTTTATGTACATACGAGCAAGACTTTCAAGTGTATAAGTTTCTCGTATAGGTAAAAAATGAGCCGACTTGGTCAATCTATTAACAATGACCCAAATCGCATCTATGCCTTGAGAAACCTTGGGAAGATCGGTAACGAAATCTATGGTAATGTGCTCCCACTTCCATTTTAGAATTTCAAGTGGTTGCAATGGACCTTTTGGTACTTGATGCTCCGCCTTGACTCGTTGACACGTTAGACACCTTGAGATAAACAGCGATATCTCTCTCTTTATATTGTCCCACCAAAATGTATGTCAAAGATCATGATACATTTTGGTACTCCCAGGATGGATTACAAACGGTTTGTTGTGCGCCTCCATCATGATGTTATACCTTAAATAAGGGTCGTTAGGAACACAAAGTCTGGAGTTGACTCGAAGTATTCCTTCCTCATCGATTTTTGCTTCCGGTATAGCACCTTCTCGCACTTTCTTCCTCATACGCATCAGCTCCAAGTCTGTAGCTTGAGTAGATTTAACTTTATCAATTAAAGTCAGTTCTACTCATATATTCGCCATCATCACATGGTCCCCCAGAGTCTTTAACTCTATCTCCATCCTTTCTAAGTCACACAAAATGGGCCTTTGCGTTGACAATATCGCACTCATACCCGCATATGATCTTCTACTTAATGCGTTAGCTACCACATTCGCTTTTCCAAGATGGTATTGGAGGGTATGATCATAATCTTTCAACAGTTCAAGACAATGTCGTTGCCGCATGTTAAGTTCCTTTTGGGTGAAGAAATATTTGAGGCTTTTATGATCCGTAAAGATCTCCACTTTCTCCCCATACAAGCAATGCCTCCAAATCTTTAGTGCAAAAATGACTGTTGCCAATTCTAGATCATGAGCAGGATAATTCCTCTCATATTCTTTGAGTTGTCGAGAGGCATAGGCTATGACTTTCTCATGTTGCATGAGAACACATCCTAACCCTTTGCCCGAAACATCACTGTAGATGACAAATCCCTCCGAGCCAGATGGTATGGTCAGAACAGGTGCTGAAATGAGTTTCTCTTGAGTTCTTGAAAACTATTCTCATATTCCTCGCTCCAACTGAATTTTGTATCTTTCCGAGTTAGCTGAGTTAGTGGAATAGCGATTTGAGAAAATCCTTCCACGAATCTTCGATAATAACCAGCTAAGCCGAGAAAGCTACTTACTTCGGTTACTGATTTAGGTTGCTCCCAACTTTGAATAGCTTCAATCTTTGTCGGGTCAACAGATATTCCATGACTTAATACTACGTGCCTAAGGAATGCTACTTCTTCAAGCCAGAACTCACATTTCTTCAACTTGGCATAAAACTTGTTTTCACGAAGCTTTTGGAGTATCAGCATCAAGAGTTGCTAATGATCTTCACGGCTTTTGGAATATATGAGGATGTCATCAATAAAGACGACCACAAAGTGATCCAAATATTCCTTGAATACTCGGTTCATCATATCAATGAAGGCAGCAGGAGCATTAGTTAATCCAAAAGACATGACTAAGAATTCATAATGTCCGTACCGTGTTCTGAAGGCAGTCTTTCGAATATCCTCAGTTCTTACCTTCAGCTGATGATATCCAGAACGAAGATCGATCTTTGAAAAGAATTATGCTCCTTGCAACTGGTCAAGCAGGTCATCAATACGAGGCAACGTGTAATTATTTTTGATGGTGACATGATTCAACTCCTGATAATCAATACAAAGTCGCATACTTCCATCTTTCATCTTCACGAATAGAACAGGAGCACCCCAAGGAGAAATACTAGGTCGAATGAAACCGATGTCTAACAATTCCTGTAATTAGGTCTTTAACTCCTGAAGTTCAATAGGAGCCATCCGATATGGGGCTTTGGAAATGAGTTTTGTACCGGGTTCAAGGTCGATACAAAATTTAATTTGACGCTCTTGGGGCAGGCCATGAAGTTCTTCAGGGAATACGTCAGGAAATTTATTAACAATAGAAATATCATTCAAAACTGACGTATTTTTGTTTAGATCTGTGACATGAGCTAAGAAAGCTTGACATCCGTTTTTCAATAAACGAATAGCTTTATGGCTTGAGATAAATGTGATTGATTTTAATGGTTTGGTCACTTGAATTCGCATAATAGGTTGATTAAGAATATGAAAGCTAACAACCTTACGAAAATAATCAATTTTAGCATGATAAGTAGTTAACCAATCAATCCCTAAAATCACATCAAATGCAAGTATTTTCAATGGAATAAGATCGACAAGTAATGTGAGGGTACCGATTTGAACCAAACAAGACTTATAAATAGTGGATGTAATGAAGGTTTCTCTCAACGGAGTTTCCACAGATAAGTCAAAGTCTAATTTCTCTGGAGTCAAATTTAATCGTTGAGCGCAAGTAGGAGAAATAAAAGAATGGATAGAACCGGTATCAAATAAGGTATAGACTTCACTAGAGTTTATGATAAGCTTACCCGTGATGACCTCGTTCGGGTTCTTTTCTTTCTCGGAGGTCACAATAAATGCTCTCCCTTGAACTACTGGTTATGACTTGTCTGGGATGGTATTTTGTGTCACCGTTCCAACTGGACTTGTCTTCGGTGCACGACAAAATCGGGCTAGGTGACCTTCTCTTCCACAATTATAACACGCTTTGGATGGCATCACGCATTTTGGACTGATATATCCCTCCCCTCCGCATTTGAAGCATATGATATGTGGTCGTTCTCCTTCCTTAACAACGGGTGTTGGTGCTGACGTCTTTCCATCATTGTTGAGTCTCCTCTTCTTGAAATGTCCACTTTTATTACCTTGACCATGATTACCACCAAAGTGGTTATCATTTCTGGCATGTTGATTTCCTCTACGTTTGTTGTCACCGCTTCGATGGCTGTTACCACTGGTATTTTCATTCTGTCGGCTGCTTTCTCTTGGTTGCGTTGACTCGTTATCGCGCTCCAATAACTAAGCCCTATTTACAACATCTGAATACAAACACAATTTATGAGAAATAAGATATTGACGTATCTCCGGTTTCAAACCTCTTAAAAACATCCGCGTCATTCTTTCCTCATTATCAACCAAATGGGACGCAAACCGGGACAACTCGGCAAACTTAGCTTCGTACTGCAACACGGTCATATTATTCTGCTCCAACTTGATGAACTCTACCTCCTTCATGTGACGAATACTTTCGGGAAAGTACTTGTCATTGAACAGTTATTGAAACCTTTCCCAAGACATCTTAAATGCGGCAGGTTGAGTACGTTTTACTGATTCCCACCAGTAATCTGCCTCTCCTCACAACATAAATGTGGCAAAGGGAACCTTTTGCTCCTCGGCGCATCCCAAGACATCAAATATCTTGGTGATCTGCTTGATCCACGTTTCCACCTTAAGTGGTTTTGGCTCTCCAATAAACTCCGGTGGTCCCAGCTCCTTGAACTGCTTAGCAGAGACCGTCCGAGAGTTTCCAGTATTTCCACCTATATTTTGGACAAGAGCCTCTCTCACCTGATGTTGCCTGAATTGTATAAAGCCTCTAAACATTCCATCATTCATCATTTGGTCAGTGTTGATGTTTACATGAGGATTGTCGCCTTCTTGATGCACATTATCCTGATTATTGATATGTGGAACGTCAATGGTCTCCTGTGCTCCATTGCTATTCTCAACATTCTCGGATGTCATTTTTAGATACTGCCACAAAACAAAGGTTAATTGACATGTAACATAATATCCCTATACTGTGAACGACAAATTAAATACCAAATAAACTTAGGTAGGTCATACTAGCAAAGAAATTTCCCGTCTCTCCCCTCCTAGTTCTTGTCTCACATCTTAGCCAGGGATTATTTATTCTAAGTTGTCAAACACGTGGTACAAAATACAAATAAACTTAATTATACAACTGCCGTGTAAAATACGACAAAATATAAGCTGTGAGTTTTAATACAACACTTTCTTCTAAACAATATTCAAACTCAAAATAAGTCCTCAATACATTTATTTTCACACTATTTCATAGAATAGTGAGGACTACTAAGTCTATCATCTGAACCGTCACTCCGTTCCCCGACTAGTCCCCATTACGTTCTCATTTCCTGAAGAGAACAATGAAAGCAAAAGGGTGAGCTCAACTAGCCCAGTAAGAAATATTATGACAAAGATAATGCAGAATAAATTATCGTTAGCCTTCAACAGTGTTAAACTGATAAAATATAACAAACATCAAGTTTAACTACAGTCAAATAAGTTATCCATTAAAATAGTCAAGTAGAGAATAACATCTACTATCTTTTATGATTTAAAAAGTTTTTCATTACTTTTATCGCTGAGACTTAGTTTAATAAATAATCCACATCATCCATGCACTACGGCCAATGATATTCATTAGTATCACGACCACAAATTATCTCCACTACGGGCCAAGGATATTTTTGTATTCATCAATGGTCATGATCATGTCAACAACTGTCCATCAATGCACTACGGGTCAATGAGGACTTTTACCACATCATTTATAATATTACGGTCATGATTACACCGAATAATCCCTGGTTATAATCATACCAAGTCCATCTATGCACTACATGCCACAGAGGACTTTCAACAAAATATAAACATGAGGATAATGACAATGATATAAGAATTCAATAAAACAAGTTCAAGAATTAATTTATCCAGGAACCAACAACGTCCAAATTGTCAACATGATACTACTTTGTAGAGTAAAATTTAAGAATGCTCAGAAGAATATTTCATAAAAAGATACTAGATGAAGCGCAAATATCAAAGATATTCCATTAATTTCATAGAGTATAAAAGCCAAAACTTTAACCAACTGAGTATACTAAAGAATGGAATAACAAAAGAATTCACCAAGCATGCGATAGACTGCACAGACATGTTATTCTAACAGAAAAAGAAATAATGGAACCAGGTCATGCGTAAACGCACCGACAATATAATAAATAATGAAACCAGGTCCGGCGTAAACGTACAGACATGATATTCTGACAGAATAATAAATAATGGAACCAGGTCCGGCGTAAACGCACAGACAGGAAATTCCGACAGCATAATAAAGAACAGAATATTAGAAGAATTTCACCATATATGCGGTACTTCGCATGAACAGGTTATTCCAACAGAATAATAAGGAATGGAATAACAGAAGTTCTTTTCATCCATACGAAAGAAATAATACCCCTTACCGTAAAAGAAAAGTACTCCGACTGGTAGGGCGAGGATATTCTTGAAGAAAACTTACACTACGCTCAAAGCTTTTCAAAACTCTAAAGAAATACACTCAAGATTATAGAAGAATTCTTTGAATTTCTGGTGTGGTTTTCAATTCTAACTAAACATCCTATTTATAAGAAAATAGAAAGGATATTATGCAGCACTATGCAATAAAATATAATATATTCTATTTATAATCAAATAAAATAAAACTTTATAAAAGTATTCTGTTTTATATAAAAAGTTTTTACTATGCAAACACTATGCAGGCACTATTCAAATACTATGCATAATAAAATATAATATATTCTATTTAAAATCTAATAAAACAAATAACTTTATAAAAGTATTCTATTTTATATAAAAAGATTTTACTATACAAAATACTATGTATAATATAATATAATATATTCTATTTATAGTCTAATAAAATAGATAACTTTATAAAAGTATTCTATTTTATATAAAAATCTTTTCTGTTTTATTACATTAATAATATTAATAATAATATAATATATATATATATATATATATATATATATATATATATATATATAAACCTCCGTGACTTCATAAAAAGACACCTCAGCATAATTAACAACATTTTTATCATCATTATTATAATTCACAATATTAATCGACCAGGTCGTTCCCGGAAAGAGGGGGCTTTCCAATAAAAATTTCTCCCTATTGGCGCGCAATTAGGTGACCAAACCTCTCATTGACAGAACTTCTAGACATCGTTAATATTACAAATAATAATATTAATAATTTTGTCGTCTCAATTATTGATTATAAAATATTGACAATAATTGAATCAAATAACATGAGATACTATGCAGCAATTACTGTAAGAATAATTACACAAAACTGAGTGACTTCTTACGTAATCATCAATAATCAATACAGTGTGCTACTATGCCACCACGCGTATTACTGTACTTTTAACACCGGGTGTTTCAACAGTTAACGGTAAAACTTTCGCCGCTATTTTCATAAAATATTTTTGTCGTTTTCTTAATCCGACAATAATTTCGTTGTAGGGTCCACCAATGATTGTGCTGTCGTACGAATATTACCTATTAAAACGAATATTCCCCGACCAATCAAATATTATACAACAACTTACGTACTTTACAAAATTTATAAATATTACCCACAACTATAACATTATATCAAATTCATTCCATAATATTTAAAAATGATATTTATAGAAAACTCATCTTTATAAAAAATTTGGGGTCTTACAATAATAATAATAGAATAAATAAATAAAATATAAATAATATATATAATAATTTTGGTAACTGATAAATTGAATAGGAGCAATTAGTAGATGACAGTTTTAAACGTTTAGAAAGGGTTGTGCGTTGGTTTTATTTGGTTTTACGTATATTGTATTTGGCCAAGAAGGAAAATAGAAGTTGTTCGAGAAGAAGGTTCACAGAGAATTTGTGAGAGTTTTTTAGAGAAACCTAAGAATTTCACAGCATCTTTAGTGTTTAGCAGGAATTAACAGCCAAATTGAAGGTATGTTCTATAACTTTGATATTATGTATGTATTCTTAATGTGGCTTATGTAAGTACCAATTTTAATGGCCAATTTGTATGTGAAACTGTAAATTAACGCTTGCATGTGCTAGTTCATTAAGAAACGAAGATAATGTAACTTGAATGAAGTGATTTGGTGAGGAATTGAAATCACAGTGTTGATTTTCGTGAAGGATGTCAAGAATGGAGTTTTCATATGAAAATGAGAAATTTGAGAAATTAAAATAGTTAAAAGTGTTGTTAAATTGTTTTAATTGGCTGAATATGTTAACAAACATATTTGTGATAGTTTTATATCAAGTATAGATGTTGGTTTCACTGTTTTATGGGTGAAATTCGTGTTAGTTGGTCTAAAAACTGTGCCGAAACACATTCTGCAAAACTGAGTTCTATGTGTCGCGGCCGCGCAGCCTCCCAGTACAAAACTCGCGCGGCCGCGCGAGTGATCATTTTCAGACACTGAAGTCTGCTAATTCGGCAGACTTTGGTCGTTCTTTGTAGCTTAGCTAAAGGTTATGGTAATGTGTCCAACACGTTACAACAAGGCTAAAATAAAGTTGTGTTATGGGGTTAGTGAAATCAAAGTGGTAAAAATGATTAGTAAATTTCGAACGTGTTATATGATAACTTAGTGTACACAATGAATGTTAGACAAATGTTGCGAAGTAAACACTTAGAATTTCTGGAATGTAAATGGTAAAGAAAGACTTGAGCTAAAATAGTAAGTTTAGCTATAAATGTTCATGTTATAGTATGTTAGCATATCTAATAGATAATGTGATTCCTAGTTGTTGTCAACAAGTGTAATACATCTAATATGGGGTAATAAAATCTATGACCTCTTTAATGAACGTTAAGTGTTGGTTTCGAAAGAAGTTTAAAGAAACATAAAATGAGATTATGTAATGATAAGTGTCATATGAAGAGGAGTAAACACCTGCAGATATGTGTTAAGTCTCAAAGAAATGCAAGTTATAAGAGTCATTGTGGTTTCGTTATATGTGTAACTAATGCTTGTAATAATGAACATTTGAACTGTTGTAGGAGGTACGCAAAGCATTTAAGCTATTTTTGGTAATTGGTAATCTACGAACCAGGCAAGTCTTTCAGTTCCTATTTGTTACGTGAACTTGATGATTAATTGTTTTAAGTCTTTATTACAAATAACATGATATGTGTTATATTTATGTGGAAGCATGAAATGTCAAAGTCAACTTATGACTACATTAATTGAGTAAAGCATGCCGATTGAGTAAGGAACTCAATCTTTATATTTGTTATATGAACTGTAGCACGTATGTTATAATAGTTCAATGTTTAAGAGATATATGTTGAGCATGATATTATATGCTACGTGTTGCATGAAAACTGTTAGATTTTGTTGGGCTGTCAAGCTCAACCTTGCAAGTAACCATTTTTGCAGGTAAAGATTTCAAGGTAAAGCTATGTGTTACCTGAAAGTTATGAATCCAACGTGATACTTGAAGATTCCTTATGTTTTATGAGAAATGTATTTAATATTTGAATGTAACATGTTGTTGAAATGTAACATGTTGTGAATTGTAAGTGGAGCTATCCGGAATATATGGATATCTATTGATGCTGTAAGACTTTGTATAGTCATTTTGTTGTAATGATTCATGATATAAATTTGAATCGATGAGATGTAATGTAAAGGTTAAAAGTTTTGGGAACGAGAGCAGTTTGTAAATATAAAATTTTAATTGTAATAGAACATTTTAATTATTCCGCAAATTTCAATGGTTGTATTTTCGTTTAATAATATAAAATTAGAGGTTGAATGTATTATTAACGACCGAAGTTGAGAATTAAATTGTATGAATTTTGGGGTCGTTATAGTTGGTATCAAAGCTGTAGGTTCTAAATCTTGGGTAGGAGTTCCATAGGCTATAACCTTAGAGAAGGGAGATGTGAAGATAATGAAAGAATAAGCTCAAATAGAGTTTGAACATAAGAAGCAATTTAAGAAAATTTATAAAGAAGGGATTAAAACATGTGTAAGAGGATTCAAAGAAGAATCTCGCAGAGTTATGGGGTTACCCAACTCCAATAATAAGAATGTAAGGTGATAATAAATAGACAATGTCTATAAGAAGAGATTGGTAAAGAAGTCAAGAATAGAGAGTTATATTCGGATATGGTGCAATTGTACTCTTTAGTAGTTAATGTATGGTATCTGGGCTAAACAATTCCTTCATAGAGCGGAGGTATATACGAACTAGCAACTCGGAACCTAGTTTGTTGGTTGTTTGTGGGAAACCAATCAGCGTACCATGTTGAAACTGTTAGAGACTCGATGTGTACCAAGTGTAGGAAGTGGATACGTATGATGAAAATGTAGAACTTGAATGAAATGTTGAACGATATAAATGAAGATGGAAATTCTTAAAGCAAGAATTGTTATATAACCAAGAAGATTCAAAGAAGGATCTTGAAAAGATATGTAGATAAGAATCAGGAGTTCCCTAACTTCAATAGCAAAGATAACGAATAATGTCGTAAATTGAATGAAATAGAGGGGATCGTAAAACAAAACGATCTCGAGTTAAGAAAAGAATTTTAAGATAAATGATTATAGAATAAGATCACGACGTGATCTATTTAAGTTATAAAAGAAAGATGGTCTGTAATGTTTGAATAATTATAGCTTGATGCTATGAAGTTAATGTACTATGAAATAGTACGAGATAACTCGTGAGGAGTTATACATGATGTGATACGAGGAATTTGTATCGAGCAAAGAGTAAGTTATGGGTAAGATAGAGTTAGGTGAGATTTCAATTGAGGACTCATGTGATGGCTGAGTTGTACAACTCTTTGTATGGGCGAGGGTTTTGTGCTTGCACTCGGTTTATCACATTGATAATCATTTGAATGTTGGTGTCGCGCTGTCAATGTATATGTGGTGAAAAGGTGATTCTTTTCACATGTATATATTTGATAGTTAGAAACTACTAAGATTTGTTAGATATTATTAGGATTAGGTGTGGTTCTTAAAACTAATGCATATGGTAAGTTCTTGACTCATAATAATATGGTATGTTTTGAACCCCTCAGCGAATAGACGCCGATGGTCTGACTAGGATAAGTTCTTAAACTCATATTATTGTGGCAAGTCCTAAACTTCCAATGTGCGATAAGTTTGGTGAACTACACTGGGGGTAGAGGAAGATGGTAAGTTGAAACACAAGAATATTATTCTAAATCTACTAGCTATGCTAGACTTTTGAAATTTATTGATTTCGTGCTGATGTTTACACCTTTATTTTCTTGAAAAATATTGGATTAAATGATGGAACCAATGAGTTTTAACAACAATACTGCTATTTTTATGTCTATGCTAATTGCTTCGGCTAGACAAAAATGATTTGAAAATATCAAAATATATTTTATATATCATCAATGTATTATGGAACCTGATGCAGAGATGATAAAAATGATGGAGTCATCAATGCAGTATTACTTAGTATTGGATGTGATCTAATGATCGTCAGCCCACTATGATATGATGTATGATAAAATCACCAAATGACGGAATCCTCAACGGACTGTAAATACAGTGCGGTATCATGACGCCATATAAAGATTTTTGAGATTTCTTTAAGATATGAGAATATATATATATATATATATATATATATATATATATATATATATATATATATGGATATGTATATTTCGATTGATGTCCAAATTATTGTAGAAGTCTATGCTATTTGATTCAGCCAAAGAAATATTGAAAAATGTTCATGATATTCAAGAGTTTCTTGAGAAGTTATGCCAAACCAAATTATTTTGGTGCGGATTCAGATGTTAAAAAGTTGAGAAGAACAACCCTATTATTAGGGGTTACGTTTAGTTTATACTTTGCGTTGAAATATTTATGCATAATACATTGTACGAATGACTGATCCCCCTAAGTACGTGGAGTCCTTATAGTCTTATGACTGTTAAAGTTAAAGTTGAAAGATTACTTATAACTATGGACATGGTTCGTGGTCATTAGACCCTCAGTTGAATGCTTGCACTCTAAATTCTGAGATGAACAACTCTTTCATTAGAGGTTACGCTTAGTTTACACTTTGAGCTGAAATGTTTGTTCACAATATATTGTACGAAGGGCTTAACACCCTAAGTACAGAAGTCCATATAGTCTTATGACTGTTAAAGGTTCAAGTACAGATATACTTGATAACCTGGGGACGTAGTTCATGGTCTTGTGACCCCTCAGCATGATTAGATAATCTTTTAAATTCATGTTATTCATATCACTTCCCAATTATTGAGCAGTTGTGAAAGATTCTTATTATTCTAAACGGTGAAAGTGGGATGAGAAAATTATGCAAAACATAATAATTACAGGAAATAAATGAAATTTCAGAAAGAAGAGAAATGTGAAACTCTTAGAAGAGGAAGGGGTGAGGAATATGATGATCTTAGAAAGATCCTTAGAGAAAGAAGTTGGTTGTAGAATCCAATGAATGAATAAAATATTAACATAAAATCTATTTTTTATAGATTCAATGAATGAAGATTAATAAATAAAATTTCGATGACGAAATTCTTAGAAGAAAGGGGGAATGTAATATCCCGAGTGTTCATGATAACAATCCTTAGAGAAGGGAATGAATGGGTTAAAAAATATGTAATACTCAAAATATAATTGAGTTCAAGTGAAAGTTATGAAATAAAACATAGAAGTTGTTGAAGAAATGAATGTAGTAGGAAATATTAAACTTATATTAAGGTAATGTGTTGAAGATATTCAATGATAAATTTTGAAAAGAGATTTGGTGAAAACCTGAGTAAGGTAGGGTTTCGGTGATTCCGAGGACGAAATCATTGTAAGGAGGGAAGGATGTGACAACCCGAATTTTTATAAGTTATTAAAATATGAATTTAATAATTAAAATTCTTATTATGAGATGTTTTGAGTTTGAGTATATATATATACGTGTTATATATTTTGAAATATGTGATCTGGTGTGAAGATATATATATATATATATATATATATATATATATATATATATATATATATATATATATATATATACTGGAAAAGTAAGGTTTAATAGTACCCTAAGTTATTTGTTTAATCTGTATTTTCGATTCTTGGGACAAAATCTTTGTAAGGAGGGAAAAATGTGACAATCCAAGATTTTAGTAATTGTAATTTAAACTATTTATTAAGTGAAATAAATATTTTATTGATGTGGTTATTATTAGTAAATATTTATGACTAGATAATATTCTAAATTAAATTTATTTATAATTTAGAGAATTGTAATATAAAGTGAGATGTTATATTGTTGTTTTAATTTAATAATTCAAGATGGTATGATAAGTTATTAAATAAATATTATAATGAGATTATAATTTTGTGATATTTGTTTAAGTGGAGTATTTATTTTAAATAGAGTATGTGTAATTAATTTATTTGATTAATGTTGGATATGAAAATCCAAATAACTAATATGTGATTATAAATTATAAACTAAATTGTTTATTAAAATTAAAGTAGTTTTAATTGAATTTATCCAAACAAGGCTTAAGTATGTTAAGTCTTTATTTTAGAGCTTTGCCAAACAAAGCCCTATGGCTTTTGGATTTTCTTTTTAATTATAATAATAATAGAATAAATAAATAAAATATAAATAATATATATAATAATTTTGGTAAATGATAAATTGAATAGGAGCAATTAGTAGAGGACAGTTTTAAACGTTTAGAAAGGGTCGTGCGTTGGTTTTATTTGGTTTTACGTATATTGTATTTGGCCAAGAAGGAAAATAGAAGTTGTCTGAGAAGAATGTTCACAGAGAATTTGTGTGAGATTTTGAGAGAAACCTAAGAATTTCAAAGCATCTTCAATGTTTAGCAAGAATTAACAGCCAAATTGAAGGTATGTTTTATAACTTTGATATTATATGTGACGCCCCCAAAATTAGGTATACATCACCCATCTTGAGTCGTCAGATACATGGTACAGAATACAAATATAACTTACTAATACAACTGTCGTGTACAATACGACAAAACATAACTGTGAGTTTGAATACAATTATTGTCTACTAGAGACTATACAAGCTCAAAAGGAGTCCTCATTACAATTATTGTCACATTATTTAATAGAATAGTGAGGACTACTAATACTATCATCTGGTCCATCACTCCGTTCCCCGACTCGTCCCAGCTATATTTTCATTTCTTGAAGAGAACAGTGAAAGAAAGGGTGAGCTCAACTAGCCTAGTAAGAAATATTATGACTAAGATAATGCAGATTAATTATCATTAGCCTTAAACAATGTTAAACTGATAAAATATAACGAACATCTAGTTTAACTGCAGCGGAACAAGCAATCCATTAAAAGAGTCAAGTAGAGAATAAAATGCACTATCTTCTATGATTTAAAAGGTTTTTCAACATTGTTATCGCTGGGACTCAGCTTAATAAAATAATCCACATCATCAAATCACCCCTGCACTATGGCCAAGGATATTCGTGTATTTATTAATGGTCATGATCATGCCAACAACTGTCCATCAATGCACTACGGGCCAATAAAGATTTTTACCACATCATTTGTAACATTGCGGTCATGATTACACCGAATAATCCTTGGTTATAATCATATCAAGTCCATCTATGCATTACATGCCATGGATGACTTTCAACATTTTATAAACATGAGGATGATGACAATGATATAAAAATTCAATAAAACAAGTTCAAGAATTAATTTATCCAAGAATTAACAACGTCCAAATTGTCAACATGATACTGCTTTATGGAGTAAAATTCAAGAATACTTAGAAGAATATTTTCATGAAAAGATACTAAGTATAATAAAGAATGGAATAACAAAAGAAATCACCCAGCATGCGATAGACCGCACAGACATGTTATTCCAACAGAATAATAAATAATGGAACCAGGTCCCACGTAAACGCACAGACAGGATATTCTGACAGAATAATAAATAATGGAACCAGGTCCAGCATAAACGCACAGACAGGATATTCCGACAGAATAATAAATAATGGAACCAGGTCCGGCGTAAACGCATAGACAGGATATTCCAACAGAATAATAACAAGACGGAACCAGGTCCGGTGTAAAACACACAGACATAATGTTCCAACAGAATAATAATAAAAATGGAACCAGGTCCGGTGTAAAACACACAGACAGGATGTTCCAACAGAATAACAGAAGAATGTCACCAAGTATAGGGTAGACCGCGTATACATGTTATTCCAACAGAATAATAAGAAATTGAATAACAACAGTTCTCTTCATGAATAAGAAAGAATAACGCCCCTTACCGTTTTAAAGAAGAACTTAAATAAGGAAGTAGTTAAGTAGCTGAATACTTTTCTTCCCTCTCTCTATAGTTTCTCTCTTTAGAGTTTAGTGAATTCGTAAGAAAAAATGAAGGAATGAGCTGCTATTTATAGAAAAATGGAATGCATAGTAACTAATCTGACGGTCCAGATTGATTACTTTAATCTGACAGTCCATATTTAAAGAAAAATCTTTTAAATAAAATATAATATATTCTATTTATAGAATAACTTTAATAAAGTATTCTGTTTTATATAAAAAGATATTTCTGTTTTATTACGTTAATAATACAAATAAAATAAAACTTCATTATCGCTAAATAATTCATATTATTAACTGACAATAATTAAATCAAACTGAGTGACTTCTCACATAAGCATTAATAATCAATACCGTGTGCTACTATGCAACCACACGTATTACTGTACTTTTACTACCGAGTAGTTCAACAGTATCAATGGTAAAACTTTCGCCGTTATTTTTAATAAAATATTTTTGTCGTTTTCTCAATTCGACAATAATTCCGTTGTGGGGTCCACCAATGATTATGCCGTTGTACGAATATTCCCTGTTAAAACGAATATTCCCCGACCAATCGAATATTATATAACAAGTTACGTACTTTGCAAAATTTATAAATATTACCCACAACTATAACATTATATCAAATTAACTCCATAATATTCAAAAATGATATTTATAGAAAATTCATCTTTATTTATAAAAGTTGGGGTCTTACAACCTCCCTTTCTTATGAAATTTCGCCCTCGAAATTAGGGTACGTACCTAGTATGTCGAAGAGGTAAGGATACCTTGATTTTATTTCAGATTCTAACTCCCAAGTCATTTTCTCAACATCGTGGTTTCTCCACAAAACTTTGACTTGAGGTATAACCTTGGAGCGTAGAATATGTTCCTTCTTATCCAAGATTTGAACAGGAACTTCTTCATACGTCAAATCTTCTGATATTTTGTCCAATTCTAACTCAATAATGTGGTTCGGGTCTTCCACAAATTTACGTAACATGGATATGTGAAAAATGTTATAAACACGAGACATACTTGGCGGTAAAGCGAGTCTATAAGCCACATTTCCTACTCGATCGAGGATTAAAAATAGACCGATAAATCGAGGATTGAGCTTTTCTCTCTTTCCAAATCTCGTAACTCCTTTCCATGGAGCAACATATAAGAACAAATGATCTCCTACATCAAATTCCACATCCTTTCGATGAAGATCAGCATAACTCTTTTGTCGATCTTGTGAGGTTTTTATATGTTGTCGGATCGTTTGAATCTTTTCTGTAGTCATACGTACCAACTCCGGTCTCAATAACGTTACTTCACCCACCTCGTCCCAGCATACTGGAGAACGACATTTTCTTCCATACAATGCTTCGAATGGAGCCATGCCAATACTTGCTTGATAATTGTTGTTGTAGGAAAACTCCACCAATGGTAAGAACTTTTCCCAACTTCCCTTGAAGTCAAGGACACGGAGTCTTAATAAATCTTCTAGAGTTTGAATAGTCCTCTCTGATTGTCCGTCCGTCTGAGGATGATATGCCAAACTATATCGTAAATCTGTGCCCATAGCTTTTTGTAGACTAACCCAAAATCGTGAAGTAAATCTTGAGTCTCGATCAGAAACTATGGATACCGGCATACCATGCAGTCTTACAATCTCATTTATGTACATACGGGCAAGACGTTCAAGTGTATAAGTTTCTCGTATCGGTAAGAAATGAGCAGACTTGGTCAATCTATCAATAATGACCCAAATCGCATCTATACCTTGAGAAACCTTAGGAAGACCGGTAACAAAATCCATGGTAATGTGCTCCCACTTCCATTCTGGAATTTCAAGTGGTTGCAATGGACCTTTTGGTACTTGATGCTCCGTTTTGACTCGTTGACAAGTTAGACACCTTGAGATAAACAATGCAATCTCCCTCTTCATATTGCTCCACCAAAATGTATGACGAAGATCATGATACATTTTGGTACTCCCAGGATGGATTGCAAACGGTGTGTTGTGCGCCTACATCATGATTTCATACTTTAAATCAGGGTTGTTAGGAACACAATGTCTGGAGTTGACTCGAAGTATTTCTTCTTCATCGATTCTTGCTTCCGGCATAACACCTTCTTGCACTTTCTTCCTCATACGCATCAGCTCTAGGTCTGTAGCTTGAGCAGCTTTAACTTTATCGATTAAAGTTGGTTCTACTCGTATATTTGCCATCATCACATGGGTCCATGGAGTCTTTAACTCTATCTCCATCCTTTGCAAGTCACACAAAATGGGCCTTTATGCTGATAATATCACACTCGTACTTGCATATGATCTTCTACTCAATGCGTCAGCTACCACATTCGCTTTTCCAGGATGGTATTGAATGGTATGATCATAATCTTTCAACAGTTCAAGCCAACGTCGTTGTCGCATGTTGAGTTCCTTTTGAGTGAAGAAATATTTGAGGCTTTTGTGATCCGTAAAGATCTCCACCTTCTCCCCATATAAGAAATGCCTCCAAATTTTAAGTGCAAACACAACAGCTGCCAACTCTAGATCATGAGTAGGATAATTCCTCTCATATTCCTTAAGTTGTCTTGATGCATAGTGTGACGCCCCCAAATCCAGGTACTTGAAGCCCGAACTCGGTGCTTCACGATACCATTTCTATAAGCTGAATAATACAATAATAATATTACATTCAAACTTAATTTACATACATCAAAGTTTACTTCCCAGGTACGAGACCTTCAAATGCATTCCTTACAATACTTGAATAGATACCAATACTGACTATAACCATTAACTCATAATATAAACTCATTCGAATAGCTTTCCTTTCCCCTGGTTCGTGCCTGAGCCTTCAGGTTGCTCATACATAACTGAAAACATTTAATTTAAGCAAGGATGAGCATTTGAGTGCCTAGCAAGTAATAGCAACTATATATATAAGTTGAAAGAATATAAGTATTCTCTTTACATAACACTTCTACAACGAATCAAAAGTTGTGAAGTAATCTGTACTGATAAAAAAATTCACATAACAACTCTCTTTCAAATTCTTAAAATTTGGCTCTACCCATGAATAGGGTTTAAGAAACATACTATGAACATTCTTTTCATTTTCGAAAAGGTTTAGCAGAAATTCATCCGCAAACCGTCATAACTTACGGGCACGGAGGGTGATCAGCCCCGTTATACCCTGTATTGATCAATAATACATAACCTGAACGAAATTCATCGCTCACTCTATCCGCCTTGGGCGCAAAAATTTTCCCATATAGGGATGTTCATACATGCTTGGTTCCAAACCCGAAGGTTTTTAATCTTGCTCAACAATAATATGTAATTCAACATATATATATATATATATATATATATATATATATATATATATATATATATATATATATATATATATATACGGGTAATTGACAAAGGTGTATCAACATGTGAATAAATGTCATGATTATCCAAGTGGGGACACTTGTATAACCATTTAGAAATTAACGAACAGAATATATATCTGAGCTAACATGTTGATAATCAAAGCGTACACAATCTGTACAGGAATAAAAAAGAATTTTGAAACTTCTTACTCATGTCCATTGCATAAAGTAAATGCAAAGGTAAGATACTTGCCTGATTTGCTAATTACAAATCTCAATTTAGATTATATCTCTTTATCACAACCTATCAATAATCAGATCATTCGTTCGATTAGAACAATATATCATAACACATAGTACTGTCTATTACAGTCAGCACATGGTCTAATCACATCATCACATATATCTAACAGGCATTACGTCCTAAACAATCATAAACACAGTCAAATATCTAAGTTCGGGTCAATTTCTGACAATTGTCGGTGTACCGACAGCTTTATCGGGTAAATACTGAGTCTAAGACTCTTATTCTGTACCTTAACATCTGTAAATATCAGTTATTTTATTTTTAAATGACTTGAAATAATTTTAAAACATTTATTAAAATTTATCATGAATTTTCAAACATCGGAATCATAATTAAATGATTTAAACAGCAAAAAATTCTATTATCATTAATAATTAATTAATATTAAACTATTAATAAAACCATTGCCAAAATATAAAAGTTATTTATAATAACTCAAACTATTTTTAAAATATTTATATTACCCTTAAATGATTTTTAAAACAATTAAAATCATTTTTAAATAATTACCATTAATATTTAAATATTAATGTAATATTTATCCAAATATTAAAAGTCATTAATTATAACTTAAAATATTTTTAAATCCTTAATATCCTTTTTAAATGATTTTTAAATAAATAAAACTATTTTTAAACTATTTATTTAATAATAATTATTAAATAAACTAAATATCATTAATATTATCTTAATATCATTAATATTTAATTATTAATGAAATTATCTTTTAAATATTAAAAGTTATATTTTATAACTTAAAATATTTTTAAATACCTTATTTTCATTTAAAATGATTTTTATAATATTAAAATCATTTTTAAACTAAATTATTTAATATAATCATTAAATAACTTTAATATTATTAATAATAATTAATTAATGAAATACATCACAAAATATTAAAAGTCATGGAAAATAACTTAAAATATTTTCTTATACCATAAAATAATTTTTCATGATTTTTCATGAATTAAAACTATTTTTAAATCATTTATTTAATATAATAATTAAATAAATAAATACCTTTTATATTCCAAAAATATTAAATATTTATGAAATATACTCAAAATAATTTAAAACTATTTTTCGGATTTTAAAATAATTTTTCAGAATTTATTAAGTATTTTTAAAAATTAAAATCTAATTTTTCTAATTTTTAAATCATTTTCAGAATTTTCAGAAATTGAAAAATTTAATATAAATCAAAACCGTCGCTAAAGGCTTTAGCGACGATTATCTATTGCCTTCGGTGTTCTTGAGCCTCAAGAACACTGACAAGACAGTTTCGAGGGGGCTAGTTTGACCACGATTTTAGATCGTATTGTGATGTTTCTGGGCAATTTAACACATATATCTTGTAGTGCTCATGTAAGACTACAATTAACAACAAACATCATGGCTAAAAAAAAATTAGATCTAAGAGTTATTAGCCATCAAAAAGTCTGACTAGGCTGTTCTTCAACCGAAGAACAGTCGAGGTGCCTACTTTGGATCCTTATAACGTGCAATATGTGTATTTTTTGTGTGATCTATCAATTGGAATGTATAGAAAACATGTAGGACTACAACTATAAAGCATCATAACACTAAAAAATCATATCATGAGCAAGATCTAGCCGGTCAAAGTTGACCACGGAAATTGCTCAAAAAAAATCTGGGTTCGTGTTCTTCAGCGTTTTCGGTCAACGGGTTTTGACCATGAATAACTCCCGATCTATAATAGCTATGAACTTGATTATTTTTTTATATTAAAGAACACATATCAAGCTACACATAACAACTTACAAACAACAAAAACAGTAAATAATCACAGAGATATAAGCTCTGACATTTGATGAAAAATCACAGAATTCAGTTTTCCCAACTTGCTCAAATCTTCAAATTCGTGCATTTTGATGTTATGGGTCTTTGATTTATCAACTTAGAACATTAATAGACTCCTTATTACACAACTTTAAATAATCAATTGCATCAATTAACATCAAATCGAAGGATTTCTATTTTTTTGGGATTTCATACCTTTTCTTAATTTGATTTCTTGATTTCTGACTTTGATCTTTTGTTTTTGATGATTGTGATCGTGGGGCTGTGCTTAGGAGTGTATGGGCAAGTGTTTTTGGGAGCTAAGAGGTTGAGAGAATCTAGTTTGGAGAGTTGGGCAATTTTAGTGTACATTTTAAGCTTAATCTCTCCTTAATTTATAGAATTGATTGAATTCAATCATGTAAGGCTGATAATTGATGGGTGTAATGGTATAGTAGCATGGATAACTTCTAGAAGCCATTGATTAGCTAGCATAATTGAAGATTCCATCAACAATGCTACTAATAATACACTAAAATGGACAAAAAGGATATTTTGGTAATTTCCCATATAATTTCAAGGGCAATTTTGTACATGGCAATTAAATGTAATATTTAATCACTAGATGGTAATTCTTATCATTTACCAATTATTTTCCATCCTTTGGTAAATTAAAACATTTATACATTAACATCGTAATTAAACCCGATAATTTAAAATTAGGGTTTTCGATTGAAAATTTAGGGTTCTATAATTAGGGTTTCTTAACGTCATCAATTAGGGTTTCTAATTGACCATTAGGGTTCTCTAATTATCTGTGTATGTTACTAACACAGTCATTACGGTTTCTAACTTCAACCGGTTAGGGTTATAATAATTAGGGTTTGTCCTAATTATCGACGTACAAAAGTAATTAGGGTTTCCTTCTAATTACCGACATTCTTATACACAGTAACTTCATATACACAGTCACTACTCAGTCATATCTCATAACTGAGTTTAATAATTAGGGTTTCACAGCACGGTAATATTCTATGACCTAATTGACCGTCATTGCTCAATATTATATGTCCGCATACACACAGTACATGTTTATGGTACTGTAAAATCATTATATCAATAATATAATATTATTACTCTCATCTCTTGATCACAATCCCAGTCTAGGGTTTGGATCTCATATCTGAATTCTCTTTCTTACACAACATCAATAATCAAGTTAAAATAATTAACTTAAATATTCTGAACAAATCATATAATAAAATATTTATTATATAATTCTAATTACCACTTCATATATTATTTCCAATCATGTTTTCATGGAAAATAATTAATAAAAATATTTCGGCTTATAGGAATTAATTACCATAACAATATAATTTGTGGTAATTAATTATTCCAAGATTATTTCTAATTTTTCCAGTAATAAATATATTCGCATTTATCGTTCACATTACTAGACATTTATTCTCGTCATTAAATAATAATAATAAAAAATTATATGCAAAATTTCTGATTTATTTTATATAGAAAATCTAGGGTTATTACATTCACCCTCCCTTATAAGGATTCTGTCCCCGGAATCACCGCTTTAAAACTCATATGCAGAAGGGTACATAGCATATAATCACTGTACATAGACCTCGACCATACTTGATCGAACTGGTCTTTAACTATTCTTCATAACACTATGATTAGGCAGAAATTTGATTTCTAAAAGAACTCAAATTTTTTATTCAACTTTTCTTACAAAATAAAATAATCTACTACATGTGTAGGAAAATCACATAAGATAAATAAGTGATTCAAATAGCACCTGGAGTTCTGTTTCCAGCTGTCACCATATCCTGGACCGTCATGTTGAAGACCCTCGAAGTTGCTACCGTTGGGGTAGTGTGTGGGTACCAACTTGAACCAAACAAGACTTATAAACCGTGGATGTAATGAAGGTTTCTCCCAATGGTGTTTCAACAGATAAGTCAAAGTTTAATTTCTCCGGAGTCAAATTTAATCGATGAGCGCAAGTAGGAGAAATAAAAGAATGGGTAGAACCGGTATCAAATAAAGTATAGACTTCGTTATAGTTTATGATAAGCTTACCCGTGATGACTTCATTCGGGTTCCTTGCTTTCTGGGAGGTCACAACAAACGCTCTCCCTTGCACTACCGATTTTGACTTTTTTGGGACGGCCTTTGGTGTCTCCATCTTGGCTAAACTTGTTTTTGGTAAACGACAAAATCGAGCTAAATGACCTTCTCTTCCACAATTATAACATGCTTTAGACAGCATCACGCAATTTGGACTGATGTACCCCTCCCCCTCCGCATTTGAAATATATAATAGGTGGTCGTTCTCCTTCCTTAACAACGGGTACTGGTGCTGACGTCTTTCCATCATTGTTGAATATCCTCTTCTTGAAATAACCATTCTTATTGTTTTGGCCCTGATTACCACCGAAGTGGTTACCATTTCTGGCCTGTTGATTCCCTCCACGCTTGTTGTCACCGCTTCGATGACTGCTCTCACTAATATTATCATTTTGCCAACTGCTCTCTTTTAGTTGTGTTGACTCGTTATCGCGCTCCACTAACTGAGCCCTATTCATAACATCTGAATACAAACACAGTTTATGAGAAATAAGATGTTGACGTATCTCAAGTTTCAAACCTCACAAAAATAATCGCGTCATTCGTTCTTCATTATCCACCAAGTGGGACGCAAACCGGGACAACTCAGCAAATTTAGCCTCATACTGCGGCACGGTCATATTATTCTGCTCCAATTTGATGAACTCCACCTCCTTCATGTGACGAACACTTTCGGAAAAGTATTTGTCATTGAACAGCTCTTGGAACTTCTCCCAAGACATCTTCAGTGCGGCAGGTTGAGTACGCTTAATCGATTCCCACCAGGAATCTGCCTCTCCTCGCAACATAAAGGCGGCAAAGAGAACCTTTTGCTCCTCGGAGCATCCCAAGACATCAAATATCTTGGTGATCTGCTTTATCCATGTTTTCGCTATAAGTGATTTTGGCTCTCCCTTAAACTCCGGTGGTCCCAGCTCCTTGTACTGTTTACTGGTGACCGTCCGAGAGTTTTCAGTGTTTCCACCTATATTTTGGACAGGAGCCGCTCTTGCCTGCTGTTGCATGAACTGCATAAAGCTTCTGAACATTCCATCATTCATCAGCTGGTCAGTTTTGTTGTTTGCATGAGGATTGTCACCTTCCTGATGCACATTATCCCGATTATTGATATGTAGTGAATCAACAGTCGCCTGTGCTCCATTGCTATTCTCAACATTCTCATATGTGATTTTCAGATACTGCCACAAAACAAAAGTTAATTGATATGTCATATATTATCCTTACATTATGACCGACCAATTAAATACAATGCAAATAAACTTAGGTAGGTCATACTAGCGAAGGAATTCTGCGTCTCTCCCCTCCTAGTTCTATTCTCACATCTTAGCCAGGGATCATATCCCTAAGCTCTGATACCAACTGTGACGCCCCCAAAATTAGGTATACATCACCAATCTTGGGTCGTCAGATACATGGTACAGAATACAAATACAACTTACTAATACAAATGTCGTGTACAATACGACAAAACATAACTGTGAGTTTGAATACAATTATTGTCTACTAGAGACTATACAAGCTGAAAAGGAGTCCTCATTACAATTATTGTCACACTATTTAATAGAATACTGAGGACTACTAATATTATCATCTGGTCCATCACTCCGTTCCCCGACTCGTCCCAGCTATATTTTCATTTCCTGAAGAGAACAATGAAAGAAAGGGTGAGCTCAACTAGCCCAGTAAGAAATATTATAACTAGGATAATGCAGAATAAATTATCATTAGCCTTCAACAATGTTAAACTGATAAAATATAACGAACTTCAAGTTTAACTGCAACGGAACAAGCAATCTATTAAAAGAGTCAAGTAGAGAATAAAGTCTACTATCTTCTATGATTTAAAAGATTTTTCAACACTGTTATCGCTGGGACTCAGCTTAATAAAATAATCCACATCATCGAATCACCCCTGCACTACGGCCAATGATATTCGTGTATTTATTAATGGTCATGATCATGCCAACAACTGTCCATCAATGCATTACGGGCCAATGAAGACTTTTACCACATCATTTGTAACATTACGGTCATGATTACATCGAATAATCCTTGGTTATAATCATACCAAGTCCATCTATGCATTACATGCCATAGATGACTTTCAACATTTTATAAACATGGGGATGATGACAATGATATAAGAATTCAATAAAACAAGTTCAAGAATTAATTTATCCAAGAATTAACAACGTCCAAATTGTCAACATGATACTGCTTTGTGGAGTAAAATTCAAAAATGCTTAGAAGAATATTTTCATGAAAATATATTGGATGAACCGCAATTATCAAAGATATTCCACTAATTTCATGGAGTATAAAAGTTAAAACTTAACCAACTGAGTATAATAAAGAATGGAATAACAAAAAAAATCACACGGCATGCGATAGACCGTACAGACAGGTTATTCCAACAGAATAATAAATAATAGAACCAGGTCCCGCGTAAACTCACATACAGGATATTCCGACAAAATAATAAATAATAGAACCAGGTCCGGCGTAAACGCACAAACATGATATTCTGACAGAATAATAAATAATAGAACCAGGTCCAGCGTAAATGCACAGACAAGATGTTCCAACAGAATAATAACAAGACGGAACTAGGTCCGGTGTAAAACACACAGACAGGATATTCCAACATAATAATAATAAAAACGAAACCAGGTCTGGTGTAAAACACACAGACATGATGTTCCAACAGAATAACAGAAGAATGTCACCAAGTATAGGGTAGACCGCGTATACAGGTTATTCCAACAAAATAATAAGAAATGGAATAACAACAGTTCTCTTTATGAATAAGAAAGAATAGCACCCCTTGCCGTTTTAAAGAAGAACTGAAATAAGGAAGTAGTTAAGTAGCAGAATACTTTTCTTCTCTCTCTCTCTAGTTTCTCTCTCTAAAGTTCAGTGAATTCGTAAAAAATAATGAAAGAATGAGCTGCTATTTATAGAAAAATGGAATACATAGTAACTAATCCATGAACGGTCCAGATTGATTACTTTAATCTGACGGTCCATATTTAAAGAAAAATCTTTTAAATAAAATATAATATATTCTATTTATAGAATAACTTCAATAAAGTATTCTGTTTTATATAAAAAGATGTTTCTGTTTTATTACGTTAATAATACGAATAAAACAAAACTTCATTATCGCTAAATAATTCATATTATTAACTGACAATAATTGAATCAAACTGAGTGACTTCTCACATAAGTATTAATAATCAATACCGTGTGCTACTATGCAATCACACATATTACTGTACTTTTACTACCGAGTAGTTCAATAGTATCAATGGTAAAACTTCTGCCGTTATTTTTAATAAAATATTTTTGTCATTTTCTCAATCCGACAATAATTCCGTTGTGGGGTCCACCAATGATTGTGCCTTTGTACGAATATTCCCTGTTAAAACGAATATTCCCCGACCAATCGAATATTATATAACAACTTGCGTACTTTGCAAAATTTATAAATATTACCCACAACTATAATATTATATCAAATTAACTCCATAATATTCAAAAATGATATTTATAGAAAATTCATCTTTATTTATAAAAGTTAAGGTCTTACATTATATATGTATTCTGCATGTGGCTTATGTAAGTACCAATTTTAATGGCCAATTTGTATGTGAAACTATAAATTAACGCTTGTATGTGCTAGTTCATTTAGAAACGAAGATAATGTAACTTGAACGAAGTGATTTGGTGAGGAATTGAAATCACAGTGTTGATTTTCGTGAAGGATGTCAAGAATGGAGTTTTCATATGAAAATGAGAAATTTGAGAAATTAAAATAGTTAAAAGTGTTGTTAAATTGTTCTAATTAGTTGAATATGTTAACAAACATGTTTGTGATAGTTTTATATCAAGTATAGATGTTGGTTTCACTGTTTTATGGGTGAAATTCATGTTAGTTGGCCTAAAAACTGTGCCGAAACACATTCTGCAAAACTGAGTTTTGTGAGTCGCGTGGGCGCGCATCCCTTAGGCGTGGGCGCGCAGCCTCCTAGTACAAAACTCGGGCAGCCGCGTGAGTGCTCATTTTTAGACACTGAAGTCTGCTAATTCTGCAGACTTTGGTCATTCTTTATAGCTTAGCTAAAGGTTATGGTAATGTGTCCAACACGTTATAACAAGGCTAAAATAAAGTTGTGTTATGGGGTTAGTGAATTCAAAGTGGTAAAAATGATTAGTAAATTTTGAACGCGTTATGTGATAACTTAGTGTACACAGTGAAAGCTAGACAAGTGTTGTGAAGTAAACACTTATAATTTTTGGAATGTAAATGGTAAAGAAAGACTTAAGCTAAAATAGTAAGTTTAGCTAAAAATGTTCATGTTGTGGTATATTAGCATATCTAATAGATAATGTGATTCCTAGTTGTTGTCAACAAGTATAATAATGGAATCTATGGTGACTTTAATGAACGTTAAGTGTTGGTTTCGAAAGAAGTTTAAAGAAACACAAAATGAGATTATGTAATGATAAATTTCATACGAAGAGGAGTAAACACCTGAAGATATGTGTTAAGTCTCAAAGAGATGCAAGTTATAAGAGTCATTGTGGTTTCGTTATATGTGTCACTAATGCTTGTAATTATGAACCTTTGAACTGTTGTAGGAGGTACGCAAAGCATTTAAGCTATTTTTGGTAATTGGTAATCTACAAACCAGGCAAGTCTTTCAGTTCCTATTTGTTACGTGAACTTGATGATTAATTATTTTAAGTCTGTATTACAAATAACATGATATGTGTTATATTTATGTGGAAGCATGAAACGTCAAAGTCAACTTATGACTACATTAATTGAGTAAAGGATGCCGATTGAATAAGGAACTCAATCTTTATATTTGTTATATGAACTATAGCACGTATGTTATGATAGTTCAATGTTTAAGAGATATATGTTGAGCATGATATTATATGCTATGTGTTGCATGAAAATTGTTAGATTTTGCTGGGCTGTCGAGCTCAACCTTGCAAATAACCATTTTTGTAGGTCAAGATTTCAAGGTAAAGCTATGTGTTACCTGAAAGTTATGAATCCGACGTGATACTTGAACATTCCTTATGTTTTATGAGAAATGTATTTAATATTTGAATGTAACATGTTGTTGAATTGTAAGTGGAGCTATCCGGTATATATGGAAATCTATTGATGATGTAAGACTTTGTATAATCATTTTGTTGTAATGATTCATTATATAAATTTGAATCAAAGAGATATAATGTAAAGGTTATAAGTTTTGGGAACGAGAACCGTTTGTAAATAGAAAATTTTAATTGTACTGGGACATTTTAATTATTCCGTAAATTTCAATGGTTGTATTATCGCTTAATGATATAAAATTAGTGGTTGAGTGTATTATTAACGACCGAAGTCGAGAATTAAATTGTATGAATTTTGGGGTCGTTACAACAAAAGATTGTATGACTTAGACGATAAGGAATGAATCCTGAGGTATGGCATTTAGTTGCCAAAAAGCCATAAGGATGAGGAAGTAGCTTAACGAACATTATAGTTTTAATGGTTCGGATAAGTTTAGTTAAGTTTAGGTTGTGGTACAATCGTAATCTTTGATGGTTGACATATGGGAGCTGGGCTAAACCTTCAGAGAGCGGAGGTATATACAAAACTGGCAACCGATCTACCTCACTGTGAAAGACAGTGTAGACGAGACGGGAACTTATTTGTTGTTTATTTGTGGGAAACCACTCAGAGTATCATATGGACTACTAGCAGAGACGCGATGTGTACTGAGTCCTAGAAAGGTTATAAGGAGAAGATAAGAGTTTAAATCATCAAAAATGATGATCGTATGAGTAAGACATCTCCGTATGTCATGAAGCCATAAACCGGTAAAGGAAGTTGGTCGCATAAACTTAGATTGCAAGAACGTGAACCCTAAGAAGTAAAGTTAAGTAAACCAGTGCGTAAGTCAAGTATGTGACTAATTGGTGTATGTGATTTTTTCTTATGTGTTATATAGGGATTGGAATGAGCAGTTCAGCGTAAGTTATAGCTATGTGTAAGGTAAGTTTCCTAACTTCATTCATATTTTACATGAATGCTAGTTTCTTAAACTTCTCAGATGTTGAACTTGAGAAGTCTTGACTATGTGCAAATGTGCGATATTTGTATAAGGTGATAGAACGTACGATATGAGGCCTTGTACTATAATTTGAACACTTCAGTGTTTCGATGAGATGAACTGTTATGTGATTGAACTGTTCAATACGAGAATGTTCTATTTATACATGAACCATTATTGATAAGTCTGTACTAATGATTCTAGCCAGACAAGATGTGTATGGAAAAGGTAGGAGAATGAAAGTATTTTAGAGTGAATATGACTAATATTTTAAAATGATAGGAATCGAAGTTATTTCCTATTATTCAAGCTGCTTCATAACATTTGTTCAGTTATTGATGTAAGACCCCAACTTTTATAAATAAAGATGAATTTTCTATAAATATCATTTTTGAATATTATGGAGTTAATTTGATATAATGTTATAGTTGTGGGTAATATTTATAGAGTTTGCAAAGTACGCAAGTTGTTATATAATATTCTATTGGTCGGGGAATATTCATTTTAACAGGGAATATTCGTACAATGGTACAATCATTGGTGGACCCAACAACAGAATTATTGTCGGACTAAGAAAACGACAAAAATATTTAATTAAAAATAACGGCAGAAGTTTAACCATTGATACTGTTGAACTACTTGGTAGTAAAAGTACGGTAATACGTGTGGTTGCATAGTAGCACACGGTATTGATTATTAATGCTTATGTGAGAAGTCACTCAGTTTGATTCAACTATTGTCAGTTAATAATATGAATTATTTAGTGATAATGAAATTTTGTTTTATTCGTATTATTAACGTAATAAAACAGAAACATCTTTTTATATAAAACAAAATACTTTATTAAAGTTATTATATAAATAGAATATATTATATTTTATTTAAAAGATTTTTCTTTAAATATGGACCGTCAGATTAAAGTAATCAATCTGGACCGTTCATGGATTAGTTACTATGCATTCCATTTTTCTATAAATAGCAGCTCATTCCTTCATTATTTCTTACGAATTCACTAAACTCTAGAGAGAGAAACTATAGAGAGAGAGAAGGAAAGTATTCTGCTACTTAACTACTTCCTTATTTCAGTTCTTCTTTAAAACGGCAAGGGGTGCTATTCTTTCTTATTCATAAAGAGAACTGTTATTATTCCATTTCTTATTATTCTGTTGGAATAACCTGTACACACGGTCTACCCTATACTTGGTGACATTCTTTTGTTATTCTTTTGGAACATCCTGTCTGTGTGTTTTACACCAGACCTGGTTTCGTTTTTATTATTATTCTGTTGGAACATCCTGTCTGTGTGTTTTACATCGGACCTGGTTCCGTCTTTATTATTATTCTGTTAGAATATCCTGTCTGTGCGTTTTACGCCGGACCTGATTCCATTATTTATTATTCTGTTAGAATAACCTGTCTGTGCGGTCTATCGCATGCATGGTGATTTCTTTTGTTACTCTATTCTTTATTATACTCAGTTGGTTAAGTTTTGACTTCTATACTCCATAAAATTTGTGAAATATCCTTGATAATTGCGTTTCAATCAGTATCTTTTCATGAAAATATTCTTCTAAGCATTCTTGAATTTTACTCCACAAAGCAGTATTATGTTGACAATTTCGACGTTAATTCTTGGATAAATTAATTCTTGAACTTATTTTATTGAATTCTTATATCATTGTCATCATCCTCATGTTTATAAAATGTTGAAAGTCATCTGTGGCATGTAGTGCATAGATGGGCTTGGTATGATTATGACCAGGGATTATTCGGTATAATCATGACCTTAATGTTACAAATGATGTGGTAAAAGTCCTCATTGGCCTGTAGTGCTTTGATGGACAGTTGTTGGCATGATCATGACCATTAATGAATACACGAATATCCTTGGCCGTAGTGCAAGGGTGATTCAATGATGTGAATTATTTTATTAAGCTTAGTTCCAGCGATAACAGTGTTGAAAAACCTTTTAAATCATAGAAGATAGTAGATTTTATTTTCTACTTGACTCTTTTAATGGATTGCTTGTTCCACTGTAGTTAAACTTGATGTTCATTATATTTTATCAGTTTAACACTGTTGAAGGCTAATGATAATTTATTAGACATTATCTTAGTCATAATATTTCTTACTGGGCTAGTTGAGCTCACCCTTTCTTTCATTGTTCTCTTCAGGAAATGAGAATATAGCTAGGACTAGTCGAGGAACGGAGTGATGGACCAGATGATAGTATTAGTAGTCCTCACTATTCTGTTAAATAGTGTGACAATAATTGTAATGATGACTCCTTTTGAGTTTGTATAGTCTCTAGTAGACAATAATTGTATTCAAACTCACAGTTATGTTTTGTCGTATTGTACACGACAGTTACATTAGTAAGTTGTATTTGTATTATGTACCATGTATCTGACGACCCAAGATGGGTGATGTATACCTAATTTTGGGGCGTCATAGTTGGTATCAGAGCTTAGGGATATGATCCCTGGCTAAGATGTGAGAATAGAACTAGGAGGGAGAGACGGGGAATTCCTTCGCTAGTATGACATACCTAAGTTTATTTGCATGGTATTTAATTGGTCGGTCAGAATATAAGGATAATATATGACATATCAATTTACTTTTGTTTTTGTGGTAGTATCTGAAAATGGCATCCGAGAATGTTGAGAATAGCAATGGAGCACAAACGATTGTTGTTTCACCACATATCAATAATCGGGATAATGTGGATCAGGAAGGTGACAATCCTCATGCAAACAACAATACTGACCAAATGATGAATGATGGAATGCTCAGAAGCTTTATGCAGTTCATGCAATAGCAGGCGAGAGCGGCTCCTGTTCAAAATGTAGGTGGAAACACTGAAAACTCTCGGACGGTCACCGCTAAACAGTTCAAGGAGCTGGGACCACTGGAGTTTAAGGGAGAGCCAAACCCACTTATAGCGGAAACATGGATAAAGTAGATCACCAAGATATTTGATGTCTTGGTATGCTCCGAGGAGCAAAAGGTTCCCTTTGCCGCCTTTATGTTGCGAGGAGAGGCAGATTACTGGTGGGAATCGATTAAGCGTACTCAACCTGCCGCACTGAAGATGTCTTGGGAGAAGTTCCAAGAGCTGTTCAATAACAAATACTTTCCCGAAAGTGTTCGACACATGAAGGAGGTGGAGTTCATCAAATAGGAGAAGAATAATATGACGATGTCGCAGTATGAGGCTAAATTTGCTGAGTTGTCCCGATTTGCGTCCCACTTGGTGGATAATGAAGAGCGAATGACGCGAATGTTTTTGCGAGGTTTGAAACCTGAGATACGTCAACATCTTATTTCTCATAAACTGTGTTTGTATTCAGATGTTGTGAATAGGGCTCAGTTAGTGGAGCGCGATAACGAGTCAACGCAACCAAAAGAGAGCAGTCGACAAAATGATAATACCAGTGAGAGCAGTCATCGAAGCGGTGACAACAAGCATGGTGGGAATCAACATGCCAGATATGGTAACCACTTCGGTGGTAATTAGGGCCAAAATAATAAGAATGGTCATTTCAAGAAGAGGAGATTCAACAATGATGGAAAGACGTAAGCACCAGCACCCGTTGTTAAGGAAGGAGAACGACCACCTATCATATGTTTCAAATGCGGAGGGGAGGGGCACATCAGTCCAAACTGCGTGATGCCATCTAAAGCATGCTATAATTGTGGAAGAAAATGTCATTTAGCTCAATTTTGTCATTTACCAAAAACAAGTTCAGCCAGGATGGAGGCACCAAAGGCCGTCCCAGAAAAGTCAAAACCGGTAGTGCAAGGTAGAGCGTTTGTTGTGACCTCCCAGAAAGCAAGGAACCCGAATGAGGTCATCACGGATAAGCTTATCATAAACTCTAATGAAGTTTATACTTTATTTAATACCGGTTCTACCCATTCTTTTATTTGTCCTACTTGCGCTCATCGATTAAATTTGACTCCGGAGAAATTAGACTTTGATTTATCTGTTGAAACTCCATTGGGAGAAACCTTCATTACATCCACGGTTTATAAGTCTTGTTTGGTTCAAGTTGGTACCCACACATTACCTGCCGATCTGATTTCATTAAAAATACTTGCATTTGATGTGATTCTAGGGATTGATTGGTTAACTACTCATCATGCAAAAATTGATTGTTTTCGTAAGGTTGTTAGCTTTCATATTCCTAATCGACCTATTATGCGAATTCAAAAAACCAAACTATTAAAATCAATCTCTGTCATCTCAAGCCATAAAGCTATTCGTTTATTGAAAAACAAAAATACGTCAGTTTTGAATGATATTTCTATTGTTAATAAATTCCCTGACGTATTCCCTGAAGAACTTCCTGGCCTACCCCTAGAGCGTGAAATTAAATTTTGTATCGACCTTGAACCCGGTACAAAATTCATTTCCAAAGCCCCATATCGAATGGCTCCTATTGAACTTCAGGAGTTAAAGATCCAACTACAGGAATTGTTAGACATTGGCTTTATTCGTCCTAGTACTTCTCCTTGGGGTGCTCCTGTTCTATTCGTGAAGAAGAAAGATGGAAGTATGCGACTTTGTATTGATTATCAGGAGTTGAATCATGTCACCATCAAAAATAGGTACCCATTGCCACGTATTGATGACATGTTTGACCAGTTACAAGGAGCATAATTCTTTTCAAAGATCGATCTTCGTTCTGGATATCATCAGCTGAAGGTTAGAACTGAGGATATTCCAAAGACGGCTTTCAGAACTCGGTATGGGCATTATGAATTCCTAGTCATGTCCTTTGGATTGACTAATGCTCATGCTGCCTTCATGGATATGATGAACCGGGTATTCAAGGAATATTTGGATCACTTTGTGGTCGTCTTTATTGATGACATCCTTATTTATTCCAAAAGTCATGAAGATCATGAGCAACACTTGAGGCTGGTACTCCAAAAGCTTCGTGAATACAAGCTTTATGCCAAGTTGAAGAAATGTGAGTTCTGGCTGGAGGAGGTAGCATTCTTTGGGCACGTAGTATCAAGTCGTGGAATATCTGTTGACCCGGCAAAGATTGAAGCTATTCAAAGCTGGGAGCAACCTAAATCAATAACCGAAGTACGTAGCTTTCTCGATTTAGCTGGTTATTATCGGAGATTCGTGGAAGGATTTTCTCGAATCGCTACTCCACTAACTCAGCTGACTCGAAAAGATACAAAGTTCGGTTGGAGCGAAGAATGTGATAAGAGTTTTCAAGAACTCAAGAGGAGACTCATTTCAGCACCTGTTCTAACAATACCATCTGGCTCAGAGGGATTTGTCATCTACAGTGATGCTTCGAGCAAAGGGTTAGGATGCGTTCTCATGCAACATGGAAAATTCATAGCCTATGCATCAAGACAACTCAAGGAATATGAGAGGAATTTTCTTACTCATGATCTAGAGTTGGCAGCTATTGTCTTTGCACTTAAAATTTAGAGGCATTACTTGTATGGGGAGAAGGTGGAGATCTTTACGGATCATAAAAGCCTCAAATATTTTTTCACTCAAAAGGAACTCAACATGCAACAACGACGTTGGCTTGAAATGTTGAAAGATTATGATCATACCATTCAATACCATCCTGGAAAAGCGAACGTGGTAGCTGACGCACTGAGTAGAAGATCATATGCAAGTACGAGTGCGATATTATCAGCACAAAGGCCCATTTTGTGTGACTTGCAAAGGATGGAGATAGAGTTAAAGACTCTAGGGACCCATGTGATGGTGGCGAATATACGAGTAGAACCGACTTTAATCGATAAAGTTAAATCTGCTCAAGCTACAGACCTAGAGCTGATGCGTATGAGGAAGAAAGTGCAAGAAGGTGCTATGCCGGAAGCAAGAATCGATGAAGAAGGAATACTTCGAGTCAACTCCAGACTTTGTGTTCCTAACGACCGTGATTTAAAGTATGAAATCATGATGGAGGCGCACAACACACCGTTTGCAATCTATCCTGGGAGTACCAAAATGTATCATGATCTTCGTCATACATTTTGGTGGAACAATATGAAGCGAGAGATAGCGCTGTTTATCTCAAGGTGTCTAACTTGTCAACGAGTCAAGGCGGAGCATCAAGTACCAAAAGGTCCATTGCAACCACTTGAAATTCCAAAATGGAAGTGGGAGCACATTACCATGGATTTCGTTACCGGTCTTCCTAAGGTTTCTCAAGGTATTGATACGATTTGGGTCATTGTTGATAGATTGACCAAGTCTGCTCATTTTTTATCTATACGAGAAACTTATACACTTGAACATCTTGCTCGTATGTACATAAAAGAGATTGTAAGACTAAATGGTATGCCAGTATCCATAGTTTCTGACCAAGACCCAAGATTCACTTCACGATTTTGGGTTAGCTTACAAAAAGCTATGGGCACGAATTTACGATTTAGTTCGGCATATCATCCTCAGACGGACGGACAATCAAAGAGGACTATTCAAACTCTGGAAGATTTATTAAGACTCTGTGTCCTTGACTTCAAGGGAAGTTAGGACAAGTTCTTATCATTGGTGGAGTTTTCCTACAACAACAGTTATCAAGCAAGTATTGGCATGGCTCCATTCGAAGCATTGTATGGAAGAAAGTGTCGTTCTCCAGTATGCTGGAATGAGGTGGGTGAAGCAACGTTGTTGGGACTGGAGTTGGTATGCATGATTACAGAAAAGATTCAAATGATCCGACAATGTATAAAAACCTCACAAGATCGATAAAAGAGTTATGCTGATCTTCATCGAAAGGACGTGGAATTTGATATAGGAGATCATGTGTTCTTACGTGTTGCTCCATGGAAAGGAGTTACGAGATTTGGAAAGAGAAGAAAGTTCAATCCTCGATTCATCGGTCCATTTTTAATCCTCGATCGAGTAGGAACTGTGGCTTATAGACTCGCTTTACCGCCAAGTATGTCTCGTGTTCATAACGTTATTTACATATCCATGTTATGTAAATATGTGGAAGACCCGAACCACATTATTGGGTTAGAACCGGACGAAATAACGGAGGATTTGACGTATGAAGAAGTTTCTGTTCAAATCTTGGATAAGAAGGAACATATTCTACGCTCCAAGGTTATACCTCAAGTCAAAGTTTTGTGGAGAAACCACGATGTTGAGGAAATGACTTGGGAGTTAGAATCTGAAATGAAATCAAGGTATCCTTACCTCTTCGACATACTAGGTACGTACCCTAATTTCGAGGGCGAAATTTCATAAGAAGGGGAGGTTATAAGACCCCAACTTTTATAAATAAAGATGAATTTTCTATAAATATCATTTTTGAATATTATGGAGTTAATTTGATATAATGCTATAGTTGTGGGTAATATTTATAAATTTTGCAAAATACGCAAGTTGTTATATAATATTCGATTGGTCGGGAATATTCGTTTTAACAGGGAATATTCGTACAACGGCACAATAATTGGTGGACCCCACAACGGAATTATTGTCGGATTGAGAAAATGACAAAAATATTTTATTAAAAATAACGGCAGAAGTTTTACCATTGATACTGTTGAACTACTCGGTAGTAAAAGTACAGTAATACGTGTGGTTGCATAGTAGCACACGGTATTGATTATTAATGCTTAAGTGAGAAGTCACTCAGTTTGATTCAAAGCAAGTTATTATATAAATAGAATATATTATATTTTATTTAAAAGATTTTTCTTTAAATATGGACCGTCAGATTAAAGTAATCAATCTGGACCGTTCATGGATTAGTTACTATGCATTCCATTTTTTTATAAATAGCAGCTCATTCCTTCATTATTTCTTACGAATTCACTAAACTCTAGAGAGAGAAACTATAGAGAGAGAGAAGGAAAGTATTCTGCTACTTAACTACTTCCTTATTTCAGTTCTTCTTTAAAACGGCAAGGGGTGCTATTCTTTCTTATTCATAAAGAGAACTGTTATTATTCCATTTCTTATTATTCTGTTGGAATAACCTGTATACACGGTCTACCCTATACTTGGTGACATTCTTCTGTTATTCTTTTGGAACATCCTGTCTGTGTGTTTTACACCAGACCTGGTTTCGTTTTTATTATTATTCTGTTGGAACATCCTGTCTGTGTGTTTTACACCGGACCTGGTTCCGTCTTTATTATTATTCTGTTAGAATATCATGTCTGTGCGTTTTACGCCGGACCTGGTTCCGTCCTTATTATTATTCTGTTGGAATATACTGTCTGTGCGTTTTACGCCGGACCTGGTTCCATTATTTATTATTCTATTGGAATAACATGTCAGTGCGATCTATCGCATGCATGGTGATTTCTTTTGTTATTCTATTCTTTATTATACTCAGTTGGTTAAGTTTTGACTTCTATACTCCATGAAATTTGTGGAATATCCTTGATAATTGTGTTTCATCTAGATCTTTTCATGAAAATATTTTTTTAAGCATTCTTGAATTTTACTCCACAAAGCAGTATCATGTTGACAATTTGGACGTTGTTAATTCTTGGATTAATTAATTCTTGAACTTGTTTTATTGAATTCTTATATCATTGTCATCATCCTCATGTTTATAAAATGTTGAAAGTCATCTGTGGCCTATAGTGCATAGATGGACTAGGTATGATTATGGCTTGGTATGATTATGACCAGGGATTATTCGGTATAATCATGACCTTAATGTTACAAATGATGTGGTAAAAGTCCTCATTGGCCTGTAGTGCTTTGATGGACAGTTGTTGGCATGATCATGACCATTAATGAATACACGAATATCCTTGGCCGTAGTGCAAGGGTGATTCAATGATGTGAATTATTTTATTAAGCTTAGTTCCAGCGATAACAGTGTTGAAAAACCTTTTAAATCATAGAAGATAGTAGATTTTATTTTCTACTTGACTCTTTTAATGGATTGCTTGTTCCACTGTAGTTAAACTTGATGTTCATTATATTTTATCAGTTTAACACTGTTGAAGGCTAATGATAATTTATTAGACATTATCTTAGTCATAATATTTCTTACTGGGCTAGTTGAGCTCACCATTTCTTTCACTGTTCTCTTTAGGAAATGAGAATATAGCTGGGACGAGTCGGGAACGGAGTGATGGACCAGATAATAGTATTAGTAGTCCTCACTATTCTGTTAAATAGTGTGACAATAATTGTAATGAGGACTCCTTTTGAGTTTGTATAGTCTCTAGTAGATAATAATTGTATTCAAACTCACAGTTATGTTTTGTCGTATTGTACACGACAGTTGTATTAGTAAGTTATATTTGTATTCTGTACCATGTATCTGACGACCCAAGATGAGTGATGTATACCTAATTTTGGGGGCGTCACAATTGAAGTCTTTAAAAAATGTTTAAATTCTTGAAGTTGTTTATTCAACTGCTATGACTTGCTAGGCAATTGAATGCTCACACTTGCTTTAAATGAAAAACATTTTAAGCGTATGAGGTTAGAAAGAACTTAAGGATCCCGTAAAGATCAAGCTGATTAGTATCCAGAAGAAGTGACAATCAGTATATGAATGTGCGTGAAGATCAAGCGAAGAATTGTAAGGTAGAATAGTTTAATTAAACTATAAACTAGTTTAATGAATTGTTATGTATCATTGGTGGCAGATAAAAGTCACTCTTGTAAGATGTAAAGAATAATGTAATTATTATTATTTGTAATGAACGAGGTTATAAGGTAATAGAACTTGGGATCTAAGAATGTATGTTATTATATTTATTATATATTGATGTAGGTTTTGAAGAAAATGTACTCGTGATGCACGTAATCTGGGTGTGAAGATAGACCAGATTTCGGGGCGTGACAGCAGCGCTGGAGCAGTTGTCAGGTTGGACTATTTTGGCCTCCTATAGTAAAACAGGCATAACGTTTTCGTACGGACTCCGATTAAGGCGATTCAGTATGATCCGGAACGAGGATCTACAACTTTAGTTCTTTAAGTTGTTCAACATTAGGTCGTTAGAAGGGGTCAAAATGGCCATCTTTGGGACTGATGTGCATTTAGAGGCAATCAGAGAGCGCCGGGCATGAACGTATGTAAGTGTAGTGCTTCTGACGATAAAAGATGTTGTTCTATGTTATAAAACATGAATAATAGTAAATATAATGATGCTTAACATTAATAAATGATGTATTAGATAAGTTGTATAAGCATACTAAGCATACGCAAGAGAGACGAATCGGGCGTGTGACGAATGAACGTCGAAACGCCATGACAAGTATTAATGAACTCAAAAAGTGTTTCAATTCAATTGAATTGAACATTATAAGATATGGAATGTGGTTAATATAATCCAATAAGGAGTCATGCCAAGACTTAAACACTTGAATGAACTTCGGGTATGACCTAAGAAGAAATATAGTGAGATATAAATCAAAATTAACACAATCAAATTGAACATTGTGTATTGATTAATGGGAATGGTTATGTGATGTAGAGTAAAGTTTATATTACAACTACTATGCGTTGCTATGTGACTAATAGTTGATGTGCATGATTATATAATTGTGTAGGGCATGTGAAGTGCAGATAGCTGTAAGTTGTTATTCTGTTATTGGTAAACAACTATCAAGGCAAGTCTTTCAGTTCATATTCGCTATGTGAACTTGATGATGAACTATTTTAAATTTTTATTGCAAAGAGCATGATGTGTTATATATGTTGAAAGTATAAAACGTTAAAGTCAACTTCTGACTACGTTAATTGAGTAAATAATGATGATTGAATAAGATACTCAATCTTTATACTTTTTATATGAACTGCATCATGTATGTTATGTTAGCTCAATGATTATAAGATTTATGTTGAACATGTTATTATATGTTACGTGATGCATGAAAATGGTTAGATTTGTTGGGCTGTCGAGCTCAACCTTGAAAATAACCACTTTTGCAGGTTAAGGATTCAAGGTAACGCTATGTGCTATTTGAAAGACATGAATCATATGTAATGCACGAAGATTTATATACTTTGGCCGAGTTGTTATTATTTTGAACCATGTTTAAGGTTCCTGACTATGTACTTGATAATGTATGATGTTTAATAGATGTTGAGTTATAAAGTTTAAATTTTGTTCGATGTACAAAGGGTATTGAACCTGGATGTAAGTTTTATTTATTAACTCTGATAAAGTGAGTAATAAACTAAGTATGGTTCAAAGGTAGGTAAAGATAAAGGTTTTGAGAAATATACTTGATAATTTATGATGTGAAACTTCATATTTAGTTGTAAAGTTTGAGATACCCAATGTATAAGGAATATCGAGCTGAAATGTAAGATTTTATATAATAACTCTGATGAAGCGAATCATAAAATAAATTTGATTCAGAGATATGTAGATGATAAAGGTTTTGATTCAGAGAATTTGCGACAACCCGAATTTTTATAAGTTATTAAAATAAGAATTTAATAATTAAAATTCTTATTATGAGATGTTTTGAGTTTGAGTATGTATATATACGTGTTACATATTTTGAAATATGTGTTCTGGTGTGAAGAGAAATATATATTCATATATTGGGAAAGTGAGGTTTAATAGTTAAGTTAACTACTGAAGAAATTAAATGAATTTTATAATTAAGTTTAAATATTTATTGAACTAAATAAATATTTTTAAATAATTTATTTATTGAGAAAAATAAATAATTTATGAAATTGTGGTATAATAATTTAGTTACATGTGTACGGTAATTAAGTTAAAGCAAATGTAAATTTTATTCTTTGAAGATTTAATTTAATGAATTAATTAAATTAAATGAGTTGTTTAATATTAAAGAAATAAATAAATTAAATAAAGTGATGTTTCTAATTTATTAATTAAATTAGACATATGTAATTATTTATTAATTATAAGTATAATTATAATAAAAATTGTGACATACGAGATTTTATAATTTAATTTTAATATTTATTGAATTAAATAAATATTTTCGATGATTTAATTATTAGATTAAATAATTAATTAATGCAATTGTGATAGATTAATTTAAATATATGTGTTATATTTATTAAATTAATGTGGAAAATTTTATTATTTAAAGTATGTAATTATGTGAGTTTATTGAATTAAAAGAAATATTTAATAAACCTAATACTATTTTATAATTAATGAGAAAATTAATTATATGACTATGTAAATTAATGAGAAATTATTATATTTTATTCAATTTAAATTACATAAGATATTTGAGTTATTGTGTAATTGGGTGTGACATTATTAAACTATAGTATAAGAAGTTAATTAAATTAATGGGAAAACTTTCTAACAATTTAGCCAAACAAAGCCTTAAGGGAGGTTTATAGCAGTTAAACCATGATTGGAATAATTGACCTCCATGCTACAGTTAATAAGCGCTTGAATTAGTCTCTATTTTGAAGACGTACTTTAGTTATGAGTTAACTGAGAGAAAATACAGAGAGAAATTGTGAAGTTGAGAGAATTTGTGAGTGCGTGTTTGATTTAGTAACTGAGAAAGGATCATCAAGGCTCTCCTACTCTACACTTATACTCTAGGTAATTCCTTTAACACAATTTCTATTTTTACGTTGTTTAAGTTTTTAAGAAAATGGCTTTATGTTATGTAAAATCTCTGTAATTGGGAAATGAGTAAAAATTATGTGTTATATGTTAAGTATAACATGTTTTATTGTAAATATTTTATAAACCATATCATCAGTTAATAAAAACATGTCGTATATAATTTCTACAAAATAGTAGAGTATAGAAATATGGCCATATGGCCCTTACTCGCAAATTTAATACGTTAAACATATATTGTGTCATAAATTTTATACCTGTATATAATTATGTATATTAAAACGAAGAGACCAAACTTCAAATGAACGGATTCGGTGTTATAACGAATCTGTAGTATTAATTTTCATGTTCAGTATTCAAAACTTTCAAAAAATACTAAGAACAGTAAATTACATATGTTAATTCTGCAAATTATGTGTTATAACATGTTAAAATCATGCTAGAAGGGTAAGTAATAGTTATGAGTATAAAATAACATCTGGTTATGATTAATTTCATGTATTGATTCAAGAAATTTGTAAAAATTAGCATGTTCTGTGATTTTCGCGAACTGAGGTTCTGAGTCTGGTTCGCTGCGCCGCAACACCGGCTACAGGCATAAGAACCGCGCCATAGCGCGAGCCACGCCGCAGCGCCAGTAACCTGGTCGCAGCGCGGGCCGCGCTGCAGTGCTGAAAGCAAGCACAACAGTGGCGCCGCAGCATCACTCTCCAGAATGTTCAGAAACGAAATTTTTTAAGTGTTCAAGTACATGAATGTGTTAGTAACCTAATCTAATGAACATAAAAATATATTAAAAGTATAATGAGATGTTAAAATAGTTTCTTACCATGTCAATAACGCATTTAAGTGTGTATTAAATGATTGAACGCATAGTTAGGTTATTGTTCATGTAGTGTAATATTATGTGACAATAAGTGTGATAATTGACTAAGTATATTCATAATCCGAGTTAGACAAAAATAATGAACTTGTGATGATTAGTTACATTATAATTAATTGTCATTATGAATATGAATGGTATGTAGGATTAAATCGAAGAACGTGTATAATTAACGTGTAATCTATGCACGATGCAAGTTTCCTAACCTTACTTGTATCATTATTCAAGTTTATAAATTTCACCAAGTAAATTCTCGTTATTATTAAATCAAGTTCAAATTGTTATATTGAAGATTATTTATCTTTTCAAAGTATGATTCTGTTATACAATACTTGTTCTATTATATACCTCTTGAGATTGTTATTCAATTTAAATATCATTTATTGTTGAACCATATTAGAGTAGTGAACCTTATTTGATTCGACTAGTCCATAGTTGGTGAACGTTCTAAATTTCAGAACTCTTATTGATTTATCCAAACCAAACTTCCTTTGGTGCGGACTCTAATGTCAAACTGAGATGAACAACCCTGTATAGGAATTACTTATGCGTTAGCGTTAAGATATTATGCACAGTATGGTACTAAGGGCTGATCCCCCTAAGTACGAGAAGAAGAGTCCATAGTCTTATGACTGTTAAAGGTTTCAAGTATAACCCTTGATACCTATGACATAGTTCAAGGTCTTATGACCCTCAGAATTCTTTTGATTCTTGTTATTCATTCTTGATTCAAAAGTTGAGTTTTATTTCAGAAGTCTTTGATTCACTCGCATGTTATTATATTGTTATTTCATTGTTATACTTGTGGGCAATCGTGCTCACTCTTGCGTAATAATAACATTACAGTTAATAACGAAAGATCCGACTAGCCTTTTACTAGCGAGGGCAAGGGAAAGATTAACAAGTGATGAAGACTTGTTGTTTTATGTGATGTTGAACTTATGTGTTAAGCCTTATGTTGATGTTGTGTAAGACTATAAATTGTTTATGTTTCTGCAGTTAAGATTTAAGGTTAGTATGACCTGGGATTGATGTATTTAACTAAGATGTTGTAACTCCTTAAGGAGCGGATTGATTTCTATCTATTAATGTCTTCATTTATTATGGGTAGATAGATATATGATTTTTGAATAGTGAACACCAAATCTAGTTGAAATTTAAGTACCAGATTTAAGAGTGTCACAGGTTGGTATCAAAGCTATAGGTTATGAACCTTATGTGGGGGAACAACCTTTGGTTGTAGCCTTATAGGAAGAACATAGTGATGGAAAACTCTTATCGAGTTCTAAGAGATGAATTTCTTAATTCATTGAAGATAATAAAAGACTTTATGTGTTTATGTGTTAAATTATGTGCTCACTAGTACGACTTAGTAACTAAAACTTGAAAATGTGTTGTCAAGATGTCAGAAGTTGGAGGAGCTAGTCGAGCTGGGGAGGAGGAACTCCGAGTACCTACTAAGGAGGAGCCCCGAGATATTCATGTTGTCAGGGAGCAATTAGTACAGAGGGAGCCATCTCCGTTAATCACTGTTATTGGTCAGGAGCATGAGCCTGAGACTGATCCAGAGGAGGATCCTAAGGAGGAGGAGGAGGAAGAGGAAGAGGAAGAGGAAGAAGAGGAGTTCCCTCCGAACTCCATCGATGCTGAGATGTACGATGAACAATATGACCGTAACGTAGAGTTACGTGACACTATCTAGGATTTGACTGAGCGGACGATTATTCAACAGATTACCATCGAGCAGAAGGATGGGGAGGTTATGACTCTCCACCCAAGACTAGGAAATGTAGAATGGGATTTGGTCCACGAGAAGGGTCAAACCAAGGAAAAGTCTGAAGAGATAGAAAAGTTGAAGAAGGAACTGAAGGAAAGCTCAGAAAGGCTGATCATAGCAGAGGAGGGCTGGGTAAGAAAATCACGTCGTGTTGATCTTGCAGAAGATGATTGTCGTACGAAGAAGGCTAAGCTTGGGGAGACGTACTCTACATTACAAAACGCAATGGATAAGGCTCAAGATCGAGTTATGAGATACCTAATTCAGTTTGTAGGACTACCATGGTACATGCTAGATCGCAGGACGATGTCTCGCATCATGGAAGAGGAACGTATTAAGGCTATTCGGCGCCTTAACATGCAGTGATAGGATTTGTTTAATTATGTGAAAACTTATTTGTTATTTAGATGTAAATTCCAATGTGTTTTTCGAGATGTATTTCCTGACCAGTTCGCAGAACCAAATGGAGGTCCAGTTTCTAGAGTTGAAATAGGGGAATATGTTCATACCAGACTATGCGGCAAGATTTAATGAGTTGGCTACGTTTGCCACATATCAAGTGAACACAGATGAGAGGAAAGTAAGAAGGTTCGAACAAGGACTGAAGTCGTGGTTGTATAGTAAGGTGTGGATGTTTCAGTTGAAGACATTAGCCAGGGTACTAGAGAAAGCCATACTCGCTGAAGGTGGAAGCGATGCGGTAACCAAATATAATCAGGATCAGAAGAAGAAGAAGAATGAAAATGAAGGAATCAACAAGGCTAGTGGAAGCAACACAGGAGGTAGTAATAATCAGAAGAGAAGGTGGTCTGACAACTCATCATATGGAAATCAACAAGGAGGTCAGAAGAAAAGGATCGAAGCATGCCCGACCTGCGGGAAAGCTCATTTGGGAGTTTGTATGAAAGGTAAACGAGTGTGCTACAATTGTGGTCAGGAAGGCCACATAGCCCCTAACTATCCTAACCCAAAGAAGAGTGCCTGCTTCACTTGTGGCTCAAAGGATCATCTTGCAAGGGACTGTCCTAAGAAGGGATCTGGAGGGGCAGGATCAGGAGGAAACCGGGGAAATAGAGGTGGAAGCGCTCTGACCATCATAGGACCAACTGCAACCAACTGACCGACCGCCAGGACTTTCAATATGATGGTGTAGGATGCAGTGCAGTCGCGTGATGTGGTGCCAGGTATCATGCCTATCAATAGAGTTAGTGCTTATGTATTATGTGATTCGGGTGCTACTTGTTCATTTATATTTGATGACTTTGCTAAGAATTTAGAATTGCCTAAGGATGAGTTGGAACACCCCATGAACATAGAAATCGCGAATAGAGAAATTATCCCTGTTAAGTATGTGCATAAGAACTATAGAGTGGATATTAAGGGAAATATCATGAACGTAGATCTTATCCCTATTCGACTTGGGGAATTTGACGTTATTTTGGGTTTGGACTGGTTATTCAATTACGGGGCTATAATTGATTGCCAGAAGAAGCGTATTAACCTTATGACTCCGTTAAAGGTTGTGTTTTATGGTAGCAAGTCGCCTAGACAAGCGAGTTGTCTGACGGTGATGCAAGCCAGGAAGTTGTTAAGGCAAGGCTGTGTAGGATATCTAGCTTACATAGTCGACAGTCGTAAAGAGAACCCGAAAGTAGAGGAGATACTAGTAGTGAGGGACTTCGCAGATGTATTCCTAGATAATTTTCCAGGACTTTCGCCAGATAGTGAGGTTGAATTTGTGATCGATTTGGCTCCAGGAACGGCTCCAATACTGAAGGCACCGTATCGAATGGCACCAGTTGAGATGAAAGAATTGATGGTACAACTATAAGAATTACTGGGCAAGAAGTACATTCAACCAAGCGTATCACCGTGGGGAGCGCCGATGTTTTTTGTGAAGAAGAAGGACAGGACGATGCAGCTTTGCATCGATTATAGAGAACTGAATAAGGTCACAATTAAGAATAGATATCCATTACCGAGGATCGACGACCTGTTCGATCAATTGAAGGGAGCAAGATACTTTTCAAAGATAGACTTGAGGAGTGGTTATCATCAACTGAAGGTGAGACTAGAGAATGTACCGAAGACAGCGTTCAGAACACGATATGGTCACTATGAATTTCTGGTAATGTCATTTGGTCTAACGAATGTTCCTGCAGCATTTATGGGCTTAATGAATGGTGTGTTCAAGCTGTTTTGGACAAATTTGTAGTGGTATTTATAGATGACATTTTGGTATATTCGGAGACTAAGGAAGAACATGAAGAGCATTTGAAGTTAACGTTAGAGGCTTTAAGAAGAGAGAAGTTGTATGCCAAGTTTTTGAAATGCAAATTTTGAATCGAGCGGGTATAATTTCTTGGACATGTGATCGATAAAGACGGAATTTCGGTGGATCCATCCAAAGTCGAAGCCATGATAAACTGGGATCAGCCGAGAACACTGTCGGAAGTACAAAGTTTTCTTGGATTGGCAGGGTATTGTAGAAGATTCAATCAAGACTTTTCTAAGATCGCAACTCCGTTAACAAATTTGACTCGAAAAGATGTGAAATTTGTTTGGACGGAGAAGTGTGAGGAAAGCTTTCAGGAACTAAAGAAGAGGTTGAGTACATCACTTATGTTATCTATTCCGAATGATATAGAAAATTTTATTGTTTATAGTGATGCATTACATAAAGGACTTGGCTGTGTGCTTATGCAAAACGGCAGAGTCATTGCGTATGCATCACGACAGTTGAAAGATTATGAGAAGGGGTATCCGACCCACGACTTGGAGTTAGCTGCAATGATTTTTGCTTTGAAAATCTGGAGGCACTATCTCTACGGGGAGAAGTGTGAAATATATACAGACCATAAGAGTCTGAAATATAATTTTATACAAAAGGACTTGAATATGCGCCAGAGAAGGTGGTTGGAACTAATTAAAGACTATGTCTGTGAGATTTTATACCATCCGAGTAAGGAAAATGTGGTTGTCGACGCTTTAAGTAGAAAGGGTCAGGAGAAATTAATGATGTTGACCGCTTAGAAGGAATTGATTTCAGCAATGGAGAAGTTGGAGTTAGAAGTGAATTATCCTATGGAAATAGATGAGAAACTGTTTCAGATGCAATCTGGTACAACCCTACTGGATAAAGTTAAGGAGGCTCAACTTCAGGACGATGAATGCAAAAAGGTGATAAGGAAGATATCTAAAGGAACCGAACTAAGATTTAAAACGGACAAAGGAAGGAATACTGAGATTTGAGTGTAGAATTTGGGTACCGCCAGTACTAGAGATTAAGGAAGACATTTTAAGTGAGGCTCATAGCTCACGATGTTCGATTCACCCTGGTAGTACCAAGATGTACCAAGATCTTCGACAACATTTCTGGTGGCGTAATCTGAAACGAGATGTTGCAGAGTGTGTTGCCAAATGTCTAACCTATCAGAAAGTGAAAGTAGAACATCAGAGACCGAGTGGGTTGCTACAACCGCTGGAGATCCCAAAATAGAAATGGGAACATATTACAATGGACTTCGTGGATGGCCTTCCGACGACTTAGAAAGGTTATGATGCAGTATGTGTTATCGTTGACCGACTGACGAAATTCGCACACTTCCTTCCGATCAAAATCAGATACAACTTAGATCAGTTAGCGAGGTTATATGTGAAAGAGACTGTTTTGTGACACGGAGTTCTGGTGTCAATTGTTTCCGACAGGGATCCGCGCTTTACATCAAACTTTTGGAAACGTCTACAGGAATGCATGGGTACGCAATTGCGAATGAGTACAACATACCACCTTCAGACAGATGGACAAAGCGAGAGAATTCAGACATTAGAAGATATGCTAAGAGCCTGTGTGATGGACTTTAAAGGAAATTGGGACGATCACCTACCGCTTGTAGAGTTCGGCTACAATAACAGTTACCATGCTAGTATTGGCATGCCGCCTTATGAAGCATTATACGGCAGAAAGTGCAGAACTCTGATTTACTGAGATGAAGTTGGTGAAAGATAATTGTTAGGCCCAGAATTAGTACAGTAGACAGCAGAAATAGTCAAAGTGATCCGAACAAGACTAGTAGCAGCTCAAGATAGGCAGAAGAAATACGCCGATCCACATCATAAAAATATTGAGTTTGAATCAAGTAGTTATATATTCTTGAAGGTCTCGCCCTGGAAGGGAAAGATCAAGTTCGGAAAGAAAGGAAAATTAAGCCCAAGATTCATTGGACCATTTGAAGTACTGTGAAGAATTGGAGAAGTTACGTATGAGGTAGCCCTACCTCCAGCACTCGAGAATGTCCACAACGTCTTTCACGTTTCTTTATTACGACCCTACAAACCCGATTACAAGCATGCAATTGAATATGAACCCCTACATTTTAAAAAAGACTTATCTTACGAATAAATTCCTGTTCAAATTGCCGACAGAAAAGAACAAGTTCTCAGAAATAAAGTAATACCTTCTGTTGAGGTAATTTAGAGGAACCACAACGCTGAAGAAACTACGTGGGAACTCGAAGAGAATATGATGAAGAATTACCCTCATTTATTTACTTAAATTATATGTAAGTGATTCTGGAGATAGAATCTTTGTAAAAGGGGGGGGAGAATGTAACGGGTCAAATTTATTGAGTCGTGATTCTGGGGACATAATCCTTTTAAGGGGGGAAAGATGTGACAAACGAGATTTTGTAATTTAATTTTAATTTTTATGGAATTAAATAAATATTTTCGATGATTTAATTATAAGATTAAATAATTAATTGATGCAATTATGATAGATTAATTTAATTATATGTGTTATATTTATTAAATTAATGTGGAGAATTTTATTATTTAAAGTATTTAATTATATGAGTTTATTGAATTAAAAGAAATATTTAATAAACCTAATACTATTTTATAATTAATGAGAAAATTAATTATATGACTATGTGAATTAATGAGAAATTATTATATTTTATTCAATTTAAATTACATAAGATATTTGAGTTATTGTGTAATTGGGTGTGACATTATTAAACTATATTATAAGAAGTTAATTAAATTAATGGAAAAACTTTCTAACAATTTAGCCAAACAAAGCCTTAAGGGAGGTTTAGAGCAGTTAAACTATGATTGGAATAACTGACCTCCATGTTGCAGTTAATAAGCACTTGAATTAGTCTCTATTTTGAAGACGTACTTTACTTCTGAGTTAACTGAGAGAAAATACAAAGAGAAATTGTGAAGTTAAGAGAATTTGTGAGTGTGTGTTTGATCTAGTAACTGAGAAAGGATCATCAAGGCTCTCGTAATCTACACTTATACTCTGGGTAATTCCTTTAACCCAATTTCTATTTTTACGTTGTTTAAGATTTTAAGAAAATGATTTTATGTTCTGTAATATCTCTGCAATTAGGAAAGGAGTAAAAATTATGTGTTAATATGTTAAGTATAACATGTTTTATTGTACATATTGTATAAACCATATCATCAGTTCATAAAAACATGTCGTATATAATTTCTACAAAATAGTAGAGTATAGAAATATGGCCATATGGCCCTTACTCGCAAATTTAATACGTCAAACATATATTGTGTTATAAATTTTATACCTGTATATAATTATGTATATTAAAACGAAGAGACCAAACTTCAAATGAACGAATTCGATGTTATAACGAATCCATAGTGTTGATTTTCATGTTCTGTATTCAAAACTTTTAAAAAATACTAAGAACAGTAAATTACATATGTTAATTCTGCAAATTATGTGTTATAACATGTTAAAATCTTGCTAGAAGGGTAAGTAATAGTTATGAGTATAAAATAACGTCTGGTTATGCTTAATTTGATGTATTGATTCAAGAAATTGGTAAAAATTGGCATGTTCTGCGATTTTCACGAACTGAGGTTATGAGTCTGGTTCACCGCGCCGCAGCGCCGGCTACAGGCTTAAGAACCACGCCGTAGCGCGAGCCACGCCGCAGCGCCAGTAACCTGGCCGCAGCGCGGGCCGCGCCGCAGCGCCGAAAGCAAGCACAACAGTGGCGCCGCAACGCCACTCTCCAGAATGTTTAGAAACAAAATTTTTTAAGTGTTCAAGTACATGAATGTGTTAGTAACCTAATCTAATGAACATAAAAATATGTTAGAAGTATAATGAGATGTTAAAATAGTTTCTTAGCATGTCAATAACGCATTTAAGTGTGTATTGAATGATTGAACGCATAATTAGCTTATTGTTCGTGTAGTGTAATATTATGTGACAATAAGTGTGATAATTGACTAAGTATAGTCATAATCCGAGTTAGACAAAAAGAATGAACTTGTGATGATTAGTTACATTTTAATTAACTGTATAATTAACATGTAATCTACGCACGAGGCAAGTTTTCTAACCTTACTTGTATCATTATTCAAGTTTATAAATTCCGCCGAGTAAATTCTCATTATTATTAAATCAAGTTCAAATTGTTATATTGAAGATTATTTATCTTTTCAAAGTATAATTATGTTATACAATACATGTTCTATTGTATACATCTTGAGATTGCTATTCAATTTAAATATCATTTATTGTTGAACCATATTAGAATAGTGAGCCTTATTTGATTCGACTAGTCCATAGTTGGTGAACGTTCTAAATTTTAGAACTCTTATTGATTTATCCAAGCCAAACTTCCTTTGGTGCAGACTTTAATTTCAAACTGAGATGAACAACCCTGCATAGGGATTACTAATGCGTTAGCGTTAAGATATTGTGCACAGTATGGTACTAAGGGTTGATCCCGCTAAGTACGAGAAGAAGAGTCCATAGTCTTATGACTGTTAAAGGTTTCAAGTATAACCCTTGATACCTAGGACATAGTTCAAGGTCTTATGACCCTAAGAATTCTTTTGATTCTTGTTATTCATTCTTGATTCAAAAGATGAGTTTTATTTCAAAAGTCTTTGATTCACTCACATGTTATTATATTGTTATTTCATTGTTATACTTGTGGACAATCGTGTTCACTCTTGCGTAATAATAACATTGCTGTTAAGAATGAAAGATATGACGAGCCTTCTACTAGCAAGGGCAAAGGAAAGATTAACAAGTGATGAAGACTTGTTATTTTATGTTATGTTGAACTTATGTGTTAAGACTTATGTTGATGTTGTGTAAGACTATAAATTGTTTATGTTTTCGTAGTTAAGATTTAAGGTTAGTATGACCTGGGATTCATGTATCTAATTCAGATGTTGTAACTCCTTAAGGAGAGGATTAATTTCTATCTATTAATGTCTTCATTTATTATGAGTAGATAGATATATGATTTTTGAATAGTGAACACCAAATCATGTGAAAATTTAAGTACCGAATTTTGGGGTGTCACAAAAATTATAATTATTATAATTACCATTATAAGTTATTTAAATTAATTAAGCTAAAGTCATTTAAATGAACTAAAATCAAGCGTGACAAAAGTAACTATATAATATAATGCTATTAAAATAATCTAGTATGTGAGAATTTTATGTAGCCAAACACAGCCTTATGGCTTTTAGCCTAATATAACTGATGAACGTGGGGAGTCTTCAGTTTATTTCTAAGCATCTTTTATTTTTAAGCCAAGTACAGAGAGGGTTTGGAGAGAAGAAGAAACACAGAGATTTTAGAGAAGGAGGAATCATAGTGGTTTTGAGAGAGAGTCACCATCTCTTGCTAGCATACAACTAGGGTTGAAGGCATATTTTATTTTTAATACTATGTTTTGAGTTTCTATGATTATCTTTTGTAGATTCCTTATCACATGGGATTTATACATGTATGTATGTGGTTTATAATCTGTTAATCAATGTGACGCCCCCAAATCTGGGTATCTTCCAACCCGACATATGGTGCTCCACAGTGCTACAGTTCACACAAATATTTAGTTAAAATGCCTCAAAAGAACGAATATGTCTTATATATATTCCAAAACAATACTACCATTCCCCAGGTTCTTTATAACCGTTACATTTGTTCTTGTCATAATATCAAATATTATCATTACAAACCTATACTATTACATAGGTAATCTACAAGTTCGCTTTGGCCTTCACTTTATCCTTGACGAATCCTGCTGTCCATTCGGTCTAAGATGCATTTATATGGTTCAAGTAAAAGTGAGCATAACAAGTTCAACTAGTACCACAATATCATTTTAAAAGCATGCTTGAAACATAGGAATCGTATATCTTCAGTAACTAGATGATATTTACGAAGTATTATCAATAACTTAAAATAGTATTTCTTTTCCTTCAAAACATTTTACCATAATAATATTCAGTAATACATCAATTCTGGTTCAAGACGTGAACGTCTTATAGTTTCTTTCAAAAGGACAACCCGGTACGAAGTCCGTAAGTCCGACATATCTTACGAGCACTTCTAGGTGATCAGCATATAGTACTCTATGTTGATCAACACTACATCCATTAAACGTGTGTACGTTTAAGTTGGGGCAACCTCACATGCCCATCGAATACTCGATGAAAATACATTTGTTTATTCATGTTCAGACTTACCTTGAATCCGTACCAAACAATTGGTGTCGGATAGCGTTAACAATTCTATTTTGAAAGACTTGTAAATAAATCAATCAATTTACCATGATTAGTCTAGCCGAGTTAAAACTGGCTTCGATCCTTTCTTTAAAATTATACATGCATCTCATAACATGAATCATTTGAAAACCTGGTTAACACGAATGTTAGACAAGCGTTTAGAAAAAACTTTCCTTCTGCGTCTGCTACAGTAAAATTATGTTTCCTTTAAGTCTTTACGGTCTCTACAACACATAATCACATAATATACCACATTAGGTCATGAATGAACATAATTGATTTCTAAAGAATCTTACCCTTCGTCTCAATCTAATCCCGTATTAGATTTGTTATTTATTAGTTTTGGCTTTCCGTCATTCTTTACATCATTCTTACCAACTTCGTTCCTTTCTATAATTTAATTGAAATTATTACAACTCGGTTCGAGTTAATTATTCTTCCTCACGGCTTACTAACGTCTTTACTTTATTAATTGACACTTAATCGGCATTGGTTATGTACTCTTATTGTACACCGTTCTTGTTTACATTTAATTAACTTTCTTTAACTCTAACTTTCTTTAACTTTCTTTAACCCTTAGTTCGTTACTAAACAATTTCCCTTCATCTTCTACTTGAACCCATTCTTTTCTGTCTAGCTTTTAAGGCTGGCATTGCGGCGGTAGTGTTCCTTTGTTATGCAGCGCTGCGGCGTCGCCCATTAAAGCTTGGAGACCAGACTCGGCGATGCGACGCGAGTCCCTCTGTTACTTGTCGAGCTGCGGAGTGAGTTTGCAGGGGCTGAGGCTCACTATGGCACTGCGGCGCCAGTCATTTAAGTTCGGAGTCGCGCCGCGCTGCGAACTCTGTGCCAAAGATAAATTTGACAGATTTTTCTTTTGGTGAGATTCCCGGCCTCGTAACTTCTTCGTTATAAGTCTGAATTGGATCGTTCAAGAGCCTACGGTTCATAAATTACGTACTCTATGTGTTCACGCAAGAATTTTATCTATTCAGCTTCGTTTGCTAAAATTACACCTATTAGTCCATTTTTAAGAAAAATTATAAACGTTCGTGAACGTTCAACGCTCGTTTCTTTGTTATAAGTCGAAATCTGACCATTTTCGAGTCCGTAACTCTATAATTCCAAATAAAACTTATCTCCATTGAAAACCAATGTTTCCAAGCTTAATATCAAAATTCGACTTCTATTCCGAGAATTTCACGAATTCGACGATTGTTGTCTAATCGTGTGACTTCCGGCGAAATTTCGTTACTTAAGATTTTTAAACCATTTCAATTGGATTCAATCCATTATACTAACATCTCGACATACATGCTTCATTAACGTATAAATATGATAAGTTATTACTTATTCGTTGTGAGTTTATAACTTATAAAAAATATAAATTACTTATATTTTCATTACTCATGACTTATGAGGATCTTAATCTTTTAACCACCATTCTTACATCTTCTTACTATCATACTAACTTCATTTGTATAAACATGTTACAAGTTCATATCCCTTCATTATAAGTTCATTACTTATATAAGTATAAATGACTTATTCATGACTTATTCATGACTTATTACGGCTTAAGTCCATTAACCATTCATTCTTATCATTCTTTAGCATGCTAGTTCTACCAATACCCCTTCTCTAACAATAGAAGAGAAAGAGAATTATGGTATAAGAATACTTACCCTTTGATGTTCACTTGCTACACCTTAATCTTCTTATTGCTTCTTGAAAATCTAACAAAGGCTAACTTCTATCTTTCCTTGCTTTTTCTCTCAAATCAATAAGCTATAAGTTGTTGGTGGAAAATCTAACAAGGGAAGTCTAACTTTATATGTGCTTATTCGCTCAAGCAAATAAGCTCTCAACTTTATAGGTTGGATGAAATGAAACAACCCAACAAATGAGTCCAAGCTTGCTATTTATAGGATTTCCAAGGTTAGGGCATAATGGTCATTAAGATTTTCCACCTCCTTATTATTCCTATCTTAGCCATCAAGTAAACTTGCCCTCCACAACACTTAGGCATTAAGTTAACTTGTTTAGCACAAATTTTATCCTTTGCTTGCTTACCACATTTACTTAACCATTAAGTTATCTTGCTCCCCACTTTAATTACTTGGTGATTACATATCTTAGCCATTAAGTTACTTGTTTATCACTTTGGATCACCCATGGTTTAAAACCAACCCATAACCCCCTTGGTTCTTACTTTGGGCTTTAGCTTAATTATCTTAACTTAATCATTTGGACTTACATTACAAATACTTGGGCTTGCACCTTAAACTCCATTGACTTCCATATTAAATCTATTGGACTTGTACATCCTACATAATCTACAAATCCATTCATTTGGCTTGTAGCCTTATAACGTATTGTCTACGTATTAATCTCGAATTATAACTCGTATACTTATTCAACATATACGACATACCATCATACATACATATTCGTATAATACCTCGTATCATACTCATATTCATTACCTCGTACAATACCTACACATTATACGATCATCGCTTTATTTAATTATACGTGTTTAAATTCCTTCTCGAAAGTCACTTTTCCTAAACGTTAGGTTTTAAGTCCGCAGGCGAAAAATTGTGTTTTTCATACCTGAGATATTATTGGATATTCTATCTCACCTCGATATTCCATCGTTACGTATTTTTCTGAAGTTCAAAAATAATTCCGAGCAGAAATGCGTGAATAGTGTTTTTCGCAAAATTTCTCAAAAAACTTTTACTTTCGTCTTGGAAATTCAAACAATTTAATTCTGTCATGTAGCCAAAATACTACGACGTTCTGACATATCTAGGTCATTGAACGACATTCAAATAGCTTACTCCCTTAAATAATCAATTAAATTCATTTAATCCTTATAATTAAATAAAATTTTAATTCTTCTAAAAATTTGATTTTCTCGGGCGTTACAATCAATTTATGTGAGTGTTATTTGATGATTAATTATATGAAATTTGGGTTTGTAGGGAGAAAAGTAAATAACAGTGTTTATACATAAAAAATGGCTTAATAACGTACAAAATTTCATGTTTAATATGTATGAGAATCTGAAAATTGATGTTGGGTTATGTTAGTATGTTATGAAACGAAAGCGACGTAGTTGGAATCGTACCAATTGATTAAGAAACGAATTCGTGGCGGTCAATTTCGCTAAATATGTAAAAAATGAAGAAATTTGGAAATTGGGGGTTTTTGATTCCTCAAATTTGTCTAAATGTGATGTTTATGTAGTTAGAATGGTGTATGACATGTGTAACTATGCTATTACAATGTTTTAGTTTCTAGGTTTCATGATTTCTGTTGGAATTGGGTTGAGATGGGTGACTACCGTGTAGCAGAGCTGTTGCTGAAGTTTCTGTCTGTGCGTGGCGCAGCTGCGCCGGTACCACGGGCAGAAACGGCGCAGCTGCGCTGGCACAGTTGCGCCTTGGGGCAGCGCAGCTGCGCTGTGCCCTGAGCCCAGGCAGTGACTTTTGCCTATTTGTAGGTCATGTGTAATGGACTTATGTTAGTTAAGCAAGCATGTTAATGATGTTAAGACATAATAGAAACTACAATAACAGATTGTAAGGTGTTGTAATGCAAAGTGTAAAGATTTTAAGTAATTGCTTAATTAAGTTATGCAATGGAACTAAATGTGATGTTTTCAAAAGTAAGAAATAAATGATAAGGTTTATGTTGGTTTATAGTGAGATATAAGTTGATAGAACGATTTGAATGTTAACTTGATTAGTTAATCTAATATATGTTTAAAAGGATGTAAATACGCGTTAGAAAACTTAACTGTCAATTGTAAGGGAAGCGTAACGAGAGAGGTTATATAACTTAGTTGCTGTTAACAAGTGTAACACATCTAATATGAGATAATGCAGTCTATGACAACTTTGTTGAACGTTAAGTGTCAGTTGCGAAAGAAGTATAAAGAAACACAATATGGGATTACGTAATGATAGGTGTCATACGAAGAGGAGTAAACACCTAAAGTTATGTGTTAAGTTTAAAAGAGACGCAAGTTATAAAAAGATTAAGACTAAGAGTCATTGTGGTTTCATTATATGTGTAACTAATGCATGTGAATATGAACCTTTGAACTGTTGTAGGATGTACGCAAAGCATTTAAGTTATTTTTCGGTAATTGGTAATCTACGAACCAGGCAAGTCTTTTAATTTCTGTTTGCTATGTGAACTTGATGATTAACTATTTTAAATCTTTATTGCAAATAACAGGATGTGTTATATTTATGTTGAAAGCATGAAACGTTAAAGTCAACTTATGACTACGTTGATTGAGTAAAGCATGTTGATTGAGTAAGGAACTCAATCTTTATATACTTGTTATATGAACTGTAGCATGTATGTTATGATAGTCCAATGTTTATATGTTGAGCATGTTATTATATGATACGTGATGCATGAAAACTGTTAGATTTTGCTGGGCTGTCGAGCTCAACCTTGTAAATAACCATTTTTGCAGGATAAGGATTGAAGATAACACTATGTGCTACTTGAATGAAGTGGATCAAAAATAATATACGAAGATTTATATTTTAGCTAAAGTTGCTATTTCCTTAAGCCACGATTAAGATTCATGAGATGTATTAAATATTTTATGATGTATAGTTTTATATTGAGTTGTAAAGCTAGAGTTAAAGTTATTTGATATGTAAAGGTTATCGGATTGAAATGTAAAATTTTATATGATAACAATGATAAAGCGAATCATAAAATAAGATTGATTCAAAGACATGTAGTTGATAAGGGTTTTGATTCAGGGAATTAAAGTAAGATGACATAAAAGTTTAAATTATTCCGCATTTTATAAAGTTTAATATTGAATAATGATGTAAAATTAGAAGTTAGATGCATTGTTAACGACCGAAGTCGAGAATTAAATTGTATGAATTTTGGGGTCATTACATTTGGTATCAAAGTTGTAGGTTATAAACCTTAGGTAGGAGTACCGTAGGCTATAACCTTAGAGAAGAGATGTGAACATAATGAAAGACTAAGCTCAGATAGAGTTTGAACAATAAGAAGTAATTTAAGAAACATATAGAGAAGGGATTAAAACACGCATGAAAGGATTCAAAGAAGAATCTCGCAGAGTTGTGGGGTTACCCAATTCCAATAATAAGGATGTAAGGTGATAACAAATAGACAATGTCTATAAGAAGAGAATGGTAAGGAAGTTAAGAATAAAAAATTATAGTTAGGTATGGTACAATTATACTCTTTAGTAGTTGATGTATGGTATCTGGGCTAAACGATTCCTTCATAGAGCGGAGGTATATACGAACTAGCAACTCGGAACCTAGTTTGTTGGTTGTTTGTGGAAAACCACTCAGCGTACCATATTGAAACTGTTAGAGACTCGATGTGTACCAAGTATAGAAAATGGATACATATGATGAAAATGTGAAACTCGAATGAAATGTCGAACGATATAAATGAAGTTAGAAATTCTTAAAGGAGGATTTGTTATATAAACAAGAAAATTCAAAGAAGAATCTTGAAGAGATATAAATAAAAAAAAATGGGAGTTGCCTAACTCCAATAACCAAGATAACGAAAAATGTCGTAAATGAAAGGAAAGAAAGGGGATCGTAAAACAAAACGATCACGAGTTAAGAAAAGAATTTTAAGGGAGATGATTATAGAATAAGATCACGACAAGATTTGTTTAAGTTATAAAAGAAAGATGGTCTGTAATATTTGAATAATTATAGCTTAATACTATGAAGATAATATACTATGATATAGTACGAGGTAAACTCACGAGGAGTTATAGATAATGTGATACGAAGAATTCGTATTGAGCAAGTTAAGAGCAAGTTATGAGTAAGATAGAGTTAGGAGGGATTTCAATTGAGGACTCATGTGATGGCTGAGTTGTACAAACCTTTGTATGGGCGAGGGTTTTGTGCTTGCACTTGGTTTATCACATTAATAATCATTGAAATATCGGTGTCGCCCTATCAATGTATATGTGGTGAAAAGGTGATTCTTCTCTCATGTGTATATTTGATAGTTAGAAACTATTAAGATTAGTCAGATATTATTAGGATTAGGTACGGTTCTTCAAACTAATGCATATAGTAAGTTTGTGACTCGTAATAATATGGTATGTTTTAAACCCCTCAACGAATGGACGCCTATGGTCTGACTAGGATAAGTTCTTAAACTCATACTACTATGGCAAGTTCCTGAACTTCCAATGTGTGGTAAGTTTGATGAACTGGGGTATAATTAAGTTATGAATGAAGAATTGAGGATGATAGAAATAGATAGATCTATTAAGCAATGGATCAATATAGAAAGTGGAGACATAAGTTTTTTCCAAATCTTCTAGCTTTGCTAGATTTTTGAAATGTATTGACTTCGTGCCGATGATTGTACTTTTAATTTTTGAAAAATATTGGATCACACTAGTGAACCAAAGAATTTTTAAAACAGTGCTATTATTCGCGTATATATGCTGTTTGTTTGGGCTAGATAAAAAAAATGATGATTTTTAAATTTTCAAAATATATTTTAATTATATGTATCAGGTGATATGATATACGATGGAGTCATCAATGCAATGGAACCTGGTGTTAGATGTGATCATATGATCGTCAGCCCACTATGGTGAGATGTAGTATGACAACGTCATAATCATGACGCCATAAAAAAGGTTTTTGAGAATTCTTTAAGATATGAGGATATATATATATGTATGTATGTATATTTCGATTGATATTCGAATTGTTGAAGAAGTCTATGCTATTTGATTCAGCTAGACGAATATTGAAAGATGTTTATAAAATTCAAGTGTTCTTTGTCAAACAATGCCTAACCAAATTGTTTTGGTGCGGATTCGGATGCTGAAAGGCTGAGGTGAACAACCCTATAAAAAGGGGACATGTTATCAGAGACAATGGTTCCAAAAGTAATGCATATAGTCGTTAAGATGTTAAGATGTAATACGTTGTACACAACGTAGGGGTACGATAGGCTAATCACCTAGAGTACTTGCAGAGAGTGTTTTCAGTCGATGTGATTGCTAAACATTCTGTTAATGACGGTTTATAGTGGTGATGCACTGTTAAACCTGGGGAAGAGTTCAAGGTCTGTATAGTCTTACGGCTGTTAAAGGTTCAAGTTGAGATACTTGATAACCTAGGAACGTAGTTCAAGGTCTTATGACCCCTCAACATGATTTGGAATATTTTAAATTCCTGTTATTCATATCGCTCCCCAATTATTAAGTAATTGTGGAGGATTCTTATTATTCTGAAAGGTGAAAGTGGAAATGATGAGAAAATTAAGCAAAACATAATAATTTCAAGAAAGAATTGAAATTCCATAAAGAAGAGAAATGTGAAACTCTTAGAAGAGGATGAGGTGAGAAATATAATGGTCTTATAAAGATCTTTAAAGAAAGAAAGTGGTTATATAACCCAATGAATGAATAAAGTATTAACGTAAAATCTATTTTGATAGATTGAATGAATGAAGAGTAATAAATAAAATTTCGAGGACGAAATTCTTAGAAGAAGGGGTGAATGTAATATCCCGAGTGTTTATGATAACGATCCTTAGAGAAGGAAATGAATGGGTTAAAGAATATATAATACTCAAAATATAATTGAGTTCAGGTGAAAGTTATTAAGGTAATGCGTTGAGGTAATGAATATAATAGGAAATATAAAACCTATATTAAGGTAATGCGTTGAAGATATTCAACGATAAATTTTGAAAAGAGATTTGGTAAAAACCGAGTAAGGGAGGTTTCGTTGATTCCGATGACGGAATCCTTATAAGGAGGGAAAGATGTGACAATCCGAATTTTTATAAGTTATTATGAGATATTTTGAGTTTGAGTATGTATATATACGTGTAACATATTTTGAAATATGTGTTCTGGTGTGAAGATAAATATATATTCATATATTGGGAAAGTGATGTTTAATAGTTAAGTTAACTATTGAAGAAATTAAATTAATTTTATAATTAAGCTTAAATATTTATAGAACTATTTTTAAATAATTTATTTATTGAGAAAAATAAATAATTTATGAAATTATGGTATAATAATTTAGTTACATGTGTATGGTAATTAAGTTAAAGCAAAGGTAAATTTTATTCTTTGAAGATTAATTTAATGAATTAATTAAATTAAATGAGTTGTTTAATATTAAAGAAATAAATAGATTAAATAAAGTGATGTTTCTAATTTATTAATTAAATTAGACATATGTAATTATTTATTAATTATAAGTATAATTATAATAAAAATTATAATTATTATAATTACCATTATAAGTTATTTAAATTAATTAAGCTAAAGTCATTTAAATGAATTAAAATCAAGTGTGACAAAAGTAACTATATAATATAATGCTATTAAAATAATCTAGTATGAGGGAATTTTATGTAGCCAAACACAGCCTTATGGCTTTTGACCTAACATAACTGATGAACGTGTGGAGTCTTCAGTTTATTTCTAAGCGTCTTTTATTTTTAAGCCAAGTACAGATAGGGTTTGGAGAGAAGAAGAAACACAGAGATTTTAGAGGAGGAATCATAGTGGTTTTGAGAGAGAGTCACCATCTCTTGCTAGCATACAACTAGGGTTGAAGGCATATTTTATTTCTAATACTATGTTTTGAGTTTCTATGATTATCTTTTGTAAATTACTTATCACATGGGATTTAAACATGTATGTATGTGGTTTATAATATGTTAATCAACTTATGTGAGTGTTATTTGATGATTAAATATATGAAATTTGGGTTTGTAGGGAGAAAAGTAAATAACAATGTTTATACATGAAAAATAGCTTAATAAAGTACAAAATTTCATGGTTAATATGTATGAGAATCTAAAAATTGATGTTGGATTATGTTAGTATGTTAAGAAACGAACGTGGCGTATTTGGAATCATGTCAATTGATTAAGAAACGAATTCGTTATGAGGGCCCCGAATCCATGTCCTAAATCACCTCGGATCCGGTTTGATCATTCTGTACAACTATTACTATTTGCGGAAGATATAAACATAAATTGTTTATACAATACATTACACAATATTCCCCAAGGTCGAGTAACCTTAACTTAATACACATTACATAACTTACTTAACACATAACCTTAAAATACAACACTTATACAATTTAGCTGCACACATATCATAACGCTGGAACTATCTTTAACCTTTCTTTGTATCTGACGCGTTCGTCTTAATCTGCAATGTTTTATCATGATATAGCAAGGGTGAGCATAAGGATTGCCCAGCAAGTTTTAGTTCAATAATATAACGATATATCATGATTGAAAGAGTATGAACAATAAGTTGGCTATAATTCATCAATATAATTGAGAACTAGCAGGAACAAATTTATGACTGAACAAGTATTATACATGAACAAATATATCTGAACCAACTGATAATGAAGGTGATTAGCCTTTCATACATGCCTTATATATGCAATATGTACAGAGTACAATTCATGTCAACCAGCAATGATTAACCATAAGCTTATCCGAATGAAACACTCTTAGTAGAGTTAAGTAAAACCAAACTTGCCTGAACCGTTGATTACCGTTACGCAATTTATATCACTTTATCCGAAGACCTAATATTAGTAATATAGATCTCCAATATTAGAATAACCTAAACACATAACACATAACCCTATCAGTCTATAACACACATAAGACTCGGTATCAAGTCAAACTATTACAGTCTATCTTGATTCCGACACAATTCTAACATCCCGAAGGTCTAGTCGGACTTTTCACGAGTTTAAGTTCAATTAAACTCTGCCTAACACTTAACAATTATCTCAGATAATTTTAATATCAATCAAAATATTTTTCATAATCTCGTAATAATTTTTAAATAATTATTACTATTTATCGCAAATTTTCAATCATTAAACACATATTTAACTAAATTAAATACCACATAATTCTTTTATCATTAATATTTATTTATTTTCAAATATTAATGAAATCATCACTTAATATTATAATATATTTATAATATCACAAAGAATTTTTAATACCTTAAAATCATTTAAATATGATTTTTAAACACTTAAATTCATTATTCGATAATTGCTATTAATATTAAAATATTAATGTTTTCATGACAAAATATCAAAAGTTATATTTTATAACTTAAAATATTTTTATAACCCTTAAATCATTTTCATATGATTTTTAAATCATTTATTCTATTTTTCCATAATTTATTTAATATATTTATTAAATAAACTAATTATCATTAATATTAATTAATTAATAAAATTTCTCACAAAATATTAAAAGTCACTAATTAAATAAATTAAATACCATTTATATTCCAAAAATATTAAATATTTATGAAATATACTCAAAATAATTAAAAACTATTTTTCAGACTTAAAAATAATTTTTCGGAATTTATTTTGTATTTTTCATAATTAAAAATCATTTTTATCTATTTATTAATTAAATTAAATAATTTTCAGTAATTAAGTGTTGCTAGAAGGGTCTTAGGCAATAATTATGTCACTGTTGGTGTTCTTCACGTGTTCTTTAGCATTTCCAGAAATTTGTGCCAGTGGCCATGGTGCCTACTTTGACCGGCTTTAGATCTAAGCTCGTTTTAGCTTTGGGCTAGAAATGTGTTTTAGAATTGTACTAAATGTGTAACACTACAACATGAATCGATTTCCATGGCCATATCATAATACAACAACAAGATCTGAGCCTCACAAAACTCTGACAACGCTGTTCTTAAGTTTCTGGGTTGCCCAGAAACTCAAGCAGTGTTGGGGTCCTTCTAAGCAGCCTTAAATCATAGCTTTATGGATTTATTTTGTGTTATTTTAAAGTTCAATAGTGTAGTGCACATGTCAGGGTACGATAATATATCACCAGATCATCTTACAAACAACAAACATAAGGGATAAAGGCCGGTCAAACTGGTGGTCAGGAGTTGTTCTTGATGAATTCTGGGTTTTCCAGAAATTCATCCGGATAGTTGGTCAATGCTTGTTTGACCACTGATTACTTTGATTCTGAGCAAGTTCTGTATGATGCAAAGGTTTGAGTATCTAGATTACATGTCGTACTACAATCTGCAACCAACAATAGGACATAAAACATAAAATACAAGCAAGATCAAGGGCTTCGAAAATCCTGTCAGACCACCTAGAAAGTTATGGGTTACCCAGATTCGAACTTTTGTGCTCGGTCAACGGTCTTTGATCGATCGTATCTTGAAAGCTAAATATGATATGAGCTTTCTTAAAGTTCCAGACTAAAACCCTTACTACAAAGACCAATTTTATAACATCAAACAACACTAAAACCTAACACAGAGAGATCTATCACGTCTGACATATGGCTGTCAGACAACTTTTCAAAATCTTTCCAAATTTTTACAAACTTCAAAATCGTGCATCTAGATGTTATGGATCCATGATCCAACAACCCAGATCACTCAAAAATACCTTATTACACTTATCTAATCCATCAATTACAACATCTAACATAAAATCGAGAGATTTCAAAATTTAGGGTTCTTACCATTTCTAGCTTGATTTTTGATTTCTGATCATTGATCCTGTTCTTGGAAAACTATATGATGTTCATGGCTTGATTTCTCACTCTATCTCACTCTAGATTTCGAAAGTGAAGAGAGAGAAGGGACTTAGTTGGTTTGAGAAATAAAGTGAGTGATTTTTTTCTTACTTTTCTCTTTTTAATCTAGTTGATTCATTGAATGGGGCTGGTATAGCTGCTAATTGCTGAGATATAAGTCATATGCTAGCCTTAGGGTTGGTGAACAACCCAAACTAGGACACGACTTACAAGTAACCTAACAAATAATGCAAGAAGGTTAGCTTGGTCATTTAGCATTTAATTTTAATGGCATTCTAGTAAATGGCCAAACCCTTAGGGTTTAGGGTTTAGGGTTTGGGTTATGATTTAGGGTTTGAATCCCTTAGGTTTTGCAATTTAGTTTCTAACATTTCTGAAATTTCGATTTTCAAAATAGAAAATTAATATTTCTAAATTATAATTAATATTTTCTAATTATATTAAAATGTCTTAATCATAACTTAAATATTGCTAATTAGGATTAATAATTCCTAATTAAAATTGCTAATTAAGCAATTAGGGTTAAAATGGCCATTAGGGTTTATAACCCACGAATTAGGGTTTCTAATAGAAAAATAATTTTCCTAAATTTGAAATTAGATTTCGTAATTAGATTAATGTTTTCTAATTACTAATAACTTGAAAATTAGGATTAATATTTCCTAATTATCATTAAAACTATTTAAATTAACAATTAGGTTTTTCCTAATTATAAATAAGGATTCCCGAAACCGAAATTAGGGTTTCCAGAACCGATTTTAGGGCTTCTTGTAATTCGCTAGAGCTTTCTAACCGAACGTTGACGTTCTTAATATATAATTAGGGTTTGTTACAGATATTGTTTATCTGGTCAACCCTTGACCCTAACCACATACTGAACAAATAAATAACCATATACACAGAACATATTCACTTATTCCCTTAATCCTGAATAATTCACTTAAATCCTTCACAGAATTTTGAAATCCTCAAAATTCATTCTTTAAAATATTAAACGCATACACTAATTTTCTGTCTAGGTTATAATTTTGAACCTTAAATCAATTAATAAAATTGTTAAAAATATTCAAAATTCTCGGGTTGTCACATTCGTGGCGGTCGATTTCATTAAATATGTAAAAAAATGAAGAAATTTGGAAATTGGGGGTTTTTGATTCCTCAAATTTGTATAAATGTGATGTTTATGTAGTTAGAATGGTGTATGACATGTGTAACTATGCTATTACAAAGTTTTAGTTGCTAGGTTTCATGATTTCTGTAGGAATTGGGTTGAGATGGGTGACTGCCGTGAAGTAGAGCTGCTGCTATAGTTTCTGTCTGTGCGTGGCGTAGCTGCGCCAGTACCACAGGCAGAAACGGTGTAGTTGCGCCTTGGGGCAGCGCAGCTACACCGTGCCCTGAGCCCAGGCAGTGACTTCTACCTATTTGCAGGTCATGCGTAATGGACTTATTGTATCTAAGCAAGCATATTAATGATGTTAAGACATAATAGAAACTACAATAACAGATTGTAAGGTGTTGTAATACAAAGTGTAAAGATTTTAAGTGATTGCTTAATTAAGTTATGCAATGGAACTAAATGTGATGTTTTCAAGAGTAAGAAATAAATGATAAGGTTTATGTTGGTTTATAGTGAGATATAAGTTGAAAGAACGATTTGAATGTTAACTTGTTTAGTTAATCTAATATATGTTTAAAAGGATGTAAATACACGTTAGAAGACTTAACTCTCAATTGTAAGGGAAGTGTAATGAGAGAGGTTATATAACTTAGTTGTTGTTAACAATTGTAACACATCTAATATGAGATAATGGAGTCAATGACAACTTTGTTGAACGTTAATTGTCAGTTACGAAAGAAGTATTAAAAAACACAATATGGGATTACGTAATCACTACAAGAAATATGCCTAGCAGCAACCAATAATATCAGCGACCGCATATGCGGTCGCTGATGTTAGTAATAGCGACTGACTTTTGCGACAGTAATTTACTCCAATCGTTATTCAATATCAGTAACCGCATACGACCGCTGAGCGGTCCCTAGAACAATTTTTCCTCCAAAAATTGGCAGGAAATGTTGGCGCGATGATTTTGTGCGACTACTTAATATCAACGATCGAATGCGGTCACTGATAAGTCCATGTCATTAAATATTAGCGACTGCATGCAGTCGCTACTGGCGGTCGCTGATCTAACTTAATGTAACCAGTATCAGTCATTCGCTCGACACAGACGAAAGAAAGAAAAAAGGGAGCGGATAGAAAGAAGAGGGAGAAGGGGGAGAAGAGAAAAAGGAGAAGAATTAGCCACCGGCCGCCGCCGCCACCACTGCCATTGCCACCGCCGCCGCCGCCGCCCACAGGTAACCTAACTACAATAATTTTTATAGTTTTCTAAATTTGAAGATTAATGTTGAATGTGGTATATAGATTTCTGAATTGGGTGTTATGTAGATATTTGAATTGGGTATTATATAGTTTTCAGCATAATAACACTAACATTGCAATAATTTTTATGGTTTTCTATTTTTGATGTCTCTGTGTAATTTTTAGTTGGTCAAGCCTTTGTGTTGTGGAAGAGAAACTGGAGATGGTTTTTGGTTTCATTTGCACTCTGTGTAAGTTTTATGTATTGAAATAAAACTGGACATGGTTTTTGGTTTCATTTGCACCCTAACATTGCAATAATTTTTATACTCTCTGTGTAAGTTTTATGTATTGAAGATATAGGGCATGAAATTATTGTGGGTAGTTGTTATGTTCATTTGGTACTGTTAGCCACTGACAACATGAGCTAAATAATATGTTCTTTACTATGAAAAATTGTCTGTCATTTATAGAAACCAAATGATATCAGGAAAATCATCTGATAGAGAATTCACATGTGTAATTCAAAGTTGAGGAAAGTGACTCTTATGTTTGGAACTGTTGTGTAAGATCGTCTATGGGTAATAGTTAGGCTTTTCTTCACATTACTTATGCATAGCGAAAAAAAGTCACTTATTGTAATGCATTCCATAGCAGAAAATAGAGTAAATATGAAATAACAAAATCCTTACTCCTTGTAGAGTTTATCCTCACCTTCACCTTCACCTTCACCTTCAACCTCACTAAAATCCATTTTGGTCTTCGAAAACAAATGATTATTCTACTAGTGCAATAGTTACCCATGTTTAAAATAAAAAAAAATAAAAGATTGAACTCCTTGCAAGCCCAACAATAATATGATATGGTAAAATGCAAAACATACCTATGGGTTTGGCAAGAGCCGACCATTATACATCTTATCAAGTAATTTTCGTGCATCCAACCTCCTAAAAAGACTTTTGTTGTTTGGTAAACCAGTCTCTAAACAAACAGCACACACAAGTTTCCCTCGAGCTGCACAATAAATCATAACTAGTCACTTGAAAGAATTTTAAGGTTAGTCCGTCGGAAGAATAAAGAAACAAAATACACCAGTCTGGGGCGAGGCCATGCTGTCTCCCCACTGGTGAAAGTAAAATCTTTTAAGGACTGGTGTCTGCCTCTGGGTTTGGACATTAGAAAAGAATGGAGACGTATCTCATAATTGCCTACAACTCCAAATAAATATCAAATATACAACAAAAGCCAAGACAAAATTAAAATTATTATTAATTAATCACTAAGAGGTACCTATTCAAGTCTTGAAAGCTACTAAATGTTACAGCTTTCCTTGCACGTTAATACTCATTTTAGATATATAATAGTAAAAGCATGACAACCATGGATTCCAGTGTCTTAGCTCCAAAAATAACATAATTATTACAAATAGAAATAACATGATATAATATAACTATTAAACTAAGTAGCATTTACTTAGTTTCTCATACTAAATTTAATAACATGATAATATGCTTAAATGTTAATCATATGCTTACTAGTATGCTCAAGTCATATGGTTACAAGTATGCTCAAGTCATATGCTTACAATTATGCTATACATTAATGAGCTCATGTTGTCTGTAGTAGGAACCGTGGAATCATGGACCTCTATTCAGACTGTAGTTAGATGGCACGACGAAAGTCAAGTGCCCAGATAGGTGCTACAACTGAATTTAGAGCTGGTTGCCAAGTGTTTTTAGAGTATGTGTATAGTCACCCGGAATGTATGAATGGTCAGTCGCAGATAATATGTCCATGTTTGAAGTGTAAGAATGTAAATTATATGGACAGAGGCGTGCTAAACTATCATTTACTTATTTATGGGTTCATGAGAAATTACGAAGAATGCTGGTGGGCACATGGGTAGAGAAGAGATGTTGGCATCAGAAAAGTACACAATTCGGGCAGTAGTACTCATCGTATGAATGAAATGGTTCATGATATTGCAGGGCCAGATTCTGATTGGGAACAAGGCAGAGAGCAACCTATGAATTCTGATGTCAAAGACTTCTTTAAGTTGTTAGACTAGGGTAGCGAGCCATTGTGGCATGGTTGCACCAAACACACTACATTGTCTGCAGTGGCAACATTACTTAACATCAAAGCTGATCACAACATGAGCCATGAGTGTTTTGAGTCGCTCTTGAAAGACATTAAGAGGATGTTGCTTGACGGTGAGAAATTACCTAGTAACTATTACTTTTGTAAGAAAATGGTGAAGAAGTTGGGTCTTGGATACCAAAATATCGATGCATGTCCCAACGATTGCATGCTATTTTATAAGGAAAATGAACAGATGACAAGGTGCACGTTTTGCAGCCATGATCGGTTTAGGCCTAATAAAGAGGGTGTGACTACAAAAAAAATCAAGTATACCGTTTAAGATTATAAGGTATTTTCCAATAACACATCGGCTAAAAAGATTGTACATGTCTTTAAGAACAGCTGAACATATGACTTGGCATGCGAAATCTCCAGCTAAAGATGGAGAACTAAATCATCCCGCAGATGGGCAGGCTTGGAAAAATTTTAACTTAGCACATCCTTGGTTTGCATTAGAACCTAGAAATGTGAGGCTTGGATTGTCCACCGATGGTTTCAATCCGTCTGGCGACTCAGCTGTTCCTTACTCATGTTGACCTGTGATTGTTACTCAGTACAACTTGCCTCCTTGGATGTGTATGAAACAGTCATACTTGTTTCTTTCACTAGTGGTTCTTGGTCCTAAGAGTCCTGGAAAGAACTTAGATGTTTACTTGAGACCTCTTATAGACGAGTTGAAGGTATTATGGGAGGATGGAGTACAGACTTGGGATGTTGCAATGAAAACAAATTTCAACCTTAGGGCAGCGATTATGTGGACTATAAGTGACTTCCCAGCTTATAGTATGCTAGCTGGATGGAGTACACATGGGAAGTTGGCTTGTCCGTATTGTAAGGAGCATACAAAGTCGTTTAATCTATCAAAAGGTCAAAAGCCTTGTTGGTTTGACTGTCATCGTTGGTTCTTGTCGGTAGATCACCCATTTCGAAGAAATAGAGAACACTTCAGGAAAGGGAAAGTAGACAATGATATGCCTACACCGCGATTATCGGGAACGGAGATGAGAGATCATGTGATGAGATTTTCGGTTATCCCATTTGGTAAGATTGATGCCACAAACATAATCAATGGGTTTGGCGAATCTCATAACTGGGTTCGGAGAAGTATCTTTTGGGAACAGCCTTATTGATCTACAAATTTGATTCGTCATAATCTAGACGTGATGTATATTGAGAAGAATGTGTTTGATAATGTGTTTAACACCGTGATGAATGTTACAGGGAAGACAAAAGATAATGATAAGGCACGATGTTTGGACATGAAAGATATTTGTAAGCGTCTTGGATTAGAACTTTATGAATCTCCTAATGGTAAGATTGTCAAATAGCATGCAAGGTACACATTGTCCAAAAAGCAAGTTGAAGATGTGTGCACAGGGGTTAAATCTCTAAAACTACCAGATGGATATGTGTCAAACATTGCAAAGTGTGTTACGGGTGGGAAATTGCAAGGGATGAAGATTCATGATTGTCATGTGTTCTTGGAGAGACTCATGCCTATAGCATTTTGGGATCTGCTTGATAAACCAATATGGGATGCTTTGACGGATCTTAGTTGTTTCTTCAAAGACTTATGTTCAAAATCATTAAATAAGAAGGACATGTCTGTACTTGAGAATAACATCATAGAGATCACATGTAAACTGGAAAAAATATTCCCAGCTGGTTTTTTTGACTCCATGGAGCATTTGCAAATCCATCTTCCCTATGAAGCTCGTGTTGGGGGTCCAGTTCAATATAGATGGATGTACCCTGTCGAGAGGGTGATGGGAAACGTTAAGAGGAAGGTAAAGAATAGAGCTTATGTCGAGGAGTCGATATGTGAGACATACAGTTTCGATGAGATATCTACGTTTGTCTCAGACTATTTTCCGGACGAAGTCTTGACAAAGGCCAATCGAGTATCAAGACATGATGATAGGGGAAATGTTGAACTAAATGGTCGGCTCTCTGCATTTGGTCTATCGGGTCGCGCTTATAGAAAAGGGAAGCGCATATTCCTCTCTGAGCAAGAATTACATGCTGCACATACTTACATTCTTCTCAATTGCGAGGAGATAGACGAATTTATGAGGTACACATGTAAACTTGATAATTTATCTTTTAAGTTAAAAATTTATTCCAATATGTTAATGTTTATAGCATGGTATAGATTGTACGATGACGAGTTAAAAGTTAAGCATCCCGGCATAACTGATAAAGATATTCAAATCAGTCGTGATAAAAAATTTGCACTTTGGCTAAAGGACAAAGTGAGTTCAATTTCTTAAGCACGAAATATATATATACACTCCATATTAAATATGACTTTATTTAATAAGATGGAGTTTTTGTGGGCTTTGACTGAGGGATCAACAATTCTGGCTAATGTACAAGTCCTAGCTATGGGACCAGACAGGGACCAAGTCAGCCGCAATGGTTACAAAATAAATGGTTGTGAATTTCATACAAAGGCATATGGGCGCGGTAAAAGAACAATGAACTCTGGAGTGTGTGTCCAAGGAGATTGTTACAATGAGCCTGGTCGTGCCTTTTATGTGGAGTTAGAGAAAATCGTAGAGCTGTCGTACAAGGGGACGTACGGGGGTCATATTCACTTGTTCAAGTGCCATTGGTTTGATTCATAAACAGGGATACGTGTTGACAAACATGGAATCATCGATAATAACCTCCATAGGTCTACGTACTCCAACGAACCATTTATTTTACCAACTCAAACAGTATAAGTATACTATACTCCTAGTCCTGTTAGGAAAAGGGATAGACCGCCTACAGATTGGCAAGTTATAATTCATACTCCCGCGTGTAGTCGTGTAGAAGTAGTTGATGGGGAGATTTACCAAGAGCATATGCTTCATAGTCAACCTATAATAAATGTGCAGGACGACAATGAAGTAATCCAGTTAGATGGTGCAGATGAACCACGTGAATTAGATCCTGAGTTAATACTTGTGTCAGATGACATTGATACTGAGGAGGAAGAGTTATTGACTGAATCTGACACTGAATCTGAAACAGATGATGGTTATGAATCTGCAACACGTATACAAGATGATTCTGAATCAAACATTGACACTTGAACAAATGAAATGTATGTTTAGCATTACATGTTTTTTATATCATTGTCATGTTTATGTACTTAACTATTTAAATGCAATTTTTGTTTATTGTCATTTTATATTCATATATATACATGTTTATATCACTGTCATGTTTATTGTCATTTTATATATTCATATATACATGTAATCAAATATAACTCATATATACATCTTGAAATTTGTAATATACAGATGGCTTCTGAAGTAGCGCAGAAAAAGCGCGGCTTGGGTAGGGGACCTAATCAAGTGCCCAAGGCCCCTACTAATCCAGATGATCGAATTCTTATTCAGATTAGCCCTCCTCCGAATAGCACGTACGTCCCGCATCATTTATATATAAGCATTTTAGATTCCATTTATACAAGATATATAGAACTTAGATGTAAATTGCTTTAATATATCTACTTATCGTTGATGTAAAATGTTGTATAGTATAGTGATTTTTCAGATAATAAGATCGTCAAGCGCATATCACAGCTGTGTTTACAGAATTGGCCTACACCTGTGATTACGTGGGCGAGCACACATATCGCCCACAAGGATGTTGTTTGGGCTAAATTTCAGGTATGTTTTTTTTAATTATGACAGATAATATAATATTCTAATTAAGGATAATTGTTTAGTAAAGTTATTATTGTTGTTTTATTTGCAGAAAAGGTATATATGGGAAGACGCGCAGGCTTCAGTGATTCAGACAATATTCTGGCAGAAGTACGCCGTCCGCACCAAGGATAATTTGAACAAAGAATGACAAAAAGCCCTTCACAATACCGAGATCGACCATCTAGGCCAGGGAGAGGATTACATGCATGAGCATAGCCTCTGGTGGTGCACCCAGTCCATATGGGCTGAGATGTGTGCCCAATAGAGAGCTGAGAGCTGGGTGAAAAGACGAAACACTGCTGTCACTAACAGATCCTCGGGTGTACCCGATGGCAAAAAGGCTAAAGGAACATACAAGGGCGGCAGTATTTCACAGTTGTAGCATATCACTGCCAGGGTACGTATTTATAAGTTTTAATATGTTTACAATCATGAATTGTAGAAAATATATCACATTCTTACTTAGTAATATTGTGTTATTTTTTGTATAGGAGTCTCAGTCTCAAGGTCAGCCTATCCATTGACTGGATGTGTACGTGGCCACCCGTGATGGTCTGCCTGATACTATCCAAATAGCGGTAATACGTTTTAACAACTTGATATTGTTTATCAATGCTTACATAATTTTTTTTAACTATTTAATTGTTAACATGATGACAGGATACTTATAAGCGTTTATTGAATGAGCACTATCCTGAAAGCACTCCACGTCCGCCTATTGATCAAGAGTTGTGGGAGAGGGCTTCTGTTGTGAAGAAGAACTACATTAAAGGTCAAGGACAATGACGACGCCCATCTGTCAGTGGCTCAGGCAGCTCTGCTACGTAGTCTTCACAGTCATCGAGTCATCCAGCTGTTCATACTCCGGCTCACTATGTGAGAGCTATATGTCAAGATCAAGATCTTCTGAAGATACTGGACGGGCATCTGGGGGCTTTTAGTCCTGAGGAGTTAGCTGAGGCAGTAGCGGCAGCAGCAGCAAGACAGCATGAGGATGATGACGAGGTATAAAATCAAATTGTTATATATATTGTTGTAATATATACCAGTATCAACATAGTTACTGTGTTTATAACATGTATTATTATTTTGTTAATTACAAGGTTATCAAGGAGGCAATGATGCTTGACGTATCTGCTTTAGTGTTGTTTTGTAGTTATTTGATAAGCTTATACTTGTATATTCATTTTTTGGATGTTTTTATGTTACTTAAACAATATTAGATTTGTTTATATTTATTCAATTTATATTTATTGGTTTTTAAAGGTTTATATAGTTTATATACTAGTTTGGTGTATGTGTCAGTGGACGACGGATGTTTATATTGTTGTGTATACTGTTTATTATGTGTGTTGGGATAAAGCAGGTACAAAACAGGTACATGTTTTTGGGAATTCTGCAAAACAGCAAAAATATGGTTCTTAATTTTTTCAGATCAGCGACCGTATGCGGTCGCTGATAGTTATTAGTGACGGCAACAATTGACGCTATCAGCGACCACATGCGGTCGCTAATAGCAGTTGCTGCCACGTGGACCATGTCAGCATTGGTTCTAGACCATGCTAACTCAGCTTAGCGACCTAATTTTTCATTTCGATCGCTCATATCGGTCGCAGATATATCGGTCGCTAGTAGTGGTCGCTGATGTGCATCCCAACGACAAGATTTTATGCGATGACTATCAGGGACCGCAATCAGTCACTGATAAGTATCTGCGACCGATTGCGATCGCTGATAGACCCTTTTCTTGTAGTGAATGATAGGTGTCATACGAAGAGGAGTAAACACCTAAAGTTATGTGTTAAGTTTCAAACAGACACAAGTTATAAAAAGATTAAGACTAAAAGTCATTGTGGTTTCATTATATGTGTAACTAATGCATGTGAATATGAACCTTTGAACTGTTGTAGGATGTACGCAAAGCATTTAAGCTATTTTTTGGTAATTGGTAATCTACAAACCCGGCAAGTCTTTCAGTTTCTGTTTGCTATGTGAACTTGATGATTAACTGTTTTAATTCTTTATTGTAAATAACATGATGTGTTATATTTATGTTGAAAGCATGAAATGTTAAAGTCAACTTATGACTACGTTGATTGAGTAAAGCATGTTGATTGAGTAAGGAACTCAATCTTTATATACTTGTTATACGAACTGTAGCATGTATGTTATGATAGTCCAATGTTTAAGAGATATATGTTGAGCATGTTATTATATGCTACGTGATGCATGAAAACTATTAGATTTTGCTGGGCTGTCGAGCTCAACCTTTCAAATAACTATTTTTGCAGGTTAAGGATTAAAGATAACACTATGTGTTACTTGAATGAAGTGGATCAGAAATAATATACAAAGATTTATATTTTAGCTAAAGTTGTTATTTCCTTAAACCATGATTAAGATTCATGAGATGTATTAAATGTTTTATGATGTACAGTTTTATATTGAGTTGTAAAGCTAGAGTTAGAGTTATCTGATATGTAAAGGTTATCGGATTGAAATGTAAAATTTTATATGATAACAGTGATAAAGCGAATCATAAAATAAGATTGATTCAAAGACATGTAGTTGATAAAGGTTTTGATTCAGGGAATTAAAGTAAGAAGACATAAAAGTTTAAATTATTCTGCATTTTATAAAGTTTAATATCGAATAATGACGTAAAATCAGAAGTTAGATGTATTATTAACGACCGAAGTCGAGAATTAAATTGTATGAATTTTAGGGTCGTTACAGAATTTAAGTAATAAGATAGAAAAGTTTAAATTATTCTGCATTTTACTAAGTTTAACATCGAATAACGATGTAAAATCAGAAGTTAAACATATTGTTAACGACCGGAGTTGAGTGATGAATTGTATGAATTTTGGGGTCGTTACAGAATACGTAAAGTCCAAGTTTGGTCAAACAAAGTCAATATTGACTATTGGTTAATGGACTTGGACTTTGCCAAACCCAAAGGAATAATGAATGAGGCCCAATGATAAATTTAATCAAGGCCCAATAAGAATTAAATTGAAGACCAAAGTTAGGCCCAGTTTGTGTGACACCCCCAAATCTGGGTACTTCTTTCCCACAGGATTTGGTGTTCACTGTCCAAACATTCATTTCTAACTACCCTAATTTAATAAAACTTAAGCAATAAATCTTCCCATTAAATGATTACATAATTAAATTCCAATAAATCCCAAGTTATCCAACCTTAAAACATCCATCAAATGCGGAAAAATAATTAGTAACATATCATAATAAAACTAAGTCTGAAAACAAAAATCTCAATAAATTAACAAGTCTTCAACACTTATTCATCTTTCCTTTCCCTTTGCTAGTGGTTGGCTCGTTAACCTTCTCAACTTTAGCTGCAATTGTTAAATATATGAAAGAGTGAGAAAAACAAATGCTCACTTGAAAGGACATAATAACTGGCAATGAATAATCTTAACTGAATTGAATAACATTTTATAGTATCGATAATCAGGAACTGATATTGAAAATCATCTGAGGGTCACAAGACCATGAATTATGTCCAAGATTATAAGTATATCTACTTAAATCTTTAACAGTCGTTAGACTATATAGACATTCTTCTCGTACTTAGGGGGATCAACCCTTCGTACCATGTATTGTGCACAAATATCTTAAAGCTTTCGCATAAATAATCTCCTATAGTAGGGTTGTTCATCTCAGTTTTAACATACGAGTCCGCACCAAATAAAGTTTGGTTTGGATAAGTTTTAAAGGTAATTTAGAGTTTAACGTACATCAACTAAGGATTAGTTGAATCAAAAGTTCAATGACAATGTAAAGGTTCAACAACAATGTAATACAGAGGAGTTATGAACCATAAGTGAATATTATAAAGAAACAAGTTCATGCTTTAAGAATAAAGTTAAAAGCATTGAAAAACTATAATAAACCTTGCTCGAACAAAATGGTAAGCTAAGGTTACAATTTTCAACAAGGAAACAAGATTAAAAACTTTGCTCAACAGATTTCAAGAACTAGCTAAATATAAAAGTAAACTTCAGACACTTGCTTAAATAAAGTTAGGGTTACAGAACTTGCCATGCATGAAAGCTAAACAGTTATAACTCACGTTCCCAAACATCTTATACACATGACATAATTAGTTACCACATGATCACGGTACATAGCTGAGTATCTATTTCATTTACACCTCTTGGTATTAGGTTTAACCACATGGTTAATCCACACTTCTCATTTATTAACACCAATTTTTAGTTATCACATAACTAATAATAATTTTCATATTGAATATTATAACAACACCATAATATGCTCTTTCATCATATAATATGATTACTCATATTTTATATTCATACGATCATACTACATTAACATTTACACAGTTGTATATTAAAAATCAATTTTTTGGGCCAAACTGCTAACTGGCGCTGCAGCGACCCAGTTTGTACTGAGGTCTGGCGCTGCAGCGCAGGTCTGGCGCTGCAGCGCAGGTCTGGCGCTGTTGCGTGATACAAAAGCTTGAAACCGGCGCTGCAGCTCGCTCTCAGCACAACAGCGCTTCTTTTTACACACAGAACCGGCGCTGCAGTGCCTGTACTCGTCAATAGGTACTGAGTGGTGCTACAGCGCCCTGCTTCTTCACAGGACAGGTGTTGCGACCCCGCAACACAGTTTTACACAGACAGTGTTCACGAAGAACACAGAACAAAGCCAAATTGGCCTAAAAACTTCTTTCTAACAACAAATTTAGCACATATAATACACATAAACATTACAAAAACATAACCTCGTGTTTCTAACATGTTTCTAACCATATAAACAACAATACAAAACCTTTAAATTTCATTGTTCTTGCTATTTCTTCACTTTTAAACGTTATTAGCAAAATTAATCACCGTGAATTCATTTTTCAACTAAAACAGACCGTTTAAATCACTTTGTTTTCATTTGTTCATGTATTTTCACAATCAAAAGTCAATTTACTGTTTAAAATATGAATTGAGCATCAATTTTAATTCTAAAATAAGTCATATCATATATACATCACTGTAAACTTACTACAATATGATTTTTTTTCATATTAAACATACTTCAGGGATTAAATTACTCCAAATCATATATAAATCACATAAAGCAATTTATATATACAAATTAACTTACACAAACCATATAATTAACAATTAATCATCAATGTAAATTCTACAAAGAACTTCTCATACAAAAAAAAACTAAACTTTAGAATGTAAGATTATACCTTTGATTGCTTGCTTAGGTTAACTAGGAGATAAGAATTAGCCTCTCCTCCCTCCTTGGCTCTCAAAATTAAAGAACTTTTCTTCTTTCTTCTCTCTACAAACTCTCTTCTTTTTCTTCTCTAACTATACATAATATAACTGATATAGCGTATAATACATATTATTACGTAATATAAAACTGACAAGCATATAATACCCTTACTTAATATTATATTAGTTATGTTTTTTTTTAAATTCAAAAGCCACTAAGGCTTGTTTGGCAAAACAAATTTAAAATAAAGACTTAAAAGCTTTAGACCTTGTTTGGTAAAACTAAATTAAAACTCCTTCTAGCTTATTTTAATAACTCATTTACAACATAGTTTATTGTCACACCCTATCTAATTAAATTTCCATATTCAAATATAATCAAATTAAAGCTAACAACAACTTATTACATCAAAATGCCACATAATCCAATTGTGACAAAATTATAATTTTTATTATAATTTTATTTAATAAATTAGTACATCATTTTTAATTACTAAATTAAATTAAAATAATATTATAACAATTCATTTAATCCTTATCATCTCTCTAATTTAATTATTAAATTAAATTAGAATATTACAACATAATAATTAATTCATCACTCTTTTAATTTTATTAATTTCAAAACACAAAATTATCGAATATCAACTTAATTAACATATTTCACTTAATCAAGTTAATTCCCCTCAACTCGTGAATTATTTATTTAACTAATAAATAATCCAATTAAATAAATATTTATTTAACCATAAATATTTATTTGAAATTACATATAAAAATTCTAAATTGTTACCGTTTGAATTAATTCTAAGCCCGAACCAAGAACCGAACTCGTGGGTAGAACTGTTGATTGAACGGGTGGGTAAAGGTGTTGGGGCAACCTACGAGGGCCCCACTAAACCCATGTGGCCGGCCAAAGGAGGTGGCCAAGCTTCTATTGGAAGCTTGGTTGATAGTTTAAGCATTAAGAAGATGGGAATAATGAATTAAACGCCCAAAAGACCATTTTGCCCTTGGTCTTGGATTTCTATAAAAGGAAAACTTAACCTTCATTATTTGTTTACCAAATTTTCACAAACACATATTGAGAGAGAGAATTGCTAAGAAATAAGAGAAAGAAGCTAGCTTAGTTGATCAAACAATTAAGAATGTGAAGAACGTAAGAGGTAAAACCTTTAAACCCTTAATTTTCATCTCTTCGGTTTGATTTTTTGATAGAGAAGTGAGTATTGGTGGAGTGTGTATTTTTTTAAGTAATAAGGATGGATAATAATGGACTAAAAACACTAAAAAAAGTATAATAACTGAAATCATAAACAATGATTAAGCATTTAATGAACAAAAGCATGAAAACTTTAGAACATGTTGTTGATGGACAAGTTTAAAACCATCGTGTATAGGATTAGATGTTATATGCTTAGAAAGGATGCTAGATGTTTGAATAATGGAATTATTCCATTTGGAACGGAGTAAAAATCTCGTATAACGAAATGTGGCAAAATTTCTTATAAAAGACATTAATCATTGAAACCGTAGTTAACAAGATTTTTTGAATGAAAATGGAATGTTAATAAAGAATCTATAAAGCTAGGGTTTTGTGAAAATATTGAAGAATATGAAATTTATGAGTCATAGACTCAAAAACTGACGAATTCGGACATTGTATGGACAAATTATGGATGAACGAGTGAAGAACGCTCAAGAACGAAGAACAAACTAATAATGAATATTTAATTAAGTGAAATTATTGTTAAAGGATTTAGAAAATTATTATGTCCGGGAGAAATCGTTGTATAAAGAATAATGAAGAACTTGGCTTTTGAACGAACCAATTTCGAGCTATAATGAACAAGTTATGAATTCGGGAAGGAAGCAGTGTGAAATTTTCCCAACACTTTCGAAAAAAATTCAAAGAAAGGGGGCAGGCACCACAACGCCTGTTAGGCTTTGAGAAGTGGCACCACAACGCCCGAACGAAGCCCACTCCCTACTAATATGTGCTGCAGCGCAGTAAATAACAAAGGACATGACGCCGCAGTGCCGGGTTAGAGGAAAAGGTAGAGAAGAGCTTTTGAGAGTATAAGAAGATTGGGAATGATTGGAGTTTAATAATGAACTTTAATTAAACCTACAGTAACATCCTAATGGGTAATTAAAACCTTAAATTAAACAATCAATTGTTGATTAAAGGTTAGAAAAATGTGGAAGAAAAGTATGAAATTGTATACGGGATCCTGTATTCAGGAATATGGGAAACTATATTCAAGTTTAATGAACGTTTAAGATTACATTAATCGTAATAACTTCAATATTGAATGAGAATGGTAACTTATGACATTAAAATGTTATAAAGCAGTTACTAAAGTTAAATAACCTAACGAATGTTATTAATTTAACAATTCAGATAGTTTATATTGAAAAAATAAGAAGATAGGTTAATATGTATTGATTGTTATATGACCTAATTTGGTATGCTATGCGATTATATCATGTAGAACCTATAAATACAAAAGTAAGGTTGAACGAAAAGCTAGAAAACGCTTGAGGAAAGTTTTCTAAACCCTTCTATACTCTGTGTTAGACAAGCTTTGTAAATTCATGTATGATATGCCATTTACTTCGGCTAGACAAGAACTTAAAGTATTTTGTTGATTTTTTTTATAATCTTTAAAAATAATATCGATGTTGATATCCTATGCTAATTGCTTTGGTACGGATTCAAAGGTAAGACCGAGTATGAATAAACAAATATTTTTAAGTCGTAAATCGACTGGCACGTGAGTTTGCCAAAACTTAAACATAAACACGTTTAATGGAGTATGTGACGCCCCCAAAATAGGTCCACACGACCCATCTTGAATCGCCAGATATCACACTACAGAAATTAAATACAAACTTCATTTATACAACTATTGAACTGTTGTGCAGAGTACGACAACACATATGCTGTGAGATTTAATACAAATATATGTAACTCTCATGGTGCCTTGACCACGACGCCTTACAATGGTACTTTACATAAAAGTACAGTCAATAACTGTTTTAGAAATTAAAATATTTGGAAAATGCTCAAGGAAACTTTCGTACATGGGAGGCCATGCATCTAAGTTATGATAGATATCATATGACACGAGAATTATCCTTGGTTCACCCAATAGACCCCAAAGAAAAACGAGAAGATTACTATCATGTTCTTTCCAATGGTGAGTCTTCTCTTGACATATAATTATCTCCATTGTCTCCAATTGAGAATCATATTTCAACCAAACCCCAAGATTATATAGGTAGTGCTCATAGATATAATCAGCAAGTGCATGTGCACAACCCTGTCTTATGATAACACCAAGTCATTTGTCATTAGGCATCTTGTATGATAGTGGCAAAACACCCTTCCAAAGTTGGGTTCACCTCACCATATTCGGTTCACCAAAATCAACGATTAAAATGACGTATAAAATATGACACACTTATCTAAAATTCTAAATAAAATTATTTTCATACTGTTTTAGGGAAACCTCAACAGCTATTGACTGCCGTTCTATTCCGTTGTTACCCCCGCTCGACCTAGCTAAACTATTATTACCTGAAAGGAATTGTAAAATAAAAGGGTGAGCACAACTAGCCCAGTAAAGAATATCACAACTAAAGATAATTAAATTATTATTAGCCTTCATCAGTAATGAATCAGAGATTTAGAACATATGGTAGACGATAAAACTTTTCAACCATAGTTACAACGGAATAAGCAACCATTAGAAGAGTCAAATAGACCATGAAGTTAATTATCTTCTGCATGTTAAAAGTCTACCAATAATGTTTTAATCTCGTAACATCAATCAACAGTTCCTGTCCACAATCATGTGAATAACTCAAAATCATAATTGTAGTTCTAAATTCCTATTCTCATCCATGACGAAGATAATTTTCATCACCTGTCTTTACCTGAAACATCAAAGATCATGGTTATACTAAATCACAGTTCTTGTTCATAATCATATTAATAAATTCATCTTTGCACTACGGGCCAAAGATATTCATTAACAGTTCATCTTTTCACTACAGGGCAAGACATACAACTGTATTTTAGAAGAGTCAAGTATAGCATGATATCTACTATCTTCTACGAATTAAAAGTTTATTATCAATATTTTATCACTGAGACTCAGCTCAATACATCACCGAATTATCCATGCACTACGACTAATGCTATTCGTTAGTATCACATTCATGAATTATCTATGCACTACGGCTAAGGATATTCATTAGTATCACGACCATGAATTATTCATGCACTACGGGCTAAGGATATTCGTATTTTCACCAATGGTCATGATTATACCGAATAATCCCTGGTCATAATCATACCAACAACTGTCCATCAATGCACTACGGGCCAATGAGGACTTTTACCACATCATTTGTAACATTATGGTCATGATCATACCGATCAACAGTCCATCTATGCACGTAAGCCACGGATGACTTTCATTACAATATAAGCATAATGATGATGACAATGATATAAGCATTAATAAAACGAAATAAGGGATAAATATTAAAGACTTTAAATTTACCCATAGTTTAAAAATATTCAAATTATCAACATGATACTTCTTTGTGGAGTAAAATTCAAGAATAATATGCATGTATAAAAAACAATTTAGACAGAAAAGAAATATATTTTTCGGGTGAATAGTACCCCGTGAATAGTAACTCGTGAATAGTAACTCATGAATAGTAACTCCTGAATAGTACTTTGTATTCGTAAATAGTACCGTATACGTGAATATTGCCATATACGTGAATAGTACTCATAAAAAGAAAAATACAAAAGAAAACGATATTCCATGACGAGTACAAAAGAAATGATATCTCATACAAGTATAAAAGAATATACGAAACTGCAAATGGATTTTCACCCGTCATGCGATAATCCACGTAGACAGATCATTTCCACAATTTAATAACAATTGAATATGAAGGGTCATTCATCATGCAAGCGGTAATCAGCGTAGACATGTTACTCCCGCATATTAATAAAAATGAATACGAAGGGTCATTCACCATGCATGCGGTAGTCCGCATAGACAGGTTATTCCAACAGAATAATAAAGAATGGAATAACAAAAGAATTTCACTATGTGATAACCCGATATTTTCTATATAAATAAATAAGAAATTTTGCGAATAAATTATATATATATATATATATATATATATATATATATATATATATATATATATATATATATATATATATATATATTAAGGATGAGGATTTGTACAAGATTATGTGTATATGTATTTTTGTGGTAAGTAAAAATATATTTATTACCTAATTATTTACAAATGAATTTATTTTAGAATTTTTGATTATTATAAAGTATATACTTATAATAATTAAATTATGGTAGAAATATTTTTAGTAATTATTTTCCATAAAAATATAATCATATATTATTTAAATAATATATGAAATGATTTTCAGAATAATTATAATAACTATTTTATTATATGACTTTTAGTATGGATTATTAAAGTAATTATTTTACCTTAATTATTAAGGTTAAATATGAAGAATAAATCAGATATGAAATCCAAACCCTAATTTTGGATTATTGTCAAGGTATGGGAATAATAATATAACATTAATTATATTTTGATTTTTCAGTGTTATAAATATGTATTGCATGTACGTGTTGATGATGATGGTCAATGATGGTGTTTAATTTCAAAATGCTAATATTATTTGGTTAAACCCTAATTTTACTAAGGGAAACCCCTAATTTAAAAATCAGTTATGAGTTTAAGATTGTTATAGGACCATGTTATATGTTTTATGATGAGTATTATATAATGATTTGATTAATTAGGTAAACCCTAATTATAATCTAGAAACCCTAATTATTAATTTTTAAAAAAAAACTAAATTATTAAACCCTAATTTGATAATTAAAAAACCTAATTATAAATTAGTAACCCTAATTATCAAAATCGTAAACCCTAATTGCTATTTTAGCAATGTTAATAATAATTATATGATATTAAACCCTAATGTTCCTGTATAGCGTAATTAGAAAATTAATCATAATTAGAGAACCCAAATTTCAAAATTTTAGAAACTAATATTTATTTAATTTTTATTTTGTGTAAACCCTAGTGAAAAAATACTTCATTTTGTGCTAAACCTTAGGGTTAAACCCTAAGGGTTTGCCAAGTTTTAATTTTGCCATTAAATGATTTATCAATTTACTATTTTGCCTCTAGTGCATTATTTTGGCTAACTAGTAGGGTTTGACATTAGGAGGAGTTGTTAACCAACTCATACCAACCCCACATGCTTAAAATCACATCAACAAGTCACCTATATCAGCCAATTCATTCACCTTGTTGTCTATTTAAGGATTGAAGGAGAGTGAAAATGCATTTGTTCACTTACATTTTTCACAACACTCAAACCTTTTCTCTCAAGCCCCAAACCTCCAAAATTATTTCATAATATCAGTCAAGAAACAAGCCCCACGTTCACCATAACCAAATCAGAAACATAGAATCAAGAATTGCTCATTTGAAGGTATAAACAAACTCTAGAATTTCTGTCCAAAAATCTGTGTTAGATGTTATAATTAAGTGTTAGACTATGTTGTTTATAGTATATAATGATGATCTGGGTTGCTAGATGTTAGATCCAAAATATCTAGAGGCTCAGATTTGAAGTTTTATAAAATCTGGAAATTTGTGTTTTTGTTGTCTGACAGTGAATGTCAGGCCTTGTAGATCTGTGCTCGTTTATTTTTTTGGTGATTTAAAGGTCTGAAGTTGTAGTCTGTAATGTTGTTAGTAATCTGCAAGTGGGTTCATGATCATTGCATCTGTAGAGCGAAAGTTATTCATGGTCAAAGTTCGTTGACCGAACACAAAATCAGTTTTATGGGTAACCCAGAAAACTGAAGAGCATGTTCTGGCCGTGACTTTGACCGGCCTTGATTTGTTTCTGGAACGTTTTTAGGATGAATATTTGTATCCAGATTATAGTATGTCATGTATATTACAAGTTCAAAGCACTTTATAACCTTATAAAGCCTCAGATCGATCGTAGTAATTGGTCAAACCTCGTTGACCGTTAAGCTTAACTTTCTGGGTAACCCAGAAAGTTTAGGCAGTGGTCTGACAAGTTTTTATTTTACTTAGATCTTGCATCTAAATTATATTTAGACATTATACATGATCACAACTTGTGCTATGTAGGGTTGTCTACAAATCCTGACATCTAGAACACCTGTGACGTAAACTGATTAACCGGAATAAGTCCACCAAGATCGTTGACCGGCATTGACCAGATTTTTCTGGGCAGCCCAGAACATGAAGAACAGCCTCTGACAGCTTGTTCATGGGCCTGGATCTCGCTGGTTATGTGTTGTTTGGACATATTTGTTGTTGGATCTTGTAGTCGTGCATTTGTACTACAATATCTGACTCATACCATTCCTAGAAACATTACGAGCTAAGAATTATCCTTGGTCAAATGTGGTACCTAGTAAACCGGCAATGAAGTTCTGGGTTTGTATGAAGAACACGAAGAACACCTATAGCGACGGTTCTGTCGCTATAGGTGGTCTTTAGCGACATATATTAGTTATTTTTTCGAAAATTAATAAAAAAATAGAAAAATTAGTTTTAAATTATTAAAATTACAAAAAAATTATAAAAAAAATTATTTTAAATTCCGAAAATTAGTTTTTAATTATTTTAAATATATTTCATAAATACTTAATATTTTTGAAATATTAAAAGTATTTAATTTATTTAATTATAAAATTAAATAAATTATTTAAAAATGATTTTAATATTTGAAAAATCATTTAAATTATATTATGAGATAATAAAATATTTTAAGTTATTTTTAATGACTTTTAATATTTTGTGATAAATTTCATTAATAAATTAATATTAATGATAATTAAGTTATTTATTAAATGAATTAAATAAATTAATTAAAAATAATTTTATTATATTAAAAATCATTTTAAATAATAATAAGGTATTTAAAAATATTTTCAGTTATAAAATATAACTTTTAATATTTAAAGGTAAATTTCATTAATTTATTATTATTAATGATATTAAAGTTATTTAATAATTATATTAAATAATTTAGTTTAAAAATGATTTTAATATTCTAATAATCATTTTAAATGAAAATAAAGTGTTTAAAGATATTTTAAGTTATAAAAAATAACTTTTAATATTTAAAGAATAATTTTATTAATAATTTAATATTAATGATTATTAATTTATTATTAATGATATTAAATTTATTTAATAATTATATTAAATAAATAGTTTATAAATGGTTTTATTAATTTAAAAATCATGTAAAAGTGATATAAATGAATTAAAAATATTTTTAGTTATACTTAATGACTTTTAATGCTTTGATAAATGAAACATTAATATTTTAATATTAATGCTAATTATTTAAAAATAATTTTTAAATATTTTAAAAATCATTTAATGGTAATATTAATACTTTAAAAGTAATTTGAGTTATTATACATAACTTTAATATTTTGGAAATGATTTCATTAATAGTTTAATACTAATTAAATATTAATGATAATAGAGTTGATTAGTATTTAAATCATTTCAATATGATTCTGATGTTTGAAAATTTATGATAAATTATAATAAATGTTTTAAATTATATTAAGTCATTTAATAATAATATGACTTATATGTACGGATATTGAGTTATAGAATAGAGTCTTAGACTCGATAAATACCCAATAGAGTTGTCGGTACACCGACATGTTTCAGAAATTGATCTGGACTTAGATTTTTTTATTGTATAAGTGATTATTTGTGATTCAATGGTTATTAAACATATGTGCTAATGCGATTAGGTTATGTGCTGACTGCAATAAGTAGTGTTATGTGTTATAGTATGTTGTTCTAATCGAACGAACGATCTTATTAATGTTAGGTCGTGAGATAAGCGATAGATATTAATTACAAGTTGTAAGCAGCACTTCAGGCAAGTATCTAACCTTTGCATTTTCTTTATGCAATGGATGTGAGTAAGAATATTTTTAAACTATATTATTATGGTACAGATTATTAATGTGACACCCCCAAATCCAGGTTATCTGACCCCCGAGTTTGGTGTTCACGATCCACAATATAATACCATTTAACTACCCATTCATATATAAATAGGAATACATAAGCTTAATTAACTGATATAGTTAATACATTACCCCAGGTTCTCTAACCTTAACATTACAAACATACCCTTTAGTTATACAAAAAGGGTTCACAAATACAACATAATAATAATGTTATTCATAACTAATTAATCACTATGTCTTCACCCTTGTTCTTCACAACACCTTCTGCCACTTCTTCCCTAGCTGAAAAGTTTTATTTAGCAAGGGTGAGCAACAAATTTGCCCCGCAAGTTAAGATATACAATGAATGTATAAGTATCAGAATAATAGACTATCTATTTTGATAGAATGACACCAAAGTTCGGGGAACTTTGAATTAGCTGAACAATGTGTTAATCAATAACAAGGCTTCTCCCTTTCTATGCAACACAATATTATAATAATGAAAGAGTACAACGCTTTCAAGTTTCTACGATATTCTATTGATTAAACAAGAATCAATTCTACGCAATAACAAAGTGGAATATTTTCCAGATTTATGCTGAGTGATCTCACCAGATCTTTGAACTTATTTGCTCGGGTATCTATCAAAGATTTACTTTGATATATACTCAGGCGTATCAGATAACCATAAATATTAAATCATATCCCTCTACAAGTATAACAAGTGATCAGCTTTATTATACCCTATATTATGCATAATACTTAATAGCGCGCAATGGTCGAATATACGACCCAAAATGTTCCCTTTATATAAAAGGTTGTTCCTCAGAATCAAGATTTTTGATTTAACAACGAAATACTGTGATTTCAAATTCTATCTACTTATTGATCTAGCCAAAACAATTAGCATTGATCTATCAATAACAATTGATTTCTCTTCTCGTATTTATCAAGTTCTAACAAATGTTCGTCTAGCCAGAATAATTAGCTAAGACATTTCTCAATATAATTTGACAATAAACAAGAATTATCTGTACTGTCAATATTAGTTTCTACAGATATAAATATCCAACAACAGTAATTCTACGAATATATATTTTTTGAATCAGTAATTCAATTTGAATTATTAATCATGCACTAACTGCGAATAATCAACAATAACTTCCCTGGACATGGTATAATTAGCAATAATTAACCATAACAATTGAATGAATATAACTCAAGGTTGAGTTAGGAAACTTGCCTTTCGCGTTGATTACAGCTACACAATATAATTAACTGCGTTCGTAAGACCTATAACCAATAATATCGGTCTCACAATTAACACAATATTTCGAAACACGTAATACTGTAATTTACAGTCAAACTTCTCCTAGGCACATTACCACATAGCCACATTAGTGTTTATAACCTATATAAACACTTATCAAGTCTAGCTATTTCGGTCTGGTTGGACTTCGGTCCATTCTCAGTGTTCTGGTCACCCTATCCGACAATTAACACATTGATTGTCAATTAAACTTGATCTCTAAGCTTCAATATTATTTTAGATAAGTCAAATATCGTTTATAATATTTTTCGGAAGCTTTTAATAATTTATAAACAATTATTATAATTTATAATAATTTTTCAAACACTTAAATCATTTTTAAATGATTTAATTATTAAATAATCTTATCATTATTAATATTTAATAATATAAAAATATTAATAACATACTTGTCAAAATATTAAAGTTATTGTTACAAACTTAAAATATTTTTAAATCATCAATATTCTACTTAAATAATTTTTAAAATAATTAAAATCATTTTTAAATCATTACCATTAATATTTAATTATTAATGTAATTATTATTAAAATATTAAAAGTCATTAATTATAACCTAAAATATTTTTAAAATATTTTTCTCACTTTTAACTGATTTTTAAATCAATAAAATCATTTTTAATTTATTTATTTAATATCATAATTAAATAAATATAATATCATTAATATTAATTTATTAATGAGAATTCTTAAAAAATATTGAAAATTATATTTTATAATTTAAAATATTTTCTAACACTTTATTCTTATTTAAAATGATTTTTAAATCATTAAAATCATTTTTATCTTATTTATTTAATTTAATAATTAAATAAATCTAATATCATTAATATTAAATTATTAATGAAAATTCTCTAAAAATATTAAAAGTCACATTTTATAACTTAAAATATTTTTAAATATATTATTCATATTTAAAATAATTTTTTATAATATTAAATCATTTTTTTCTAATTTATTTAATACACTAATTAAATAATTAAATACCTCTAATATTTAAATAATTATAAATATTAAAGAAAAATATTCCAATTGGTCAAAAAAAAATTCATAATTTAAAATATTTTTTAAACCATTTTTTTGGTAATTTTTAGAATTTATTTCTATTTTTAAATAATTTCTGGAATATTCAGAAAATAAAAAATAAATAAACCGTCGCTAATAGCCTTTAGCGACAAAAAGCGTCGCTGTTGGTGTTCTTGAGCTCAAGAACACTGACAGCCGGCAGTATAAAGGGTCAACTTTGACCGAATTTAAATCTCAGCAAAAATTGTTTCTGGGCAATTTCTAACCATGAGCTTGTAGTGTAAATGTAACTCTACAATGATAAACTAATGTCTTGGTCATAACACTTCTCAACAGGGAGATCTAAGCCTCCAAATTCACTGACAACGTGTTCCTTGGTTTTCTGGGTTACCCAGAAACCCAGGCAGTTTCGAGTACCCACTTTGCTACTCGATTATAACTAGGTTCTGGTCATCAAACAAGTTATTTCTTGGTTTATACTTCTAGTCCACATGACAAGGAACAATACTAAAACAATAGATCAATTATATAACAACCAAATCACAAGTTGCAGCTCAGTCAAACTCTGTCAGAACACGTGTTCATAGAGTTTCTAGGTTTTTCCAGAAATGCTTAGTCAGTGTCGAGGGCCTTGTTTGACCACCCCCTACATCCATTCTGTTAGTGATATAAGGAATATCAAAGCATGGATCTATAGTAAAACCAACAGGCTACAAATTGGTTATAACAACATCAACAAACATATATCATAACTGTCAGATCTGGGGCTTGGAAAATCTTGTCAGGTGCTGATTTCAAGTTTCTGGGTTACCCAGATTTTTAGCCGGTCAAGCTCGGTCAACGGTGTTTGACCGTTAATAACAAGAAATCTGGACATGTAATGGTTGTGATTTCACTTCTAGATTACAGTCCTTGTGTCAGACAACAGATCCAAAACATTAAACAACAAAAATCATTAACACACACGAATCTGTGGCGCCTGACATTAGCTTGTCAGACCACAAATTGTGTTCTTGATAATTTTGAAAAACTTCGATTTTTACCAACTTTGATGCTATGGATCCATCATGGATCATCATAGATCAACTAAAAACATCTTTTAACACTTATATAAACATATAAACACGAAATCTTTCTTAGCAACATAGATCAAAAATAAAAATTAGCTTTATACCTTTCTTGTCTGAATCTTGATCTTGATCTTCCTAATCTGTTATTGGTTGATCTAGGGCTGATTATGTGACTGATTCTGTAAGACCCCAAATTTTATGAAATAAAAGTATTCAATTTTTCTTATAATTACAATTCAGTAAATGGTTAAATTGATAAAAAGTTAAAGTTATGGGTGAAATGTGAAAATTTTTCAAAATAAACAAGTGGTTATAAAATAATCATAGTTGTCGGGGAATATTCGTTTGGTCGTGGAATATTTTTTTCTGTCGGGGAATATTCGTACGACGGAGCAGACATTTGTGGGTCCCATAACAGAATAACGGTCGGATAAAGAAAACGACAAAATTGAGTTTTTATAATTAACGGCGTAGTTGTTACCGTTAACACTGTTGGAATACCCGGTGGTTAAAATACAGTAATACGCGTTATTGCACAGTATTTTTGAAATTATTGATCCTTACGTAAGAAAGCACTACTCAATAATTGTTACAGTAATTACTGTTTAATATTTTATTTTATTAATTCAATAATTGCTACGTTGATATTTTATATTATTGTTGTTTCAATAATTGTTGCTTCAATAATTGTTGCTACACAGTATTTCCCATTATCAGATCAGTAATTCATATTATTTAGAATAATATTATTAGATAGCATTATTGACAATGTCTAGAAAGTTCTGTCTAAGGAGAGGTTTGGTCACCTAATTGCGCGTCAGTAAGGAGCAATTCTTATCGGAAAGCCCCCTCTTTCCTGAGAACGGCCTGGTTGTCATAATTGTGACTCTGTAATATTATTTGTGAATAATTAATTATTGATTCATATGATAAGAAAATATTTATTTTATGTGTATATAAATGAGGGATATATTTTTGTGGTTAAAAATGAAGGAGTTAATGTTGAGGTTTTTATCAGTTTTTTTGTCGGAATGGAGGTATTAAAAATTAGGGTTTTTGAGATATTTTGCGGATGTTATAATTTTTAATCCGACCGTTGGATCGTGGTAATTTTTGGATATGTTATACATATATAAGTTGAGTATATGTCCACAAATTTTGAACAGTTAAAAATGAACGTATGATTTATTATGAATTTTACGAGATGACTGGTTCAGAAATTGTTGAACTTTCGAAATTTATCATTTTGGTAGAAAATTTTAGAATTGGTGGGCCCCACTCTTGGTTGGTAAAAAAATGTACTGAGATTTTTATTCAAATGTGGTGGGTGAAAATAGTAGCAGGTAAAGCCATCAGGTTGCAGGTTAAGTCTGCTTCGGCGTGCTAACATTTTCCTATAAATAGAGGGCTAAGTTAGAATTGAAAATCACACCAGAAACATAAGCTTTTTCTCTTTCTCTCTGTATATTATGAAGCATATTTTGTGAGTATTTAGATACTTTGAGAGTTTCTATTCAGTGCAAGTTTCATTCGGCTTTGCATTCCAGTCAGAAATACTGCACTTTTGAGGTAAAGGATAATAAGGGATTTTAAGGGTTATTATATTTTTCAGTTCGTAATTCTTCTGACCTTCAGAAACTGCTGGAAAAATTTGAAATGATATTTTGATGAGTTTTATTGATTGTGTTCAAAAATGGTGATTTTTGGATGTATATATTAAGAGTTATGAATTTTACGGGAAAAGACTATTTTAAAAGTAACCGCTTATAACTCATTATGGTTAACTCCAAAATTGATGAAATTATTATTGGAAGTATATCTATATAATATCAGTATACTCTGTGAATTTTGGAATTTTTGGATAAAAGTACAATTTATGATAAATGTCTAAATATTTGGCAGTTTTGGCCATATGAAAAATAGCAAATGAATTTTAAAAATTCCGGGAAAAATATATGTTCAATATAGGACTATATTCTGCAAAATCTCAGAAAAGAAATATTTTTGGAACTGATTTGGTATTTTTTATGAAAATAGACTAGTTATGAGTAAATGAATTAAATATGTTATGTGAAGTAAGAAAATTGAAAAGTAGGATTTTATGGGTTGAGAATCCTATATGAGGTATATGCAGATTTCTGATGAGAGTTTTTGGTTATTGGTGATGAATTCTTAAGAGTTTGGCATTTTAAGATGATTAAATGTATTATTTAGTAAAATGTAAACAATTAAAATAAATTGTTTATAAGCTTAAGAAATATTATTCTTTCAATATCGTTATACAAAAATATTGGTATGGATTTTATTGTAGAATTTCTATCTTTTTATGTCGGGGTTACTATTCATGAGTTACTATTCACGAGTTACTATTCACGATAAAATTGGTTTCTTTTTCTAACCAAATTATAGTTGATTTATGAATATTACTCTTGAGATTAAATCTATATGTTGGTCATATTGTTTTAATTATCATATATAACATTTTTATAACCCTGATGTTGAAATTCTCTTTCACTTGAGTGTAAAGATGGGTAGATTATTAGTATGATCATGACTTTGGGTTCTCTTTGGCCAGTAGTGCAAAGTTGAATTATTGACTAGTATGATCATGACCATTGAATTTATAATTGAATATCTTCAGCTTAAGTGCAAAGGTGAAATGATCAACATGGTTATAATTATTGTTTATATAAATGATTATATATTTCATTAAGATATTAATATATTTGGCCTGTAGTGCAAATATAAATTATTGATGAATATCTTTGGCCTGTAGTGCAAAGATGACCTATTGTTGAATATCTTTGGCCTGTAGTGCAAAGATGAATTGTTGATGAATATCATTGGCCTGTAGTGCAAAGATGAAATGTTGATGAATATCTTTGGCCAGTAGTGCAAAGATGAACAGGTGTTGAGATGAACATGACCAACTGGTGATACAAATGAATATCTTTGGCCATAGTGCAAAGATGAAGTTATTAGTATGATTATGAACATGAACTGTGATTTGGTGTAACAATGATCTTTGATGTTTCAGGTAAAGACAGGTGTTGAAAATATTCTTCGTCCTGGGTGCGAAGAAAAAATTTAGAATCACAATTATGATTATGAGTTATTCATATGATTGTGGAAAGGAACTGTTGAGTGATGCTACAGAGATAAAACATTGTTGGTGGATTTTTAACATGGAGAAGATAATAGACTTTATAGTCTATTTGACTCTTCTAATGGATTGCTCGTTCCGCTGCAACTATGGTTGAAAGTTTTTATCATCTACCATATGTTCTAACTCTCTGATTTATTACTAATGAAGGCTATTGATAATTTAATTATCTTTAGTCATGATATTCTTTACTGAGCTAGTTGTGCTCACCCTTTTGCTTCACAATTCCTTTCAGGTAATAAAATTGTAGCTGGGTCGAGTGGGGGATAACAGGGAAATAGAATGGTGGTCTATAGCTGTTGAGGGTGAGGTGAACCCAACGTTGGAAGAGTGTTTTGTCACTATCATACAAGATGTCTAATGACATACAACCTCGTATCATCATAAGACAGGGATGTGCTCATCCACTTGCTGAGTATATATACAAGCACTACTTATATAATCTTGGTGTTTGTTTGAAGTATAATTCTCAATGAGAGACAGTGGAGATAATGATAAGTCAAGAGAAGACTCACCATTGGGAAGAATACGATAGCATTCTTCTCGTTTTTCTTTGGGGTATATTGGGTCAACCAAGGATAATTCTGTGACCATATGATATCTATCACAACCTAGACGCATGGCCTCCCATGTACGAAGGTTTCCTTGAGCACTTTCCAAATATTCTAATTTCTAAAACAGTTTTTGACTATACCTTTATGTAAGGTGTCATTGTGAGGTGTTGTCCACGGTTGGGACACGAGTCACATTTAGTATATATTTGTATCCAAACTCACAGCATATGTGTTGTTGTATTTTATACGACAATTGTTGTAATAAAGTTGTAATTATTTTTTGTACCATATATTTGGCGACTCAGAATAGGTTGGATGGAATGGACCAATTTTGGGGGCGTTACATTTTGGTATCAGAGCTATAAGTAAAGAGCCCTGAGCCTCTCGCTGGTGACTTCCTGTTGATGGGGGATGCACCGAAGCTAGACTCTCCGTAGGGGACGACGTTCTGCGGTGGTAAACTGATAGGTATCAATGTAAGGTGCTGACATAGGTTGTTGTCCAGGGTTACATTTTGGTATTAGAGCTTAGGGATATGGTCTCTGGCGGAGATCGGGAAATATAACTAGTAGGGGAGAGATGAGTTAATCCTTCACTAGTGTGTCCTACCTAAGCTTATTTGTTGGTCAGTCATAATATCGGGATATTATGTGATATGTTAATTTGTTAAATTAACCCTTATTTTGAAGCTGTATTCTAGAATGATATCTGAAATACAGGAGATGAGCAATGGAGAAATCGTGATGACAGGGAAGATGGAATCTGAAATGAAAGCAAGGTATTCTCAACTCTTCGAAATACCAGGTACGTAAATTTCGGGGATGAAATTTCATAAGGAGTGGAGATTGTAAGACCCCGAATTTTATGAAATAAAAGTATTCAATTTTTCTTATAATTACAATTCAGTAAATGGTTAAATTGATAAAAAGTTAAAGTTATGGGTGAAATGTGAAAATTTTTCAAAATAAATAAGTGGTTATAAAATAATCATTGTTGTCTGGGAATATTCATTTGGTCGTGGAATATTTTTTCTGTAGGGGAATATTCGTACGACGGCGCAAACATTTGGGGGCCCCATAACAGAATAACGGTCGGATGAAGAAAACGATAAAATTGAGTTTTTATAATTAACGACATAGTTGTTACCGTTAACACTGTTGGAATACCTGGTGGTTAAAATACAGTAATACGCGTTATTGCACAGTATTTTTGAAATTATTGATCCTTACGTAAGAAGGCACTACTCAATAATTGTTACAGTAATTACTGTTCAATATTTTATTTTATTAATTCAATAATTGCTGCGTTGATATTTTATATTATTGTTGTTTCAATAATTGTTGATGCACAATATTTCCCTTTATCAGATCAGTAATTCATATTATTTAGAATAATATTATTAGATAGCATTATTAAAAATGTCTAGAAAGTTCTGTCTAAGGAGAGGTTTGGTCACCTAATTGCGCGCCAGTAAGGAGCAATTTTTATCGGAAAGCCCCATCTTTCCTGAGAACGGCCTGGTTGTCATAATTGTGATTCTGTAATATTATTTGTGAATAATTAATTTTTGATTTATACGATAAGGAAATATTTATTTTATGTGGATATAAATGAGGGATATATTTTTGTGGTTAAAAATGAAGGAGTTAATGTTGAGGTTTTTATCAGTATTTTTGTCGGAATGGAGGTATTAAAAATTAGGGTTTTTGAGATATTTTGCGGGGGTTATAATTTTCAATCCGACCGTTGGATCGTGGTAATTTTTGGATATGTTATACATATATAAGTTGAGTATATGTCCACAAATTTTGAACCGTTAAAAATAAACGTATGATTTATTATGAATTTTACGAGATGACTGGTTCAGAAATTGTTGAACTTTCGAAATTTATCATTTTGGTAGAAAATTCTAAAATTGGTGGGCCCTACTCTTGATTGGTAAAAAAATGTACCGAGATTTTTATTCAAATATGGTGGGTGGGAATAGTAGCAGGTAAAGCCATCAGGTTACAGATTAAGTCTGCTTCGGCGTGCTAACATTTTCCTATAAATAGAGGGCTAAGTTAGAATTGAAAATCACACCAGAAACATAAGCTTTCTCTCTTTCTCTCTCTATATTATGAAGCATATTTTGTGAGTATTTAGATACTTTGAGAGTTGCTATTCAGTGCAAGTTTCCTTCGGCTTTGCATTCCAGTCAGAAATACTGCACTTTTGAGGTAAGGGATAATAAGAGATTTTAAGGGTTATTATGTTTTTCAGTTCGTAATTCTTCTCACCTTCAGAAAATTCTGGAAAAATTTGAAATGATATTTTGATGAGTTTTATTGATTGTGTCCAAAAATGGTGATTTTTGGATATATATATTAAGAGTTATGAATTTTACGGGAAAAGACTATTTTGAAAGTAACCGCTTATAACTCCTTGTGGTTAACTCCAAAATTGATAAAATTTTTATTGGAAGTATATCTATATAATATCAGTATAATCTGTGAATTTCGGAATTTTTGGATAAAAGTACAATTTATGATAAATGTCTAAATGTTCAGCGGTTTTGGCCATATGAAAAATAGTAAATGAATTTTAAAAATTCCGAAAAAAACATATGTTCAATATAGAACTATATTCTGCAAAATCTCTGAAAAGAAATATTTTTGGAACTGATTTGGTATTTTTTATGAAAATAGACTAGTTATGAGTAAATGAATTAAATATGTTATGTGAAGTAAGAAAATTGAAAAATATGATTTTATGGGTTGAGAATCCTATATGAGGTATATGCAGATTTTTTATGAAGGTTTTTGGTTATTGGTGATGAATTCTTATGAGTTTGGCATTTTAAGATGATTAAATGTATTATTTTGTAAAGTGTAAACAATTAAAATAAATTGTTTATAAGCTTAAGAAATATTATTCTTTCAATATCATTATACCAAAATATTGGTATGAATTTTATTATGGAATTTCTACCTTTTTATGTCGGGTTTACTATTAATGAGTTACTATTCATGAGTTACTATTCATGAGTATTCACGAGTTACCATTCACGATAAAATTAGTTTCTTTTTCTAACCAAATTATAGTTGATTTATGAATATTACTCTTGAGATTAAATCTATATGTTAATCATATTGTTTTTATTATCATATATAATATTTTTATAACCCTGATGTTGAAATTCTCTTTCACTTGAGTGTAAAGATGGGTAGATTATTTGTATGATCATGACTTTGGGTTCTCTTTGGTCAGTAGTGCAAAGTTGAATTATTGACTAGTATGATCATGACCATTGAATTTATAATTGAATATCTTCAGCTTAAGTGCAAAGGTGAAATGATCAACATGGTTATAATTATTGTTTATATAAATAATTATATATTTAATTGAGATATTAATATATTTGGCCTGTAGTGCAAATATGAATTATTGATGAATATCTTTGGCCTGTACTGCAAAGATGACCTGTTGTTGAATATCTTTGGCCTGTAGTGCAAAGATGAATTGTTGATGAATATCATTGGCCTGTAGTGCAAAGATGAAATGTTGATGAATATCTTTGGCCAGTAGTGCAAAGATGAACAGGTGTTGAGATGAACATGACCAACTGGTGATACAAATGAATATCTTTGGCCATAGTGTAAAGATGAAGTTATTAGTATGATTATGAATATGAACTGTGATTTGGTGTAACAATGATCTTTGATGTTTCAGGTAAAGACAGGTGTTGAAAATATTCTTCGTCCTGGGTGCGAAGAAAAAATTTAGAATCACAATTATGATTATGAGTTATTCATATGATTGTGGAAAGGAACTGTTGAGTGGTTTTATAGGGATAAAACATTGTTGGTGGATTTTTAACATGGAGAAGATAATAGACTTTATAGTCTATTTGACTCTTCTAATGGATTGCTCGTTCCGCTGCAACTATGGTTGAAAGTTTTTATCATCTACCATATGTTTTAACTCTCTGATTTATTACTAATGAAGACTATTGATAATTTAATTATCTTTAGTCATGATATTCTTTACTGAGCTAGTTGTGCTCACCCTTTTGCTTCACAATTCCTTTCAGGTAATAAAAGTGTAGCTAGGTCGAGTGGGGGATAACAGGGAAACAGAATGATGGTCTATAGCTGTTGACGGTGAGGTGAACCCAACGTTGGAAGGGTGTTTTGTCACTATCATACAAGATGTCTAATGACATACAACCTCGTATCATCATAAGACAGGGATACGCTCATCCACTTGTTGAGTATATATACAAGCAATACTTATATAATCTTGGTGTTTGTTTGAAGTATAATTCTCAATTAGAGACATTGGAGATAATGATAAGTCAAGAGAAGACTCACAATTAGGAAGAATATGATAGTAATCTTCTTGTTTTTCTTTGGGGTATATTGGGTCAACCAAGGATAATTATGTGGCCATATGATATCTATCACAACCTAGACGCATGGCCTCCCATGTACGAAGGTTTCCTTGAGCACTTCCCAAAGATTCTAATTTCTAAAATAGTTTTTGACTATACCTTTATATAAGGTGTCATTGTGAGGTGCTGTCCACGGTTGGGACATGAGTCACATTTAGTATATATTTGTATCCAAACTCACAGCATATGTGTTGTTGTATTTTATACGACAATTGTTGTAATAAAGTTGTAATTATTTTCTGTACCATGTATTTGGCGACTCAGAATAGGTTGGATGGAATGGACCTATTTTGGGGGCGTTACAGATTCACTAAAGAATTTTGAAGGCTTTGGTGAGAGAGAGAGTAGGTGAGAGCTTGGATGCAATTTTGCAATTTTTTTGTGAACTTTGTCTCTCCAAATCTATTTATATTACTTTGATTCATGCATGATCAGATCTTGCTATCACATTGGGGTTGTTTTGCTGAGATTTCAATGCCACAAAGTCAATTGAGTTGGTGAACAACTAAAGTTAAACCAAAATTGCAAGCTAGCTTACTAAAATAAATAAAAGGGCATTTTTGTCATTTCTAGAATACAATCAATGGCATTCTTGTCTTTTGTACAAACCCTTAGGGTTTAGGGTTTGGATTTAGGGTTTAGGATTTGAACCCTTTAGGGTTTAGGGCTTAAACCCTTTAGATTTGCAATTTAATTTCTAAAATTTTCAAATTTCGGTTTCTAAAATAGAAAATTAATATTCTAAAATTATAATTAGGATTCAATAATTATATAAATATTTCCTAATAATAAAATTCAATATTGCTAATTAGGATTAATATCCCAAATTAAAATTGCTTAATTTAGCAATTAGGGTCAAAATGATCATTAGGGTTTATAACCCACGAATTAGGGTTTTAATTAGAAAAATAAATTTTCTAAATTACAATTAGGGTTTGTAAAATAGAAATTAAGATAAAAAAATTATAATTAGGGTTTTCTAATCATATTTAAATTTAATACACACATTAGGCTTGCCCATTTAGGATTAGTGTTTCCTAATTTAGGGTTTAGGATTTCCGAATATGAAATTAGGGTTTCCCAACTTTCGATTAGGATTTCTAACGGTACATTAGGGTTTCTCATCCTGAGATTAGGTTTTCTAATCTCTTCTTAGAGTTTATAAATATTAAACCGTACCCGATCAATCATTGATAAATACTACCACACAGTACAAACACGTAATCAATAATATAATTATTTTAATTATATTTTATATTGAATCCCTATCCGGACTTAAGGTTAGGGTTTATATTCTCCGTTAAGCACAACTCTACTCTATCAATACACAAATTGACCTTCTCGAAACATGTATCACCGATACTTCTCACATAAATTATAATTAATATTAATATTATTAAAAAAAAATTATTCACAAATTTTGGATTATTCGAAATCATGGGTTATCACAATTAACCCTATATTATATAAGCTCCTTGAATATCAACATGTTAGTATATGGTAACTCAGATATATATATTCTGTTCGTTAATTTCTTTAAATGGTTAAACAAGTGTCCCCACTTGAATAATCATTGTATTTAATCACATGTTGATATACCTTTGTCAATTACCCGTATACATATATGTTGAATTATAGATTATTGTTGACAAGATAAAACCTTTGATTTAGAACCCAGACAGGTATGAACATCCCTACACGGGAAAATTTTTATGCGCTCCAGGGGACAAAGGATGAACGATAATATCATTCTAGCAATGTAGTATTGATCAATGCAGGGCATAACGGGTTGATCACCCCCCGTGCCCGTAAGTTATGACGGTTTGCAGATGAATTTCTGTCTTGCCCTATCGAAAATTTAAAACAATGTTCATGGCATGTCACCATACCCCAGATATAGTCTATACGAAATTTCAAAACTTTGAAAGAGAGTTGTTATGTTATTATTATTGGTTCAGAATACTTCACAACTATTGACATGTTGTAGAAGAATAGTACAAAGAAAACATTTAAATTATTTCAGAATATATATATATATATATATATATATATATATATATATATATATATATATATATATAATTTTTATTACTTGCTGGGCACTCAAATGCTCATCCTTACTTAATTTAAAAGTTTTCAGCTTAGTGTGAACTACTAGAGAGCTCGGCTAAGAGAAAAGGGAAAGGGAAAGTTGCAGAATGAATTGGTGTTATGTAATAGTTAACTATTAGTAAGACAATGGTATTAATTATTTATCATGGGTTGTAATGAATGTTTAAAGGTTACGTACTTGGGATTCAGACTCTGATAATTATGTAAATTAAGTTGACTTTTATATTATTGTTATTATTATTAGTATTATTCCGCTCATAGAAATGGTATCGTGAAGAACCGAGTTCGGATTTTAAGTACCTGGATTTAGGGTCCTCACAACATGGTATCAGAGCTTAGGGTTAAAAACCTTAGGTGGGTTAGACCTTAGGCTATAACCTTAGAACAGAGGGAAACGTTAAAAATATAAATAACTCATATAGAGTTTAAAAAGAGATGAATTGACTAAATTCATCGGTAAACAAAATAAAAGATAACTCATATAAAACTCTTAAGTGTTATGTGTGTATACTATATGTTAATCAGGATAATTTATATGTGTAGATGTCAGATGAAAAAGGATTAGGATACCCTTAAATTGTAAAGAAGAAGTCAACCTCCATAACCGAGTCAATATCAAAGCCAATAGCTAAAATAGAGGCTCATATTGAAAGCTACCTCCATGAGGTTGTTATTTTGGAAAGTATAGTACCAAATCCTAGAATGATAGAATGACTGATAGAAAAACTATAGTTAAAAAAAAATAAAATATATATATATATATATATATATATATATATATATATATATATATATATATATATATGGTCTATGTCGAGTTCCTAAACTCGTATGTTTGTGGTGAGTTCTTAAGCTCGTAATGTATTGTAAGTTGGACGAACTAGATGTAGTTAGGTGTAAATAGATTATTGAGGATAAGGGGAATAGACAGATTACTAAGCAATTGATCCTTATTGGAGGCGTAAAAAATAAGTAGTACTAGTATTAATTGAATAGACATGATTTTATGTTATGTATATGATAGGTATGTTTGTATAAGATAATAATTTTCAAATTTTGTATAAGTTATGGCAGCGATTTCCGACTTTTAAGTCACAATGGTATAGCAAATGATTAAAGCAAAAGGTGCTATGATATGTCAAGTGATATGAATATGAGTTTATGGGATTAATGAAATAAGTTGGTGAAAAGATAGTAGTTAATTATATGAGTATTGATTAATTCAGTAAACCAGGTTTTCAAAATCTAATATTTTGAGTACATGATTATTTGAGTAGAATCTTTTGTGTTATATGCTAAACGTATACGATAAGGCTTAGAATGTAAGTTAATAAAGAATAATTTAATCAGATAATGCCGCCAAGACGAAAACGAAATCACCGGACAGAAGAACCTGCCAACAAAGCTGGAGGACAACCAGACCCAACGCAGAATTTGACGAATATAGACGATCAAGCTATGCAGAATGGATTACCAATTGCAGGAAATCTGCCAGATAATCGATCGGCAAACTTTGAAAACTTCAAGACAAATGAACCGTCAGGATTTAGAAGACCAACTAACCCTGTAGAAGTGGTTGTGATGGCTAGGGTAACGGAGGGGCAACATACAGCTTTTGCCACCTATACAACGAAAGGAGGGGTGAATCTTTGGTGGGAGACAACTCAAGTTAAAGCCGAAGGAGGGAGTAGTGGTAGTAGAACTGGAAAGGGGAAAGGTGATAATGTTGGGAATACGAAAAATAGGCCAGAAGATGGAAAGAAACGAGTTATGCATGGTAGAAATTGTGGAAAGAATCATTCGGGAAAGTGTTTAAAAGGAAAGAATGTGTGCTACAAGTGTGGACAGGAAGGACATATCTCTCCTAACTGACCCAATCCAACAATTTATAGTGGGTGTTTTATTTGTGGATTAAAGGAGCATAAGGTGAAAGACTGTCTAAGGAGAAGGGAAACAAAGAATGCGAATACGAGGAAAGGCAACAGGGCATTGGCGATAACGGGACCGACTTCAACAAATGAACCAACAAAACCAACCGAAGGAGTCTTCGACATGACCGTTCGAGAAACTGTAGCAGCCGGGAATGCAACTCCAGGTATAATTCTAAGCAAATTTATTTTATAAAGAAATTTTGAGGAGTAATTTGTGTTCTTTTAGAAATCAAATATTTTTGTTTAAACAGAAAGACAAGCTTTATGTGAATAGTTAAAGATCAGTTCGATCAAAGTTGATCGAGATCTACTTGCAATGATTATGTATGCTATGTGCCGTGTATGTATAGGTTTTAAAACGGTTATTCCGGGGACGGAATCTTTATAAGGGAGGGTGAATGTGACAACCCGATATTTTCTATATAAATAAATAAGAAATTTTGCGAATAAATATTATTATATATATATATATATATATATATATATATATATATATATATATATATATATATATATATATATATTAAGGATGAGAATTTGTACAAGATTATGTGTATATGTATTTTTGTGGTAAGTAAAAATATATTTATTACCTAATTATTTACAAATGAATTTATTTTAGAATTTTTGATTATTATAAAGTATATACTTATAATAATTAAATTATGGTAGAAATGTTTTTAGTAATTATTCTCCATGAAAATATAATCATATATTATTTAAATAATATATGAAATGATTTTTAGAATAATTATAATAACTATTTTATTATATGAATTTATTATGGATTAATAAAATAATTATTTTACCTTAATTATTAAGGTTAAATATGAAGAATAAATCAGATATGGAATCTAAACCCTAATTTTGGATTACTGTCAAGGTATGAAAATAATAATATAATATTAATTATATTTTGATTTTTTAGTGCTATAAATACGTACTGTATGTATGTGTTGATGATGATGGTCAATGATGGTGTTTAATTTCAAAATGCTAATATTATTTGGTTAAACCCTAATTTTACTAAGGGAAAATCCTAATTTAAAAATCAGTTATGAGTTTAAGATTGTTATAGGACCATGTTATATGTTTTATGATGAGTATTATATAATGATTTGATTAATTAGGTAAACCCTAATTATAATCTAGAAACCCTAATTATTAATTTTGGAAAAAAACTAAATTATTACACCCTAATTTGATGATTAGAAAACCTAATTATAAATTGGTAACCCTAATTATCAAAATCGTAAACCCTAATTGCTATTGTAGCAATGTTAATGATAATTATATGATATTAAATCTTAATGTTTCTGTATAGCGTAATTAGAAAATAAATCATAATTAGAGAACCCAAATTTTAAAATTTTAGAAACTAAAATTTATTTAATTTTTATTTTGTGTAAACCCTAGTGGGAAAATACTTCATTTTGTGCTATACCTTAGGGTTAAACTCTAAGGGTTTGCCAAGTTCCAATTTTGCCATTAAATGATTTATCAATTTATCATTTTGCCCCTAGTATATTATTTTGGCTAACTAGTAGGGTTTGACATTAGGAGGAGTTGTTAACCAACTCATACCAACCCCACATGCTTAAAATCACAGCAACAAGTCACCTATATCAGCCAATTCATGCACCTTGTTGTCTATTTAAGGATTGAAGGGGAGAGAAAATGCATTTGTTCACTTACATTTTTCACAACACTCAAACCTTTTCTCTCAAGCCCCAAACCTCCAAAATTATTTCATAATATCAGTCAAGAAACAAGCCCCACATTCACCATAACCAAATCAGAAACATAGAATCAAGAATTGATCATTTGAAGGTATAAACAAACTCTAGAATTTTTGTCCAAAAATCTGTGTTAGATGTTATGATTAAGTGTTAGAATATGTTGTTTATAGTATATAATGATGATCTGGGTTGCTAGATGTTAGATCCATAACATCTAGAGGCTCAGATTTGAAGTTTTATAAAATCTGGAAATTTGTGTTTTTGTTGTCTGACAGTGAATGGCAGGCCTTGTAGATCTGTGCTCGTTTATTGTTTTGGTGATTTAAAGGTATGAAGTTGTAGTCTGTAATGTTGTTAGTAATATGCAAGTGGGTTCATGATCATTGCATCTGTAGATCGAAAGTTATTCATGGTCAAAGTTCGTTGACCGAACACAAAATCAGTTTTCTGGGTAACCCAGAAAACTGAAGAGCATGTTCTGGCCGTGACTTTGACCGGCCTTGATTTGTTTCTGGAACTTTGTTAGGATGAATATTTGTATCCAGATTATAGTATGTCATGTGTATTACAAGTTCAAAGCACTTTATAACCTTATAAAGCCTCAGATCGATCGTAGTAATTGGTCAAACCTCGTTGACTGTTAAGCTTAACTTTCTGGGTAACCCAGAAAGTTTATGCAGTGGTCTGACAAGTTTTTATTTTACTTAGATCTTGCATCTGAATTTTGTTTAGACATTATACATGATCACAACTTGTGGTATGTTGGGTTGTCTACAAATCCCGACGTCTAGAACACCTGTGACATAAACTGATTAACCGGAATAAGTCCACCAAGATCGTTGACCGGCATTGTCCAGATTTTTTTGGGCAGCCCAGAACATGAAGAACAGCCTCTGACAGCTTGTTCATGGGCCTAGATCTCGCTGGTTATGTGTTGTTTGGACATGTTTGTTGTTGGATCTTGTAGTCGTGCATTTGTACTACAATATCTGACTCATACCATTCCCAGAAACATTACGAGCTAAGAATTATCCTTGGTCAAATGTGGTACCTAGTAAACCGGCAATGAAGTTCTGAGTTTGTATGAAGAACACGAAGAACACCTATAGCGACGGTTCTGTCGCTATAGGTGGTCTTTAGCGACAGATATTAGTTATTTTTTCAGAAATTAATAAAAAATAGAAAAATTAGTTTTAAATTATTAAAAATACAAAATAAATTATAAAAAAAAATATTTTAAATTCTGAAAATTAGTTTTTAATTATTTTAAATATATTTCATAAATATTTAATATTTTTGAAATATTAAAAGTATTTAATTTATTTAATTATAATATTAAATAAATTATTTAAAAATGATTTTAATATTTGAAAAATCATTTAAAATTATATTATGAGATAATAAAATATTTTAAGTTATTTTTAATGACTTTTAATATTTTATTATAAATTTTATTAATTAAATTAATATTAATGATAATTAAGTTATTTATTAAATTTTAATTAAATAAATTAATTTAAAATAATTTTATTATATTATTAAAAATCATAAAGTTAAAATAATAATAATTTAGTTTAAAAATATTTTAAGTTATAAAATATAACGTTTAATATTTAAAGAATAATATTTAAAGAATAATTTAATATTAATATTAATGATTATTAATTTATTATTAATGATATTAAATTTATTTAATAATTATATTAAATAAATAGTTTATAAATGGTTTTATTAAATTAAAAATCATGTAAAAGTGATATAAATGAATTAAAATTATTTTCAGTTATACTTAATGACTTTTAATGTTTTGATAAATGAAACATTAATATTTTAATATTAATGCTAATTATTTAAAAATGATTTTTAAATATTTTAAAAATTATTTAAGGGTAATATTAATACTTTAAAAGTAATTTGAGTTATTATACATAACTTTAATATTTTGGAAATGATTTCATTAATAGTTTAATACTAATTAAATATTAATGATAATAGAGTTGATTAGTATTTAAATCATTTTAATATGATTCTGATGTTTGAAAATTTATGATAAATTATAATAAATATTTTAAATTATATTAAGTCATTTAATAATAATATGACTTATATGTACGGATATTGAGTTATAGAATAAAGTCTTAGACTCGATAAATACCCGATAAAGTTGTCGGTACACCGACATGTTTCAGAAATTGATCTGGACTTAGATATTTTGATTGTATAAGTGATTATTTGTGATTCAATGGTTATTAAACATATGTGCTAATGTGATTAGGTTATGTGCTGACTGCAATAAGCAGTGTTATGTGTTATAGTATGTTGTTCTAATCGAACGAACGATCTTATTAATGTTAGGTCGTGAGATAAGCGATAGATCTTAATCACAAGTTGTAAGCAGCGCTTCAGGCAAGTATCTAACATTTGCATTTTCTTTATGTAATGGATGTGAGTAAGAATGTTTTTAAACTATATTATTATGGTACAGATTATTAACCTTATATTATATAAGCTCCTTGAATATCAGCATGTTAGTATATGGTAACTCAAATATATATATATATATATATATATATATATATATATATATATATATATATATATATATATATATATATATATATATATTCTGTTCGTTAATTTCTAGAAATGGTTAAACAAGTGTCCCCACTTGGATAATCATTGTATTTAATCACATGTTGATATACCTTTGTCAATTACCCGTATACATATATGTTGAATTATAGATTATTGTTGACAAGATAAAACCTTTGATTTAGAACTCAGACATGTATGAACATCCCTACACGGGAAAATTTTTATGCGCTCTAGCGGACAAAGGATGAACGATAATATCATTCTAGCAATGTAGTATTGATCAATACAGGGCATAACGGGTTGATCACCCCCCGTGCCCGTAAGTTATGATGGTTTGCAGATGAATTTCTGTCTTACCCTATCGAAAATTTAAAACAATGTCCATGGCATGTCACCATACCCCATATAAAGTCTATACGAAATTTCAAAACTTTGAAAGAGAGTTGTTATGTTATTATTATTGGTTCAGAATACTTCACAACTATTGACATGTTGTAGAAGAATAGTACAAAGAAAACATTTAAATTATTTCAGATATATATATATATATATATATATATATATTACTTGCTGGGCACTCAAATGCTCATCCTTGCTTAATTTAAAAGTTTTCAGCTTAGTGTGAACTACTAGAGAGCTCGGCTAAGAGCAAAGGGAAAGGGAAAGTTGCAGAATGAATTGGTGTTATGTAATAGTTAACTATTAGTAAGACAATGATATTAATTATTTATCATGGGTTGTAATGAATGTTTAAAGGTTACGTACTTGGGATTCAGACTCTGATAATTATGTAAATTAAGTTAACTTTTATATTATTGTTATTATTATTAGTATTATTCCGCTCATAGAAATGATATCGTGAAGAACCGAGTTCGGGTTTCAAGTACCTGGATTTGGGGTCCTCACAACATGGTATCAGAGCTTAGGGTTAAAAACCTTCGGTGGGTTAGACCTTAGGCTATAACCTTAGAACAGAGGGAAACGTTGAAAATATAAATAACTCATATAGAGTTTAAAAAGAGATAAATTGACAAAATTCATCGTCAAACAAAATAAAAGATAACTCATATAAAACTCTTAAGTGATGTGTGTGTATACTATATGTTAATCAGGATAATTTATATGTGTAGATGTCAGGTGAAAAAGGATTAGGATACCCTTAAATTGTAAAGAAGAAGTCAACCTCCATAACCGAGCCAATATCAAAGCCAATAGCTGAAATAGAGGCTCACAGTGAAAGCTACCTCCATGAGGTGGTTATTTTGGAAAGTATAGTACCAGATCCTAGAATGATATAATGACTGATAGAAAAACTATAGTGAAAAAAATAAATAAATACATAAATAAAAAATATATGTGGTCTATGTCGAGTTCCTAAACTCTTATGTTTGTGGTGAGTTCTTAAGCTCGTAATGTATTGTAAGTTGGACGAACTAGATGTAGTTAGATGTAAATGGATTATTGAGGATAAGGGGAATAGACAGATTACTAAGCAATTGATCCTTATTGGAGGCGTAAGAAATAAGTAGTACTAGTATTAATTGAATAGACATGATTTTATGTTATGTACATGATAGGTATGTTTGTATAAGATAATAATTTTCAAATTTTGTATAAGTTATTGCAGCGATTTCCGACTTTTAAGTCACAATGGTATAGCAAATGATTAAAGCAAAAGGTGCTATGATATGTCAAGTGATATGAATATGAGTTTATGGGATTAATGAAATAAGTTGGTGAAAAGATAGTAGTTAATTATATGAGTATTGATTAATTCAGTAAACCAGGTTTTCAAAATCTAATATTTTGAGTACATGATTATTTGAGTAGAATCTTTTGTGTTATATGCTAAACGTATACGATAAGGCTTAGAATGTAAGTTAATAAAGAATAATTTAATCAGATAATGCCGCCAAGACGAAAACGAAATCACCGGACAGAAGAACCTGCCAACAAAGCTGGAGGACAACGAGACCCAACGCAGAATTTGACGAATATAGACGATCAAGCTATGCAGAATGGATTACCAATTGCAGGAAATCTGCCAGATAATCGATCGGCAAACTTTGAAAACTTCAAGACAAATGAACCGTCAGGATTTAGAAGACCAACTAACCCTGTAGAAGTGGTTGTGATAGCTAGCGTAACGGAGGGGCAACAGACAGCTTTTGCCGCCTATACAACGAAAGGAGGGGTGAATCTTTGGTGGGAGACAACTCAAGTTAAAGCCGAAGGAGGGAGTAGTGGTAGTAGAACTAGAAAGAGGAAAGGTGGTAATGTTGGGAATACGAAAAATAGGCCAGAAGATGGAAAGAAACGAGTTGTGCATGGTAGAAATTGTGGAAAGAATCATTCGGGAAAGTGTTTAAAAGGAAAAATGTGTGCTACAAGTATGGGCAGGAGGGACATATCTCTCCTAACTGACCCAATCCAATAATTTATAGTGGGTGTTTTATTTGTGGATTAAAGGAGCATAAGGTGAAAGACTGTCCAAGGAGAAGGGAAACAAAGAATGCGAATACGAGGAAAGGCAGCAGTGCATTGGCGATAACGGGACCGACTTCAACAAATAAACCAACAAAACCAACCGAAGGAGTCTTCAACATGACCGTTCAAGAAACTATAGCAGCCGGGAATGCAACTCCAGGTATTATTCTAATCAAATTTATTTTCTTATATATTATTTCTTATATATAGTAAATTATTTTATAAAGAAATTTTGAGGAGGAATTTGAGTTCTTTTAGAAATCAAATATTTCTGTTTAAACAGAAAGACAAGCTTTATGTGAATAGTTGAAGATCAGTTCGATCAAAGTTGATTGAGATCTACTTGCAATGATTATGTATGCTATGTGCCGTGTATGTATAGGTTTTAAAACGGTTATTCCGGGGACGGAATCTTTATAAGGGAGGGTGAATGTGACAACCCGATATTTTCTATATAAATAAATAAGAAATTTTGCGAATAAATTTTTTTTTATATATATATATATATATTAAGGATGAGGATTTGTACAAGATTATGTGTATATGTATTTTTGTGGTAAGTAAAAATATATTTATTTTAGAATTTTTGATTATTATAAAGTATATACTTATAATAATTAAATTATGGTAGAAATGTTTTAGTAATTATTTCCCATGAAAATATAATCATATATTATTTAAATAATATATGAAATGATTTTTAGAATAATTATAATAACTATTTTATTATATGAATTTTAGTATGGATTATTAAAGTAATTATTTTACCTTAATTATTAAGGTTAAATATGAAGAATAAATCAGATATGGAATCCAAACCCTAATTTTGAATTATTGTCAAGGTATGAGAATAATAATATAATATTAATTATATTTTGATTTTTCAATACTATAAATATGTACTGTATGTACGTGTTGATGATGATGGTCAATGATGGTGTTTAATTTCAAAATGCTAATATTATTTGGTTAAACCCTAATTTTACTAAGGGAAAACCCTAATTTAAAAATCAGTTGTGAGTTTAAGATTGTTATAGGACCATGTTATATGTTTTATGATGAGTATTATATAATGATTTGATTAATTAGGTAAACCCTAATTATAATCTAGAAACCCTAATTATTAATTTTGAAAAAAAACTAAATTATTAAACCTTAATTTGATAATTAGAAAACCTAATTATAAATTGATAACCCTAATTATCAAAATCGTAAACCCTAATTGCTATTTTAACAATGTTAATGATAATTATATGATATTAAACCCTAATGTTTCTGTATAGCGTAATTATATATAATTTCTATTACTTGCTGGGCACTCAAATGCTCTTCCTTGCTTAATTTAAATGTTTTCAGCTTAGTGTGAACTACCAGAGAGCTCAGCTAAGAGCAAAGGAAAAGGGAAAGTTGCAGAATGAGTTAGTGTTATGTAATAGTTAACTATTAGTAAGACAATGGTATTAATTATTTATCATGGGTTGTAATGAATGTTTAAAGGTTACGTACTTGGGATTCAGACTCTGATAATTATGTAAATTAAGTTGGCTTTTATATTATTGTTATTATTATTAGTATTATTCCGCTCATAGAAATGGTATCGTGAAGAACCGAGTTTGGGTTTCAAGTACCTGAATTTGGGATCCTCACACACCATGCATGCGGTAGTCCGCGTAGACAGGTTATTCGAACAGAATAATAAATAATGGAATAACAAAAGAATTTTGTAAGACCCCAACTTATTATAAATAAAATTGAATTTCTCTATTTATTATCTTGAAATAATAAGGTGTTAATATTATATAATGATTTGGTTATGGGTGAAATGTGCAAATTTTGCAAAATAAGCAAGTGGTTATAAAATAATCATTGTTGTCGTAGAATATTTGTTTGGTCGTAGAATATTCTTTTTATCAGGAATATCCGTACGACGGTGCAGTCATTTATGGGCCCCATAACAGAATAACTATCGGATGGAAAAAATGACAAATTTGAGTTTTATAAATAACGGCGTAATCGTTACCGTTAACACTATTGGAATACCCGGTGGTTAAAATACAGTAATAAGCGTGGGTGTACAGTAGCACACGGTATTGCATAGTATTGTTGAATTATTGATCCTTACGTAAGAAGCTCAATAATTGTTAAAGTAATTACTGTTCAATATTTTATTTTATTGGTTCAATAATTGCTGCGTTGATATTTTATATTATTGTTATTTCAATAATTATCACTGCACAATATCTCCATTATCAGATCAATAATTCATATTATTTGAATAATATTATTAGATAGCATTATTGGCAATGTCTAGAAAGTTCTGTCTAAGGAGAGGTTTGGTCACCTAATTGCGCGTTAGTAAGGAGAAATCCTTATTGGATAGCCCCCTATTTCCTGAAAACGGTCCGGTTGTCATAATTATGATTCTGTAATATTATTTGTGAATAATTAATTATTAATTTATATGATAAGGAAATATTTATTTGATGTGGATATAAATGATGGATTTATTTATGTGGTTATAAATGAAGAAATTAGTGTTGAGGGGTTTTATCAGTATTTTGTTGGAATGGAGGTTTTAAAAATCAAAACAGTGTTCTTAAAGCTCTATTGCGTGAATTATAATTTTAATCCGACCTTTGGATCGTTATGATTTTTAGATATGTTATGCATATATAAGTTGAGTATATGTCCACAAATTTTGAACCGTTAAAAATTAATGCATGATTTGTTATGAATTTTAAAAGCTGACTGATTCAGAAATTATTGAAGTTTCTAAATTTATAATTTTGGGGGAAAATTCTAGAATTGGTGGACCCCACTTTTGGTTGGTGAGAAATGTGCTCAAATTTTATTTCAAATGTGGTGGGTGACAATAGTAGCAGGCAAAGCCATCAGGTTACAGGTCAGGTCTGCTTCGGCGTGCTAGCATTTTCCTATAAATAGGGTGCTGAGTTAGAATTGAAAATTACACCAGAAAACATAAGCTTTCTCTCTATATATTATCGAGCGTATTTTGTGAGTATTTAGATACTTTGGAAGTTGCTATTCAGTAAAAGTTTCATTCAGCATCATATCCGATATTTCATTCCGAAGTACTGTTTCTTTGAGGTAAGGGATGCTATTTTTTCGTAAATGATATTATTTCTTTCAATATCATTATGCCGAAATATTGGTCTAAACTTTTTATCAAATTTGGAACTTTTTGTGTTAGGGTTACTATTCACGTATATGGCACTATTCACGAATTCGACACTATTCACTGAAAAATGAAATTTTCTCTTCTTTGTCCCATATGTCTATTATGGTTACTATCTTTGATTTTATCCATGTTTTGATCGTCATTCTTGAATTTTTCTCCATTATATTTTATTGTGGAGTATTTTTAAACTTGAATTATCTAAAGTACGAATATCTAAACTTTGTCCTTTTATCGTACGGAATTCGTTCTCTAATATGATTTTTATCATCCTCAGCCATTAATGGTGATACTTGATGGATATCTTTGGCTTGTAGTACAAAGATGAATGATTACCTAATGAATATCTTTGGCCCGTAGTGCAAAGATGAACAGGTGTTGAGATTAACATGACCAACTAGTGATACAAATCAATATCTTTGGCCCGTAGTGCAAAGACGAATATTTGATTCAAGATGTATACTGATTGATGTTACGGAGATAAAATATTGATGATGGACTTTTAAATTCATAGATGATAGTAAATTTCATTCTCTACTTAACTCTTCTAATGAATTATTATTTTCGCTGCAGTTGTTGATCTAAAACTTATTGTCTATTATATTATATTAGATTTTTCTCTATTGAAGACTAATGATAATTTCTTGTGTATTATTTTAGTCATAATATTCTTTACTGGGCTAGTTGAGCTCACCATTTTCATTTTTGTTCCATTTTTCTTCTCATGAGGTGAGAATATAGTAGGAACTAGCCGGGGTATGGGGTGATGGTTCTAGAAAGTTATTTTAGCAGTCCTCACTATTTTTGTAAAATAGTATATCAATAATTGTAATGATGACTCCTTTTTAGTTTTAATGCTGTCTATTAGACAATATTTATATTTAAACTCACAGTTTATGTGTTGTCGTATTTTGCACGACAATTGTAGTAATGAAGTTATATTTGTTTCTGTACCATGTATTTGGCGACTCAGAATGGGTGATGTATACCTATTTTGGGGGTGTCACAGTTAGTATCAGAGCTTAGGGATATGGTCTCTAGCGGAGATTGGGGAATAGAACTAGGAGGGGAGAGACGAGTAAATCCTTCGCTAGTGTGTCATACCTAAGCTTATTTGTCGGTCGGTCATAATATAGAGATATTATGTGAAATGTTAATTTGTTTAATTAACCCTTGTTTATGGCAGTATTTAAGAATGACAGCTGAGAACGTTAACAATGGAACGTATGAGACTGTGGAGACACCTTTAATCACCACCCAGGGGAACGTGCAACAGCAAGGCAATATTCCTCCTGTAAACAACACTACCGAACAAATGATGAATGATGGGATGTTTAGAAGCTTTTTGCAGTTCATGCAAAATTAGACGAAGGAAACTCGTGTACAAAATACGGGTGGAAATGATAGCAACGCGCGGTTTGTCATAGCTAAGCAGTTTAAAGAATTGGGACCACCAGAATTGTGGGGAAAGCTGGATGCGATTAAGGTAGAAACGTGGGTCAAGCAAATTACCAAGATATTTGATGTCTTGGGCTGCACGGAGGAACAAAAGGTTCCATTTTTTCCACCTTTATGTTCCGTGGTGAGGCAGATTACTGGTGGAAATCTGTGAAGCGTACCCAGCCTGCCGCACTCAGTATGTCTTGGGAAACATTTTAGAAGTTGTTCAATGATAAGTACTTTTCTAAAAGTATTTGTCATATGAAGGAGGTAGAGTTTATCAGACTAGAACAAAATAACATGACTGTGTCTCAGTACAAGACGTAGTTCGCAGAGTTATCCAGGGTTGCACCTCATTTGGTAGAGAATGAGGAACGAATGACACGGATGTTTCTGAGAGGTCTAAAACCCGAGATTCGGCAATATCTTATCTCTCATAAATTTTCTTTATATTCAGATGTTGTAAACATGGCTCAATTATTAGAGCGAGATAATGAGTATGTTCAACCAAGGGACCACAACCAGGGTCATACCGGTGACAGCAGTCATCGGAGCGATGATAACCAGCGCGGAGGGAAAAATACGGACAAAAGCGGTAACCACTCGGGTGGTAATCGTGGCGCTGATAATAGGAGAGGTGAGCCAAGTGGAAATTTCAAAAAGAAAAAATTCAACAATGATAGAAAGACATCAGCAGCAGCACCAGCACTAACAACAAATTCTAGGGGAGGATAACTATCACTAGTTAGATGCTACAGATGCGGAGAGGAGGGACACAAAAGTCCAAACTGTTCATAGCCTTCCAAGGTGTGTTTCAATTGTGGAAAAGATGGTCATACAGCCCGATTTTGTCTGGTAGCAAATTCAAGTCCAACTCGAACGGCGGCACCAAAGGCGACTACGGACAAAACAAAGTCAGTGGTTCAAGGGAGGGCATTTGTCGTGACTGGCCAAAATGTGAGAAACCCGAATGAGGTGATCACGGGTAAGCTACTCTTGAACTCTTGCGAAGTTTTTACCTTACTAGATACCGGTTCTACCCATTCTTTTATCTCTCCTGCTTGTGCTCAACGTTTAAACTTGACTCCGAAGAAATTAGACTTTAACTTATCTGTGGAGACTCCGTTAGGAGAAACTTTTATTACATCCACTATGTATAAATCTTGCTTGATCCAAGTGGGCACAATCACATTACCTGTCGATCTTATTTCTTTGAAACTACTTGCATTTGATGTGATTTTAGTGATTAATTGGTTAACTATTCATCATGCCAAAATTGATTATTTTCGTAAGGTTGTTAGTTTTCATATTCCTAACCAACCTGTTATGCGAATTCAAGCAACCAAACCATTAAAGTCAAACACTTTCATATCAAGCTATAAAGCCATTCGTTTATTGAAAAACGGATGTCAAGCTTTCTTAGCCCATTTTATGGATTTAAACAAAAATACGTCATATTTGAATGATATTTTTGTTGTTAGTGAATTTCCTAACGTATTTCTTGAAGAACTTTATGGCCTACCTCCATAGTGTGATATTGAATTTTATATCGACTTTAAACCCAGTACAAAACCCATTTTCAAAAATCCATATCAAATGGCTCCTATTGAACTTCTGTAGTTAAAAACCTAACTATAGAAGTTGGTACCCGAGCCTCTATCTGGTGACTTTCTTTGTAGAATGCACCAAAGCTAGACTCTCCGTAGGGGACGTTATATTCGTGCGGTGGTAAATTGATAGACGCCATTGTGGCGTACTATCCAAGATTGGGATATGAGTCACAGTTGAGAGCAACCTAAGTCAGTAATAAAAATATCTACCTTTTCTAGGCTTAGCTGGTTACTATCAGAGATTCGTGAAAGTATTTTCTCGAATCGCTACTCTATTAACTCAGCTGACTCAGAAGGATACAAAATTCGTATGGAGCGAGAAATGTGAGAAGAGTTTCTAAGAGCTTAACAGGAAACTCATTTCGGCACCTGTTCTGACAATACCATATGGTTCGGATGGATTTGTTATCTACAACGATGCTTCATGCAAAGGGTTAAGATGTGTTCTCATGTAACATGGGAAAGTCATAGCCTATGTCTCGCGACAACTCAAAGAATATGAGAGGAATTATCTTACTCGTGATTTGGAGTTGGCAGCAGTCGTTTTTGCGTTGAAAATCTAGAGACGCTACCTGTATAGGGAGAAAGTGGAGATTTATACGGATCATAAAAGTCTCAAATATTTCTTCACCTAAAAAGAACTCAATATGCGGCAACGACATTGGCTCGAGCTGTTGAAAGATTACGATCATACCATCCAATATCATCTTGGAAAAGTAAATGTGGTAGCTGACGCATTGAGTAGAAGATCGTATACAGGTACAAGTGCAATGTTGTTAATGCAAAGACCAATTTTGTATGACTTGTAAAGGATGGAGATAGAGGTAAAGGATCCAAGTACCCACGTGATGATATCAAATATACGAGTAGAACCGACTTTAATCGATAAAGTTAAAGCTGCTCAATCTACGGACCTAGAGCTGATGCGTATGAAAAAGAAAGTGCAAGAAGGTGCTATTCCAGAAGCAAGAATCGATGAAGAAGGAATACTTCGAGTCCACTCTAGACTTTATGTTCCTAACGATTCTGACGTAAAGCATAGAATCATGATGGAGGCACACAACACACAGTTTGCAATCCATCCTAGGAGTACCAAAATGTATCATGATCTTCGATATACATTTTGGTGGAGCAATATGAATAGAGAGATCGCAGAGTTTATCTCGAGGTGTTTAACTTGTCAACGAGTAAAGGCAGAGCATCAAGTGCCAAAGGGTCCATTGCAACCACTTGAGATTCTGAAATAGAAGTGGGAACACATTACCATGGATTTCGTTATGGGTATTTCCAAAGTTTCTCACGGCATGGATGCGATTTGGGTTATTGTTGATAGATTAACTAAGTCTGCTCATTTCTTGCCTATACGTGAGACTTATTCTCTTGAACGTCTTGCTCATATGTATGTAAATGAGATTATGCGATTGCATGGCATGCCAGTATCTATAGTTTCAGACCGTGACCCAAGATTTACTTCACGATTTTGGGTTAGCTTGCAGAAAGCTATGGGCACGGATTTACGGTTCAGTTCGGCATACCATCCTCAAACGGACGGGCAATCAGAAAACCCTATTCAAACTCTTGAAGATCTATTAAGACTATATGTCCTAGATTTCAAAGGAAGTTAGGATAAGTACCTACCATTGCTGGAATTCTTATACAACAACAGTTATCAAATAAGTATAGGCATGACTCCATTCGAGGCGTTGTATGGAAGAAAATGTCATTCTCCAGTATGATGGAACGAGGTGGGTGAAGCAACGTTGTTAGGACCAGAATTGGTACATTTGACTATAGAGAAAATCCAAATGATCCGACAACGTATACAAATGGCACATGATCAACAAAAGAGTTATGTGGATCTTCATCGAAAGGACGTCGAATTTAATATTGGGGATCATGTACTATTACGTATTGCTCCATGGAAGGGAGTTACAAGATTTGGGAAAAGAGGAAAGCTAAATCCAAGATTTGTTGGTCCATTTGAGATTCTTGACCGAATAGAAAATTTGGCCTATAGACTCGCATTACCTCCAAGCATGTCTCATGCTCATAATGTTTTTCACATATATATGCTTCGTAAATATGTGAAAGACCCAAACCACATTATTGCGTTAGAACCAGACGAGATAGCCGAAGATTTAACGTACGAGGAGGTGCCTGTCAAGATATTGGATAGGAAAGAGCATGTCCTACGAACAAAGGTTATACCACAAGTCAAATTTTTGTGGAGGAACCATTCTATTGAAGAAATGACCTGGGAGTTAGAATCGGAAATGAAACCGAGGTACCCTCACCTTTTCGAAACACCAGGTACGTACGTCAATTTCGAGGGCAAAATTTCATAAGGAGGGGAGGTTGTAAGACCCCAACTTATTATAAATAAAATTGAATTTCTCTATTTATTATCTTGAAATAATAAGGTGATAATTTGATATAATGCTTTGGTTATGGGTGAAATGTGCAAATTTTATAAAATAAGCAAGTAGTTATAAAATAATCATTGTTGTCGGGGAATATTCGTTTAGTCGTGAAATATTCTTTTTGTCGGGAATATCCGTACGACGGCGTAGTCATTTGTGGACCCCATAACAGAATAATTGTCGAATGAAGAAAACGACAAATTTGAGTTTTATAAATAATGGCGTAATCGTTACCGTTAACACTGTTGGAATACCCGGTGGTTAAAATACAGTAATAAGCGTGGATGCACAGTAGCACATGGTATTGCATAGTATTGTTGAATTATTGATCCTTACATAAGAAGCTCAGTAATTGTTACAGTAATTACTATTCAATATTTTATTTTATTGGTTCAATAATTGATGCGTTGATATTTTATATTATTGTTGTTTCAATAATTGTCACTGCACAGTATCTCCATTATCAGATCAATAATTCATATTATTTGAATAATATTATTAGATAGCATTATTGGCAATGTCTAGAAAGTTCTGTCTAAGGAGAGGTTTGGTCACCTAATTGCGCGCCAGTAAGGAGAAATCCTTATTGGAAAGCCCCATCTTTCCTGGGAACGACCTGGTTGTCATAATTGCAATTCTATAATATTATTTGTGAATAATTACTTATTAATTTATACGATAAGGAAATATTTATTTAATGTGGATATAAATGATGGATTTATTTATGTGGTTATAAATGAAGGAATTAGTGTTGAGGGGTTTTACCAGTATTTTGTCGGAATGGAGGTTTTAAAAATCAAAACAGTGTTCTTAAAGCTCTATTGTGTGAGTTATAATTTTAATCTGACCGTTAGATCATGGTGATTTTTGGATATGTTATACATATATAAGTTGAGTATATGTCCATAAATTTTGAACAGTTAAAAATTAACGCATGATTTGTTAGGAATTTTAAAAGAAGACTGATTTAGAAATTGTTGAAGTTTCTAAATTTATTATTTTGGTGAAAAATTCTAGAATTGGTGGGCCCCACTTTTGGTTGGTGAGAAATGTGCTCAAATTTTATTACAAATGTGGTGGGTGACAATAGTTGTAGCTAAAGCCATCAGGTTACAGGTCAGGTCTGCTTCGGTGTGCTAGCATTTTCCTATAAATAGAGTGCTGAGTTAGAATTGAAAATCACACCAGAAACATAAGTTTTCTCTCTTTCTCTCTCTATATTATCGAGCATATTTTGTGAGTATTTAGATACTTTGAGAGTTGCTATTCAGTACAAGTTTCATTCAGCATCATATCCGACATTTCATTCTGACGTACTATTTCTTTGAGATAAGGGATGTTATTTTTTCGTAAATGATATTATTTCTTTCAATATCATTATACCGAAATATTGGTCTGAACTTTTTATCAAATTTAGAACTTTTTGTGTATGGGTTACTATTCATGTATACGACACTATTCATGTATACGACACTATTCACGAATACGACACTATTCATCGAAAAATGAAATTTTCTCTTCTTTGTCCTAAATGTCTATTATGGTTACTATCTTTGATTGCATCCATGTTTTGATCGTCATTCTTGAATTTTTCTCCATTATGTTTTATTATGGAGTATTTTTAAACTTGAATTATCTAAAGTACGAATATCTAAACTTTGTCCTTTTATCGTACGGAATTCGTTCTCTAAAATGTTTTTCATCATCCTCAGTCATTAATGGTGATACTTGATGGATATCTTTGGCCTGTAGTGCAAAGATGAATGATTACCTGATGAATATCTTTGGCCCGTAGTGCAAAGATGAACATATGTTGAGATTAACATGACCAACTGGTGATACAAATGAATATCTTTGGCCCGTAGTGCAAAGATGAATATTTTATTCAAGATGCATATTGATTGATGTTACAGGGATAAAATATTGATGATGGACTTTTAAATTCATAGATGATAGTAGATTTCAATCTCTACTTAACTCTTCTAATGAATTATTTTTTCCGCTGCAGTTGTTGATCTAAAACTTGTTGTCTATTATATTCTATCAGATTTTTCCCTATTGAAGACTAATGATAATTTGTTGTATATTATCTTAGTCATAATATTCTTTAATGGGCTAGTTGAGCTCACCCTTTTCCTTTTTGTTTCATTTTCTTCTCAGGAGCTGAGAATATAGCAGGAACTAGTCGGGATATGGAGTGATGGTTCTAGAAAGTTATTTTAGCAATCCTACTATTTTTGTAAAATAGTGTATCAATAATTGTAATGAGGACTCCTTTTGAGTTTTAATACTGTCTATTAGACAATATTTGTATTTAAACTTACAGTTAATGTGTTGTCCTATTTTGCACGATAATTGTAGTAATGAAGTTGTATTTGTTTCCGTACCATGTATTTGGCAACTCAGAATGGGTGATGTATACCTATTTTGGGGGCGTCACAGATTTCATCATGCATGCGGTAGTCCGCGTAGATATGTTATTCCTACAGAATAATAAAGAAGGAAATAACAACCCTTATGAGTATTGAAAGAAAATAACTCTCTTCCTGAAAAGTTTACCAATCTATTATCCGGCTGGTTCCCTGCGGCTGGCATTCCATGCTGCATAGCCTGAGCTACCATGTTTGCAAAGTTTTACATCGGGTCTGGTTGCTGTCCTCTAGCGTTGTTGACAGATTCTTCTGCCCTTTGATTTCGAGTTTGACGTCTTGGTGACATGATCTGATAAAATAAAATATAATATATATTTTATTAACTTACATTCTAAACCTTATCATGTAAGTTTAATATATTAAACTTGTTTCATTACTCAAACATAGATTCATAATCATTCCATAATTTCAAAATACTGTTCATGGCATAGCTCATACTGCTATCCCTTTGTGACCAAAAAATTTGGGATTCGCTACTACAACTTGTACAAAAGTTTGAGAATATTACATTACATAGACATACCTATCATAGATCATACATATATTTAAACAATACTTATACTACTTATTCACTACGCCTTTTGCTTGATCTTGGACAACCTTTCTCCTAATGACCTTCTATCCCACAAATAAAACAGACACCTTACTTCGGATTGGGACAATGAGGAGAGATATGTCCCATATTTTCGCAATTATAGCAAACATTTTTCTCTTTTCTGCACAAGCCTTCATGTTTCTTGTTACAGTTTGTACACTTTTCTATTTTGTTAGAGTTCCCTTGGTTGTTATCAGAATTTCCTATATCACGGTCTTTCATCTTTCTTTTCCCCTTCTTGGTCGGAGTTTTACACGATTTGTTGCTTTTGGCTCCTATTTGATCAATTTAGATTTTAAGCTTATCGTGTTCTTCCATTATTTCGATTAATGCTTTTCGCAATTGATTATTTAGTAGCTTTTCTATTTCCCATAGCTTTTCCAGAGAAAAAACCTTGTTCTTCAGATTCTGCACTTCTGTTGATGCTTGATCAACTCCAACTTTAGTGTTGGAATCACTATCTGTCAGTTCTATTGTTTATGGATCTGGTACTATATTTTCCAATACCACCACCTCGTCGGGGTTTCTTTAACTATGAGCCTCTATTTCAACTATTGCCTTTGATATTGGCTACTTTTTTACGATCTGAGGGTATCTTAATCCTTTTCCACCTGACATCTACACATAAATTATTTTGATTAGAATATAATATATACATATAGCAAATAATAGGTTTTATATAAGTTAGCTTTTATTTTGTTTAATGATGAATTTATTCAATTCATCTCCTTTTAAACTTTATATGAGTTATTTATATTTTCAACGTTTCCCTCTGTTCTAAGATTATAGCCTAAGGTCTATCCCACCTAAGGTTTCTAACCCTAAAGCTCTGATACCAACTTGTGACGCCCCCAAATTCAGGTTCTTGAAACCCGAACTCGGTGCTTCACGATACTATTTCTTTGAGCGAAATAATAACAATAATATAGATATCAAACTTAATTTACATATCAGAGTTTTCTAAATCCCAAGCACGCAACCTTTAATACATTCATTACATGATAGATAATAAATATTATCGTCTTAATTAAGTCTAACTATTACATAAGATAATATAAACTTATTTGGTCAACTTTCCTTTCCCTTTGTTCTTGCTTGAACCTTCTGGTTAATCACGCTTAGCTGAAAATATTTTAATTTAAAGCAAGGATGAGCATTTGATTGCCCAGCAAGTAATAGCAAACAATAAATATTAACTGAAAAATTAAATATTTTCTTTGAACGACACTTCTACAACGAATCAACAGTTATGAAGTAAGCTGAAACAATTCTAAACAATATAACAATTCTATTTCAAATTTTGAAACTACGTATTGACTATAATTGGAGATCAGTCGACAGACTATGAACTTTGTTTTTAATTTTTGATAAGGTTTAGCAGAACTTCATCTGCAAACCGTCATAACTTACAGGCACGGAGGTTGATCAACCTGTTATGCCCTGTATTGATCAATACTACATGCAAGAACGATATTATCGTTCATCTTCTCCGTCTTTAGCACAAAAAAGTTTCCCATGTACGGGATATTCATACTTAGTCGGGAATCCGAACTAAAACAATTCGATTGGAAAACAGTAAAGTTCTATCTTGTTCAACAATATTTTTAAGTTTGTGTCTAGCCGAATCAAATAGCTTAGACGACTTTTAAGTCAACGTATACATACCGGACACCAATAAGTATGTATTAACATGTGATTAAATACAAAAATTATCCAAGTGAGGACACTTGTATAACCATATTTAGAAATTAACGAACAAAATAAATATCTGGATTATTCAATAATACTGCATTGATAAACAATGATCGGATAATTTAAGAACTTGTATGAATACAAATGTTTGGATACATAATCAATAACAATAGAGTTAATAATCTGGCATAACAATAATATAATACTGAAACTTTCTTACTTATGTTTATTGCATAAAGTAAATGCAAGGGTTAGATACTTACCTGAGTTGCTGCTTACAATTACGCAACATAGTTTTATCTTTTATATCGAAACCTATCATTAACAAGATCATTCGTTCGATTAGAATAAAATTTAATAACACATAGTACTGCTATTTGCAGTCAGCACATAACTTAATCACATTGTCACATGAGTTTAGCAGTCATTGGATTACAAACAAACACGTATCTAGTCCAACTATCTAAGTTCAGATCAATTTCTGAAACATTTCGGTGTACCGACGACTTTATCGGGTAATTATCGAGTCTAAAACTCTAGTATGTAATTTCATATTCATTTAGATAATTTAAATATCAGTCACATTATTTTTAAATGACTTATAATAATTTTTAAACAATTATTATAGTTTATCATGATTTTTCAAACACTGGAATCATTTTTAAACGATTTAAATATTAAATAATTCTATTATCATTAATATTTAAATAATATTAAACTATTAATGAAACCATTGCCAAAATATTAAAGTTATTTATAATAACTCATAATATTTTTAAAATATTTTTATTACCCTTAAATGATTTTTAAAATATTTAAAATCATTTTTAAATAATTTATATTAATATTTAAATATAAATGTACTATTTATCAAAATATTAAAAGTCATTTATTATAACTTAAAAATATTTTTAAACCATTTATATCCTTTTTAAATGATTTTTAAATTAATAAAACTATTTTTAAACTATTTATTTAATATAATTATTAACTAAATTTAATATTATTAATATTAAATTATTAATGAAATTTACCTTTAAATATTAAAAGTTATATATTATAACTTAAAATATCTTTAAACTCTTTATTTTTATTTAAAATGATTTTTATAATATTAAAATTATTTTTAATTAATTTATTTAATATAATTATTAAATAAATCTAGATATCATTTATATTTAAATAATTAATAAAATTTATCTTAAAATACTAAAAGTTATATTTTATAACTTAAAATATTTTTAAATACCTTATTATCATTTAAAATGATTTTTAATATAATAAAGTTATTTTTAATTAATTTATTTAATGCATTTATTAAATTAATTAAATGTCAATAATATTTAAATAAATACTACTTGTCGACGTCGGGATTTTTATTTGTCCCTTTTCTATTCTTGTTCTTTTGTGTTCTCATGTTAGGTGAGATTTGTTTGAAAAAACAAGTAAAAAAGGTTCGACATGTGTAATGTCGACGATGGACTCTTAAGAGTCGCCAGTTGGTTTTTTAATTGGTTGTACCACACAACCGAGAAAAAGTTTTCACTTTGATCCAGTGATGTGACACTGCTAAACGGGTCGGTGAAACCAAGATTCATTAGGGTCTGGGGACTTGCTTATGCAGAGGGAATGTGTTAGGCACCCCCCGACATCCGTGTTGCCACGGTGACCGCCACTTTTCAAGAAACTATTATATGAATGTGTGTGTGAGAGTCAATGTGCTATTATTTGGAAGTAGTGCGAGGCCTCGTTCGCACCTATATATACAGGGTTTGAATTTATGTAAAAATTCAATTTTAAACAAGATATAGCAGTAATGTTTGGTAAAAGAGGTTTTTCAAACCCTTATGCTCAATAATAATTGAGACCTTATACACTTCTATTTTATTATTAAATGCTCGGCTTGATTGCTTTTATTTTTGAGATGCGAAGAATATTCGAGAAAATAATATACAAAGCAGTGCCGAATTCCTCATGGGTATGGAAACCATCGGAGGAAATCCGAACACCGGGAATAAATTTACAAGTTGCTTACAGCTAAAAGAGGTCCATCACGGGAACCGAATCTAGATTCAGTAGACTGAATCTGTGATCACATGATTCCTAAGCTCACATGATGCCGCAATTGATATAAACGCAGTAAGCAGTGTGTGTGTGTATATATATATATATATATATATATATATATATATATAAGCTGTAAATATATATATACAGACATGATCAACCACCACGAAGTACCTCCATGGGAGATCAGAAATGTAAATATGTAAAAGCGGTATATATATATATATATATATATATATATATATATATATATATATATATATTGACATGATCAACCACCACGAAGCACCTCTATGGGAGATCAGAAATGTAAATAAAGCGGTAAAAGCGATCTACCGCCACGGAGGAAACTCTAGGCGGGATGAAATGTATAGAAAACTGTAAAAACGGTAAACCGCCACGAAGTAAACTCCAGGGGGGACGAAATGTAATATATATATATATATATATATATATATATATATATGTTGTCGAACTTTGTTCGATGAGCTTGATATATATATATATATATATATATATATATATATATATATATATATATATATATATATATATATATATATTAAAGCTGTAAACGCACCGGATGTAAAATCCAGGCTCATCGAGCAATGTTCGACACATAGTTCATATATATATGTATGTATATATACGAAAGCATTTAAACGCACCAGACGTAATCTATCATCGAACAGATATATATATATATATATATATATATATATATATATATATATATATATATATATATATATATATATATATATATATATATATATACGAAAGCAGTTAAACGATCCAGACATAAGTCTAGGCTCAATCGAGGCATAACTCGATAATGTTAGTCCATATATAAAAATATATATATCTAAGTATATATATACAAACTGAAATGAAACCACGGACCGAAGTTCGGGCATACACACACAACACGACTCTCAACGTGAAGAATAGTGTGTGCAAAGATGAAGAGTAAGGCTTTAAAATGTGTAAGAAGACTTACAGTGGGCTGCCAAAGAAGACTTTAATAACTTGAAATTGATGAACACTCGGCTCCCGCCGGTAAAAAATTGATATATATGAGCTTACAAGTGTTTAAAATGAGAAAGCACTTAGTTTGGGGTGTGTACAGAGCAAATTGGACAGGGCTTCCTCGCTTTCTTCTCTTCTTAAAATGGCCACCCCAAGCCTTCTATTTATAGAGGGGGGAGCGGCAGGTGTACCTGCGGCTACCCGGGGTGTCCCGATCTTTGCGGGTCCTGTCGTCTCGAAGTACGTCCATGCGTGCAACGTGATGTCCACTCAAACTTTCATAATTGCAATCCGGGCATCCGACTGAGGTATGTAGGACCTTTTTCGGATCGCCATTGTCGAGAGTTACACAATGACATGGGATTAGAGGTTGTACAAAGTCAGGAAATGGGACCATGCCCTCCGGTCTTCATGCTTCAAATTCTATCCGTTAACCTGTATAATAGTCACTCGGGATTGGACTTCCTTGATTCTTATGGGACATTGCTGTGTAGAAATGTATGTCTAGAATGTTGAGATGGCGTGATATGGCGTCAAGGTGGCAAGATGATGACTTTGCCCCTCACTGGTGTTATCTCCAGTTTGGGCTGATAAAACAGACATTGCTCAGGGTTATCTCTGAGATTGGACTGCTGCAAATGTTGAAGGTCCTTAGTGTCATCTCTGAGGTGTGCATGTCTTCTCGGTATTATTGCCAGGTCTTGTATTGAGTGCCTCGGTGTAAGCGTCGAGTGCTCTGAAGCTAATTGCATGTATTTGAGACAAGCATTTTCGGGGTTATCTCCGGAACTGCATTCCTTGGGGTTATCTCCAAGGTTGGAATCTGCAACTCCCAGTGTTGGGACTGAGACGGAATATCTCAGGGTTACCTCTGGGATAAATCGGTCTTCTCCGGTGGAATTTTTGGTATTAAAACTGCAGGCCTCGGGGTTATCGCCGAGGTTAGAACTGATACTCCCGGTGTGTGTTCCGGGGTTGAAACTGAGGTTCCGGTAGTATCCGGACTGGATGTAAGCCATCTTCTAGGGTTATATCTGAAAGAGGAATCTGCTCTCCTATAATGTCAGTAACAGGTGTGTAGAATATTTCGAGTGTCTACAGTTGCCCCTCTTTATCATATTCATACAATATAATGGCATGGATAGGATAAAGAATCCTAGACACTTAAAATGCAACAGATAAACATGATGTCATGTGGAGTAATATGATGCATATGGATTGCTTTCCAACATGTTGAGGATGATTGTCGGCTCCCTGTTGCTTCTACCGGTGATGGTAATGACGGCGAGCTTGGATGTGCGACCCAAACCTATTAGGATGTTGATGTTGGGATTATCACCAAAGTCCTTAATCCTGGATACAGACTTTACTCCAAAGAGGTTCCTCTCATGTGCAAGAGATCTGTGGGGATAAAACTTCGTCTGTTTGAGGATGTGTATAACATATCCCATCATCGATCCTCCCCGATGATGTTGATCCTCCCTGGTTTGTATCGCCAGGACATATCAATGTTATGTTGGATTTACTGCCAATAGTATGCGTTGTCAAGGCTGCCCGACCTTCATTGACGTGTAAACCAACGGTTGACCACGCGTTGTAACCCCCGTTGGGGATCTCTTTGATCCTCTGCTGACGTGTATAGCAACGGATGAACTCCCTGCTGGAGATGAATGCCAAGGCTGTTTGCCCTTTGTTGATGTGTGTATCAACTGATGAACTCATCGGATGGTTTTCGATGCGACGTTGGGTTTACTTGCCAACGGCTGAACTGACGTTAAGGTTACTTGACCTTTGTTGACATGTGCATCAATGAAAAATATGTGTTGTAGCCCCTGCTAGGGATCTCTTGGATCGTCGCTGATGTGTGTATCAGTGGAACATGCGTTGTAACCCCTGCCAGGGATACGCGTTGGATCATCGTTGATGTGTGTGTCAACGGATAATATACGTTGTAACCCCCACCAAGGACCTGTTTGTGGACAGATGACCATGCATTGTAACCCCCGCTGGGGATTTGCTTGTTCATCACTGATGTGTATCATCGAAATATGCGATGTAACCCCCACCGGGGATCTGTTTGTGGACAGATAACCATGCGTTGTAACCCCCGCCGGAGATACATTTGAAAGGATTAGGGTGATGACCTTGAATTAACGGCATTGGACCTCTGTACGGTATTGCCGAGTGTGATCTGCAACGACTTGGATCTTTGGTATAGTATACCATGTGTTCAGGCGAATACAAATGAATGATATGAAAGCCATAGTAGGGCCCAGAAGAACCCGGATTTTAGGCTATTCCGCTCAATCGCGTAGCGTTTTTATCTCTGATTTGGCCTTTTCAGCTTGTAAGAACTCCTTTACAACTCGAACTGGATCGAGTCGGAGGGGTGGGACCCAAATAGGGGTGCCGCAGGTATTGCAGCCAACCGTGGCTACTAAATGCCTGCAGGTTGCTTTCATAAGTCATTTTTAAGTTGTGTCGCGAAGGAAAACTGAGAGCTCTTTTTCAGATCTACTGAGTTCGGACGTCTTTCTCCAAATTCTGTCACCGTACAAGTGTTCTACACTGTCTTGGTAACGTATGCATATACTCTTTTCCAGTTTTTATCCATTGGAAAATGACTTATCACATAAAATGCATTTAAGCACATAGTAGTGATTATGTATGCTCAAATAACTTGATAAAAAATATTCAACATAGTAAATGTTAGTATTAAACCATGCTGAACATATTGACGTGAAAAAATTTGACTTTTAAAATAGTCAAATTGGCACCCTTTTTTTGCTATTTCTTATCCTATTTGAGGACAAATGAGCAAAGGTGAAAAAGCAAAGTAATCCTGATAATTAGGATACCCTTATGGATTGATGACTTTAATTTTTTTCTTTTAATGCAAATAGTTTGTATATGACTGTGGGCAGGTGTGCTACTGAATGGCCACCTAGTCATGCCTACGTGCATGTGGATAGTCCTATTTATAGAGGAAACTATGGCAAAATTCCAAAATGTAGGCATTGAGTAGTCATGCATTTTTAACTCTCTGTAGACGTATGTTAAAATAATGCATGCATGCATGTAGACTTAAAAACAAAAAGAAAGGAAGATCAAACAAATAAAAGAAGTAAATATATACACTTTCAAAGTAAGACTAAATTGATTTAAATCAATATTGGACAATATTAGAATAATAGTTCCCCGGTAACGGTGCCAAAAACTTATTGGTCGAAATACCGATCACTAAACACGCGCAAGTATACGCAGTCTAACAAGTAATAAAATGATAAGAAGTGTGTCGTACCCATGAGGAACTATGATTAATATTTACCAAGTATCGATTGTTTATCGATAAAATCTTATTCGAACAGCAGTAAATGGAAGGGTGATTAATCTAGTTATACTACTTAACAAAGTAAGTAAATGGATAGCGAATGGAATTCTAAGGAATTACAAGCTATGGTCACAACTTCACCCCCACACAGGCATTCTGTCGAACACCTGGCGTGTTATGTTTCATCAAACTAGCTACCCTTTCTCACTTTGGTCTTAATGGTCACGACAATTTGTCGACCGAGAACGCACAGGTGCCTATGCACCTCTGTCGAGGTATGCACAAACATAACCTCTCTAGATCCACCCAAAAGGGAATAGAACAGAAAAAAACGTCCAAGCTAGATGCAATCCTACATATGTCTATGTGAATCAATCATAACAAGGATTTAAGCATAAGTTCTCAATAAGGTCGTACGTGGCGCACAGAGATATGTCTATTCTATGCACAACTTATGCAGTCGAAACCCACAATCACATGCTAATATATTTAGGTGTAAATCTATAATTCTTCTGTCGATATTATGCAGATTACCAAAATCATCACTAATATCTTAGTGAGAATCATAAAGCACAAATATATTAAACTAAATCATATGGTGCCAACCAAAGAGATAAAGACGGTCAATTCAAATAACAAAGGGATCCATTATAACCATAGAGCCAATATTCAGTTCATAGTTAATAAACCAAATAAAAGTAGCAAATAAGACGACATTTATAGATTACAAAATCAGAGAGGATAAATGGATAGAAGAAACTCTGTCAAAGTGTGACGCCCCCAAAATTAGGTATACATCACCCATCTTGGGTCATCAGATACATAGTACAAAATACAAATATAACTTACTAATACAACTGTCGTGTACAATACGACAAAACATAAACTGTGAGTTCGAATACAAATATTATCTTCTAGAGAGTATTCATACTCAAAAGGAGTCCTCATTACATTTATTAACACACCATTACATAGAATAGTGAGGACTACTAACTAATACTATCATTCGGACCATCACTCCGTTCCCCGACTTGCCCCAGCTACGTTCTCATTTCCTGAAGAGAACAGTGAAAGAAAGGGTGAGCTCAACTAGCCCAGTAAGAAATATTATGACTAAGATAATGCAGAATAAATTATCATTAGCCTTCAACAATGTTAAACTGATAAAATATAATAGACATCAAGTTTAACTGCAGTGGAAAAAGCAATCCATTAAAAGAGTCAAGTAGAAAATAAACTCTACTATCTTTTATGATTTAAAAAGTTTTTCAACACTGTGATCGCTGAGACTCAGCTTAATAAAATAATCCACATCATCGAATCACCCCTGCACTACGGCCAAGGATATTCGTATATTCATTAATGGTCATGATCATGCCAACAACTGTCCATCAATGCACTACGGGCCAATGAGGACATTTACCACATCATTTGTAACATTACGGTCATGATTATACCGAATAATCCCTGGTCATAATCATACCAAGTCCATCTATGCACTACAGGCCACAGATGACTTTCAACATTTTATAAACATGAGGATGATGACAATGATATAAGAATTCAATAAAACAAGTTCAAGAATTAATTTATCCAGGAATTAATAACGTCCAAATTGTCAACATGATACTGCTTTGTGGAGTAAAATTCAAGAATGATCAGGAGAATATTTTCATGAATAGATACTAGATGAAGCGCAAATGTCAAGGATATTCCACAAATTTCATGGAGTATAGAAGTCAAAACTTAACCAACTGAGTATAATAAAGAATGGAATAACAAAAGAAATCACCATGCATGCGATAGACCGCACAGACAGGTTATTCCAACAGAATAATAAATAATGGAACCAGGTCCGGCGTAAACGCACAGACAGGATATTCCGACAGAATAATAAATAATGGAACCAGGTCCGGCGTAAACGCACAGACAGGATATTCCGACAGAATAATAAATAATGGAACCAGGTCCGGCATAAACGCACAGACAGGATATTCCGACAGAATAATAAATAATGGAACCAGGTCCGGTGTAAAACACACAGACAAGATGTTCCAACAGAATAAAAACGGAATCAGGTCCGGTGTAAAACACACAGACAGGATGTTCCAACAGAATAATAGAAGAATGTCACCAAGTATAGGGTAGACCGCGTATACAGGTTATTTCAACAGAATAATAAGAAATAGAATAACAACAGTTCTCTTCATGAATAAGAAAGAATAACACCCCTTACCGTTTTAAAGAAGAGCTGAAATAAGGAAGTAGTTAAGTAGCAGAATACTCTTCTTCTCTCTCTCTATAGTTTCTCTCTATAGTTTCTCTCTCTAGAGTTCAGTGAATTCGTAAGAAATAATGAAGGAATGAGCTGCTATTTATAGAAAAATAGAATGCATAGTAACTAATCTATGAACGGTCCAAATTGATTACTTTAATCTGACGGTCCATATTTAAAGAAAAATCTTTTAAATAAAATATAATATATTCTATTTATAGAATAACTTTAATAAAGTATTCTGTTTTATATAAAAAGATGTTTCTGTTTTATTACGTTAATAATACGAATAAAACAAAACGTCATTATCGCTAAATAATTCATATTATTAACTGACAATAATTGAATCAAACCGAGTGACTTCTCACATAAGCATTAATAATCAATACCGTGTGCTACTATGCAACCACACGTATTACTGTACTTTTACTACCGAGTAGTTCAACAGTAACAATGGTAAAACATCCGCCGTTATTTTTAATAAAATATTTTTGTCGTTTTCTCAATCCGACAATAATTTTGTTGTGGGGTCCACCAATGATTGTGCTGTTGTACGAATATTCTCTGTTAAAACGAATATTCCCCGACCAATCGAATATTATATAACAACTTGCGTACTTTATAAAATTTATAAATATTACCCATAACTATAACATTATATCAAATTAACTCCATAATATTCAAAAATGATATTTATAGAAAATTCATCTTTATTTATAAAAGTTGGGGTCTTACAACCTCCCCTTCTTATGAAATTTCACCCTCGAAATTAGGGTACGTACCTGGTATGTTGAAGAGGTAAGGATACCTTGATTTCATTTCAGATTCTAACTCCCAAGTCATTTCCTCAACATCGTGGTTTCTCCACAAAACTTTGACTTGAGGTATAACCTTGGAGCGTAGAATATGTTCCTTCTTATCCAAGATTTGAACAGGAACTTCTTCATACGTCAAATCCTCCGCTATTTCGTCCGGTTCTAACTCAATAATGTGGTTCGGGTCTTCCACATATTTGCGTAACATGGATATGTGAAAAACGTTATGAACACGAGACATACTTGGCGGTAAAGCGAGTCTATAAGCCACAGTTCCTACTCGATCGAGGATTAAAAATGGACCGATGAATCGAGGATTGAGCTTTCCTCTCTTTCCAATTCTCGTAACTCCTTTCCATGGAGCAACACGTAAGAACACATGATCTCCTACATCGAATTCCACGTCCTTTCGATGAAGATCAGCATAACTCTTTTGTCGATCTTGTGAGGTTTTTATACGTTGTCGGATCGTTTGAATCTTTTCTGTAGTCATACGTACCAACTCCGGTCCCAACAACGTTGCTTCACCCACCTCATCCCAGCATACTGGAGAACGATATTTTCTTCCATACAATGCTTCGAATGGAGCCATGCCAATACTTGCTTGATAACTGTTGTTGTAGAAAAACTCCACCAATGGTAAGAACTTGTCCCAACTTCCCTTGAAGTCAAAGACACAGAGTCTTAATAGATCTTCAAGAGTTTGAATAGTCCTCTCTGATTGTCCGTCCGTCTGAGGATGATATGCTGAACTAAATCGTAACTCCATGCCCATAGCTTTTTGTAAACTAACCCAAAATCGTGAAGTGAATCTTGGGTCTCGGTCAGAAACTATGGATACTGGCATACCATGCAGTCTTACAATCTCGTTTATGTACATACGAGCAAGACGTTCAAGTGTATAAGTTTCTCGTATCGGTAAGAAATGAGCAGACTTGGTCAATCTATCAACAATGACCCAAATCGCATCAATACCTTGAGAAACCCTTGGAAGACCGGTAACGAAATCCATGGTAATGTGCTCCCACTTCCATTCTGGAATTTTAAGTGGTTGCAATGGACCTTTTGGTACTTGATGCTCCGCTTTGACTCGTTGACAAGTTAGACACCTTGAGATAAACAACGCTATCTCTCTCTTCATATTGCTCCACCAAAATGTATGACGAAGATCATGATACATTTTGGTACTTCCAGGATGGATTGCAAACGGTGTGTTGTGCGCCTCCATCATGATTTCATACTTTAAATCAGGGTTGTTAGGAACACAAAGTCTGGAGTTGACTCGAAGTATTCCTTCTTCATCGATTCTTGCTTCCGGCATAGAACCTTCTTGCACTTTCTTCCTCATACGCATCAGCTCCAGGTCTGTAGCTTGAGCAGCTTTAACTTTATCGATTAAAGTTGGTTCTACTCGTATATTCGCCATCATCACATGGGTCCCTGGAGTCTTTAACTCTATCTCCATCCTTTGCAAATCACACAAAATGGGTCTTTGTGTTGACAATATCGCACTCGTACTTGCATATGATCTTCTACTCAATGCGTCAGCTACCACGTTCACTTTTCCAGGATGATATTGAATGGTATGATCATAATCTTTCAACAGTTCAAGCCAACGTCGTTGTCGCATGTTGAGTTCCTTTTGAGTGAAGAAATATTTAAGGCTTTTATGATCCGTAAACATCTCCACCTTCTCCCCGTACAAGTAATGCCTCCAAATTTTAAGTGCAAAGACAACAGCTGCCAACTCTAGATCATGAGTAGGATAATTCCTCTCTTATTCCTTGAGTTGTCTTGATGCATAGGCTATGACTTTTCCATGTTGCATGAGAACGCATCCCAACCCTTTGCTCGAAGCATCACTGTAGATAACAAATCCCTCCGAGCCAGATGGTATTGTTAGAACAAGTGCTGAAATGAGTCTCCTCTTGAGTTCTTGAAAACTCTGCTCACATTCTTCGCTCCAACCGAACTTTGTATCTTTCCGAGTCAGCTGAGTTAACGGAGTAGCGATTCGAGAAAATCCTTCCACGAATCTCCGATAATAACCAGCCAAACCAAGAAAGCTACGTACTTCGGTCACTGATTTAGGTTGCTCCCAGCTTTGAATAGCTTCAATCTTTGCCGGGTCAACCGATATTCCACGACTTGATACTACGTGCCCAAGGAATGCTACCTCTTCCAGCCAGAACTCGCATTTCTTTAACTTGGCATAAAGTTTGTATTCACGAAGCTTTTGGAGTACCAACCTCAAGTGTTGCTCATGATCTTCACGGCTTTTGGAATAAACAAGGATGTCATCGATAAAGACGATCACAAAGTGATCCAAATATTCCTTGAATACCCTGTTCATCATATCCATGAAGGCAGCAGGAGCATTAGTCAATCCAAAAGACATAACTAAGAATTCATAATGCCCATACCGAGTTCTGAAAGCCGTCTTTGGAATATCCTCAGTTCTAACCTTCAGCTGATGATATCCAGAACGAAGATCGATCTTTGAAAAGAATTGTGCTCCTTGCAACTGGTCAAACAGGTCATCAATACGTGGCAATGGGTACCTATTTTTGATGGTGACATGATTCAACTCCCGATAATCAATACAAAGTCGCATACTCCCATCTTTCTTCTTTACGAACAGAACAGGAGCACCCCAAGGAGAAGTACTAGGACGAATAAAACCAATGTCTAACAATTCCTGCAGTTGGGTCTTTAACTCCTGAAGTTCAATAGGAGCCATTCGATATGGGGCTTTGGAAATGGGTTTTGTACCGGGTTCAAGGTCGATACAAAATTCAATTTCACGCTCTGGGGGTAGGCCAGGAAGTTCTTCGGGAAATACGTCAGGAAATTTATTAACAACAGAAATATCATTCAAAGCTGACGTATTTTTGTTTAGATCTGTGACATGAGCTAAGAAAGCTTGACATCCGTTTTTTAATAAACGAATAGCTTTATGGCTTGAGATGACAGTGATTGATTTTAATGGTTTGGTTGCTTGAATTCGCATAATAGGTCGATTAGGAATATAAAAGCTAACAACCTTACGAAAACAATCAATTTTTGCATGATAAGTAGTTAACCAATCAATCCCTAGAATCACGTCAAATGCAAGTATTTTTAATGAAATAAGATCGATAGGTAATGTGTGGGTACCAACTTGAACCAAACAAGATTTATAAACCGTGGATGTAATGAAGGTTTCTCCCAATGGAGTTTCAACTGCTAAGTCAAAGTCTAATTTCTCCGGAATCAAACTTAATCGATGAGCGCAAGTAGGAGAAATAAAAGAATGGGTAGAACCGGTATCAAATAAAGTATAGACTTCGTTAGAGTTTATGATAAGCTTACCCGTGATGACCTCATTCGGGTTCCTTGCTCTCTGGGAGTTCACAACAAACGCTCTCCCTTGCACAACCGGTTTTGACTTTTCTGGGACGGTCTTTGGTGCCTCCATCCTAGCTGAATTTGTCTTCGGTAAACGACAAAATCGGGCTAAATGACCTTCTCTTCCACAATTATAACATGCTTTGGACGGCATCGCGCAGTTTGGACTGATGTGCCCCTCCCCTCCGCATTTGAAACATATGATAGGTGTTCGTTCTCCTTCCTTAACGACAGGTGCTGGTGCTGACGTCTTTCCATCATTGTTGAATCTCCTCTTCTTGAAATGCCCATTCTTATTGTTTTGGCCCTGATTACCACCGAAGTGGTTACCATTTCTGGCCTGTTGATTCCCTCCACGCTTGTTGTCACCGCTTCGATGACTGCTCTCACTGGTATTATCATTTTGTCGACTGCTCTCTTTTGGTTGCGTTGACTCGTTATCGCGCTCCACTAACTGAGCCCTATTCACAACATCTGAATACAAACACAGTTTATGAGAAACAAGATGTTGACGTATCTCCGGCTTCAAACCTCTTAAAAACATCCGCGTCATTCTTTCTTTATTATCCACCAGGTGGGACGCAAACCGGGATAACTCCGCAAATTTTGCCTCGTACTGCGACACGGTCATATTATTCTGCTCCAATTTGATGAACTCCACCTCCTTCATGTGACGAATACTCTAGGGAAAGTATTTGTCGTTAAACAGCTCTTGGAACTTCTCCCAAGACATCTTCAGTGCGGCAGGTTGAGTACGTTTTATCGATTCCCACCAGTAATCTGCCTCTCCTCGCAACATAAAGGCGGCAAAGGGAACCTTTTGCTCCTCGGAGCAACCCAAGACATCAAATATCTTGGTGATCTGCTTTATCCATGTTTCAGCTACAAGTGGTTTGGGTTCTCCCTTAAACTCCGGTGGTCCCAGCTCCTTAAACTGTTTAGCGGTGACCGCCTGAGAGTTTCCAGTATTTCCACATACGTTGTGGACAGGAGCCGCTTTCACCTGTTGTTGCATGAATTGCATAAAACCTCTGAACATTCCATCATTCATCATCTGGTCAGTGTTGTTGTTTGCATGAGGATTGTCACCTTCCTGATGAACATTATCCTGATTATTGATATGTGGTGAATCAACAGTCGCCTGTGCTCCATTGCTATTCTCAACATTCTCAGATGCCATTTTCAGATACTGCCACAAAATAAAAGTTAATTGATATGTCATATATTATCCTTATATTATGACCGACCAATTAAATACCATGCAAATAAACTTAGGTAGGTCATACTAGCGAAGGAATTCCCCGTCTCTCCCCTCCTAGTTCTATTCTCACATCTTAGCCAGGGATCATATCCCTAAGCTCTGATACCAACTGTGACGCCCCCAAAATTAGGTATACATCACCCATCTTGGGTCGTCAGATACATAGTACAAAATACAAATACAACTTACTAATACAACTGTCGTGTACAATACGACAAAACATAAACTGTGAGTTTGAATACAAATATTATCTTCTAGAGAGTATTCATACTCAAAAGGAGTCCTCATTACATTTATTAACACACCATTACATAGAATAGTGAGGACTACTAACTAATACTATCATTCGGACCATCACTCCGTTCCCCGACTTGCCCCAGCTACGTTCTCATTTCCTGAAGAGAACAGTGAAAGAAAGGGTGAGCTCAACTAGCCCAGTAAGAAATATTATGACTAAGATAATGCAGAATAAATTATCATTAGCCTTCAACAATGTTAAACTGATAAAATATAATAGACATCAAGTTTAACTGCAGCGGAAAAGCAATCCATTAAAAGAGTCAAGTAGAAAATAAACTCTACTATCTTTTATGATTTAAAAAGTTTTTCAACACTGTGATCGCTGAGACTCAGCTTAATAAAATAATCCACATCATCGAATCACCCCTGCACTACGGCCAAGGATATTCGTATATTCATTAATGGTCATGATCATGCCAACAACTGTCCATCAATGCACTACGGGCCAATGAGGACTTTTACCACATCATTTGTAACATTACGGTCATGATTATACCGAATAATCCCTGGTCATAATCATACCAAGTCCATCTATGCACTACAGGCCACAGATGACTTTCAACATTTTATAAACATGAGGATGATGACAATGATATAAGAATTCAATAAAACAAGTTCAAGAATTAATTTATCCAGGAATTAATAACGTCCAAATTGTCAACATGATACTGCTTTGTGGAGTAAAATTCAAGAATGATCAGGAGAATATTTTCATGAATAGATACTAGATGAAGCGCAAATGTCAAGGATATTCCACAAATTTCATGGAGTATAGAAGTCAAAACTTAACCAACTTAGTATAATAAAGAATGGAATAACAAAAGAAATCACCATGCATGCGATAGACCGCACAGACAGGTTATTCCAACAGAATAATAAATAATGGAACCAGGTCCGGCGTAAACGCACAGACAGGATATTCCGACAGAATAATAAATAATGGAACCAGGTCCGGCGTAAACGCACAGACAGGATATTCCGACAGAATAATAAATAATGGAACCAGGTCCGGCATAAATGCACAGACAGGATATTCCGACAGAATAATAAATAATGGAACCAGGTCCAGTGTAAAACACACAGACAGGATGTTCCAACAGAATAAAAATGGAACCAGGTCCGGTGTAAAACACACAGACAGGATGTTCCAACAGAATAATAGAAGAATGTCACCAAGTATAGGGTAGACCGCGTATACAGGTTATTCCAACAGAATAATAAGAAATGGAATAACAACAGTTCTCTTCATGAATAAGAAAGAATAACACCCCTTACCGTTTTAAAGAAGAGCTGAAATAAGGAAGTAGTTAAGTAGCAGAATACTCTTCTTCTCTCTCTCTATAGTTTCTCTCTCTAAAGTTCAGTGAATTCGTAAAAAATAATGAAGGAATGAGCTGCTATTTATAGAAAAATAGAATGCATAGTAACTAATCTATGAACGGTCCAGATTGATTACTTTAATCTGACGGTCCATATTTAAAGAAAAATCTTTTAAATAAAATATAATATATTCTATTTATAGAATAACTTTAATAAAGTATTCTGTTTTATATAAAAAGATGTTTCTGTTTTATTACGTTAATAATACGAATAAAACAAAACGCCATTATCGCTAAATAATTCATATTATTAACTGACAATAATTGAATCAAACTGAGTGACTTCTCACATAAGCATTAATAATCAATACCGTGTGCTACTATGCAACCACACGTATTACTGTACTTTTACTACCGAGTAGTTCAACAGTAACAATGGTAAAACTTCCGCCGTTATTTTTAATAAAATATTTTTGTCGTTTTCTCAATCCGACAATAATTTCGTTGTGGGGTCCACCAATGATTGTGCTGTTGTACGAATATTCCCTGTTAAAACGAATATTCCCCGACCAATCGAATATTATATAACAACTTGCGTACTTTATAAAATTTATAAATATTACCCATAACTATAACATTATATCAAATTAACTCCATAATATTCAAAAATGATATTTATAGAAAATTCATCTTTATTTATAAAAGTTGGGGTCTTACACAAAGCCCCTTCAATCTCCACGCAATCTGCTCCTTTCAAGCTTTCCAATCCGTGTCACTCGTTGCTCTCGTGCTTTAAAGAAAAACCAAAACTTCTCCCTAATCTACCTAATCTATATTTACAGACATCAACTAAGAGAAAGAAAGAGAAATTACAAAGAAAAACTACAAACTAAGGTAAGCTATATGATAAACATCAGAGAGCTACAGTGATGCCTCCATGTTATATACTCCTACTTCCTTTTGCTAGGTCAAAATCACATGGTCTCTTCCTGAGCACAGGAGGTGGCACCGCGGCGCGGGCCACCAAGATTTAGATAACGCTGCAGCGCCACATAGAAATCAGGGACATGGAGCTCGTGCTGCAGCGCGAGCTTAATAAGCTTCAGTGGCTCCGCGGCGTGAATGTGATGTCAGCAAGGACCATGGGGTGGCGCTGTGGCGTGGCAATTAAGCCTGGAGTTGGCACCGCGGTGCGAGTGTGAGGGAAATGCCTGTTTTACCCCTTTTAAGCTGGAAAAGCACTGTAAAGCTCTGCAATACATCAGTTAAGCACAATAACACTATAATCATTTAAAAACATATAAACTCTACGAGAACAGATAACTATTTAAGTCATAAAATATCCGATTCGCGGGTATAAATTCCACTCATCAGCACCATTCCATACTGACGGTGGTCCCTATAGCTGAGGGTTTCACTCATTATCACCTACAATTGGAGTTGTTGACAGCGGATGTCAACATATGGATTCCATATTCTGGGGAGCATTTGGCCATTGGATTTGAGGATGGGTACCCGACTGGTGTCGAGTACGTGATTTCCACCCGTAGGGTTCCTCTCTTCACAAATGGAGGATGGGAGCTCTATTTAGGATAACATGCTATTAGGAGCACCACATGAAAGATTCGTATACCGATCTTGCTTCCTACCAGGCGTTATTGACCTGTGTCGCAGTCACCCGTCATTGATATCCCATTGTTGGGTGTTGACGATTTTGCATTGTCAAAGGGTCCTTGCACTCAGGATGAATTCCAGCATTGGTGGATTCCTCGTACTATTGGAGCCCAGACCTGCGCCACTCAGTTCATGGGGGATATAGTTCGAGGATCCGTGATGATGACGGATTGGCTAGCCTATGTCTGTGATCCGACTCATGTGACACAGATTGACAGCTTGACTAAGCGACTGGACCGGGAACATTTCTTTATCAGGCATGTGGGCAGAGATCCGATAGAGGCAGATTCGTTTGATCCTTCCAGCGCAAGAACTGGCCCCTCAGCTGACCCATTTGGCTTTGCCGGTGCAGATCCTCCTTTGTATAGGCTTGATATCCCTGTTGATAGGGATCCAGTGACTTAGAAGGAGTTACATCAGGTGGACAGGATTGATGATGTAGATATTGACACCATTGTCTTCTTCTGATGTGTATTCTTGTTATCTCTTTTGATAGACCTTTGTTAGCTATTGGGTGGCTGTGCCCCATTCTCTCTATATCTTTTGATAGGCCTCTATTAGTAGTAGGGCGCATGTGCCCCATTTCCCTATATTTTTAGTTGTATAGAGATGATGTATATAGATGATGATGTATTTAGAAATGTATGTACTGTCTTCTATTCCCTGCATCATATTGCCATCTATTATCTATTATGCATGTATCATGTTATGCATATGTATGTATGTCCAGAGATATTCAGCATTGACCCCTGGATGGTATTATGATACGGCCCACACAGATGTCTTCTTCGACAGTCAGCCGCATAGATCACACCCCGCCATTACTGGTGGCATCCCGTATGAGATATTGGTATGATAGTATGTCACCCCCAGATAGGGTGACCATAGATCAGCTGTTGTAGCATACCATGACCCTTTTGATGTTTCAAGTTCCAGCAGGATTTGTGGAGGGCATGCTAGAGCGCTGGGTACCGGAGAGGTAGGTTTTCCAGTTTGGGACCCAAGAGTTAACTCTGACTTTAAAGGAGTATGCACGTTTGACGATGCTGCCACTTGACAGACCTTGCGTGCATATGGCCATTGGTGACAAGAGCCGACAGTTTATGACTCTCACCGGGCTGAGGCGAAGAGTTGTGCAGGATGAGATCACATCCGGTCGCGTGATATCCCAGCATTTGTTGATTGACAGATTTGGCTATGATGATAGTTATGCTCAGTATTCTGGGGATATCACCGTACCAGAGGACCAGTGGCATTTGGCCAGAGTGGATGCATTGATGCTGTGTGTATTATCATATGTGTACATGCCACGATACATGGATGAGTTGGACATCGGCGTTATTATGGTAGTGAGAGCTCTCAGGGAGGGTCGCACCATTATTCTGATGATCATGGCAGAGACACTGAGGTCAGCCACGTTTTGCAGCACTTATCCTGCAGGGGTATTTTTAGACAGTTCGGTCATGCTATACGTGTGGTTTATGTCACACTTGAGACCAATTGGCACACTCAGACAACACGGGTATTGTTTCACCCATGAGATAGCTATGTCGTATTCCTTCCAGCCTACGGAGTGTACAGATCCTGCATCTTGGTCCATTTTCTTGGCTAATATTGTAGATCCGTTTGCTATCTTATCGTGTTTAGGGCCCAGTTCGCCATACAGTTTTATTACTCATGCTCCGGGCATGGATTATCTCCCTCTGGCTGGTTTGAGGAGCATGACTACCTACCACCCACTGGCTGTGATGTCGCAGTTTGACCAGTTCCAAGACTTTCATCCTTTTGATGGGGCGTTAGGTCAGCGCTTAGCTTCTCGCCATCTATCAGTAGAGGACCGATCCCATGTGTATGCTTGTTAGGATCAGCGTGAGATAGCTATTTTTTTTGTTAGCCATCCTGATTATTCGCTAGAGTATTCTACGTGGATAGAGACAGAGATTTCATCGGCTGCGGTAGTATCCAAAGTGCCGAGCATTGCTTCAAATAGTGGAGATCCCATGGAGGACATTGATTCTCCCACCAAGGTGGAGCCATTTACTGGATTGCTAGTAGTTCTCTTAGATTCTCCCAGTACTAGCACTGTCGTGATTCAGCATTCAGCACAGTACTTTGAGCAGAGTCTTTATTTGATGACCTTTGAGAGAGATCAGGCTAGAGCCCTGATGTTGACAGCTCTTGATGGGAGAGACGCAGCTCTGTTAGAGAGGGACGAGGCATTAGCTCGTAGAGATGCCGCTGTTGATGAGCGGGATGAGGCCAGATCAGCCAAAGATGTAGTGATAGTTGAGCGGGATAGCGCCATATCAGCCCGAGACGTAGCCTTCACAGATAGTACTATAGTGAGGTCCTTTACCACTGGCATGCTTGTCGAGATGAGTGCATTCATTGATGAGCATCGCGTCACCATGCAGATGGCCTCAAACTTGCTGGCTCGTGTGGATATCCTTGTACAGGAGACCACAACATTACCTCCTTCTCCTAAGAGAGATGCTATGTTAGATCTGCTAGCTCGTATGCATACCGATCTGTAGATAGCCTTGTATTTTCATGCACATACTAGCTTAGCCATTTTGTCATGTACAGTTTACATTGTGCATATCAAATAGTATTATATATAGCAGGAAAATATATTTTTGATCACTTCCCTTTTAAATATCCCTGAATACTTGTTTGATATTAGTTTGGTTCTTTAGGGCTTGTGATCTTGATGTATTCTGACCTCCACCTTGCTGGATGGACATTGAGTTGTCTCTGGATAGTTCAAAATGGATCATGGATCTGTGTATATCCCTACCATCTTTGGTGTTTTAGGACTGGTTTCTGTATGAAAATGTGGAGAGGAGTGTGGCTTTCCTCTCTGAGATTAACCGCACCACAGATGGTCGCCAGTACTCCTATGTAGGAGGAGCCTAGTTAATTCCATCTCTTATGGATTGTTGTTGCTCTTTGAGGTATAACCGCAACTTAGATGGTCGCCGAATCTCCTATTTAGGAGGAGTTTAGGTAATTCCATCCCTTTGGTTTGAAGCCAATGAAATGTGTTGGATTGAAGTTTGATCCCAGTACCATTGACAAGTATTTGTGTTTTGGTAGGGAGTTAGACCAAACCATGAATGGCTGCCTACGTACTCCTATTGAAGAGGAGATCAGGTCTGCGTAGTTCGAACCTGATGTAAGAGGTTCAACACTGTTTATGGCAGAAAGGCTGTAGGAATTTTTTGTTATTTTTTTTGTTTTTGTAAGGAAAAAGATGTAGCAGTGATTTTGTTGTTTTTGTTTTATTGCGACCGGGCCATATAAAATATAGTTTCCTACATACTCTCGTGTATCAAAGAGATCAGGTCGACGTAGTTCGCCCCTCAGGATAAGTTAAAAAGTGCGATCCCATGTGTAGGTCAGACTGCGGGGAAGAAAGATTAATCCCATGTACAAGTCAAATTGTGGGGAAGAAAGTTTAATCCCATGTTTGGGGACAAACTACAAGTGTGAAAGGTTCAATCCCTAGTGGGATAACCAGAGTTGAGTAAAGGTTAAAAACCAAGCGAAGAGGAAGGGATCTGATGATCCAAAAACCAGGATGCTGGCTTGAAAAGTGTGTTTCCCTGAGGGGTGCAGTTGTGAAGAAAAGTTGTATGTAATGAAGGGTTAAAGAACCAGAATGACTGGTGATCTGATGATCCAACGCCATGATGTTTGCTTGATGGTAATTTCAAACATAGTACCATTTCACGGTGTCCGAGTTGATAAGCTGTGGAAATTCATCGATGTCCATTTCCTGCAATTTGAGAGCACCTCCTGTCAATACCTCCTTGACAATAAACGGGCCTTCCCAGTTAGGAGTGCATTTTCCCTTAGACCGATCTTGGTTGTCAATGATCTTCTTCAAAACTAACTCATGTTGTTTAAACTGCCGTAGCTGGACTTTTCTATTATAGGATCTGGCGATCCTTTGTTGATATAAATGACCATGGAAGATAGCCGCGGTTCGCCTTTCATCTATTAGAGATAATTGGTTATACTTATCTTGTATCCATTGATCTTCATCCCGCTGAGCTTCAATCAACACTCTGAGGGATTCTATTTCTACTTCTATGGGGAGTACTGCTTCCATCCCATAGGTTAATGCATAGGGGGTTGCCCCAGTTGAAGTGCACATTGACGTTCTGTAGGCTAACAGAGTAAGAGGCAATAGGTTAGGCCATCCTTTGTGGTTGGCGGACATCTTTTGCATGATCTTCGTGATATTTTTGTTAGCCGCTTCAACAGCACCATTCATCTTTGGATGGTAGATGACGGAGTTAAGGTGTTTGATGTGAAATTTACTGCATAACTCCTCCATCATTTTGTTGTTGAGGTTCTTAGCATTGTCTAATACAATCATCTGTGGTTGTCCATATCGATAAATGACATTGTTTTTTATGAAAACAATGATGACTTCTTTGGTAACCCTGGGGAAGGAGGCTTCTTCTACCCACTTAGTAAAGTAGTCGATCATAGTGAAGATAAAGCGATGTCCATTACTGACTTTAGGCTCGATGGGCACGATCACGCCCATTCCCCACATTGAGAAGGGCCAAGGCGAACTTATATTGTGGAGCTCCTGTGGAGGGGCGTGGATAGCATTCCCATGAATTTGGCACTGATAAAATCTCTTAACGTAGTCATTGCAGTCAGCCTTGAGAGAAAGCCAATAATGTCATGTTCTTAGTATCTTCTTTACAAGTAAAGGGCCGCTCATGTGTGGGCCACATACTCCACCATGAACCTCATCCATGAGTCTCTAAGCTTGATCCTTATCCAGCCATCTGAGGAGACCTAGTCCTTCATCTTTCTTGTAGAGTGCATCTCCGTTCAGGTAAAATTTCATAGCTAGTCGATGAATCTGCCTTTTCTCAGTCAGGCTCACCTCAGCGGGTGTAGATCCATCTCATAAGTACTCCTTGATATGCTGATACCAAGGTTGTTGGATGAGAGGTAGCTCATTCGATACTTCTCCAACATAGTTCCCATAGGCTGATGCCTTTTGCAGGGCTAATGTGACGCTTGGCATGTGTTCCTTGTCAAGTATGTGAATCAAGGAGGCCAAAGTTGCTAATGCGTCTACGAAGTCATTCCTATTATGAGAAATGTGTAGAAAGAAGATCTCTTCGAACTCCGAAGCCATCTGTAAAACTTGCCCATGGTAAGGCAGCAAATGTAGCTCTTTGGCTTGATAGATTCCCATGGATTGTTTGACTACCAACTCTTAATCACCAAAGACAGTTAACCGCCTGATGCCCATTGAACGGGCAAGTTTTAGCCCCATAATACAGCCTTCATACTCAGCTGTGTTATTGGTGCTGACAAACTGCAATTTGACGGTGACGGGATACTGCTCCCCCGTACCAGATACTAGAACGGTTCCAGCTCCAGAACCTTTCATATTAACAGCTCCATCAAAATACATGTTCCATGTTTGACGTGTATCGTACTGATGGTGTTGTTGAATTGTCATTACCCCTTCATTAGGGAAGTAAGTTTCTAAGGGTTTGAAATCTCCTGAAGGTGCGGCGGCCAATTGATCCGCAATTCCTTGACCTTTAATGGATTTTTGTGTCACGTAAACAATGTCAAACTGTTACAGAATCAACTGCCATCTGGACAGTCGACAATTCAGTATGGGCTTATTGAACACATACCTGAGAGGATCCACGTGGGATATAAGATGAGTTGTGTGCCCATGGAGGTAATGTTGTAACCTCATGGCAGCCCATGCTAAAGCACAACAAGTCTTCTCAATCAGAGTGTACTTGTGTTCACTGCTGCTGAATCTTTTGCTGACGTAATAGATAGCTCATTCTCGGCCTCTATCATCTTTCTGACCTAGCATGCAGCCCATGGTATTGTCACTTATGGATAGGTACATAAACAGGGGAACATCATCCCTGGGTGGTACCAAGACAGGAGTTTTGACTAGCTGATCTTTGATGGTAAGGAAAGCCTTCTGGCACTCATCATTCCATTTCATGGAGGAGTTCTTCCTTAACAGCTGGAAGATAGGCTCACAGGTTGCTGTGAGTTGAGAAATGAACCTACTAATGAAGTTAACTCTTCCTAAAAATCCCTGTATTTCCTTCTCTGTCTGAAGAATGGGAATTTCCGTAATGGCCTAGATTTTGGTGGGATCCAGCTCAATCTCGTTGTGGCTGACTAGAAATCCTAGCAACTTGCCTGATTTAATGCCGAAGGCGCACTTGGCTGGATTCAACTTCAAGTTGTACTTACACAACCTGTTGAAGAGCTTTATGAGATGGTCTAAGTGGTCTTCCTCCCTTCGGGACTTGACGATGATGTCATCCACATAGATCTCTATCTCTTTGTGTATTAAGTCGTGGAAAAGAGCCATAATAGCTCTTTGATAGGTAGCTCCGGCATTAATGAGGCCGAAAGACAACCGTCTGTAGCAAAAGGTTCCCCAAGGTGTGATGAAAGCAGTTTTCTCACGATCCTCTTCAGTAACCATGATCTGATGGTAACCCGCAAAGCAATCAGCGAAGGAGTACATGCCGTATTAAGCAGTATTGTCAATGAGAATATGGATAAATGGCATGGGAAAGCTATCTTTAAGGCAAGCTTTATTCAGATCCCGATAATCCACGTAAACTTGCACCTTTCCTCCAGGCTTAGGCACGGGAACGATGTTGGATATCCATTCAGGATATGTGGACACCATGATAATACCAGCTTGAAATTGTTTCACAATTTCTTCTTTCACCTTTAAACTCCACTCAGGTTTCAATCGCCTGAGTTTCTGCTTGACTGGCTTGAATCCCTTTTTGAAGGGAAGGCAATGAAGGACAATGTCAGTGGACAAACCCACCATATCTTTATGATACCATGCAAACACATCCTGGAATTGGGTTAATAGCGTAACCATGTCATTTCTCTGGTTTGGGGTAAGGTCTGAACCAATCTAGATTAACTTAGGGTTTTCTAAGGTTCCAAGATTGAAAGAGGTGGTTTGATCAAGGTTAGGTTTAGGTGTGTCTTCGACCCATTCTTTGATCTCCGGAGGCACCTCAATGTCCTCTTGTATTTCCATTAAGTCTGAGTCCAACTTTTCATTAAAGTTACAATCCTTGTGGAGAAGAGGCATCTTATCAGCAAGTACACTCACATCTAAGTTCAGAGTCCTGAAACAAAATATGCTTTCACTTAATATATATGAAACTGTTTAATCATACAAAGTGTTAGCATGTACGAACAAAACAACTGCTAATATTGTACAAAAAAGTAAGCAGTTATGATATCTATAGGGCAGAAAGAAGTCCTGCCCATTTTACCCTTGTCGACCAATGCAAGGAGTGATGCTCCAATTGGCAAGGGCAAAGTCCAGGTGGACCGCAGTGATGGAGGGGCTGTCATCGTCCTCCTTCTCCTGAATGATGACCATCGCGTCTGGGCAATCATCGTCTGGGGTGTATCTGTTTGTATGTTCATCATGGACAATGATGCGTATGCTTGACATCATTCGGACGATGTCTTGTTTAATTCTTCGTTCCTCCTCTTCCATCTTAGGATCTAGAACAAAGACTTCCTTATCCTTTACCGGTATCGGCTTAGGAAATAACATAGCCATTGTAACAACCCGATATTTTCTATATAATTAAATCAGGAATTTTGCGTATAAATTTTTTTTTTTTTTAAAAGATTAGTATTTGTACAAGATAAGGAGTATATATATATTTATGTGATAAATAAAAATATATTTATTACATGAATAATTTTAAATCATTTTATTTTAGAATTATTGATTATTATAAATTATCTTCTTATAATAATTAATTTTATAGTAGAAGTATTTTTATTAATTATTTTCCATGAAAATATGATTATATATTATTTTAATAATATATGAAAAATATTATTAGAATTATTATAATAATTAAACTATTTTATTCTATGAATTTATGCTAGATTAATTAAGTTAATTATTTTAACTTAATTAATAATGTTATGTATGAAGAATAAATCAGATATGGAATCCAAACCCTAATTTTGGATTTTTATCAAGGAATGAGAATACTAATATAATATTAATTATATTTTGATTTTTCAGTGCTATGGATATGTACTGTATATGTGTGGACTGATAATGGTTGTTCAATTATGTGGTATTATGACCAAACCCTAGCATTAATTTGTTTCATCCTATTGTGAAATTCAAATGGGAAATTCGAGATTGTGTTATGTGATTCATGATAATTATAATTATTAATAATCAAGAAAAACCCTAATTGTAAATTAAAACACTAATTTTTAACATTAGGAACTTTAAATAATAATTAACTAGTTGATAAATGGAAACTCTAATTTAAAACTTGATTATAAGTTCGGGACTGTTATATAACTGTGTTATATGATGTATGTGTGTATTGTATAATTTTATGATTAATTAGGTGAATCTTAATTAATATTTAGAAACCATAATTTCTAAAAATTTGAAAACCCTAGTTCATGCAGATAAACCCTAATTCAAGAGTCGAATGCAAGCTTAAGACTGTTATGTAATTGTGATAATATGTGTAATGACCGATATTAAAGATATTAACCCTAATTAGGGAGAATCTTAATTATTTTCAAAACCCCAAATTTTTTTTAAAGGTATAAATCCTTATTAGTTTTTTTTTCTAAATTATAAACCCTAAAATTGCTAATTGTAAACTCTATTTGCTAATTAAGCAAGCTTAATGCTAATTAGTGAACTTTAAACCCTAACGTTCATGTATGACGTAATTAGTAAACCTAATCTAATTGGGGATTTCTAAATTGTATTTTTAGAAACTAATTTCATTTTATTAGAAACTAAATTTTGTGCAAACCATAACTAGAAATCCTCCAAATTTAATGTGCTAAATCCTAGGGTTAAACCCTAAGGGTCAAATCCTAAGGGTTTGCCAAATGACCTAAGTGCCATTAAATTGGAAAGATAAATGACTATATTGCCCCTCTTACATAATTGATAGGTAACTTGTATTTTTGGACAACACTTTAGTTGTTGAGCTAATCTAACAACTCCATGTGATATTAAATGACAGCAACTCAGCCATTTCAGCAGCCAATTCATGCATCTAGCTTAGTATATAAGAGTTAGAGAGAGAGAAAGTCCTCATTTTTGCTCATTTATTTCCAAAGCTCTCACCAACTCTCTCTCACTAAAAACCCACGAAAATATTAAGGTATATCAGTCTCTTAGACAAGCCCTACCACTTCCCTTAACAGATCATTAGCTCAGAATCCAGAAATTATCTAAGAAAGGTATAAACCTAAACTGAAAATTTTGATCTTGTATGCTATGTTGGATTTGGTGTTTAAGTGTTAAAGTATGTTGTATGGAGTCTAGTTAAGTGATCTGGGTTGCTAGATATTAGATCCATAACATCTAGAGGCTCGGATTTGAAGTTTTTCAAAATCTGGAAAAAATTTATTTCGTGTTCTAACAAGGAATGTCAGAGGCTGTAAATCGTTTTCTGTTTATGTTTTTGGTTGTTTTAATGTTTGTATTTGAAGTATGTTAGGAGATCTTTGATCTGGAACTGGATTCATGCATAAATCATGTGTACATCACAAGTTATTAGTGGTCAAATGTCGTTGACCGGCCATGACCAAACTGATCTGGGTAACCCGGATTGTTACCCAGAAACGCCTGACAAGATTTTCTGTGGCTCTGATCTTGCTTCTGGTTGATGTTTTGTTCTTGTTGTTGTAATAAACTTGTAGCCTGATAAATGGACTTTATATCTATACCCTTATAACTCTAAAACAATCAACTGAGCAAGCGTAGTAGATGGTCAAACTAGGCCATTCGACCATGACATTGAGTTTCTGGAATTTCCAGAAACCATAAGAACAGGCCTTCTGACAGGCTTTGACCGAATAATAACTTATAATTGTGTTGTTGTTAAACTGTGATGGTAATATATAAATGTTCTATGACATGCTTACGAGCGATTCAGACCTTAATGACACAGATTGAATGAACAGGACATGATTATAATTAAGCCCCTCAAAGTATGCACTCGACAATCTAGGTTTCTGGGTAACCCATATTGTCTCTGACAAGTAGTTTGAATCATTATATCTTACATTTGTGTTATGATGTGAACCTGTTGATGGCTAGATCGTGTACTCTTGTTCGAGTACTATAAGATCTGACTAAGATCAAGCCCAGAAACCTAATGGTTTAAGATCTACGAATGGTCAAAGTCAAGGCCTTAAACACTGACTGTCAGTGTTCTTGAGCCTCAAGAACACCTATCATGACAGAAATGTGTCGCCATAGCCTATAGCGACGGTTTCTTTTATTTTTATTTTCTAAATTTCCAAAAAATGATTAAAAATAGAAAATAAATTCTAAAAATTATAAAAATGGTTTTAAAAATTATTTTAAATTATGAAAAATAACTTTTAATTATTTGGGACACTTTTCATTAATATTTATAATTATTTGAATATTAATGATATTTAATTTATTTAATTAGTTTATTAAATAAATTAGAGAAAAATTATTTTAATGTTATAAAAAATATTTTAAATAAGAATAAAGTGTTTTAAAATATTTTTCAGTTATAAATGTAACTTTTAATATTTTGTGATGAATTTCATTAATTAATTAATATTAATGGTAATTAAAGTTATTTAATAAATATATTAAATAAATTATTAAAAATAGAATTAATGATTTAAAAATGACTGAAAGATTATAAAAATATTTTAAGTTATAAAATATAACTTTTGATATTTTGTCATGAAAAATATTAATTGTTTAATATTATTGATATTAGATTTATTTAATAATTATATTAAATAAATTAGTTTAAAAATAATTTTAATATTAGAAAAATCATTTTAAATGAAAATAAATAGTTTAAAAATATTCTAAGTTATAAAATATAACTTTCAATATTTAAAGGTAAATTTCATTAATTATTTATTATTAATGATATTAGAATTCTTTAATAATTATATTAAATAAATTAGTTTAAAAATGATTTTAATATTATAAAAATTATTTACAATGAAAATAAAGTGTTTAAAGATATTTTAAGTTATAAATTATAACTTTTGATATTTAAAGGTAAATTTCATTAATAATTTAATATGAAATGATATTAGGGTTATTTAATAATAATATTAAGTAAATAATTTAAAAATGGTTTTATGGATTTAAAAATCATTTAAAAAGGGATTAAGAATATTTTAAGTTATAATTAATGACTTTTAATATTTAGATAAATAATACATTAATACTTTAATATTAATGATAATTATTTAAAAATGATTTTTATTCTTTTAAAAATCATTTAAGGGTAATATTAATACTTTAAAAATATTTTGAATTATTATAAATAAATTTAATATTTTGGAAATGATTTTAGTAATAGTTTAATATTAATTAAATGTTAATGATAATAGAATTGTTTAATATTTAAATCATTTAATAATGATTTCGGTGTTTGAAAATGTATGATAAATTATAATAAATGTTTAAAGATCTGGTATTTACAGATGTGGAATTACCTGATAGAGTCTTAGACTCGATAATTACCCGATAAAGTCGTCGGTACACCGACATATTTCAGAAATTGATTCGGACTTAGATATTTTGACTGTATAGGTGTTTGTTTGTGATCCAATAACTGTGAAACATATGTGACAACGTGATTAGGTTATGTGCTGACTGCAATAAGCAGTATTATGTGTTGCGATATGTTATTCTAATCAGTAAAATGATCTTATTACTGATAGGTTGCTATATAAAAGGTAAACCTAAGTTGCTTACTGTGACGCCCCCAAAATAGGTATACATCACCCATTCTGAGTTGCCAAATCATGGTACAGAAATAAATATAACTTTATTAAAACACTTGTCGCGCAAAATACGACAACACAACACTGTGAGTTTAAATACAAATATTATTTTCTAGACGATATCCACACTCAAACAAGTCCTCATTACAATTATTAAAATACTATTTAATAAAATAGTGAGGACTGCTAACACCACTGACTAGAAACATCACTCCACACCCCGACTAGTTTCCGCTATATTCTCGTCTCCTGAGAAAAATGGATCAAAAAGGAAAAAGGTGAGCTCAACTAGCCCAGTAAAGAATATTATGACTAAGATAATATACAACAACTTATCATTAGTCTTCAACAGGGAAAAATCTAATAAAATATAATAGACAACAAGTTTTAGATCAACAACTGCAGTGAAAACAGCAAACCATTAGAAGAGTCAAGTAGAGAATGAATTCTACTATCTTCTAAGATTAAAAAGCCCATCAACGATATTTTATCCCTGTAACATCAATCAATATACATCTTGAATCAAATATTTATCTTTGTACTACATGACAAAGATATTCATTTGTATCACCAATCGGTCATGTTCATCTCAACACCTGTTCATCTTTGCACTACGGGCCAAAGATATTCTTCAATTAATCATTCATCTTTGCACTACAAGCCAAAGATATTCAGTAATATCATCATTTAGGACTGAGGATGATGAAAAATATTTTAAAGAAAACGAATCCAGTAAGACAGAAGGACAAATGTTAGAGATTCGTATTACAGTTTATCCAAATGTAATAATACTCCATAACAACCAATTGTGAAGTAGAATTCAAAAATAAAGATCAAAACATGGATACAATCAAAGATGGTAACCGTAATAGCCATTTTAGATAAAAAGAAAAAATTTTATTTTTCGGTGAATAGTGCCGTATTCGTGAATAGTGCCGTATACGTGAATAATGTCGTATACATGAATAGTAACCCCGACACAAAAAGTTCCAAATTTGATAAAAAGTTCATAATATTTCAGCATAATGATATTGAAGAAAATAATATCATTTAAGAACAAAATAACATCCCTTACCTTAGAATAACCGTACTTCTGACTGAATTTCGGATATAGTGCTGACAGAAACTTGCACTGAATAGCAACTCTCAAAGTATCTAAATACTCACAAAATACGCTCGATAATATAGAGAGAGAAAGAGAGAAAACTTATGAATTCTGGTGTGATTTTCAATTCTAACTTAGCCCTCTATTTATAGGAAAATGTTAGCACGCCGAAGCAGACTTGACCTGCAACCTGATGGCTTTACCTGCTACTATTCCCACTCACCACATTTGAATAAAAATTCCAGCACATTTCTCACCAACCAAAAGTGAGGCCCACTCAATTCTAGAATTTTTTTACCAAAATCTTTTATAAACCTAATTTCCGAATCAGTCACCTCTTAAAATTCATAACAAATTATACGTTCATTTTTAACGGTTCAAAATTTGTGGACATATACTCAACTTATATATGTATAACATATCCAAAAATTACAACGATCCAACGGTCAGATTAAAAATTATAACTCACGTAATATATCTCAAAAATAGTGATTTAATTTTTAATACCTCCATTCCGACAAAAACACATCAACATTAATTCCTTCACATAAAATAAATATATCCATCAATTATATCCACATAAAAATAAATATTTTCTTATCATCAATAATTAATTATTCACAAATAATATTACAGAATCACAATTATAACAACCAGGTTGTTCCGAGGAAAGAGGGGGCTTTCCAATAAGAATTTCTCCTTACTGGCGCGTAATTAGATGACCAAACCTCTCCTTAGACAGAACTTTCTAGACGTTGCCAATAATGCTATCTAATAATATTATTCAAATAACATGAATTATTGATCTGGTAATGAAAAATACTGTGCAGAAATAATTATTGAAACAACAATAATATAAAATATTAACGCAGCAAATATTGAATCAATAAAATAAAATATTAAATAGTAACTACTGTAACAATTATTGAGTAGTGCCTTATTACGTAAGGATCAATAATTGGTGCAATACCGTGTGCTAATGTATTTTAACCACCGAGTATTCCAACAGTATTAACGGTAACAACTACGTCGTTATTTATAAACAACTTATACTTGTCGTTTTCTTCATCCAATCGCTTTCCATTATGGGTTCCACACAAGGCTGCGTCGTCGTACGAATATTCCCCGACAGAAAGAATATTTCATGACCAAACGAATATTCCCCGACAATAAATGAATATTTTATAACCACTTGCTTATTTTCTAAAATTTTCACATTTCACCCATAACCAAAGCATTATATCAAATTAACACCTTATTATTCACAATAATATTTAGAGAAAATTTGATTTTATTCATTAATAAGTTGGGGTCTTACAACCTCCCCTCCTTATGAAATTTTATCCTCGAAATTGACGTACGTACCTGGTGTTTCGAAAATGTGAGGGTACCTCGCTTTCATTTCTGATTCTAACTCTCAGGTCATTTCTTCAATAGCATGGTTTCTCCACAAAACCTTAACTGGTGGTATAACCTTGGTGCGTAGGACATGCTCTTTCCTATCCAAGATCTTAACAGGTACCTCCTCGTACGTTAAATCTTCAACTATCTCATCTGGTTCTAACTCAAGTATGTGGTTCGAGTCTTTCACATATTTACGAAGCACAGATATGTGAAAAAACATTATGAACATGAGACATGCTTGGAGGTAATGCGAGTCGATATGCCACATTTCCTATTCGGTCAAGAATTTTAAATGAACCAACAAATCATGGATTGAGATTTCCTCTCTTCCTAAATCTTGTAACTCCTTTCCATGATGCAACACGTAACAATACATGATCCCCAATACTAAATTCTACATCCTTTCGATGAAGATCCGCGTAACTTTTTTGTTGATCATGTGTCATTTGTATACGTTGTCGAATCATTTGGATCTTCTTTGTAGTTATGCGTACTAATTCTGGTCCCAACAACGTTGCTTCACCCACCTCATCCTAGCATACTGGAGAACGACATCTTCTTCCATACAACGCCTCGAATGGAGCCATGCCTATACTTGCATGATAATTGTTGTTGTAGGAGAATTCCACCAATGGTAAGTACTTATCCCAACTTCCTTTGAAATCTAAAACACAGAGTCTTAATAGATCTTCAATGGTTTGAATAGTCCTCTCTGATTGCCCGTCCGTTTGAGGATGGTATGCTGAACTGAATTGTAAATATGTGCCCATAACTTTCTGTAAGCTAACCCAAAATCGTGAAGTGAATCTTGGGTCACGATCCGAAACTATGGATATTGGCATGCCATACAATCTCACAATCTCATTCACGTACATACTAGCAAGACGTTCAAGGGAATAAGTCTCACGTATAGGTAAGAAATGAGCAGACTTGGTTAATCTATCAACAATAACCCAAATCGCATCTATGCCTTGAGAAACTTTGGGAAGGCCTATAACGAAATCTATGGTAATGTGTTCCCACTTCCATTTTGGGATCTCAAGTGGTTGCAATGAACCCTTTGGCACTTGATGCTCCGCCTTTACACGTTGACAAGTTAAACACCTCGAGATAAACTCCGCGATCTCTCTTTTCATATTGCTCCACCAAAATGTATGTTGAAGATCGTGATACATTTTGGTACTCCCAAGATTGATTGTAAACGGTGTGTTGTGTGCCTCCATCATGATTCTATGCTTCAAGTCAGAATCGCTAGGAACGCAAAGTCTGGAGTTGACTCGAAGTATTCCTTCTTCATCGATTCTTACTTCTGGAATAGCACCTTCTTGCACTTTCTTCTTTATACGCATCAGCTCCATGTCCGTAGCTTGAGCAGCTTTAACTTTATCGATTAAAATCGGTTCTACTCGTATATTTGATATCATCATGTGGGTACTTGGAGCCTTTACCTCTATCTCCATCCTTTTCAAGTTATACAAAATGGGCCTTTGTGTTGCCAATATCGCACTCATACCCGCATATAATCTTCTACTCAATGCGTCAGCTACTACGTTTGCTTTTCCAAGATGATATTGGATGGTATCGTCGTAATCTTTCAACAGCTCGAGCCAACGTCGTTGGCACATGTTGAGTTCCTTTTGTGTGAAGAAATATTTGAGGCTTTTATGATCCGTATAGATCTCCACTTTCTCCCCATACAGGTAGTGTCTCCAAATCTTCAACGCGAAAACGACTGCTGCCAACTCCAAATCATGAGTAGGATAATTCCTCTCATATTTTTTGAGTTGTCGTGAGGCATAGGCTATGACTTTTCCATGTTGCATGAGAACACATCCTAACCCTTTGCCTGAAGCATCGCTGTAGATAACAAATCCATCCGAACTAGATGGTATTGTCAGAACAGGTGCCGAAATGAGTCTCCTCTTGAGTTCTTGAAAACTCTTCTCACAATCCTCGCTCCAACCGAATTTTGTATCCTTCCGAGTCAGCTGAGTTAACGGAGTAGCGATTATAGAAAATCCTTCCATGAATCTCCGATAATAACCAGCTAAGCCCAGAAAGCTACGTACTTCGGTCACCGACTTTGGTTGCTCACAACTTTGTATGGATTCAATCTTCGCCGGGTCGACAGATACTCCATGTTTTGACACCACGTGCCCAAGGAATGCTACTTCCTCAAGCCAGAACTCACATTTCTTCAGTTTGGCATATAGCTTGTTTTCACGAAGCCTTTGCAGTACCAGCTTCAGATGGTGCTCATGATCTTCACGGCTTTTAGAATAGATGAGGATGTCATCAATAAAGACAACAACGAACTGATCTAAATTTTCTTTGAATAAACGGTTCATCATATCTATGAAGGCAGCAGGAGCATTAGTCAACCCAAAAGACATGACTAAGAATTCATAATGCCCGTACCGAGTTCTGAAGGCAGTCTTTGGAATATCTTCAATTTTAATCTTCAGCTGATGATATCCAGAACAAAGATCGATCTTTGAAAAGAATTGTGCTCCTTGCAACTGGTCGAACAGGTCATCAGTACGAGGTAGCGGATACCTATTCTTGATGGTGACATGGTTCAATTCTCGATAGTCAATACAAAGTCGGATACTCTCGTCTTTCTTCTTTACGAATAAAACAGGAACACCCCAAGGAGACGTACTAGGACGAATGAAACCGATGTCTAACAATTCCTGTAATTAGACTTTTAACTTCTGAAGTTCAATAGGAGCCATTCGATATGGGGTTTTAGAAATGGGCTTTGTACCGGGTTCAAGGTCAATAAAGAATTCAACTTCACATTCTGGGGGTAGTCCAAGAAGTTCTTCAGGAAATACGTCAGAAAATTCACTAATAACAGAAATATTATTCAAATCTGACGTTTTTTTTTCAAGTCCATAACATGGGCTAAAAAAGCTTGACATCCGTTTTCAATAAACGAATGGCTTTATGGCTTGATATGACAGCGATTAATTTTAATGGTTTGGTTACTTGAATTCGCATAACAGGTTGGTTAGGAATATGAAAACTAACAACCTTACGAAAACAATCAATTTTGGCATGATGAGTAGTTAACCAATCAATTCCTAAAATCACATCAAAAGCAAGTATATTTAAAGAGATAAGGTCAACAGGTAATGTGATTATGCCAACTTGGATTCAGCAAGATTTATAAACTGTAGATGTAATGAAAGTTTCTCCTAACGAAGTCTCCACAGATAGGTCAAAGTCTAATTTCTCCGGAGTCAAGTTTAAACGTTGAGCACAAGCAGGAGAGATAAAAGAATGGGTAGAACCGGTATCTAGTAAAGTATAAACATCGCAAGAATTTATGATTAGCTTACCCGTGATCACCTCGTTTGGGTTCCTCGTGTTTTAGGCAGTCACTACAAACGCCCTTCCAGGAACCACCAACTTTGACTTGTCTGGTACAGCCTTTGGAGTCACCATCCTCGTTGAACTTGGTTTCGCTACAGTACAATCTCGAGCGATATGACCTTCTTTTCCACAGTTATAACACACCTTAGATTGTTGTGGGCAGTTTGGGCTGATATGTCCCTCTTTCCCGTATTTGTAACAAACGACCGGTGCTCGATCTCCTCCCCTAGAAACAGTTGATGTTTGTGCTGATATTTTCACGTTATCATTGTTTTACCTTCACTTCTTGAAATATCCTCCCAACTCGCTCCTTCTATTATCACGGCCACGATTTCCACCAGAGTGGTTACCGCTTTTGTTCGAATATTTTCTTCCCTGCTAGTTTTTATTGGTCCGATGACCGCTGCCGCCGGTATTAACTTGGTTGTGTTCCCTCGGTTGAATATACTCATTATCTCTCTCTAATAATTGAGCCATATTTACAACATCTAAATATAAAGAAAATTTATGAGAGATAAGATATTGTCGAATCTCGGGTTTTAAACCTCTCAGAAACATCCTTGTCATTCGTTCCTCATTCTCGACCAAATGAGGTATAAACCTGGATAACTCTGGAAACTTCTCCTCGTACTGGGACACCATCATGTTATTTTGTTCTAGTCTAATAAACTCTACCTCCTTCATATGACGAATACTTTCAGGAAAGTACTTGTCATTAAATAGTTTCTGAAATGTTTCCCAGGACATGTTCAGTGCGTCAGGCTGGGTACGCTTCACAAACTCCCACCAGTAGTCTGCCTCACTGCGGAACATAAAGTTGGCGAATGAAACCTTCTGTTCCTCCATGCATCCCAAGACATCGAATATCTTGGTAATTTGCTTGACTCACGTTTCTGCCTTGATCGGATCTGGCTTTCCCTAAAAGTCTGGTGGTCCCAACTCTTTGAACTACTTGGCCGTGACAAACCGCGCGTTGTTATCATTTCCACCCATATTCTGTACACGAGTCTCCCTCGTCTGATTTTGCATGAACTGCAAAAAGCTCCTAAACATTCCATCATTCATCGTTTGCTCGATAACGTTGTTTACAGGAGGAATATTTCCTTCCTGTTGCACGTTCTCTTGGTTTGTGACTAAAGGTTGTTCCACAGTCTCATAAACTCCATTGTTAACGTTCTCGACTGCCATTCTCAAATACTGCCATAAAACAAGGATTAATTAAATAAATTAACATATCACATAATATCCCTATATTATAACCAACCAACAAATAAGCTTAGGTAGGACACACTAGCGAAGGATTTACTCGTCTCTCCCCTCCTAGTTCTATTCCCCGATCTCTGCCAGAGACCATATCCCTAATGTGACGCCCCCAAAATTAGGTATACATCACCCATCTTGAGTCGCCAGATACATGGTACAGAATTCAAATACAACTTAATAATACAACTGTCGTGTACAATACAACAAAACATAAACTGTGAGTTTGAATACAAATATTGTCTTCTAGAGAGTATCCATACTTAAAATGAGTCCTCATTATAATTATTATCACACTAATGCTATCATCTAGGACCATCACTCTATTCCCCGACTAGTTCCAGCTACGTTCTCATTTCCTGAAGAGAACAGTGAAAGAAAGGGTGAGCTCAACTAGCCCAGTAAGAAATATTATGACTAAGATAATGCAGAATAAATTATCATTAGTCTTCAACAATGTTAAACTGATAAAATACAATAGACATCAAGTTTAACTGCAGCGGAACCAACAATCCATTAAAAGAGTCAAGTAGAGAATAAAATCTACTATCTTTTATGATTTAAAAGGTTTTTCATGACTTTTATCGCTGAGACTCAGCTAAAAAAATAATCCACATCATCGAATCACCCCTGCACTACGGCCAAGGATATTCTTTAGTATCACGACCACGAATTATCTATGCACTACGGCTAAAGATAATCATGTTTTCATCAACGGTCCTGATCATGCCATAAAACAATTCATCTCTGCACTACGACCAAAGAGAATCCATAGCCATAATCATACCAAAAACTGTCCATCAATGCACTACGGGCCAATGAGGACTTTTTCCATATTATTTGTAATATTATGGTCATGATTACACCGATTAATCCCTGGTCATAATCATACCAAGTCCATCTATACACTACAGGCCATAGATGACTTTCAACAAAATATAAATATGAGGATGATGACAATGATATAAGAATTCAATAAAACAAGTTCAAGAATTAATTTATCCAGGAATTAACAACGTCCAAATTGTCAATATGATACTACTTTATGGAGTAAAATTCAAGAATTCTTAGAAGAATATTTCCATGAAAAGATACTAGATGAAGCGCAAATATCAAAGATATTCCACTAATTTCATGGAGTATAGAAGTCAAAGTTTTAACCAACTGAGTATAATAAAGAATGGAATAACAAAAGAAATCACCATGCATGCGACAGACCGCACAGACAGGTTATTCCAACAGAATAATAAATAATGGAACCAGGTCCGACGTAAAACGCACAGACAGGATGTTCCAACAGAATAATAATAAAGACGGAACCAGGTCCGGTGTAAAACACACAGATAGGATGTTCCAACAGAATAATAATAAAGACGGAACCAGGTCCGGTGTAAACACACAGACAGGATGTTCTAACAGAATAATAATATAGATAGAACCAGATCTGGTGTAAAACACACAGACAAGATGTTCAAACAGAATAATAGAAGAATGTCACCAAGTATAGGGTAGACCACGTATACAGGTTATTCCAACAAAATAATAAATAATGGAATAAAAGAAGTTCTCTTCATAAATACAAAAGAAATAATACCCCTTACAGGTACAACAAATAATATCCCTTACCGTTTTAAAGAAGAACTGAAATAAAGAAATAGTTAAGTAGCAGAATACTTTTCTTCTTTCTCTCTATAGTTTCTCTCTCTAGAGTTCAGCGAATTCGTAAGAAAATAATGAAGGAATGAGCTTCTATTTATAGGAAAATGGAATGCATAGTAACTAATCCATGAATGGTCCAGATTGATTTACTTTAATCTGACGGTCCATATTTAAAAAAAATTTAATAAAATATAATATATTCTATTTATAGAATACCTTTAATAAAGTATTCTGTTTTATATAAAAAGATATTCCTGTTTTATTACGTTAATAATACGAATAAAACAAAACTTCATTATCGCTAAATAATTCATATTATTAATTGACAATAATTGAATCAAACTGAGTGACTTCTCACATAAGCATTAATAATCAATACCGTGTGCTACTATGCAACCACACGTATTACTGTACTTTTACTACCGAGTAGTTCAACAGTATTAACGGTAAAACTTCCGCCGTTATTTTTATGAAATATTTTTGTCGTTTTCTCAATCCGACAATAATTCCGTTGTGGGGTCCACCAATAATTGTGTCGTCGTACAAATATTCCCTGACAAAAATAATATTCTCCGACCAATCGAATATAATACAACAATTTGCATACTTTGCAAAATTTATAAATACTACCCACAACTATAACATTATCTCAAATTCACACCATAATATTTAAAAAAATATTTTGAAAAAATTAAATCTTTATTCATAAAATCTAGGGTTTCACACCGAAGCTCTGATACCAACTGTGACGCCCCCAAAATAGGTATACAACATCCATTCTGAGTCGCCAAATACATGGTATAGAAACAAATATAACTTTATTAAAACACTTGTCGCGCAAAATACGACAACACAATACTGTGAGTTTAAATACAAATATTATCTTCTAGACAATATCCACACTCAAATAAGTCCTCATTACAATTATTAAAATACTATTTAATAAAATAGTGAGGTCTGCTAACACCACTGAGTAGAAACATCACTCCACACCCCGACTAGTTCCCGCTATATTCTCGCCTCCTCAGAAAAATGGAACAAAAAGGAAAAGGGTGAACTCAACTAGCCCAGTAAATAATATTATGACTAAGATAATATACAACAGCTTATCATTAGTCTTCAACAAGGAAAAATCTGATAAAATATAATAGACAACAAGTTTTAGATCAACAACTGCAGTGGAAACAGCAAACCATTAAAAGAGTCAAGTAGAGAATGAATTCTACTATCTTCTAAGATTAAAAAGCCCATCAACGATATTTTATCCATGTAACATCAATCAATATACATCTTGAATCAAATATTCATCTTTGCACTACAGGCCAAAGATATTCATTTGTATCACCAATCGATCATGTTCATCTCAACACCTGTTCATCTTTGCACTACGAGCCAAAGATATTCATCAGTTAATCATTCATCTTTGCATTACACGCCAAAGATATTCAGTAATATCATCATTTAGGACTGAGGATGATGAAAAATATTTTAAAGAAAACGAATCCAGTAAGACAGAAGGAAAAATATTAGGGATTCGTATTACAGTTTATCCAAGTGCAATAATACTCCATAACAACCAATTTGCGAAGTAGAATTCAAAAATAAAGATCAAAATATGGATACAATCAAAGATAGTAACCATAATAGCCATTTCGGATAAAAAGGAAAACTTTTATTTTTCGGTGAATAGTGTCGTATTCGTGAATAGTGTTGTATACGTGAATAGTGTCGTATACGTTAATAGTAACCCCGACACAAAAAGTTCCAAATTTGATAAAAAGTTCATAATATTTCAGCATAATGATATTGAAAAAAATAATATCATTTAAGAAGAAAATAACATCCCTTACCTCAGAATAACCGTACTTTTGACTTAATTTCGGATATAGTGCTGACAGAAACTTGCACTGAATAGCAACTCTCAAAGTATCTAAATACTCACAAAATACGCTCGATAATATAGAGAGAGAAAGAGAGAGAACTTATGAATTCTGGTGTGATTTTCAATTCTAACTTAGCCCTCTATTTATAGGAAAATGTTAACACGCCGAAGCAGACTTGACTTGCAACCTAATGACTTTACCTGCTACTATTCTCACTCACCACATTTGAATAAAAATTCCAGCACATTTCTCACCAACCAAAAGTGAGGCCCACTCAATTCTAGAATTTTTCACCAAAATCATTTATAAACCTAATTTCCGAATAAGTCACCTCTTAAAATTCATAACAAATTATACGTTCATTTTTAACGGTTCAAAATTTGTGGACATATACTCAACTTATATATGTATAACATATCCAAAAATCACAACGATCCAACGGTCAGATTAAAAATTATAACTCACGTAATATATCTCAAAAATAGTGATTTAATTTTTAATACCTCCATTCTGACAAAAACACCTCAACATTAATTCCTTCACATAAAATAAATATATCTTCAATTATATCCACATAAAAATAAATATTTTCTTATCATATAAATCAATAATTAATTATTCACAAATAATATTACAGAATCACAATTATGACAACCAGACCGTTCCCAGGAAAGAGGGGGCTTTTCAATAAGAATTTCTCCTTACTGGTGCACAATTAGATGACCAATTCTCTCCTTAGACAGAACTTTCTAGACATTGCCAATAATGCTATCTAATAATATTATTCAAATAACATGAATTATTGATCTGATAATGGAAAATACTGTGCAGCAACAATTATTGAAACAATAATAATATAAAATATCAACACAGCAATTATTGAATCAATAAAATAAAATATTGAACAGTAACTACCGTAACAATTATTGAGTAGTGCCTTATTACGTAAGGATCAATAATTGGTACAAAATACCGTGTGCTACTGTGTTTTAACCACCGGGTATTTCAAAAGTATTAACGGTAACAACTACGTCGTTATTTATAAACATCTTATACTTGTCGTTTTCTTCATCCAATCGCTTTTCATTATGGGTCCCACACAAGGTTGTGCCGTCGTACGAATATTTTTCGACAGAAAGAATATTCCACAACCAAGCGAATATTCCCCGACAACAAATGAATATTTTATAACCACTTGCTTATTTCGCAAAATTTGCACATTTCACCCATAACCAAAGCATTATATCAAATTAACACCTTATTATTCATAATAATATTTAGAGAAAATTTGATTTTATTCATTAATAAGTTGGGGTCTTACACGTACTGTAATCAGCGGACCAGGCAAGTATCCTACCTTTGTATTTTCTTTATGCAATGGACATGAGTAAGAAGTTTCAGATTTATATTATTATTGTACTAGATTATTAACCCTACTGTCGTATATATTATATCCGATCATTGTTTATCAACATGATATTATATTATATAACTCATATATATATTCTGTTCGTTAATTTCAAAATATGGTTATACTAGTGTCCTCACATGGATAATCATGGTATTTAAAAACATGTTGATATATATATATATATATATATATATATATATATATATATATATATATATATATATATATATATATAAGATGTCTAAGCTATTTAACCAGCTAGACACAGATTTAGAAATATCGTTGAATATGATAAAACTTTTTTGTATCCAATCAAATTATTTTGGTTCGGATTCCAGACTAAGTATGAACATCCCGATCAAGGGAAAACTTTTATGGGCTCAAGGCGGACAGAATGAACGATAACATCGTTCTTGCATGTAGTATTGATCAATAAAAGGCCCATGGGAAGTAAAACCTAACACCCGTAAGTTATGACGGTTTGCTGATGAAGTTCTGCTAAACCTTAGTGAAAACTAAAAATAATGTTCATAGTCTGCCAACTAATACCCATTTATAGCCAATACATAGTTTCAAAAATGTGATATAGAGTTGTTATGTTATTATTATCGGATCAGTTTACTTCACAACTATTGAATCGTTGTAGAAGGGATGTATAAGAAAATATTTAATTCTTTCAGCTAAATATATTTATAATTGTTATTACTTGCTGGGCACTCAAATGCTCCTCTTTGCTTAATTTAAATGTTTTCAGCTAATCGTGATCAACCTGAAGGGTCATGCAGAAACAAAGGAAAAGGAAAGCAAACAGAATAAGATTCTTGGTATTCTATGTAATAGTATGACTTTATTAAGACAATGATAACTATTAAGTATCATGTAAATGAATGTTTAAAGGTCGCGTACCTGCGAGTAGACTCTGATGCATATGTAAATTAAGTTTGATATTCATATTATTGTTAGTATTATTAGTTTTATTCCGCTCATAGAAATGGTATCGTAAAGCACCGAGTTCGGGTTTCAAGTACCCGAGTTTGGGGGCTTCACAGCCATTACATTGGCCGACACCTTTACCGGAGTTTGTGCAGACTCTGGATTTACAGGTGGAGATGCTTGTCGTGTGGCTAACGTTGAAGGAATCTGTTTATGCTTATGTGGATTCCTGTGACTAGAACTGGCAGAATAGCCTAGTCCAGCTGTACCAGCTTGAGTGGACACTTGAATCGGGTGCTTAATACCTTGATGATTTTTACCCAGCCCTTGTCCAGGCTGGTGTCCCAATGACATCATTTCTTGAGTAGCTGTCATCACTTCGACAGAAATCCTGGGAATGGAAAATGGCGTCCCAACAGAATGGTATTGAGTGTTGCTTACTTCCAAAGCATGAAAACTGACCGGCTCAACATCTGAATTAACATTGATGAGTGGAAGGTCACCATGTTGAGGACATTCTGGTTCAGCGTTGACTGTGACTAGGCTATTGTTGATAATGTATTTAAGTTGCTGATGAAGAATGGAGGGGACTGCCCTGGCCATATGAATCCACGGTCTCCCTAGAAGCAGGTTGTATCCTGTATCTATTTTAAGCACGTGAAAAGATACACAGAATGTATGGGGACCAATCTCAATTGGCAGCTCAATCTCTCCGACTGAATTCTGTCGGGATCCATCAAAAGCTTTGATGATCGTATGGCTACTTCAGATTCGCTTGAGATTGACATTCATCTTCAGTAATGTAGTATAAGGATAGATATTCAGAGATGAACCTCCATCTACCAAGACTCCAGCTAACATGTATCCGGAGGATAAAACCACAATGTGTAACGACTTACAATGACCGGTCCCTTCGGGCGGTATGTCATCATCAGTGGAAGAGAACACATTGTTATTGAAAATGTGATCAACCAGATGTTGAAATTTTTCCACATCCACTGATTTCGGCAAATAGGCTTCTTCCAAAACCTTGAGTAAAATCTTCCTGTGATCTTCGGAAGTTAAAACCAAGTCTAATATTGAAATTTGATGTGGAGCTTCTCTTAAGCTTAAAACCACCTTGGCTTCATTATGACCAATAGCACGAAGGAATTTTTCAATTTTCTCCATGGGAATTTTCCCCTTTGATTTGATAGCAGGCTTCATCACCCGTTGGGAAAGATAAAGTGGATTTTCTTTTGACACTGCAGCAGTTGTATGAGATGTGGATCCTTCAGCTTCTCCATAATTCCAAGGGACTTTTTGTAAGTTGACAACAGGATATTGTGGTCAGAATGATAGGTTGATTGGCTCTGGAGCAGCCACTTTCAAAGGATTGTTAATTCCTTTGAGTTGAATTATGAGTGGTTTAATAATCCCATCAGCCTCAGTGGATATAACTGCAACCAGTCCCTTCCATTTAGTGGGATAGGTATTTTCACTCTCAAATAGCACAGTATCATTGTCTACCAGTTGCAAGATACTGCTGTCGATTAAGTTCTAAATAAGGTGGCGGAGTGCCCAGCATTCTTCCGTGCTGTGACCGCGAAAATGGGAATGATACTGACATACTCCATCATGATTAAACCGTCCTGAACGGGGATTGATTGGAGGTAGGAGGGAAGTGATTATTCCTTCATTAATTAGCATCTAAAATATCTCCTCCATAGGTTGGCCCAGGTATGTAAATACCCTTTTATTGGCAAAATCTCGACGGGCTTTAGCAGTCGCTCTCTTCGTCACTTTGTCCTCCGATGTTTCATATTTTGAAGGTGACGATGGAGTACTCGTAACCAAGGGGAGGAGACTAGCATGCTCCTGGCTAATTAATTGGTGTGTGACTTGATGCTGATAGGTCACAAGTTCGGCCAATTGCTCAATTTACTTACACAGAGCTTTAATCTTCCATTCCATCGTAAATTGGAACTTTGCACAATCCCATTTGTTAACACCGTCTTTGATGATCTGGGATGCTTCACAGTTAAGATTGGAACTCTGTCCATTGCTCCAGTTAATTATGTTAACCACTTCCTCTTTGTGTGGAGGAATAGGGTTGTCTTGTATATGAGGTTGATCTGGTTTGGTGACCACTATCTCACCGTTGTCTATTAAATCTTGGATCTTGTGTTTCAAGGCCCAACAATCTTGAGTATCATGTCCAGGTGCCCCGGTATGATAAGCACATTTTCGAGCAGCATTAAAACCCCTCCCATTAGGGCTGGCTGGTGGAAGAAGATGCGTGATTTTCTTCTGAGTTGTCAGAAGATTGAGAATTTTCTCGAGTGAATCCCCTAGGGGTGTGAACACTCGAGGGTGTTTGACTTCTCCACCGTTAGGTATTGGAGGGTTTGAAGACTGTGCTTAAAAAGGAGTGTAATTTTTTCGTTCGATAGACGTATTCTGATTACCTTTCTGACCTTGTACTATTAAGGAAACATCCTCCTCTTTCTTTTTATGGACCCTCTGGGGGTTGTTTCCATAATTTTCGGATTGGATATGCTCAGCAACAGCTTTGAGAGCGGCTAGGTCTTGAATCTTTCCTGCCTTCAATCCTATCTCAGTCATTTCTCCATGTTTGACCATTTCAGCAAATGGTTTACCAATGCCAGCTAAGACTCTTTCATAGAAAGGAGCTTCTTGTATGTCGATGAAGGTCATGACCATTTCTGACTCTGTCATAGAAGGAATCACCTGAGCAGTAAGGCGCCTCCACCTTTGAGCATATTCTATAAAAGACTCATTGGACTGTTTCTTGACCTTGGTAATCTGGTACCTGTCAAGAGCCATCTGCGACTGGAAGCTGTATTGTGTAAGGAAGGCGTGAGCTAGCTCTTCTAAGCTATGGATCTTTGAATTGTCTAATCTGGTATACCATGAGCGGGATTCTCTAGTCAGACTCTTTTGGAACAGCTGCATTCTGAGCTTCTCGTCCTCTACATAAGATCCAAGTTCTCTAATGAACACCTTCAAGCGTGTGTAAGGATCTCCTAACCTATCATACTTTTCAAAGTCAGGAGTTTTGAACTTTTCTGGATAATGCACCCCAAGGAATATCCAAAGATCAGTATAAGAGACACTCACGTGTGCTCCAATTCCTTTGATATAACGAAGGATTTCTTCAATTTGAAGAACTTTCTTTTTGATGTCACCTGTGTCTGGATCTACTGTGAGATGGGCGGCATCGTGACTTTTGTTGGTCATATCCAACTGCAGTTCAGGTACTGTAATGGCTTTATCAGAACCTTGAATTCCTTCTTGTGCAGAGGATTCAACATGTATGGGTATCTTTGTACCCTAAGTAGATTGATGTAGTTCTTTAAGCAAAACAGCCAAATCTGTAATTTGTTTATTTAATCCGTCAAATTCTTCGTGAGAAACTGGATTAGACTGTTCAGATGAAGACATGATTGGCTGTAGGCCTGCGGCCTTTTTGGATTTTGACCGGGTAATAGGTCTGAATGCTTCCCTGCGACAAAACTTGCATAGTTTAGTTTTAGGGATTGTGTAAATATTTACATGCTATGTGATGTGTCCGTTTTAGGATTATGATCCTGCAGAACGGATGTTAGCTGTTTGTAATACAGGATAGCATGTTAATTTAAATATGTATATGCACATATTTCTTCATATTTCTCATTACGTGGAGATGAATATGAAATGTAAATTACAAGTAATTGACTTTACGAGTAATTTGAAATGAGAAAGCATGAAGAGACTTCCCTCCGCGTTTAGTTTATCAGGGGCTAACCTATCTTAGGTTTCTCTCGTGGCTTTTTGGCATGAAGGTTCCCAAATCATCGTAATTTAATCAACGGTATGTTAATCCGATCTTTCAACTGGAGCGAATTTGGGTGGTGCCTTTCCTGAGCCTCGTTGGAATTAGTCTTCCTACGAGTCAAGTAATCAAACACCGACCGGATAGCCTCCTAGTGGAAGAACCACACAACATACATTCACATACAACGTGTCTCACCGTTTATGAAAATGATGACATGTGCAAAGAACTAATATCACAGATAGATATATTGAAGTGCAGTAAAAAGAAATTCATTCGTACACATTCATCATAAATGTAAATATAACATCCACAAACAAGCATATAACAGTTTTGAAAAGCTTGTAATAGCGGCTTAAGTCCTCTTACTGGTGTCCCCAGCAGAGTCGCCACCTGTCGACGTCGGGATTTTTATTTGTCCCTTTTCTATTCTTGTTCTTTTGTGTTCTCATGTTAGGTGAGATTTGTTTGAAAAAACAAGTAAAAAGGTCTTACATGTGTAATGTCGACGATGGACTGTTAAGAGTCGCCAGTTGATTTTTTAACTGGTTGTACCAATACAACTAAGAAAAGGTTTGCACATTAGTGATGTGACACTGCTACACGGGTCTGTAAAATCGAGATTCATTAGGGTTCGGGGACTTGCTTATGCGGAGGGAAGGTGTTAGGCACACCCCGACATCCGTTTTGCCACGGTGACCACCACTTTTCAAGAAACTGTTATATGAATGTGTGTGTGTGTGTGTGTATGGGTCAATGTGCTATTATTTGGAAGTAGTGTGAGGCCTCGTTTGCACCTATATACACTAGGTTTGAATTTATGTAAAAATTTAGTTTTAAACAAGATATAGCAGTGATGTTTGGTAAAAGAGGTTTTCAAACCCTTATGCTCAATAGTAATTGAGTCCTTTTACACTTCCATTTTATTATTAAATGCTCGGCTTGATTGCTTTTATTTTTGAGATGCGAATCATCTTCGAGCAAATAATATACAAAGCAGTGCCGAATTCCTCGTGGGTATGGAAATCATCAGAGGAAATTCGAACACCGGGAATAAATTTATAAGCTGCTTACAGCTGAAAAAGGTCCATCACGGGAACCGAATCTAGATTCAGTGGACTGAATCTGTGATCACATGATTCCTAGGCTCACATGATGCCGCAATTTATATAAACGCGGTAAGCAGGTATATATATATATATATATATATATATATATATATATATATATATATATATATATATATATATATATATATATATATATATATATATATTGACATGATCAACCACCACGAAGCACCTCCATAGGAGATCAGAAATGTAAATAAAGCAGTAAAAACGATCAACCGCCACGGAAGAAACTCCAGGCGGGACGAAATGTACAGAAAGTTGTAAAAACGGTCAACCGCCACGAAGTAAACTCCAGGTGAGACGAAATGTATATATATATATATATATATATATATATATATATATATATATATATATATATATATATATATATATATATATATATATATATATATATATATATTAAAGAAGTAAACGCACCGGATGTAAAATCCAGGCTCATCGAACAAAGTTCGACACACAGTTCATATATATATATATATATATATATATATATATATATAAGTTTATATATACAAACTGAAATTAAACCACGGACCGAATTCTGGGTATACGCACACAACACGACTCTCAACGTGACGAATAGTGTGTGCAAAGATGAAGAGAAATGTTTTAAAATGTGTAAGAAGGCTTATAGTGGGCTGCCAAAGAAGACTTCAATAACTTGAAATGGATGAACACTCGGCTTCCGCAGTGTACAAAGCAAATTGGACAGGGCTACCTCGCCTTCTTCTCTTCTTAAAATGGCCACCCCAAGCCCTCTATTTATAGAGGGGGGAGCCGCAGGTGTACCTGCGGCTGCCCGGGGTGCCCCGGACTTCGCGGGTCTCGTCGTCTCGAAGTACGTGCACGCATACAACGTGATATCCGCTCGAACTTTTAGAATTACAATCCGGGCATCCGACTGAGGTATGTAGGACCTATTTCGGACCGTCGTTGTCGAGTGTTACTCAATGACATGGGATTAGAGGTCGTACGAAGTCAGGAAGATGGGACCATTCCCTCCGGTCTTCATGCTTCAAATTCTATCCGTTACCCTGCGTAATAATCACTCGGGATTGGACTTCCTTGGTTCTTGTGGGACATTATTGTGTAGAAATGTATGTCTGAAATGTTGAGACGGCGTGATGTGGCATCAAGGTGGCAAGATGACGACTTTGCCCCTCACTGGGGTTATCTCCAATTTGGGATAATAAAGCAGACGTTGCTCAGGGTTATCTCTGAGATTGAACTGCTGCAAATGTTGAAGGTCCTCAGTGTCATCTCTGAGGTATGCCTATCTTCCCGGTATTATTGTCAGGTCTTGTACTGAGTGCCTTGGTGTAAGCGCCGAGTGTTCTGAAGCTGATTGCATGTATTTGAAACAAGCATTTCTAGGGTTATCTTCGGAACTGCATTCCTTGGGGTTATCTCCAAGGTTGGAATCTGCTACTCTCAGTGTTGGGACTGAGATGGAATATCTCGGGGTTATCTCCGGGATAAATCGGTCTTCTCCGGTGGAATTTTCGACATTGAAACTGCAAGCCTCGGGGTTATAGCCGAGGTTGGAACTGATCCCGGTGTGTGTTTCAGGGTTGAAACTGAGCTTCCGGTAGTATCCGGACTGGATGTAAGCTATCTTCTAGGGTTATATCTGAAAGACGAATCTGCCTTCCTACAATGTCAGTAACATGTGTGCAGAAAATTTCGAGTGTCCACACTAATATTTATGAAAAATATGCCAAACTATTAAAAGTTAATTTTTATAACTTAAAATTATTTTTAAAATTATTTTTGTAATTTTTAGAATTAATTTCTATTTTTAAATAATTTTTAGAAATTTAATCAATTAAAATTATAAAATCTGTCGCTATAGCCTTTAGCGACATAATCTGTTGCCTTAGGTGTTCTTGAAGCTCAAGAACATTCATATGCCAGTTTCGAGGTATCTACTTTGACAAACAATAATTCTTTGTGTAATGTGTTTCTAGGTAAGATAATGGTTAGATATTGTAGTACTAATGTAAGACTACATGATCCAACAACAAACATGACCAAAAAGCATAACACCATCGAGATCTAAGCCTTCAAAGTGATTGTCAGAGTTGTTCTTCATTCTGGGCTACCCAAAAATGAAGAACAGTTCGACTGGTCACATTTGGGCTTCCACAACTTGTTGTTCGTGTAATGTTTTTGTGATCTAAGAGTTGCAGTGTGTAACTAACATGTAGGGGTAAAAATCTATTACATAAAACACATATAACAACAACACATCAAGAAGATATGGTCCGATCAAACCATGTCAGACGACACGTTCATATATTCTCTAGGTTACCCAGAAAACAGAAAACGTGTTTAACTTGGCTAGTTTGACCGACCACTAAGTCCAACCTGTTTATCATTTAGGTGATCTTAAGGCATTAGCATGTAGTCTAAACAACATATTACAACTTAGATACAAAAACAAGAACAGAGCATCAAACCATTGTCAGATCCGAGCCCAAGAACTTGTTATCAGGCATTTCTGGGCACGTTCTGGGCTGCCCAGATTCACTTAGTCATGGTCGGTCAACTGACTTTGACCATCACTAAAATGAAATCTGTACATGATCTGGACTTGTTGCAAGTTCCAGATCAAAGCCTACATGACCTACTACAAGTTTAAACATTTAAAACACCAAAACAATAAATAGACTAAGATCTATGGCGTCTGACTTTCGTTGTCAGACAATATTTTTCAACTTTACCAGATTTTGAAAAACACCAAATCTGAGCCTATAGATGTTATGGATCTAACATCTATCAACCCAGATCACTTAGTTATACTCCATACAACATGTTTAAACATAAAAATCTAACATCTAACATAGGATCAAAGATCAGATTTCTAAATTAGGTTTTATACCTCTATGAACAAATTCTTGATTCTAGGCTTCTGATTTGTTATGAGTGTTAGTGAGGCTTGATTTGGGGACTGAAATGCTAAGAGAATTCGTGGGTTTGAGAGAGAGAGAGAGAGAGAGAGAGAGAGTTGGTTGAGTATTGGTTGAACAAATGAGCTTTTCTTTTGATTTTCTTTCTCTTTAAATCTATCTAATCTTTGATACAATGAATTTGGATGTTAGGAATGACTGATTTCTAGTATTTTAAGTCAAATGGAAAGTCTAGGGTTGGTCACCAACTCCAACACTTGGCTAGATCTACAAGTTACCAATTAAAGAATGTGCAAAAGGGCATTTAGGTCATTTGCCATCTAATTTTAAGGGCCAAATTATAATTTTAACAAACCCTTAGGGTTTAACCCAAAGGTTTTCAAAAATTTAATTTTCTAGGCTTTTTATTTAGGGTTTAAAAATAAAAATTTTAGTTTCAAAAAAAAATAAAAATTATGGTTTCTTGATTAGTTTAGGTTTTCTAAGTACTTAGACCCATCATTTAGGTTTAATAATTCACTAATTAGAATTAGGGCTTATAATTAGCAATTAGGGTTTTTATTTTAGCAATTAGGGTTCTAGTTTAGTAATTAGGGTTTTCTAATTACTAATTTGAATTTCCCTAATTAGCAATAAAATCTATCATACATGATATTACTCACATAAAATAACATCTTAGCTAAACTTAAAGTCCTATTTGACTTCCGAATTAGGGTTTGTCAAAATAATACTAAGGTTTTACTGTTACACCATAATTGACCAACCATTATCAGTCTATACATATACAGTATGTTCGGGAGTGTTTTCCCGACCCTCTTTTGGGCTGAAGGCTTGGGTCGGGTCAAAAGAGGTCGGGCTCGTATGTTCAGAGATGTAAGATCGGGGTCGGTTACCCGATCCCAATAGGCTGGGGCCCGTGGTCATCGTAAGGGTTGGGTTTGGCTATTGGTTTGGGCCTGAGCGTATGAGCAGTCCACATGCAGAGTTGGTGCGGCAAGGAGTTTACGTGATTAAGGGTATCAACCCTAATCTTACGTCAACAAGGTAACTCTTGATGTAGTGGTGGAAAGGGATTCCACTTGCACTTTTTAAAGAGATTGTGTTGGACCCAAATATGGTAGCTAACATATTTAGGAGTCCTACTCTAATCCAAAGAAGAGGATACCAAGGTGGTGAGAGCTCTATAAATACAAGGCCAAGGTTACAATTAACAGGTAATATCTACTTTGAGCACTAAACATATAAACCTCCATTGTTAAACCTTGTGAACGGCCTGTACTTATTCTCACACCGGAGCTATCCCCTGGCGGTACGGCCGTCAAGCTTCTGTGTGATCTGTTATTGTGCAGGATTCAGCGCGTGGATTTTGTGATTGGACGCGCAGACGAAACTTGGCGTTAACATTGGCGCTAGAAGGAGGGGGTGCTTCTTTGCAACCACAAATACTTTTCTTCGGCAGCAATCATGGCGAGTAGAGATAATATCGCTGTCTCGGAAAGGGCCAAGACCCAGCAGTCCCACCAAACAACTCAGGCGAGGGGGTCAGTGAAGGACTGACTGGGGTCTAAAATCCAGGAGGTAGAAGAGTTACCGGTCCATGATCTTCGGTGGAAGCTCTTCCCCGAGAGTCAACACACGCCTCATCAAGCGAGTCAGGCCGACGAGAGGCACTCTCAAGCCCCCGTGAGGCAAGACCGGGGAGCAGGAAGCCGAGACCAGCGAGAGTTTCTCTTGCGGAAGAGACTGGACCAGAACAAAGACGCCATGTTGGCACTCCAGCTACAACAAGTGGAGTTGGAGAGACAGATGGCCAACATGGTCGGTGATCAAGAAGCGAGTTCCAGAAGGCGTAGGCATCGAAGCCGGTCCCGATCGCCTCGACGGGGAGAGGCAAGAAGAGAACAGAGCAGGCACAGGAGTCGCTCCAGAGACATAAGGAGCAGAAGAAGGAGTCCTTCGGCCGGGCTCCGGTCAGAACACCGAGGCAGGACGGGGCAAACAGAAAGGGAAGCATCTCCTGATTATGGGAAGGACAAACCTCGATCGTCCCATCATATGGAAGGATCCGACCCCCTTACCCGAAGAGTGGCTGAATTAGAAAAGTTGCTGGGGACAAAAAACTCGACGGGGACATCTTCGACAGGTTTAGGATCTCCCTTTTCGCCCGAAATCAACCGGGTGATAGCCGATCCAAAGAAGAAGATGCCCCCGATGGAGACATATGACGGATTGGGAGATCCCTACGACCATTCGGATGGATATGATCGCCTGATGTCGTACTATGGGCATTCGGATGCAGCCAAATGCCACATGTTCGCTACAACACTTAAGAAGAGTGCCAGGGAGTGGTTGGGGACCCTGGCACCAGGATCAATCGGGTCATGGAACGATCTTCGTGAAAAATTCCATGCTCGGTTTGGCAGCAACCGAAGACGAGGGAAGATCACGGCGTCCCTCATGCAGGTACGGCAGAAATCAGACGAGACCCTAAGTCAGTTCGTCAAACGATTTAGAGAGGCAGTGGGATCGGTAGCGGAGCAGAATTCCCCACAAGCACTGGGATTTTTTACGACCGGCTTAGACATCGGGAGATCTAAGAAGCTGGTAAAGGATTTGGTGATTAACCCTCTGGCAGACTTGACCGAGGCCTTTCATCGGGCAGAAGGGTTCATCGCTATAGAAGAAGCTTTGGGAAATTTCAAACCACACCAACAACCTTACGAGAAATCGAAAGATCGGGAAAAATCGACCTACCAACGTTCAGACAATAACCAGTGGAAATCAGACCGAACGGAAAAGAAAAGCTTCAACGGGGGAGGTTCAGGTAGCAACCGGCCTCCACTACCCAACCGTAACGTCAGCAAGGTCTATACTCCCCTCACCGCGGATCGATCGAAAATCCTGCAGGAAATGAAAAACCAACCATTCTACGAGCCATGCCCCAGGCGAACCAAGCCCGGGAGGCGTGGTCGGGATAAGTATTGTGAATACCATCAGAGTACCGGACACTCGACCGAAGCATGCGTTAATCTGATGGATATGATCGAGAAAAATGTCCAAAATGGACAACTGTTACAATATGTGGCAGGCCGGGGAAATGCCGAGGTACCCAGAGAGGAGACCACAGATCAGATCCCGGATACCCAGACGCCGCAGAACCCCCCAGCCCGAGGTGTAGTTGATGTCATTTCGGGGGGTTCCGTTAGACGGGTATCGGGAAGAAAAAGAAGTGGGACTCTGGAAGCAGTGCTATCTATTGCGGGGCCAACCCCTAAAAAGGATCGGGCATATCCGGGAACGTCTATCTCATTTACGGACGAGGATTACCCGACAGATCTCATCGAGCCCCACGATGGTGCGTTGGTAATAACGGCTCAGGTCGGGATAGTGGATATGAAAAGAATGATGATAGATAACGGGTCTTCGGTCGACGTCCTATATTCTCACACCTATCAGAGGTTAGACCTGTAAGGAAAGAAGATGGATTTGGGAGGTGAAGGCCCCTTGTACGGATTTAGTGGAGATCCGGTGCTTGTGTTGGGCACCATCGAGATGCCAGTCAAATTTGGCACGGCACCCAATCAAGTTGAAATAGTGGTGAAATTTTTTGTCGTCAAAATAGACTCGGCATACAATGCGATCCTCGGAAGGCCTACCTTGGCAGCCCTGCAAGCAGTAACATCGATACCCCATTTTAAAATCAAGTTTCCAACACCGAACGGGATCGGGGAGGTAAAAGGTGACCTAGATATAGCCCGAAGGTGTTACCGAAACAGCTTGATTTCTTCAGGGGTCGGGGTCTGCAAACGAAAACAGACAATGGCCATTGAGATCGAACCATTCACGGAGGGAAGCACGGAGCCACTTGCTCTTCCGGCCGAAGAAACTGATGATGTAGAATTGATACCGGGGCAGGAAGACAAAATAATTAAGATCGGGTCGGGGTTATCAGAACCCTTCCGGACCGGGCTGATAGAATTACTCCGAGTCTACGCCGATATCTTTGCATGGGAACCCAGCGACATGCCGGGGGTAAGTGAATCAGTGGCTCTACACCGGCTGCACGTGGACCCGGGCAAGAAACCGGTCATACAGAAGCGGAGGATTTTCGCCCCAGAAAGACAAAAAATCATCGACGAAGAGATTGCCAAGCTCTTGGAGGCCGAATTCATCTTCGAGATTGATTACCCGGAGTGGTTGGCCAACGTGGTATTAGTCCAGAAGCAAAATGGGAAATGGAGGTTGTGTATTGATTACACGGATCTAAACAGAGCGTGTCCGAAGGATTTCTACCCTTTGCCCAACATAGATCAACTGATCGACGCCACGTCGGGATACGGTATGTTGAGTTTTATGGATGCATTCTCTGGGTACCACCAGATTTCGATGAACAAGGAAGACATCCCGAAGACAAGTTTTATCACGCATCGGGCGATATACGCATACAGGAAAATGACCTTCGGGTTATTAAATGCCGGGGCTACTTATCAACGAATGATGAACCTGGTGTTCACGAAACAATTGGGGAGGAGCATGGAGGTCTACGTAGACGACATGATCGTTAAAAGCATGTCAGTCCGTGAACATCTTGAAGATCTGGAGGACTGTTTCGAGACGGTCCGAAAACGCAAGCTAAGGCTAAACCCGACCAAGTGCACTTTTGGGCTGGGATCGGGTAAATTTCTAGGATACTTGGTCAGCAAAAGGGGAATCGAAGCAAACCCAGAGAAAATCCAGGCAGTCCTGGATATGAAATCACCAAAGTCATACAAGGATGTGCAGAGACTAACGGGTCGGATAGCGGCCCTACGAAGGTTCGTCTCTAAATCAGCTGAGAGGTGCCTTCTATTTTTTGACACCTTGAAAGGACCCAAGAATGAGAAAAGCTTCCAGTGGACCTCAGAATGTGAGGACGCGTTCCAAGGGATCAAACAATATCTTTCTTCGGCACCTCTGCTGATGAAACCAATCCCTTCAGAACCCCTATACCTTTATCTGGCGGCCAGTTCGATGGCAGTGGGAGCAGCATTGGTTCGGAACCAAGGAGGAAATCAGTTTCCCGTGTACTACGTCAGCCACGTACTTCGGGATGCAGAACTCCGATACCCGAACCTGGAAAAATTCGCCTATGCTTTAATCATTGCAAGCAGAAAACTTCGGCATTATTTCCAGGGTCGGGTGGTGGTGGTATACACCGATCAGCCGTTGAAGAAAATTCTACACCGACCTGAGGTTTCGGGAAGACTGGCGGCATGGGCAATGGAGTTAACACAGTTCGCGATAGAGTATCATCCCCGAACGGCAATCAAAGGACAGGCGCTAGCAGACTTCGTCGTGGAATGTTCGTTCTCGGAGCTAGATGTGGGATCGGTGGCCGAAACGCAACACATAAAGACTTCATGGACACTATATGTCGATGGCTCGTCAACGTCAGACACCAGTGGTGCAGGGGTCATACTGACGAGCCCCGAAGGATTCAAGGTCCAACAAGCTATTCGATTTAAGTTCAGAGCGACCAACAACGAAGCAGAATATGAGGCCATTCTAGCCGGGTTAAAATTGGCCCGATGCCTAGAAGTACAAAACTTGGTCATCTACAGTGACTCGCAGCTGATCGTCAAACAGATATCGGGAGAGTATGCGGCTCGGGGGGCGAGGATGACGAAGTATTTAGCCGAGACAAAGAATAAACTGACATACTTCCACTCGGTCAGCTGTCAGGGAATTGACCGATCCAACAATACAATAGCAGATGCCCTGGCCAGACTGGCGACAACCGATGCCAACTCCTTCATCGGTTCGGTATATCTAGAGACATTGGAGCAGCCAAGTGTCTCAAAAGAGGAGGCATTATGTGTTGATCGGCTAGACTGTTGGCTTACGCCCTACATCTATTATTTGGCTGACGAAACCTTACCATCAGACCGCATCCTAGCAAGAAAGATCAAGCATCGAAGTTCGAATTTTGTACTGATTGATGGAGATTTGTACCGAAGGGCCTTCAGCTCTCCCTTACTTAAATGTTTAACACCGTCAGAGGCAAGCTACGCACTACGGGAGGTACATGAAGGGATCTGTGGAGATCACATGGGCGCCAAGTCACTGGCGCATAAAATTCTAAGACAGGGGTATTACTGGCCAACCATCTACACAGACGCCAAGGAACTTGTCAAAAAATGTCCCAAGTGTCAACTGAACAGTAACATCCCGCATCAACCCCCCGAAGAACTCTACTCGGTCTTATCCCCGATCCCCTTCGCAGTATGGGGAATCGACATCCTAGGACCTCTGCCGAAGGCTAAAGGGCAAGTCAGCTTTATAATAGTGGCTATCGATTACATGACAAAGTGGGTCGAAGCCAAACCACTGCAGAAGATCACCGAACAGGAATGTCTTAAATTTGTGAAAGAAGGAATAATTTATCGGTTCGGCATCCCGATGGCTGTAGTATCGGATAACGGTAGACAGTTCGTGGGGTCAAAATTTGAAAGCTTCCTGAAAGAGTTGGGAATTCAACACCGGAAGACCTCGGTTGCCCACCCTCAGTCAAACGGTCAAGTGGAAGTGACAAATCGAACCCTACTCAACGGCATAAAAAGAAGGTTGGATGAACTGAAGGGTCGGTGGCCCGAGGAACTACTCAGCGTTTTGTGGGCATACCGGACGACCCCAAGGACAACAACTGGAGACTCCCCCTTCCGGCTGGCCTATGGGACCGATGCACTCATACCGGTAGAGATTGGGTCACCCACCCTTCGGGTCAGCCAATTCAAAGAACTATATAACGATGAAGGTTTGAAAATGAATCTGGATCTGCTAGATGAAGCTCGTGACGCCGCGGTGTTGAGGTTGGCCATTTATCAGCAAAAGACAGCCCGACATTACAACCAGAAGGTGAAGTTGAGGAGGTTTGAGATAGGAGATTTGGTGCTTCGGGAGGCAGAGGCGTCAACCCCCCAGAACACAGAAAGTTAATGCCTAACTGGGAGGGGCCTTATGAGATATTAGAAGTGCCGAAGCCAGGGACTTACCGGCTTCGAGCAATGGATGGGTCGGAAGTAAAGAATACATGGCATGCTGGAAGACTTAGGAGATATTACCAGTAAATACATGCATGTTCTTTCCTGATAACGGTGTGATTTATGCGGTTTATCAATGAAATGAAAACTTCTCTCAAGAGAAACATTTGTACTTCGTTTTAATCTTGCACTGCTTTACCGATCAGATAAACTTCGAGCGTGAAACGATCAGACGGTCCTAAAAAACTTAACTGATCGATAAACTCCACAAGTGTAACTGATCGACAAAGATACACGTCCGATCAGACAAGCTTCGAGCGTAAAACAACCAGACAGTCCGAAAGAACTTAACTGGCTGATAAAACGCCACAAGTATAACTGATCGATAAAAGTTACATGGAGAATACATGGCATGCTGGAAGACTTAGGAGATATTACCAGTAAATACATGCCTGTTCTTTCCCGATAACGGTGTGATTTATGCGGTTTATCAATGAAATGAAAACTTCTCTCAAGAAAAACATTTGTACTTCGTTTTAATCTTGCACTGCTTTACCGATCAGATAAACTTCGAGCGTGAAACGATCAGACGGTCCTAAAAAACTTAACTGATCGATAAACGCCACAAGTGTAACTGATCGACAAAGATACACGTCCGATCAGACAAGCTTCGAGCGTAAAACAACCAGACAGTCCGAAAGAACTTAACTGACTGATAAAACGCCACAAGTATAACTGATCGATAAAAGTTACATATCCGAGACAGTACACTTTAGACATAAATGGACCAGACGGTCAGAAATGACCTAACTGGGGGATAAAAATAAAGTTAAACTGATCGAGATAACTACTTAAAAATCTTGTCTTCATTCATATTATAAAGGTTTTACAGTTCCCGATCAGATAGGTTTCGGGTACATACACCGTCGGCCTCTCTGGTCAGGTTGAATTACAAAACTTAGAAAAAAAAGAAATTACAAATATGAACAAATTCAAGAAAAAATTAAGGGGAACCAGCATCGGCTTCGGCCTCGGACTCCTCGTCGGAAGAATCAAGGATCGAGGCGTCCAACCAGCATCAACAAGCTTCGCTCGGGCCTTCTCCCGATAAGCTTCGACACCCTCGGCAAACTGGGTCATAATCTTATCGGTCAAGGCAAGCGATTCCTCGTATTCTCTGATGGCAGCCTGTTTGATGATGGCCTGTTCGGCCATCAAAGTGTTGTTCGCGTGGATCAAGTTACTCAGCTGAGCGTGAACCCCCGCGAACTTCCCTTCGATGACCTGAAGGTTTCCCACCAAGGTCCTATTCTCTTCGACCAGAAGTTCCTTATCCTGCACCAGCTTTTTGGCATGATCGTTGAGACCGACGAACTCTTGTTGAAGTAGGGAATTTTGTTCTTCGAGTTCGGCAATCCGGCGATTAGCCTGGGATACTTTATTATGGGTATCAGCATGGAGATCCCGCTCCCTCTTCAGCTCCGAATCCCGACCCGATAATTCGGCTTGGAGAAGCTCCACGTCGGTTCTTAGCTGGATCTCTCTCTTGGTAGATCGGGCAAGGGGAGCAATAGCTCGAGCGAGGATGGTGTTGGCCTAAATACATAGGCAAATTGGTCAGACAGCAAAGAAACAAATGAAGACATATATAAAATTGAGGATAAATACCTGAGTCTGGGCTCGGAGATAGGTAACCAGAAAATCCTCTGACGAAAAGTTCTTGAACCGCTCATCATCACCGGAAAGCCTGAATTGATCAAGCAAATGGAAAGGGAATTTGTCGGCTGGGCTCTTCGGCCAGCAGGTAGTTGGGGATCCTCCGGAAGAGCTAGCCTTGGACTTCGGGGAAGAAGCATTGATCGGGGCAACGACCTCCTCGACCAACCGCGGCTTCTTCGAAGCGGGTTCCAGAAGTTGATCTTCAGTACCCTCCGAATCTTCGGCCACCGTCACTATGACCGGAGGTGGAGGAGTTACTTTCAGAGCAGGCTTCGGCGGGGCCGCAACGATGGCCTTGGGGGGAGCTCGAACAGAAGATCTTTTCTTTGACTTCTTTAGCAAAGCCATCTTGTTGGCCCCCTTCATCTGCAACACACTTTTCGTGGAAGCATCAGCCTTGGAAGGTTCGGGAAGAGGGCCGGTTGACGAACCGACAGACATTTCGGCGATGAGCACAGCCTCGTCTGAAGGAGAGTCATCAGCGGCTGGGAGATGGATTGGCTCGACGAGGATCGGCAGTGGGGACAGGGCCTCTTCAGTATTGTTTGGCTTGAAGATGGTCACTACAACATAAAATAAAAGGATCATTATGAAAATCGAAGCAAAAGATCGGGTGAATAAGAAAACAAGGTCGAATAGGTTAACTTACAGCCGTGTTCGTAGAGCCAGGATTCGTTTGACACGATTCCTAGGCCCCAGTTAGTCTGCCTCAGAAGGGCGTAAAACTTCTTGAAGGCTGCCGAACGACTCCTCAGAAATTTGTTAACCTTCATGGGGACGTCTTCGGGACCGGCCTAGTTGGGGAGAAGGTTGAGATCGGTTCCCCTTATGAAGAACCATTGTGAATGCCACCCCTTGTTACTGGATGGGGTCTTCACGAAGGTGTCTCGTCCAGGAACACGGTTCAGATGGCGAAGGCCGGGCTCTTTTGACCGACCCACCGAGAACAGGACGAAGAAGAAGTCCAGCCCGGGGGTGATGCCAGCTTCCTGGCAGAGGGCGATGAAGCTGATCAGCTGGATGTAGGAGTTGGGAGCCAGCTGGGAGAACCTGATCCCTACCAGGCAGAGGAAAGAAGAGATGAATTCGTGGAGGGGGAACCGAACCCCGTACCTTAGGGCATACAGATGGACGGCTACCCATTCGCCCTCGGGTCGGTGGTACATCCTCTCGCTGGCCTCGGGAACCTGAAGCTTGTATTCTTTGGGGATGTTGAATAAGGTTTGGATGTCCGACAGTTGAGAGTAGGTGATGGAAGATTTGGTGTTGATGACAGCGTAGTCGACTTCCGAAGCGTAGAGTTGGCGAATTCTGGTTTCGGCGTTCTCCATGGAGAGTTCGACCAGAGCAGCCTCCAGCTCGATTTGGAGAAGGTCGCCGGAGGTAAGAGTGGGAATGCCGGCTGCTGTGGCTGGTGTGGGACGAGGAGCGCTGGAATCAGCCATTTATGGTGGTTTGAAGGGAAGAAAGGTACAAGACAAGAACTTAGTGGGGAAACGTTACGGACTGAAGAAATCTGGAAAAATGAGTGTCTCGCCGGAAATCGCCCTTGCCGGAAAATTTTGACAGAGATTCAAAATATTGAAGGCTCGAAAAAAGTGACGGTGATGAATGTTGGGGAGCTTATATAGCCCGTCTAGCACGGCTTCCAAAGGCGGTTATTTATGGCAGGTGGGCCCAGTTATGAAAAAACGTGTACCAGCTCGCGGACCGAGGAGAAACCGCTTGGGTTCCCGAGACAACTCATCATTATGGCGTGACTATTAGAATTCATGTCCTCTCAAGTCTCGTGTCATAAATATCTTATAACAAGAGACTGGGGGGCAATGTTCGGGAGTGTTTTTTCGACCCTCTTTTGGGCTGAAGGCTTGGGTCGGGTCAAAAGAGGTCGGGCTCGTATGTTCAGAGATGTAAGATCGGGGTCGGTTACCCGATCCCAATAGGCTGGGGCCCGTGGTCATCGTAAGGGTTGGGTTTGGCTATTGGTTTGGGCCTGAGCGTATGAGCAGTCCACATGCAGAGTTGGTGCGACAAGGAGTTTACGTGATTAAGGGTATCAACCCTAATCTTACGTCAACAAGGTAACTCTGGATGTAGTGGTGGAAAGGGATTCCACTTGCACTTTTTAAGGAGATTGTGTTGGACCCAAATATGATAGCTAACATATTTAGGAGTCCTACTCTAATCCAAAGAAGAGGATACCAAGGTGGTGAGAGCTCTATAAATACAAGGCCAAGGTTACAATTAACAGGTAATATCTACTTTGAGCACTAAACATATAAACCTCCATTGTTAAACCTTGTGAACGGCCTGTACTTATTCTCACACCGGAGCTATCCCCCGGCGGTACGGCCGTCAAGCTTCTGTGTGATCTGTTATTGTGCAGGATTCAGCGCGTGGATTTTGTGATTGGACGCGCAGACGAAACTTGGCGTTAACACAGTACATATTTATAGCACTGAAATATAAATAATATTATATTAATATACTCTTTCCTTATTCTAAATCTAGAATTAGGGTTTGGATTCCATATTTGATTTATCTTTCATATACATACCATTATTAATTAAGTTATAATAATTAACTTAATTAATCTGAAATAAATTCATATAACAAAATAATTATTATAATAATTCTATAATCATTTCATATATTATTTAAGTAATATAATAATCATATTTTTATAGAAATTAATTAATAAAAATATTATTACTACCAAATTAATTTGTTATTAGAATATAATGATCAATAATTCAAAATAAATTTATTTTTAATTATTCATGTAATAAATAAATTTTTATTTATCACATATATACCTATACTTTTCCTTATACATATTTCTACCTCTAAAATAAAAAAAAATTATACGCACAATTTCTTATGTAATTATATAGAAAATATCGGGTTATTACACACTTAACTTCTTTTTCAAGTCTTGAAATCTTTCTTCACACTTCTCCGTTCAAAAAATTTTTACAGCTTTCCTTGTCAAATTTGTTAACGGGGTAGCAATCTTGGAAAAATTCTGAATAAACCATCTATAATAGCCGGCCAATTCCAAGAAACTCCTCACCTCCGATGGTAACCTTGGTTGTTCCCAATTGATTACGGCTTCAACTTTTGATGGATCCACTGAAATCTCATCTTTGTCAATCACATGTCCAAAAAATTGCACATGTTCTAGCCAGAATTCATATTTAGAGAATTTTACGTACAACTTTTCCTTTCTTAGTGTCTCCAACGTCAAACGTAAATGTTCCAAGTGTTCTTCTTGAGATTTGGAGTACTCCAGAATATCATCGATGAATACCACCACAAATTTATCTAAGAATGGTTTAGACACCCTATTCATCAAATTCATGAATGCAGCAGGGGCGTTGGTCAAACCAAAAGACATCACTAGAAACTCGTAATGTCCATACCGACTTCTGAATGCCGTTCTAGATACATCCTCCTTCCTTACCTTTAATTGATGATATCCACTTCTCAAATCTATTTTCGAGAAGTATCTAGCACCCTTCAATTGGTCAGACAAGTCATCTATTCTTGGAAACAGATATTTATTCTTAATAGTGACTTTGTTTAATTCCCTATAATCAATGCAAAGACGCATTGACCCATCCTTCTTCTTCATGAATAACACCGGTGCTCCCCCACGGTGACACACTCGACTGAATGTATTTCTTGTCTAACAGCTTTTGCAATTGTACCATCAGTTCCTTCATCTCTACCGGAGTCATTCTGTACGGTGCCTTCGATATCGGAGTAGTTCCTAGCGCCAAATCGATGACGAACTCGATCTCTCGGTCAGGCAGAAGTCCTGGCAAATCCTCTAGAAACACATCTACAAATTCCCTAACCACTGGTATCTCTTCTAGTTTCACCCCCTTCCTCTGAGTATCGACTATATAAGTTAAATATCCAACACAACCTTGACTCAATAACTTCTTGGCTTGCATAATTGTCAGACATCTAGCATGTCTAGGCGATCTGCTACCATAGAAAACTACCTTTGATGGAGTCATAAGGTTTACACATTTCTTTTGGCAATTAATTATCGCTCCATAATTGAATAGCCAATCCATTCCCAATATAACATTAAACTCTCCAAGTTTAATCGGGATTAAATCTACTATCATGACATTCCCCTTAATATTCACCCTACAATTCTTGTATACGAACCTAATAGGAATCACCTCCCTATTAGCAATTTATAAGTTTAAAGGGAAATTCAATTCTTCGCTAGGTAATCCTAACCTCTTAGCAAATTCATCAGATATAAACGATCAAGTAGCACCCGAATCAAATAATACATAAGCATCTATATCATTGATTGGGATAATACCTGACACAACTTCCTTTGATTGAATAGCATCCTGCACAGTCATGCTAAAAGTTCTGGCTGTGGGCCTGTTTGATGACGTTGGTCCAACAATGGTCAATGTACCTCCACTGCTACCTCCCTTACTTCCTGTTGTCTCTTCAGCTCTCTTCTTAGGGCACTCACGAGCAAAATGATCTTTTGACCCGCACGTGTAGCAAACATTCTTCTTTGGTTGATGGTAATTTGGGGCAATCTGACCCTCCTGGCCACAGTTTAAGCATACTCGCTTACCCCTTAAGCACATGCCAGTGTGATTCTTTCTGCATGTAGCACATGCTTCAAACATCTTTTGTTGCTGGCCACCTTGTTTGCTTCCAGTACCAACACTCGCATTCCACTTCCTCTTCAAGTTATTACTACCATTTCCACCACCACTACCACCATTCTTACCTTCACCCTCGTTCTTCTTCTTTCTTTGTTCTTGATAGTATTTTGTTACAGCCTCGCCTCCACCCTCAGCGAGAATTGCCTTCTCAAGCACAGCTGCAAACATATTCAACTGGAACAGGGAGACTCTGCTATACAACCAGGGCTTCAGTCCCTGTTCAAACCTCCTCGCCTTGCGCTCATCCGTGTTCACTTGATATGGCGCAAACCTCGCCAATTCATTGAATTTTGCTTCATATTCTGACACTGTCATTGTGCCCTACTTCAGCTCTAAAAAATGCACTTCCATCTGATTCTTTGAACTTTCTGGTAAGTATGTCTCAAAGAATATTTTCTTGAACCTTTCCCAAGTCATCGCTCCTTGACCTCCTCTAGTTTTATTGGTTCGCCACCAATAACTGGCCTCTACTTTTAACATGAATGTTACAAAAGTAGTCTTTTGGTTCTCACCAACCCTAGCAACATTAAATACCTTCTCTATTTCCATGATTCAGGTCTGTGCATCAACCGGATTCATGGTTCCACGAAATTTTGGTGGTCCAACCGCTTTGAAATCTTTAAAAGTTACAGGTTGATTTTGCGATTGATTATGCAGTGCTCCTGTCAGAAGTGTCACCAACTTCTGAACTAGGTTAGCTTCAGCGTTGTTGTTATTGGTAGATCCCTCAAGGGTTTGTTGTTGTGGTTGTCGTCTTCTTGGAGGCATTTTATAATTAAAATACACTTAATAGATTATTACTCAATTTCTTTTAAGTATTTTCTACTTAACTTGCACACCATAAAAGATCATCACATAACACATAACATTTTGAATAAAATAATAACTTTTATTCATTCAAAATCTTTTAGAAAACATAAGAACAATAGCATTACTGTTATTTATACTACTTTCCTGAACTACTAAAGTTTCAGGATAACATCAACATCATCATATCCCATTGGTTACATAACACCTGGGATTTACATCTTATTTATCATATTATTATTCGCATATTAGGTACATTCCTTACGATGTCCTACTAAGATGTTGCGTAGCCTTACGACGCTCTTCTTCCATAATACAGAACATTGTTCTGCGATCTAACATGTACGGTGGCAGCGTCTCGAACTGAATCAGATAATATATTACTTGATCTTCAGCTCGATTAATCACGGCGTTAAATACATTGTTCATCTCCTCCATCTTGATCTTCTTTGCTTGTGCTTCCCCTTCTGCTACTCCTACAAGCTGATAAGCTTTCTCAAATGTGTCTTCAACTCTTGCTCTCTTATGGGCTTCTTCTTTTAATTTGTTCTTCAGCTCCGCGATCTCCACTGTCATTTACTCGTTCTCTCCTTTAGTGTGAATCAGCTTCCATTCAACATTGCTCAGACGTCTATCTAGGTCATGGATCTCGTCATCTTTTTGTGCCATCGAGGTCTGCTGTTCAGCTACTATCTCTTCCAACTCCTCAACTCTATCCTAAAATTCCACATTGCGGTCGTATACCTCATTGTATATACGGGGTGAAATCGAGTTTGGTGTAAACTCTTCTTCCTCGTCATCCTTATCCCCATCTGACTGTGGTAGCTCAATGGGGTCCTCCTCATCCGTCTCGATCTCATCATCCTCATCAAGTAAACCCTCCTGCTCAACCGCTGTAACCAACGGAGATGACTCCTGTGGCAGTAGATGTTCCCAAACCACCTGAATGTCACGAGGCTCCTCCTCTCTAGGCATCTGGGGTCCTTCCTCCTTCGCCTTACTGGATTCTCCTATATTCGACATCCTGACAACAAAATTTTAAATTTTAATTACCAATCATTACTACTCAACACTCACGAGCACATAGGTTGCAATCACATAAGCATATAAGTATTTTATTGCTTTTTTCTTAAAACTAGATAAGATTTTATCACCACAACTTTTTCAAAGGTTACTTCCTAAGGCTTTTTCCCACCTAAGGTTCATAACCTAAAGCTTTGATACCAACTTGTGATACCCCCAAATCCATGTACTTTATTCCAACAAGATTTGGTGTTCACTTGATAAAAACATTCATTTCTAACTACCCAAATAAAATAAAATTTAACAATAAATCTTCTCATTAAAGGATTACATCAATAAGTTCAATAAAAATCTCTCAGGTCATCTAACCTTTAAATACAAATATCAAGTGCGAAAAATTAAATAACTACATCGTAATATTTAAAATAAAGTCTGACAATATAAAAGTCAACAGGTGGTAGGTTCATCTTTCCTTTCCTTTCCCTTTACTGGTGGTAGATTCATCGACCTTCTCAATTTTAGCTGTAATATTTATATAAGCAAGAGTGAGCAAACAAATGCTCACTTGAAGTGACAATGAATAATATAACATAACAACTGCCAAACGAATAGGCTCAATAGAACTTAATAATATTTGATATCAATGATAATCAGGAACATAATTTGAAATATATATCTGAGGGTCATAAGACCACGAACTATATCCAAAGTTATAAGTATTCTTTCAACTTAAACTTAAACAGTCATAAGACCGTAGGGACTTCTCGTACTTAGGGGGATCAGCCCTTCGTATAATGTATTGTGCACAAACATCTAAACGCTTTGCATAAATTATCCCATGTAATAGGGTTCTTCATCTCGGTATTTAGAATACAAGTATGCACTGTTAGAGTTTATGCCCTAGAGGCCAATTATTTGATATAATTGCTTAACGTTTTGATATTATGTTTGATTGAATAAATGAATGATTTTATTATGGTTTTATTTACTGCGTTATATAAATGTTAACATAATAAAAATCCTTAGAATAATGATACAAATTATATAGTTTCAATTATGTGACTTGAACATGAAATTATATAAATATAATTAGTATCATTGTTCTTAAATGTCCCTAGTCGAGTATCATTATTGATGGGACAACAATGATGCATTAAGACTAGTATGTTGATTGACTGATGACCAAATCTCATTGGTCATAAATATATGAGATATTAAGTCAATGCATAGGTACATGTTAGAGAACGATGTACTGGACAGACCCACCATGAGAATTTTATATGGAGCATTATGCAAAGTGTCATTAGTAATTCTCATAGTGACAATGATGTAATGGTCCTCCGACCTGAAATCACTATATTACTACACGAGAATTTATGTACTTTGATATCATCAAATGTCACCTTTAATAGGGTGGACTATAAAGGTGATTATTGGGTACATCATGAATCGTGTGAGGAATATGAGTGATCTAGATGGAATTTAACCATCCTATATATTAGGGGTGATATCCATAGGCCTCTTGATTGAGTAGGACTATGAAATGCATGGCCATGCTCAAATAGTGATTTGTTTCATATAGTCCACTCATTGATCAAGAAAAACTAAGATTAAATTATGAAGAGTATGACACATTCCATGACTCGAGTTTAATATTGGATATTAAGGTTAAAAGGATTAAATTACATTGAAACATTGGTCACGAAAAGGTTGCATCGAATCATCGATCTTATTATTACTTGGGTAGCAGTGATGCATTACTAGATGTCGCTCACCGTTTATAACTTTATAATATGACTTTAAAGTTATTGCCAACGTAATAATAACCTATAGGGTCACACACATAGAACGTAATTTAAAAGGGAATTAATTTAAATTTTAAGTATTTAAATATATTAATATGATTAATAGTATTTAAATTACGAATTTAAATTAAAAGGATAATTTGTATATATGTATATTAATTAAGTAAGACTATATATATATATATATATATATATATATATATATAAATTCGGATTTTATGAAATTAGGTTTTGATCAATACCTTTTAACTACTATATATATGATATATAGCAGCCACTTAGGGTATTATTCAAAACCAAAAATCATAGCCACTCTCAGAGAGAGACTAGAGAGAAACAGTTCTAAAATCTTCATCCTTGGTGGCTAGTACCGCAGTTCCTTCTTCTGCAGATCGTAGGACGATTCGCGGAGCGTTCGTGTGGATACCGTAGAGGCGCGATTCATTTGGATTGCGTTGGAGATTCGAGCGCATCAATTTAATTTTCATAATCGGTATAATTTCTAACCACTGAGTTAATTGATTTTGGTATGGATCCTATTTAGGGTTTCGAAATTGCTTTATAATTATTCTATTTTCGTTGTGTGTTTCTGTCGAAACCCTACATGCACCAAAGTAAATTTGGTTTGGATAAGTTTCAAGGTAATTTAGAGTTTAACGAACATCAACTAAGGATTAGTTGAATAAAATATAATAACAATATGCTATGGAATAAGTCTTAAGTGAATCAACATGGTATATATAGGTTATGCTTTAGAAATGAACTAAAAGCGTAAGCATTGAGTAACGCAACATACCTTGCTTGAACAATATTTAGCTAAGGCTAGAATTTTGGTTTAGTAATAGAATTGAATTATCGAACATACATAACCAAAAGCAAGTTGAACAATAGAAACTTGCTCAATATAAGGGTAAATAGAACAAACTCAAGTACAGGTTCGAGTTCGGAAACTTGCTCAATTGTAAACAAGATAGGGTAAAGAGAACTTGCACAGTATAAAATTAGAGTTAAGAAACTTGCATTGCGTGAGCTAAATCGTAATAATTATATTCACAATATCCTATACGCATGTCATCATGACATAATTAGTTACTACATATACTCCGTATACAATTAAGTATCTACATCATGTATGGCTTGGTTTTTAATCATGTAGTCAAGTTATACTATTAACATAACTCATTAATTGTTAATAATATTCTTACTCTTGGTTATATATCACCATAAAATAAAAATCACATTTTAATAGTCCCAACATTGCACCTTATCAACAATTACAGACTTTTGTGTAATAAAAACAAACTTCCTTGCCACACTACTAACCGGCGCTGTGGCGCCCAGTTTACACTGGGAACGGCGTTACGGCGCAAGGCACAGGCATGTGATAGGCGCTGCGGCGCGAGAGGCAGCGATGCGGCGCTGAAGCTCAGTTTTAGGCAACGCGAGCATAGGCAAAGCCAAATTTGACCAACTAGCAACCAACTGAACCCGTATAACTTACATGGATTTCACATAAACATAACTTAAGGTCTCTATCATGTTTTTACCCACATAAATAACATAAACATCAAATTTAAAACCTTTCAATTCCATGTTTTATACAAAACTCCATTTTTTGACATCTTTAACAAAATTAACACCGTGATCACCATTGTACACCAAATTAACTTATTCAAACTACGCTCTCTTCATTACTTACAGAATTAATACATTCAAGGCTTAATTTATCTATTAGTTTACAAACCATGTATTAATTTTGAACTCCAACAAGCCATATTCATACACACATGCACTATATTCTGTGAAAAAGTTTCAAAGGATAAGCTTGTGACAAAATTTAAAAAGTGCAGATTTGTGGTACATCATAAAAAAAGTTTAGGGTATATATTCTATAATCTTACTTAGCAAAAGATATTTGTTGTGAAACACACTACCTTCTAAGATAAATGTGTTTATCATTGAAAGGGCTAGTGAGAGGATAATAGAATCTTAAAGAGTTCAAGAACCACAAAGCACTATAAGTCAAATAAAAGGAACCTGTAGATAGACCTATTGTACCACAACTGATTCGTAAATCTAGAATAGTACCGAAATACCTGGGAGGTATGGATTCATCATAGATGATGATGATAGGTACGTATCATAGAAGATGATGATCCAGTTACATACGATGAGGTAAGAGTTATAGACACTCAGAGAAATGGATTGAAGCAAGCTTCTCAAAAATGGAACATTCGTTTTGATGAGACAATCAAAAGAGTTTGATTTTATCAAAAATGAGAATGAACCTAATGTGTACAAAAAGGTCAGTGGAAGCACCGTGACATCCCTTATATTATATGTTGATATACTATGGATAAGAAATGACATACCAATGCTACAATCAGTAAAAATAAAGTTGTCTAAACATAACCTCCATGAATGATTTGGGAAGAGTATCTTAATTGGGGATACAAATCGATATAGATTGATTTAAAAGGATGATCGGCTTAACCTAAGGAATATATGTTCATTTGATGCTAAAGTCGTTTATCATGGAAAACTCCAAAAGATATCTCATGTTTATGAGTCATGTAGTGTATCTCTCTTAATAGTCTCCATTGACTCCTGAAAAGAGAGATTGCATGAGTAAATATCATGTATGCAATGAAATGTATAAGACCTGATGTTGATCAGTCATATTCTAAAGAAGATCACTGTGAGACAGTGAAAACTTGTTAAACTACTTAACCGATACTAAGGATGTGATTAAAATTCATGGTGGGTTTGAATTAAAACTAGAGGACTTAACAGACTCAAGTTTTTCAGATTGACCAAGATGACAACAAATCCACCTTAGGGTAAAGCGTTACCTTGAACGGTGGTGCAGTGAATTATAAAAATTCCAAACAGCAAAGAGTTCCTGATTTAGTAATAAAGGCAAAGTATATAGCATTAAATGAAGCTACAAGTTGATTATTTCGATAAAAGATCATTACAGAATTAGGAATAGTTCCTAAGTCTTATCTTGTATCTAAACATGTGTTGCGGCACTTTCTTTTAATTGAAGGATCATTGAAAGAGTTGAAGTCACTATAGAGATAAATAACTCTCAAGAATAACATTACATATCTATTAACTAAAGCTTATCTAATAGCAGGATGATCGTCACTTAGAAAAGAAAGGTATGAGATACAATGACGATTGGCTTTAGTGCAAGTGGAAGATTGAAAGTAGTATGCACACAAGTCAATCATGTTTGATGATAAAGCATATACTTTGTAACAATCTTATTCATTTATTAATAAAAGATTTATTTAATTAAAGGCTTTTAATTTATCTACATGGTGTTATTTAATAATATTTGATAAATTCATAGTTTTGGGCAATGCTTTTAGAATCATGATGATGATCATGCTAATGAGATCTAAATTCTTAGATAGATTAAAATTAAATTTTTCCCAATCGTTGGATTACTAAAAATGGGATTAGTGAATCCAGATAGATTGGTACATACGTTGTTTATACATTGGATGAGGATGATTGATCTCATGTGTGACACCCCAAATCTGGGTACTTTCAACCCATAGATATGGTGCTACACGATACTACTAACTATACATTCATTCTATTAAAAACAACATCAAAATGAGTGTATTTACAACATTCTTATTACAATAATAATAAATCTTTTCCCAAGTTCTGTTAACCAATATATTCTTCATTTGTCATAGTATAAGTTCATACAAATATACTAGTCTATTACAGGATAAACTACTTATCCATCTTAGCTTTTCCTCTATCCTTACCAGAACCCTCGGTTCGCTCAACCATAGCTGCAATCATATAATTCAAGCAAGAAATGAGCATAACTAGCTCAGCAAGTTTAGCAATATATAACATTACACCACATCGAGAATTATATGATTATTCTTCATTAACTGAACAAATAGTTATGAAGTACTATAAAACATTAAAATAGCACTTTTCATTTTCATAAAATAATTCCAGAGTACATACAGTAGCTTAGGAATTCTGAGCAAGTCAAAAGACCATGAACATTCTCTTTAATTTTCATTCACGAAAAGGATAACCTGACACTAAGTTCGTAAGTCCAATATATCTTACGAGCACTTCTAGGTGATCAGCCTATAGTACTCTATGTTTATCAACACTCATCCGTTAAACATATTTATGTTTAAGTTCTAGCAACCTCATGTTCCCATCGAATAATTGATGTAAAATACTTTTGTTTATTCATACTCAGACTTACCTTTGAATCTGTACCAAACAATTGGCATAGGATAGCGTTATCAATACTATATCGAAAGACTTGTAAACAAACAATTAAATTCTTCAGATTTGTCTAGCCGAGTTAAAACTGGCATCGACTCTTTTGTAAAATAATTCATGCATGTTATAACATGAATCACATAAACTTGACTAACACGAAGGACAGACAAGCGTTAAGGAAACTTACCTTCAAGCATCTTCAATTATAATTCAACCGTTCTCGGTCTTTACAGTTTCTACATGATATATTCTCATAGCACACTAGAATAAGTTACTAAACAATCTAACCACATTATTTTTACTAACTTCTTTCTCTTCTATAACTTAATTGAAGTTGTTTTATTAATAAAACTTGTTTCAAGTTATTTATCATTCATTTCGACTTATTAACATTCATATGTCATAAACCGACATTCAACCACCATCATTTAAGTACAACCGTAGTTGAAACCCTAATTGGTTTACTAACTCAGACACATTTTTCTTGAATTACCGATATCAAACTCCGTATAGTAATTACCTAGGTTATATCTTCATTTCTTATCATTTACATACCTCGTACATCTATTACATAATGTATAACCTTAGGACGCGCGTTAAACTCGAATACGATTCACACTTTACGTTTTCGTACTTTAGTTTCTTAGTTTAAATACTTTTAATCAACGTTTAATTCCTAAAATCATTGCTATACATGTTCTTTAGGAATTGTCTCTTCATGTATATTAAGTATATACATGCCCCATAGTTATCATGAAAATAGTTGGGTTAATAATTAACTGTGTCAGACTTTTTCCACTTACCGGTGCTGCGGTGCCCGATATAAGTATACAAGTTATGCTGCGACGCCATTCAGCAGTAGCTGCCCCTCGTCCCGGCTCTGCGGCACCACTTTCTTAGGTTTGGGAGGTGATGCGGCACCGACCCTGAGCCTTTGAAATTTTTTTAAGTTTTTTCAGTTCCAATTCTTTCCAGGCTAATAACTTGATCGTTATAAGTCAGAATTGGCTCATTCAAAAGTCGTTATCTCACATATCTCTTATACTTCGATTTCATTTGGACAGAATAAGTTGCTGAATTCGTTAACAATAAATTCACTGTTTAACTTTTCTATTACGCATTTGTTAAACTTTCTTGAATGTTCATAGATTGTTTCTTCGTTTTAAGTAGAAATTCGACCATTCTTGAGTCCACAACTCTTAAACATGTTGTTCTACGATACGCCATTGAAAACTAAGGTTTTCGAGTTAAATGTCGACTTTTAACTACCGTTTCGGGAATTTTACAATTTTGATGATTATCGCCTAGTCTCGTAAATTTCGACATAACTACGTTACTCGAGATTTTTACACCAAACCAAATGGAATCAATCCATTGGTCAATTATCTATATCTTAACCAAGCAATTTGCATCAAATTTATACTCGATGGTTTTTAATTTGTCCATCAACAACCGATTCAACATTTTAATGTTTTTCTTCGATTAAAGTTTAATTAGTCGATTATGATTCTCGCATATACATGGCTTATTAATGTTTTAATTCACTAGTAGTCATCCTTGTTAATCTGGAAGAGACATGCTCCACCAATTCATACTTCTCTATAAAAAATAAATAGAAAATATCGAAGGCTAGAGTTTAAGCATTTTTACCTTAGTGTTCTTCACGTTCTGAACTTAAGCTTGATTACTTTACTTTGATTCCTCTTGATTACTTGTTATTTCTCTTCTCTCTATCTCAAAATAGTGTTCAATGTTTCTTAAACAACAAATGAACCAACATAAGCATCTTTATATAGAAAAATCAAATTGAGGGTATTTTGGTCAAAAGGGTCACCTCCTTACTATTCAAAACTTGCAAGAAAGGCTTCCCACCTATCTTGGTCACCAAGTAGCCGCCCCACATGCCCCTTGGGGGGACCCACATGGGTTACCCTAAGGGTGTTACCCATCCGGTGATCCATCGGTTTGACCCACGGGTTCGTTTCTTGGTTTGGGCTTAGAATTAATTTATATTGGGCCTATCTTTGGGCTTGATTTAAATTAATGTTGGGCTTTACAAAGTCTAGATCCAATAACTAAAGTTCATTTAGAACTAATCGTATTCTCATCGTATATACCTCGTACGATATTCGTATTATACGTCGTAATAATCTTTATACTAAACTTGTGTAATAACTAGTATCATACTCGTATTCCTCCCGTATAATAACAATTCTTATTATACATAGTCATTTGGTTCTTGAATTTCATTTTTCCTAACACTTAGGTTTTAAGTCCGCAAGCGAAAACTTCATTTTTCATAACTAAAATATTATTGGATATTCCATCTCGTCTTAGAATTCTATCATTACGCGTTTCTCGAAAATTCAAAATTTATTCCCTACAATAAACGGATGAATAGTTTTTCTACGAAAATTTCTCGAAATACTTTTATTTTCACCTTGGAAATTCAAATCATTTAATCTTAGCTCATAGCCAGAATCCTAACCACATTCGCACATTCTAGATCATAGAACGACCTTTAAACAACTTGCTCACTTTAATAAACAATTAAATTCATTTAATTCAAATAATCAAATAAGAATTTAATTCACTTAATAATTCAATTTTTCTCGGGTGTTACATCATGATCATTTGTGTGGAGACACACTATAGCAAGTATGCAGGTTCTTATTAGAGAATAAGTTCACTGAACGTTCACTAAAGAATACTTAATGGAGTTTTACTTGTCTGTCAATAGGAATTCCTAAAGTGATAGTAGTACAAGTGATTCTTAGACTTGAGATCATCATAGTATCTTGCGTATGATGAGTTATACTTTGACATATTCCTTAAGACCATTATGGTATATCAAATGGTATGCTTGGGCGTAATAAGTTGTACATGGGGATAATGAATGATCAACAAAGAATCTACCGCTTCTAGTAAAAGAAGAGAATGTCCTATGTGATTCGATAAATGACAACCCAGTAGTCCTTGACCAATGCATAATGAGATTAGAAAGGAGTTTCTAATTTGTATTATTTGGAGTTATGTATTTAAGAATCGAAGTACATATAATTAAATAAAATAAGACTTGACAGTAATTTCATTTCTTATATTTAATTGAGACATTGTACGATGGAAGGATTGAATTGTACGGTAATTATTAACTCAAAGGTTCTTTTATGATTAATGTTGAAATCTATATTATCTGAAAAGTCGTTGATCGCTAAAGGGGCTTACTCTTATTGAAGAATAAATGTTATTTATTTAAATGAATTAAATAGATTAATTTATTTATTTAAATAAGATTAGAATTGATTTATTCACAACCGGTTTAATATGGAGAACCTAAAAGGTTACTCCGCAAAAGGAAAAATATTTATTTAAGAAAAAAATGGCATAATCGTAATAATAAGTTAAGTGCATTTAATTTAATCTATGACGATAGAATAAATTAAATAGCTTAATATTTATTATTTAATATTTTAGAAATATTAAATATAAATTAAGAAAAGGAGTCTTATTATTATTATTACTATTATTATTATTATTTGAATCCTAAAGGAGTTTGAGAATTAATTAATAAAAGTATTCTCATATATTCCTAATAAGATTAGGAGGCTAATTAATTTAAGGAGTTTAATTAATTATTCCTAAAAAGATTAGGAGCCTAATTAATTAAAGGAATTTAATTAATTAAAATAAAACCCAATTTCTTAATTGTTAAAGAGGGTTGCCTACATCTATAAATAAGATGAATCTTATTATGGGTGAGGTTTGTTGATGTTTTTCACAACACACGTTAATGACAATTCCAAGAGTTGGGAGAGTACTAACATATTCTGTAGAGAGAGAAAATTGGAGTTTTGCCAAACACCTATCTTCTTGAATATTTCTTCTTTCTTGGTGGATCACCTCTAGAGGCCAAACACTTGGGTGGCTAACGTTGATCAAATGAAGGAATCAAACTCGGTGGATTCAAATTGAACATGAAAAGGAATTGGAAGTGAACTCGTACCTGAGAAAACTAGTTTTTATAAGGTTATGAATCTGATCTCCATCTCCATTTTATTGATTATGCACAAAGTATGATCATGGTGATATGTTTGTATAAAAATTTTAAATTCCTATTTTATCGCGCTTCTACACCTTTTATGTAATATGATTGCATGATCGCGTTATATACAAACCTAACAATTAAGTGAGTTGTAAGGTTTGTATTATCCGATGTATATGGGGTTTCGATTTGAGATGTACGAGTTTACACATTAATGCTGATAAAGTGAATCATGGATTACATAAAATTCAAAGTCATATAAATGATAAAGGTTGTGATTTAGGGAAATAAAGAAAGAAAACAGAAAAGTTTAACATTATTCCGCATTTTGTTAATTGTGCCATCGAATAATGATTTAAAATTAAAAGTTAGATGTATTGTTAACGATTGAGTTCGAGAGTTGAATTGTATAAATTTTGGGGGTCGTTACAGTTGGTATCAAAGTTGTACGTTATAAACTTTAGGTATTAGTACCTTAGGTGATAACGTTAGAGAAGAAAGATGACGATGATAAAACTCAGATAGAGTTTGAATAATAAGAGATTAAAATATATATGAAAGGATTCAAAGAAGAATCTTGAGGTATCTGAAAGATGAGAATCAAGAGTTACCTGACTCCAATAATAAAGATGTTAAGTGTTAATAAATAGACGATGTCTATAAGATGAAGATCAGAAAGATAATAAAAATAATCTCAAAAAAGTTTAGTTGATGAATCCATGATTAGTTCTTGGACTACGTATTACTAGGATAAATTCTTAAACTCATATTATTGTGGCAAGTTCGTGGGGTTCCAAGGTGTGGTAAGTTTGATAAACTATACTGGGTATAGAAAGGTTACATATCAAGAACTAAGAATTTTTGGTATAGTGAGCATTGATGGTGTTGAAGATAGATAGAATGATTAAGTAATGAGCAATGGATTAAAGATTGAAGTTGATGACGAAAATCGGATATTCTAAATCTTTTAGTTATGCTAGATTTTCAAAATTTATTGACTTCGTGCTAATGTTTGCACTTTTGTTTTCGAAAAAAAATGTATTGGATCAGAATATTGAACCAATCAGCTTTAAAAAAAACTTTACTATTTATATGTCTATGCTAATTGCTTCAGCTAGACAAAAATAATTTAAAATTTTCAAAATGTATTTTATATAATTATATGCATCATTTGATATGGTGTAGAAATAATAGTCAAGGAAGTCATCAATGTAGTTGAGCCTAGTGTTGGGTGTGACCATAGGATCGGTAGCCCACTATGGCATGATGTAGCATGACAAAATCATATAATGACGGAATCCTCAACATGTCATTAAGACTGTACGGTATCGTGGTATCTTAAAAAAGAATTTTTGGTTTTCTTTAGACTTTGAAAAGATATGGTAATGGAGATGGTTTAAAAAAAAGATTTTTAATTTTCTTTAAACTAAGAAAGGTATGCCAATTGAGTTGGTAAAAAAAAAATATATATATATATATATATATATATATATATATATATATATATATATATATATATATATATATATATATATATATATATATTGATGTTCGAATTGTTGCTAAAGGTCTACGCTATTTGATTCGGCTAGACGAATATTGAATAATGTTTATGAAATTCGAGTGTTCCTTGTCAAACTATGCCACACCAATTTATTTTTTGTGTGGATTCAAATACTGAGAAGCTGAGGTGAACAACCCTATAATAGGGGACATGTTATCGGAGACAATGGTTCTAAAAGTAACGCATATAGTAATTACGATGTTACGATATAATAAGTTGTGTACGACATAGTGCTACGATAGGTTTGACCACCTAGAATAATTGCATATGGTGTTTTCAGTCTTTCTGATTGTTAAACATTTTGTTAAAAAGGGTTTACGGTGGTGAATCGCTATTAAACCCAGAGATGAGTTCAAGGTCTTGTGACCCCTCAGCATGACTTGGAATCTTTTAAATCCCTGAGTTATTCATATCACTTCTCAATTATTGAACAATTTTGAAAGATTCCTATTATTCAGGAAGACGAAAATGAGAAGGAGGATGTTTCTTGGGAAGAAGTAGGTTATAGAATGCGGCATGTAATGATGAGTATTTTGAGCAAATAATAATCATTCTGAGAAGAGAGGGATGAAGTTATCAAAGGATAATATAAATTCTTAGAAGAGAAAGATGTGAAGAATGAAATGATTTTAGAAAGATCTTTTGAGAAAGAATTTGGTTATAGAACACAATGAAAGAATAAAGATTAACGTGAAATCTATTTTGATTAATTGAATGAACAAAGGTTGGAAAATCAAAATTTTAAAGACGAAATTCTTAGAAGAAGGGTTGAGTGTGATATCCGGAATGTTTATAAGTTAGTAAATCATGATATTATATGACTGCGACGAATATGGTATATAAATGATCTTTAGAAAAGGAAATGGTTGGATTGCAGATTATATAATATTCAAAATAGTATCAAGTTTAAATAAAGTTTATGGAATAAAACCTACATAAAGTGTTGAGGAAAATGAATGGAAGAGGTTACATAAAACCTATATTAAAGTAATATGTTGGAATTATTCTATGATAAAAATTTCAAAAGAAATTCAATGAAAATCCAGTTGGGAGGTTTCGTTAATTTCGAGGACGGAATCCTTATAAGCGGGGAATGATGTGACAACCCAAAATTTCAGAAATTATTGAAATTTGAATTTAATAAATAAAATTCTTATTATGATATGTTTTGAGTTCGATTAAAAATATATATTCATATATTGGGAAGATAAGGCTTAATAGTTAATTAAACTATTGAAGAAATTAAATGAGATTATTATGAAAAAGAAATTAACGGAGTAATATTAGTTAATTTAATTAAGTTAAAAATTATATTATCAAACAATATAATTTGATTATTATGCCTTGTTGGCAATGTAATTATTATGAATTAATTTCATAAATAATGTGAGTAATTCGCTTAATTAAAATAATGAATTAATGTAAATATATTTTTTTAATAAAATGAGAGAGTAATATATTACATATAAATGTAATATGTTAATGTAATACGATTGTGAGTTTCGTAAATAATTAAAATATTTATCGAGTAAAATAAATATTTAGTTTGAATATTTATGGAATAAATAAATAATTGATGGAAATTATTTTGGAAAAAATTGTTTAAGTATAATAATATTGATTAAAAGATTTTATAATCGGTGCGTATTTTTTTACGCTATTGGAATTGTAATATTCTAATTTAATTTAATAATTAAATTAGAGGGTTAATGATTTATTAAATAAAATTATAATTCTGGTTGGCTAACTAGAAACTGTAATAATAATAATAATAGAAATTATAATTACTATAATAAGGTTTAATTTAATTTAAATATTACAATTTGTTAATGAGTGTGAGTCATATGTTAAAGGGAATTATAAAAATAAATTAAAAGGAATTAGATTAAAATTAGCCAAACAAGGTCTTGAGACGTTTGAAATTTTTATTAGTTAAAACCTTTTGGGTTTGTATAAGTAATAGCTGAGTAAAAACGCGTAAGGTGTCTTTTATCAGTATAGTTAGCCTATTTGCAAAACACAGACAAGAAGAGAAAATAGAGAATAGGAGAGAAATTGAGAGATAAAGAGAAGAAATTCTCTATGAAATTGAGAAGAATATGCTTTTTGAGAATCAAAGAAAGAAGAAACAAGAAGATTATTTAAGCTTTATAGCTAATCAAAGGTAATAACCTAGCCTTAAAACTCTAGTTTTTGGTTTCTTGAGTTTTTCTTTGTAAATGGATTTTGGTGGGGGATTTGTCAAGAAATTGGATTATATATGTTCTTAGATATGTATAATGTGTCGTCCCCAAATCCTGGTATCTTCCAACCCGACAGATGGTACTACACGGTACTACAATTTATACAATCATTCCATTGAAACATTAACAGCAAAATGATTGTATTTACTATATTCTTATTACAATAGTAATAAATTCTTTCCCAGGTTCATAAACTGAATACATTCTTTATTATTCATAAGTATATTACATACAAATACACTAGTCTATTATAGGATAATTAACTATCCATCTTAGCTTTGCATTTATCTCTCTTAGAACTCTCAGTTCGTTCGGCCTTAGCCGCAATCATATAATTCAAGCAAGAAGTGAGCATAACTAGCTCAACAAGTCTAATAAAGGATAATATAAATACCACATCGAGAATTATATGATTATCTTCTATAACTGAACAAATAGCTATGAAGCACTATGAAACATTGACTAGTACTTCTCATTTCATAACAGCGATTCCAAAGTATATATAATAGCTTAGGAATTCTGAACAGGTCCAAAGACCATGAACATACTCTTTTCGTTTTCATACATGAAAAGGGCATCCCGGCACTAAGGCCGTACATCCGTTCTTTCTTCGAGCACTTCAAGGTGATCAGCCTATAGTACTCTATGTTGATCAACATTCATCCGTTAAACGTATTAACATTTACGTTTTGGCAACCTCGCGTGCCCATCGAATAATCGATGAAAATACATTTGTTTGTTCATAGACAAACTTACCTTTGAATACGTACCAAATACTTGGCATAGGATAGCGTTAACAGTTCTATATTGAAAGACTTATAAAGAAATCAATCTAACTCTTAAGAATAGTCTAGCCGAGTTAAAACTGGCATCGACCCTTTCGTAAAACAACTCATGCATTCCAAGACATGAATCACAGAAAACTTGACTAACACGGAGGTTAGACAAGCGTTAAGAAAATTTGCCTTCAAGCGTCTTCGAATATAATATTCAAGAATTCTTGCCAGTTATAGTATCTACATGATATTTTCACATAGCACACTGAGATTAGCTACTAAACAATCTAACCTCATGGTTTTAACCAACTTCTTTCTCTTCTATGTCTTACTTGAATTTATTTCATTAATAATGTCAATTTGACTTACTATATTTCATTACGGCTTATTAACGTTCTTACGTTATTAACCAAAACTTGATCATCATTGGTGAAGTACCAACGTTGAATACCATTCACGGTTTACTTGTTTACACTTTTGCATTCTTCGTTTAATTATTGTTAAAACATATTTAACCTTTTAACGTTATCACTTTATAAGTGATTTAAAGTTAGCCTTATCATGTACATTAAGTACCTTCATAACCTATTATTGGTTTACATTCAATTGGAAGTACAAAACCTAACTTGGTCAACCAATTCCAACTGTCGGTGCTGTGGTGCCAGACTCTAGTATACCATTGGCACTGCAGTGCCAACTAACAGTAGCCAGAGCCCGGAGCCGGCGCTGCGGCGCGGCCATTAATGCTGGGATTGGCGCTGCGGCGCCACCCCTATGCCTCAGTTGGCTTTGATAGTTAACTTTTTCTACGAACTTCCCGGCCTCACAACTTATTCGTTTTATATCTGAATTGGCTCATTCAAAAGCCTACAACTCACAAATTATCTATTCTAGGTGTTCATGTAAGAACATTACATTTCCAAATCCGTTAACTCATAATTCACCGTTTGGTTCATTATCGAGCATTCGTTTATCGTTCGTGAGCGTTCAATACTCGTTTTCTTCGTTTTAAGTCAGAATTCGACGATTCTTGAGTCCACGACTCTTGAATACCTTATCTCACGTGTTAGCATTGAAAACCAAAGTTTCCATGTGACGCCCCAGAAAATTGAATTTTTAGTAGAATTAAATTTTTATTTAATTATAAGGATTAAATGAATTTAATTTATTATTTATGGGGGTAAGCTAATTGAAGGTCGTTATATGACCTAGACATATCGGAACATCTTAGGATTTTGGCTACGTGGTAGAATTAAAGTGTTTGGATTCCCAAGATGAAAATAAAAGTTTTTCGAGAAATTTTCTGAGAAACACTATTCACGCATTTCTGCTCGAAAATTATTTATGAACTTTCGAGAAATACGTAACGATGGAATATAGAGGTGAGATGGAATATCGAATAATATTTCAGTTATGGAAAACGTAATATTTCGCATGCGGACTTAAAACCTAACGTTTAGGGAAAGTGATTTACGAGAAGGGAAGGTAATGCGATTAATGAATTAAATGATTATCGTATAATACGTAGGTATTATACGAAATAATGAATACGAGTATGATACGAGGTATTATACGAGTAGGTATGAATGAGGGTATATCGTATATCATGAATTAGTATACGAGTTAGAATACGAGAATTATACGTAGAGTATACGTTATAAGGCTTTAAGCCATTTGTGATGGATTTGTGAATTATGTAGGATGTACAAGTCCAATAGAATTTAATGTGCAAGCCCAAGTGTTTGTAATGTGAAGCCCAAATATTTGTCAATGCAAGCCCATATGATTAAGCTAAGTTAATTAAGCTAAAGCCTAAAGTAAGTAACCAATGGGTTATAGGATGGTTTAAACCCATGGGGCAAACCATGAATAATCCAAAGTAGGGAGCAAGCAAACTTAATGGCTAAGATAAGTGGTGAACAAGTGTTGTGATGGCCAAGCAAAAGGTGTGGAGGCCAAGTTTACTTGGGACAAAGTAATGAATAGTAAGGAGGTGGATTAAGGAGGTGGAAGTGGCTTAATAACCATTATGCCCCAACTTTGAGATGGCTATAAACAGCAAGCTTAGTTTTCATTTTGTTGGTTGTTATATTTCATCCAACATTTTAGAGTGCTTATTTACTTGAGAGAATAAGCTACAAAAGTTAGAAAAGCTAGAGTTTATAGTTCAAGGAGCAAGAAGAAGGATTAGCAAGAGAACATCAAGAGTAAGTAATCCTAAGCCATGATTCTCTTTCTCTTCCATTGTTAGAGAAGTGAGTAGTGGTGGGATTTGTATGCTAAGAAGGAGTTGAAATGATAAAATAAAGGGCTTAAGTCTTAAATAAGCCGTATAAGTCACGAATAAGTAATTCACTCATAAATAAGTTATGAACTTATAATGAACGTATAAGAACTTGTAAGAACTTGTAACATGTTTACATTAATAAAGTTAGTATGATAATAAGCAAGAATAATGGTTAGAAGTCATTAACCATAATAAGTCATATGAAAAGAAGACATAAGTCATGAGAAATGGAAACATAAGTATTTTATACTTTAATAAGTTACAAACTCACCAAGAACAAGTAATAACTTATGATGTTTATAAGTTAATGAAGTATGTATGTCTAGATGTTAGTATGTATGAATGAATCCATTTAGAACGAATAACAAATCTTAAGTAGCGAAGTTTTGGCGAAATTCACACGATTAGACGATAATCGTCGAATTCGTGAAATTCTCGAAATGGAAGTTATATTTTGTGTTTGAGCTTGGAAACGTTGGTTTTCAATGGAGACAAGTCTTATTTGGCATTATAGAGTTGCGGACTTGAGAATGACCGAATTCTGACTTAGAATGAAGAAACGAGCGTTGAACGTTGACGAATGTTTATCGTTTTCGTTAAAAATGGACTAATAGGTGAAATTTTAGTAAACGAAGTCAAATAGATAAAATTCTTGCATGACCACGTAGAGTATGAGATTTGTGAACCGTGGGCTCTTGAACGAACCAATTTGGACTTATAACGAACAAGTTACGAGTCTGGGAATCTCACCAATGGAAAAAGTCTGTCAAAATTATCTAGTGCAAAGAGCTGGCGACGCGGTGCCAGTCCAAGGCCAATTAGCCCGAGCTGCAGCGCCGGAATGGCCCTCAGCCTCTGTAACATTCTATAATTTTAAATTGTTATAATAAATATTTATTGATTTATATAAATATTTAATGGATAGGTTTATTGATTGAATAATTAATTGTTTAATTTGAGTGATGTAGTTTATTTAATTATTTGTTGAATAAATAATTAAATAGTAGATATTAAATATTTATTGGCAATATTAAATATTTATCGAATTATGGCAATTGGAATTGATGTGATTTAATTAATTATTTGTTGTGTAATTAATTAAGGAGCTAAATAAATTAGTTATTATGAGATTTATAATAATTAATTTAATTAATAAGCTAGAGAGCTTATAGTGGTTTTAAATAAATAATAATATTTTAAATGAGAAATTGTAGTTTAAAATATTAGTTGGTTAAATGAAATTATAATTATAAAAGAAATTATAATTATTTATGTGTTAAAGTAATTTAATAGATTAATGTTTTAATTGATTTATTTAATTAAATGAATGTGTGATTAATAACCTTATTATAAAGGGGTTATTAAAATAAATTAAAAGAGTTTAATTTAATTTTGCCAAACATACCTTATTGTATAATAAGTCTTTAATCTATTAGAATTTTAGCAAACAAGGTATAAGGATTAATCTATTATGTTTTAATTCAATTTACCAAACAAGGAGTAAGGATTAATAGATTATTTTTATTTAGACTAGCCAAACAAGCCTTTTGGCTTTTAAATTTTAAAACTCCTATAACTGATATATTTATATCAGTACTTATATTATATCATTAATATATGTTATTATTATTATTACGTTATAATATTATACGTAAGATAGAAGAGAGAGAAAGGAGAGAAAAAGAGAAAACTCAGAGGAAGAAGAAGAAGAAAAAAAGAAAAAGTAAGAAGAAACTAGAGAGAATTAAGAGTTTTTTATAGGTTTTGGAGAAAAGCTTGATAATCAAAGAGTTAGAGTCATCATCTTCTTCATAATCCAAGGTAGGCCATCTTTTCTTTTGTAAAACTCTAAAATTTTTCTTCTTCCCAAAAAGTCTCTGTGAAAAATTTTATAAACGAAATTTTGTTGTTATGATTATAATTTTGTATGATTATCAATTGTATATGTGTTTCATGAGTTATGCATGATCATAGAGAAATTAATTCATGTAAGTATGTAATTTATGAAGAAAATATTTTACAGAGAGTTTTTATGTATGAATATGGCTTTAGTTAAAATAGAAATTAAGGTCTAATTGGTTGTGGTATTGATAAATTGATTGTTAGAATTGCTAGAGTATGTAGAATCATAATCATGATGTTTAGAAATTTCTATTTTGATTTAATAACAAAGTCACAGTGTTGATTTTCATTAAAAATTGTCAACAATGGAGTTTTGCTAAAAACATTGAAATCGGGTGTTGTAAATTTGATGTTTGTGTTGTTTAGATGACTAGAAACGCATTAGAAAATATTAGATTATGTTTATGTAAACATATTTACTCATTGGGTAGCTTGGTATGGTTGTTAGAAAGGAGTTTGGAGGCCTAATTTGGCTTTTCGTAGTGTTCTAGAGCTAAAATCGCATAATCGCAGCAGTGATCCCCGCCCCGGCGGGCCCCCTAGTGCAAAAACCCCCGCCCCGGTGGGGGGGTGTTCTGTCAAGCCAAAATTTTGAAAAAAAAAACTGACCGGACGTAGTTTACTAAAATGAGTATAACTTTTTCATACGAACTCCGATTGAGGTAATTCAAGATGATTCGGAAAGAGGACGAGTAGACCTACAACTTTCATTCTTTAATTTTTTAATTTGAGGTCTGTAACAGTAGTCAAAATGGTCATATTTATGACTGTTGTGTATTTGGAGGCCATCGGAAGGAGTCGGAATGCGCAGATGCAAGTGCAATCCTTTGTGTATTAGTATAACCTAATGATAACATGTTAAACATGTAATAGGATATTGTATCAAGTTGTTAATGTGTGTATAGTGCAATGGCATGATCACTTAAGTAGTTGTAATAAAGCTAAATAGTGTTGTTCATGAAAAGATGCGATTTTGTTAGTAAGCTATATGAATCTAATGTTAGTTTAACTAATGTGTATTTTCAATACATATGATATGTGTAGGACCTTTGGTGAACGTGAGTAGTGATTGTTTAACCTACACGATGAATGTATTAGTTATGTGTTAATGACTAACTATGTCACGATGACATATGTATATAGGATATTGTGATTCAAATTGATTCGGTTTAGCCTACGAACAAGGAAAGTTCTCTAACTCAAAACTTCATTGTGCGAGTTTAAATTCATTTGGTACATTATTGTTTTCAAATTTAATTACAATTGTTGCAAGTTGCTACCTCTACATTTTCGTAGAGCGAGATTGTCTATTATTGAGTAGGTCATTGTATTTAGTTACTCATGACGATGCAAGATTTCTAATCCTTTATCTTATTGAACTAATTATTGTTTTCAATTCGATTACCTTATAATGATGCAAGCTGTCTAAACTTTGGTTTGATGATGAACAAATTATTCTTGTATTACACTTGTTGTTTAGCATGCATAAATAAATTGCTATGCATGTTTAGTATTCAATTCTAATTAACCTTGGCTTAGTATTGTTCAAGCAAGGTATGCTATAGTTATTCAAATTGTATGCTATTAGATTATTCCTAATGCATGACTTTAGTTTACTATGATTGATTCAATCACTATTATTCTATAGTATAGTGTTATTGGTCTTATTCAACTACTCCTTAGTTGATGTTCGTTAAATTTCAAATTTCCTTGAAAGCTTATCCAAACCAAACTTACTTTGGTGCGGACTTGTATTCTAAATACTGAGATGAACAACTCTTTTAATAGAGGTTTACGCTTAGCGTTGAAATGGTTGTGCACAATACATTGTACGAAGGGTTGATCCCCCTAAGTACGTGAAGTCCTTATAGTCTTACGACTGTTAAAGTTTAAGTTGAAAGATTACTTATAACTGTGGACATGATTCGCGGTCATTAGACCCTCAGTAAATGTTAAAGTTTTCAGAAAGTAATAGAATTTATTGTTCAGTTCTATTAAACCTAATATTGGCAAATGATGTAAAGTTAAATGATTTATCTATTATTATTTCAAGTGGGCTTTGTTTGCTCACTCTTGCCTGTAAACTTTCTTACAGTTAAGGTTGAAACTGGTGATGTACCTAGCACCAGTAAAGGGAAAGGAAAGATGAAACAATGCTGAAGACCTGTAATAGATTGAATAGTTTATTTTCAGACTTGTTTAAAGATTGTAATGAATGTTATTTTAATTATTCCGCATGAATGAATGAATGTTTGTAAAGGTTAGATAACCTGGGAGATTTATTTAAATTTAGTCCTGTATGGGCAGGTTTTATTTATTCAATTTTATTATAATTGGGTAGTTAGAAATGAATGTTTTGATTACGTGAACACCAAATCTTGAGGAAATGGAGTACCAGGATTTGGGGGTGTCACAGCCTCTATTAGTTCACGCCGCAGCGCGGCAGATAACACTAGGACTCGCGCCGCAGCGCCGAGTCTTGTCTTTTGGTTCTAATGCTTGGCACCGTAGCGCGACACAAAGAAGAAAAGCTAGCGCCGTAGCGCCAGCCCTAGGGTTTACATAGAGAGGAAGGGTTATGAAGATAGAAAGAAAGGAAATGAAGTAATACAAAGTTAATGAACATGAAGTAACATTGTTAAGTCATGATTAAACATTAAGTATGATCACTTAGGGTTGAAGTAAGTCAATTGCATATGAACGAAAGAACAACGTAACGGAAAGCCAGAACCGATAATAACAAATCTAATATAGAATTAGATTGAGAAGAAGGGTAAGATTCTTTAGGAAGTATGTATGTTCATTCATGATCTAATATGGTATGTTATGTGATTATGTGCTGTAGAAACTGTAAAGACTCAAAGGAAACAAAATTTTACTGTAGCAGACGCTGAAGGCAAGTTTTTCTTAAATGCTTGTCTAACCTTCGTGTTAGCCAAGTTTCAAATGATTCAAGTTATGATATGCGTGTATGGTTTCAAAGAAAGAGTCGATACCAGTTTTAATTCTGCTAGACTAATCTTGATAAATTGATTGATTTATTTACAAGTCTTTCAATATAGAATTGCTAACGCTATCCCACGCCAATTGTTGGTACGGATTCAAGGTAAGCCTGAATATGAATAAACAAATGTATTTTTATCGAGTATTCGATGGGCACGTAAGGTTACCACAACTTAAACGTATATACGTTTAATGAATGTAGTGTTGATCAAAATAGAGTACTATAGGCTGATCACCTAGAAGTGCTCGTAAGATATACCGGACTTACGGACTTCGTGTCGGGTTGTCCTTTTCAAAGAAATTATGAAACGCTCATGGTCTTGGACCAGATTTGGTGTTTTACTGAATATTGTTATGGTGAAACGTTTTGAAGGAAAATGAATGCTATTTTAAGTTATTGATAGTACTTCGTAACTATTATCCAGTTACTGAAGATATATGATTCCTATGTTTCAACCATGCTTTTAAAATGAAATTGTTGTACTTGCTGAGCTTGTTATGCTCACTCTTGCTTGAACCATATGAATGCAGCTTAGACCGAATGGACCGAAGGATTCGACAAGGATAAAGGGAAGGCTAAAGCGAACTTCTAGATTACCTATGTAATAATATAGGTTTGTAATGATAATACTTGATATTATGACAAGAATAAATGTAACGGTTATAAAGAACTTGGGGAATGGTATTATTGTTTTGGATATATATATATATATATATATATATATATATATATATATATATATAAGACATATTCGTTCTTTTGAGGCATTTCAATTGAATGCTTGTGTGAACTGTAGCACCGTGGAGCACCATATGAAGGGTTGGAATAGACCCGGATTTGGGGGCGTCACGGTTGGTATCAAAGCATTAGGTTATAAAACTTAAGGGGGGAAGAACCTTAGCCTCATAACCTCGTAAAGGAAGAGAAGTCCGAAGGAAGTAAACTTGAGCTTTACTTAAGTCGAATGAGTTAATAAGGTATTGAGGATACTCAATACCAAAAGATTTAAAAGATGAAAAGTAACCCTAAATAAATTAAATATGATTGGTGCTTATACTATTGTGTATTATGTACTAATCAACATGTTATGTGTTATTGTAGGATGTCAATCGATAGCTTGATGTATAGAGATATACACGTGGGGAGCGAAGAGCTTGTGAACAGAGTAGAGCCTGTACCTATGCCAGTGGCGGAGGTACCAATAGTGATTCTGGAGGAGTCGGGGACAGTGGAGTATTTTTCTAAGGAAGACTACTCCGAGGGAGATGTAGCCTGGACATCATACTTGGATATGATGAGCGATGTGGAGGAAGGAATGGAGGTAACATCGGTTACTATAGTGGTACCTACACTAGAGTCATCACCTCCAGATGCAATGAGATCATTGTATCTGGGAGAGCTTGACAAGAATGTGCAACGAAGTGCAATTGTGCAGAATCAGAATGAAGAGATTAGTGCTCTTTATGTAGCGAAGGAGTCTGCAGAAGCAGATTTTGAATTAGAGCATGATGAGAAGGTGCTCATGATAAATAAGGCTAGGGACTATAAGAATGAGGCTGATGAGCTTCGTAAAGAACCAAGAGAGAAGGACCGGAAGATAGCACGGATATCTTACATCCATGAGGGTGCTCACAAGGATTTTAAGCTAAAAGTTGCTTGTTATTCCAATGAGTCAGGACAAACCCGTCATACTATTAGTCGAGATACTGTAACGGCGATTGCGAATGAGAAACACGAGGATGCTGTTATGCATTATTGAAAGTCTAGAGGTATAAATATGTGTGTAGTGACGTAAAACCCTCTTTTGTATAAAAGGGTAGTCTTTTTGTAAATCCCAACTTTTGTGAAGTTCAATTGAGGGATAGAAATGTAATAGCTTTTGGCTATGGAAACAGATTGTAAATAATTTCAAACTATGAAGAAGCATATGAATATAATGAAGTTTTCATTCAATATGCTTTGTTATGGTATGAGTTGGTATGTGGTAAATAATAATGACGTAAGTAAATAGATAATAATGAAATTTTATTCAATTAGAAAATGCCGCCAAGAAGAAAACAGCGTAATCTGGAAGTGGAATCACATAATGATAATCAATGGGGTCAAAACATCCCTATGCAAGAGTTCGTTAATTTATTAGCAACTACATTTAACCAAACCAAGGGTAGAGTACCCGCGGAACCTAGGGTAGCCAGAACGACTACCTTTAAAGAGTTTAAAAGCGTAGGTCCGCCGGAGTTCAGAAGAACGACGGACCCAATAGAGGCCCAGACTTGGGTAAAAGAAATAGAGAAGGCGTTTGTTATTACAAACCTAGTTGAGGTGCAAAAGACTTCTTTTGTGGCTTACATGAAGGAGGGGGAAGCTAACTTTTGGTGGAAGGCTCACCAGGGTAGGGCTAGAACATATGTGGTAACATGGGAACAATTCCAGAAGGTTTTCTTTGAGAATTATTTCCCTACAAGCATGTAAGGGAGGATGGAGATTAAGTTCTTAAAACTTAAACTAGGGGACATGACGGTTCCCTAGTACGTGGCCAAATTCAATGGATTGGAAAGGTTTGCTCCACACCAAGTGGACACTGAGGAGAGGAAGGTTCGTAGGTTTGAGCAGGGCCTAAAACCCTGGCTCTATAGTAGGATTACGGTGTTCCAGAAGGTTTCCTATGGGACCATTATAGAGAAGGTGATTATAGCAGAAGGTGATAGTGGGGCATTGACTCAATACCACAAAGAGAGGAAGAATAAGAGTAAGGGAGAGGGAGGAACCATGGTAGAGAATGCCAGTGGCAGTATGGCAAAAAGAAAGAATTTTACCTCCGAGAATACTGGAGTGGGACAAGGGGATCTTAAGTGTAGGATCGAAGTATGTAAGACATGTGGAAAGACTCATCTAGGAGTCTGCCTGAAAGAGAAATCAGTTTGTGATAACTGTGGACAGGAGGGGCATATATTACCCAATTGTCCTAATCCTAAGAAAAAAACCATGACTGTTTTGTATGTGGGTCGTTAGAGCACATGGCAAGAAATTGCCCAAAGAAGGGATTGAAAAAGAGTAGGGTTGTTAGTAGTGCTAAGTTAACCATTACTGAACCACTATCATCGGGTAGATCTATGGCCCGTAATTTTAATATGACGGTCCAAGATTCGATTGCATCAGCGGATGTAGTAACAGGTATCATTCCGGTTAATAAATGAATGCTTATGTGCTATTTGATTGAAGTGTTATTTTTTTTTCTTTTATAGCATGTGAAATTGTTAGATGATTAAGTTCATTCCCGAAAGGATTATAATTACATTTAAACGTTAAGGTAGAGAATGAGGAAATAACTCTCGTTAAATATATTCATAGAAATTGTTTCATGAATATTAAAGGCAAGCAAGTATCGGTAGATAAGTACCGATAAAGTTAAGAGAATTTGAAGTAATTCTCGGTATGAATGGGTTAATTAACCATAGAACTTTGCTAAATTGTCCAAGGAAAAGTATGAATCTTTGGTTTTCTAAGAAAACCCAAGGTAGTAATTTACAGTAATAAGAAGAAGATAAGAATGTAATTCATCAAAGATGCTAAATGTATTAAGCAAGATGTCTCTGTGTGTCATGAAGCTGTAAGCTGGTAATGAAAGTTGGTCGCGTAAACTTAGGTCGAAAGAATGCAAACCCTAAGAAATAAAGTTAAGTAAACCAATATGTAAGTCAAATATATGACGATTTGGTTAGCGATTGGGAATAAATAACCACGGCCCAGGATCGATGATATAATTGATCATTTGAAATGAGCAAAGAATTTTTCTAAGATATTTTAGTGTACGGGGTATCGTCGGTAGAAATTAAGGAAGAAGGAGGAGGTAATTAAGATGGCGTTCAGAACTCGTTACAGTTTGACAAGTTTCTGGTTATGTCAATTGGGTTGACTAATGTCCTGAAGTTAGATTTTTTCGTAAGGGGCACCGAGCAGGTTGGTGGAAAATTGATAGGTACTCGTGTGAGATGCTGTGATTGAATGTACCATTAGCGTCACAGGATTTAAGCGGAAGGGTAAGTGAGGCACCTGTATTATCTTTTTCAGATGATACGAGGAATTTTGTAGTGTATCTCGATGTTTCGAATAAATGACGAGATTACGTGCTCTTGTAGCATGGCAAGGGCATTGCATATGCATCACGCCAGTTAAAGGATTATGAGAAGGTTTATCCTACTTATGATATATAATTGGCAGCTGTAGTTTTTGAAAAAAAAAATATGAAGATAGTATTTATACGGGGAGAAAGGTGAGATATACACAGACTCTAAGAGTCTGAAATATATTTTCACACAGAAGGAGAGGAATATGCAGTAGAGAAGGACTGTGATATCTTATATCATACAAGGAAGGTAAACGTAGCAGCCGACGCGTTACTTAGGAAGGGTAGGGAAAAGCAATCAATGTTAACGACTCAGAATGAGTTAATAACGGAGATGGCGAGAACAGAGTTAGAAGCTAAATAACAGATTAAAGGGGTAGAAAGGTTATTCACAACGTAGACTCAATCCACAAAAATGGAACGAGTCAAGTAAATACGACTAGATAACGAGGAATGCAAACAAATGAAGAAGAGAATGCAGAATAAAGAGAAGATCAAGTATAATCTGGTTTTGAGGGAGAAATTTGAGTTCCAAATAAATAGGAGTTAAAAGAAGGACTAATAAAGAGAGATAGAGTAATGTGTTAATAAGTATTTAACTTCCAACTCAGATTATTGATAGGAAGTGACAAGTCATGGAAATTAAAATAATACCTTCGGTGAAGGTAAAATGAAAGAACCCTAATGTCGAAGAAGCCTTGTAGGAACTCGAGATTAAAATAAAGGAAAGACTTTTTCCTCAATGGTGTATGTATTAGTAGCGAGATTCTGGGGACAGAATCCTTATAAGGAGGGAAGAATGTGACGCCCCAGAAAATCGGATTTTTAGTAGAATTAAATTTTTATTTAATTATAAGGATTAAATGAATTTAATTTATTATGTATGGGAGTAAGCTAATTGAAGGTCGTTCTATGACCTAGATATATCGGAACGTCGTAGGATTTTGGCTACGTGGTAGAATTAAAGTGTTTGAATTTCCAAGATGAAAATAAAAGCTTTCCGAGAAATTTTTCGAAAAATACTATTCACGCATTTCTGCTCGTGAATTATTTTTGAACTTCCGAGAAATACGTAACGATAGAATATAGAGGTGAGATGGAATATCCAATAATATTTCAGTTATGGAAAACGTAATATTTCGCATGCGGACTTAAAACTTAATGTTTAGGGAAAGTGATTTACGAGAATGGAAGGTAATGCGATTAATGAATTAAATGATTATCGTATAATACGTAGGTACGTATTATACGAAATAATGAATACGAGTATGATTCGAGGCATTATACGAGTAAGTATGAATGAGGGTATATCGTATATCATGAATTAGTATACGAGTTAGAATACGAGAATTATACGTCAAGTATACGTTATAAGGCTTTAAGCCATTTGTGATGGATTTGTGGATTATGTAGGATGTACAAGTCCAATAGAATTTAATGTGCAAGCCCAAGTGTTTGTAATGTGAAGCCCAAACATTTGTCAATGCAAGACCAAATGATTAAGCTAAGTTTAAGCTAAAGCCCAAAGTAAGTAACCAATGGGTTATAGGATGGTTTAAACTCATGGGGCAAACCATGGATAATCCAAAGTAGGGAGCAAGCAAACTTAATGGCTAAGATAAGTGGTGAGCAAGTGTTGTGATGGCCAAGCAAAAGGTGTGGAGGCCAAGTTTACTTAGGGACAAAGTAATGAATAGTAAGGATGTGACGAACGAGATTTTTGTAATGTAATTTTAATATTTATTGAATTAAATAAATATTTTTCGATGAATTAATTATTAGATTAAATAATTAATTGATGAAATTGTGGTAGATTAATTTAATTATATGTGTTATATTTATTAAATTAATATGAAAAAATTTTGTTATTCGAAGTATGTCATTATGTGAGCTTATTGTATTAAAAGAAATATTTAATAAGTCTAGTGTTATTTTAATTAATTTGATTATTAATTAGAGATTTAATAATTTGATATAATTAATTAATGAGAAAATTAATTATATGATTATGTGAATTTATGATAAATTATTATATTTTATTTAAATTAAATGAAATAAGATATTGATTTATTTTATAAAGGAGTGTGACATTATTTAAACTATAGTATAAGAGGTTTTATTAAATTAATTGGGTATAAGCTTTTAAATGGTAGCCAAACACGGGCTTAGTGGGAGTTGAGGGAAGTTACCCATGACTGGGTAACTGACCACCAACGCGTCAGTTGTTCCTTATTTAGTTTACGTCTTCTTTTCTTTCTTCTTCATTAATTGCCTAAGTCTAGAAAGCGTAACAGAGAGAGATACAGAGAAAGAGTTGAGAATTCAGAGATTTTTAAGAGGATTGTGAGAGTCATCTGAGAAGGAATTCATCTTCCATTAATTCTACACTTGGGTAATCTATTCAACCCAATTACTTTTTACGTCATTTAGTTTTTATAATAATGGCTTTCAAGCGTTTGTAAAGTCTCTGTAATTGGGAAAGGGTATGATTATGAGTTTATATATGTGTTAAATGTTATCAAATCGTATTCAATTATATATTATGTAAGTTACCATGTCATTAGTTTCATAAAAATACGTCGTATATGTTACTCAAAACTTACAGAGTATGGGTTTTGGCCATATGGCCCTTATACGTAAATTTAATGTGTCAAACATAAATGGTTTTGTAAAATTTATACTCGTATATTATTATGCATGTTAATATGAAGAGACCAAACTTTAAATGAACGGATTCGGTGTTATAACGAACTCGTAGTATTAATTTTCATGATTTATGTTCAAAACCTTCAAGAACATCAAGAACAGTGAAATTTATATAATTTAATTCTGTAATTATGTGTTTTAATGGGTTAAAATCACTCTATAAATGTTGGGTAATGATTATATATGTATTTCAATGATTGGGTAAGTCTAAATTCATGTAAAAATAACTAATTGGAAGTTATGGCCATATTCACGTATAATTTTACTTGTGATTGATTTTTGGCCTAATTTGGCCTTGTTATGTTCACGAACTGCAGAACTGCAAAAACTGCAAAAAATGAGGCTAGGTAACCCCGCCCCCGGCGGGCTTTACCAAACTACATTACCCCGCTCGGGCAGTCAAAAAAATTAAAAAAAATGTGTAACATGTTTACATTAATAAAGTTAGTATGATAATAAGCAAGAATAATGGTTAGAAGTCATTAACCATAATAAGTCATATGAAAAGAAGACATAAGTCATGAGAAATGGAAACATAAGTATTTTATACTTTAATAAGTTACAAACTTACCAAGAACAAGTAATAACTTATGATGTTTATAAGTTAATGAAGAATGTACGTCAAGATGTTAGTATGTATGAATGAATCCATTTAGAACGAAGAACAAATCTTAAGTAGCGAAGTTTTGGCGGAATTCACACGATTAGACGATAATCGTCGAATTCGTGAAATTCTCGGAATGAAAGTCGTATTTTGTGTTTGAGCTTGGAAACGTTGGCTTTCAATGGAGACAAGTCTTATTTGGCATTATAGAGTTGCGGACTCGAGAATGACCGAATTCTGACTTAGAACGAAGAAACGAGCGTTGAACGTTCACGAACGTTTATCGTTTTCGTTAAAAATGGACTAATAGGTGAAATTTTAGTAAACGAAGTCAAATAGATAAAATTCTTGCATGACCACATAGAGTACGCGATTTATGAACAGTAGGCTCTTGAACGAACTAATTCAGACTTATAACGAAGAAGTTACGAGTCCGGGAATCTCACCAATGGAAAAAGTCTGTCAAAATTGTCTAGTGCACAGAGCTGGCGTCGCGGCGCCAGCCTAAGGCCAATTAGCCCGAGCCGCAGCGCCGGAATGGCCCTCAGCCTCTGTTAGTTCACAGCGCTGCGCGGCAGATAACACTAGGACTCGCGCCGCAATGCCGAGTCCTGTCTTTTGGTTCTAATGCTTGGCGCTGCAGCGCGACACAAAGAAGAAAAGCTAGTGCCGCAGCGCCAGCCCTAGGGTTTGCATAGAGAGGAAGGGTTATGAAGATAGAAAGAAAGGCAATGAAGTAATACAAACTTAGTGAACATGAAGTAACATTGTTAAGTCATGATTAAACATTAAGTATGATCACTTAGGGTTGAAGTAAGTCAATTGCATATGAACGAAAGAACGATGTAACGGAAAGCCAGAACCGATAATAACAAATCTAATATAGAATTAGATTGAGAAGAAGGGTAAGATTCTTTAGGAAGTATGTATGTTCATTCATGATCTAATATGGTATGTTATGTGATTATGTGCTATAGAAACTATAAAGACTCAAAGGAAACAAAATTTTACTGTAGCAAACGCTGAAGGCAAGTTTTTCTTAAACGCTTGTCTAACCTTCATGTTAGCCAAGTTTCAAATGATTCAAGTTATGAGATGCATGTATGGTTTCAAAGAAAGAGTCGATGCCAGTTTTAATTCGGCTAGACTAATCTTGATAAATTGATTGATTTATTTACAAGTCTTTCAATATAGAATTGCTAACGCTATCCCACGCCAATTGTTGGTACGGATTCAAGGTAAGCCTGAATATGAATAAACAAATATATTTTCATCGAGTATTCGATGGGCACGTTAGGTTGCCACAACTTAAACGTACATACGTTTAATGGATGTAGTGTTGATCAACATAGAGTACTATAGGCTGATCACCTAGAAGTGCTCGTAAGATATACCGCACTTACGGACTTCGTGCCGAGTTGTCCTTTTCAAGGAAATTATGAAACGCTCATGGTCTTGGACCAGATTTGGTGTTTTACTGAATATTGTTATGGTGAAACGTTTTGAAGAAAAATGAATGCTATTTTAAGTTATTGATAGTACTTCGTAACTATTATCCAGTTACTGAAGATATACGATTCCTATGTTTCAAGCATGCTTTTAAAATGAAATTGGTGTACTTGATGAGCTTGTTATGCTCACTCTTGCTTGAACCATATGAATGCAGCTTAGACCAAATGGACCGAAGGATTCGACAAAGATAAAGGGAAGGCTAAAGCGAACTTCTAGATTACCAATGTAATAGTATAGGTTTGTAATGATAATATTTGATATTATGACAAGAACAAATGTAACGATTATAAAGAACCTGGGGAATGGTAGTATTATTTTGGAATATATATATATATATATAAGACATATTCGTTCTTTTGAGGCATTTCAATTGAATGTTTGTGTAAACTGTAGCACCGTGGAGCACCATATGTCGGGTTGGAAGAGACTCGGATTTGGGGGCGTCACATTCCAAGTCACACGGCAACTTTTGACTAATAATCCGAGATTTCTACATTTTCGACGTTTAACGTCTATTTTCGTAAAATTTGCCATAACTTCGTTACTCGTGTTCTATATGCCAAATCAAATGGAACACTCCATTGATTCATCATCTACACCCTAACCAAGCAAGATGCACATACCCTATCTATGATGGCTTTCAATTCGTCCATCCACAACCAAGTTAACGTTCAAAGATTTCTACGGTTGAAACTTACGTAAACTCTTATGATTTCTACTTAATCATAACTTATCAATGTTTTGATCATTAATAGCCATCTTTATTCCTCCTAAAGAGACATACTCCACCAATCTACGATTCTTTATGAGAAAGAAATCGAAAAGTTCAAAAACTAACTTTTACGAAATATTACCTTTTGCGTTATTCGCATTCTTGCTAAAGTTCTTATGTTTTGCTTCAAAGTAGATTAATCACTTGTTTCTAGCTCTTTCTCTCTCTCAATATGTGTTGGCTAGTATTTGTAAACTACCAAATGAACTAGTCAAGCTTCTATTTATAGGAAACTCAAATGGAGGGCATAATGGTCCAATAGCCACCTTCTTACTATTCCCCACCTCCTTAGCAACTTAGCCACCAAGTAATCACTTTACTTGGTGGCCAAGTGGCCGGCCCACATGCCCATGGGTCTTCCCATAGGTCTAGGATCGGGCTTGAATTAACTTAACTTTGGACTTTAACTTGGGCTTAACTACACAATTCATTGGGCTTGAAATAAATCCAAGTTCAATTGGATTATACAAAGTCCTTAACTAAAAATTCAATAAGAACTAATCGTATTCTACGCGTATAACTCACGTATTCTCTTCGTTTAGTATTCATATGATATTCATATTATATCTCAAAATATTCTTCATACTATACTCGTATTATAACTAGCATTATACTCGTATATTGTACGTATAATAATTCTAATCATTATACGCATTACACTTCCTTCTCGGAAATCACTTTCACTACCCCTTAGGTTTTAAGTCTGCAGGCGAAAACTTCATTTGCCATAACTAAAATATTATTGGATATTCCATTACATCTTCATATTCTATCATTGCGCGTTTCTCAAAATTTCAAACCTAATCTTCGAACAGAATCGGATGAATAGTGTTTTTACAGAAAATTCTCGAAAAATATTTATTTTTGTGTTGGAAATTCAAAACAATTAATTCTAGCACATAGCCAGAATACTAATCACATCCACACATTCTAGGTCATAGAACGACCTTCAAATAGCTTACTCACATAATAATCAATTAAATTCGTTTACTTCAAATAATCAATTAAAAATTTAACTCACATAAGGATCCGATTTTCTCAGGCTTTACATATAATTCGTTTTATATTTTAGTTTTCAGTAATTAAATTCATGTAATTATGTTTTAAAAGAAGAAATTTAGTTTTGTTGTTATACATATGATATGGATTATTTTGGAGTCAAAATTATTGGTTAGTTCGTGGATAGAATCTGAAATTGATGATATATATTGTTAGTATGTTAAATTACGAAAACAACAAAGGTTTAACGGATTGATTTGGTTAAGAATCGAATTCGTGGTTCATGATTACGCTAAACATTTTAAAACATGAAATTTAGTATGAACTTTGAAATTGGGTTTTTAGAATGGTTTGTTAATGTTCTTGGAAGATGTTGATTTTCTGGTATGTTGTAGTTTTAAGAGTTAGGAGTCCACAAAATCAAAAATGGACTCAATTGGATGTGTATAGATCGAGTTATGAATATTGGAAGGAAGAAGGGTAAAAATCGCGTGTAAGAACAAAATCTAGGCAACCCATTCTGTTGAACGGCGCCGCAGCGCCACAAATAAGCATGCATTTTGATGCTACAACGCCAGCTAACGTGGCAACAAAATCCCAGTCTCGGCGCTGCAACGCTGGACCCAAGAACAAAATTGGTGCCACCGTGCCAGTCCCTGATCAAGCATAGAGAAGAATGCTTAACTATGGCTAAAAGAGATGTTAATGTTATTAATCATATTTAACATTTTGTCCTAAATGAGATATAATGAGATACTTTAGATACTTAATTTAATGTTAAGTATTAATGGAAAGATGAAATTTAAAGAATGACAAAAAGGTTAAATTAATTAATTTAATTAATCTAATAACATCCAATACGATGTAATAATAAGTTTTAATGACTTAACCGAGGGTTAAATGTCAAACAATGGTAAACATGAAGGAAGATAAAATAAAAGATTACTTAATTAACCTTAATTAAGTTTATTGAACGTTAGACTCATAATATGGAGTTATAAAAAACCTTAAACACTCGATTGGGCAGTGTGTGGTGATTAGAAGTGGTGTGTTGAAGTGAAAGATGAAGGTTGATGTAATTAAACTGAATGAACAAAGAGATGTTTTAGTAAGACCTAAAAACTTGATTAAAACTTCGAGTGACACCTAAGAAGTAATGTGATGAGACATAAAGTGAGAGTTAACACAAACAAATTAAATATTGTGTATCGATTAAAAGGAAGGATTATGTAATGTAGAGTATAGTTACTTAAATGATTACCAAGCGTGGTTATGTGGCTAGTAGTTGATGTGTATGACTATACATTATGTAGGATACATGAAGTTCAGATAGCAAGTCTTTTAGTTCCTTTGTGTTATGTGATCTTATATCTTGATGTCATATGAAATGTTCTTAAGTATGCTAAAGTTTGTGTTATTCTTTATGAGCAATGAAAGTCAATATATGACTAAATTGATTTGGTTATGGTACCCAATAAGTATGTGATATATTATATGAACTGACATTGTTTAGAGTATTAATTCATGTATAGTATGGATACTATAATGATTATGAGATGTATGTTGGACATGTTATTATGTGTTACATGATACATGTAAATTGTTAGATTTAGCAGAGTTGTTGAGCTCAATCTTGTAAAAATAACCCTTTCGCAGGGTTAAGGATTCATGGTAATGTTACATGTTATTTGATCGATAAGGATCAGAAGTAATGCAATGAGATTATTTATTTTAGCTAAAGTTATTGTTGTTGAACTATGTTTAAGGTTCTGAAAATTGTACTTAAAGATTTATGATGTTTATTAAATGTTGAGTTGTAAGGTTTGTATTATCTGATGTAAATGGGGTATCGATTTGAGATGTACGAGTTTATACATTAACTTTGGTAAAGTGAATCATGGATTATATAAAATTCAAAGTCATATAAATGATAAAGGTTGTGATTCAGGGAAATATAGAAATATGGCAGAAAAGTTTAAAATTATTCCGTAATTTGTTAATTGTGGCATCGAATAATAATGTAAAATTAGAAGTTAGATGTATTTTTAATGACCGATGTCGAGAGTTGAATTGTATAAATTTTGGGGGTTGTTACTGAAAGTAGTAAGAACACAAGCCAATCATGTTGATGATAAAACATATACTTTGTAGCAATCTTATTCATTTATTAATAAAAGTATTCATTTACTAAAGGCTTTAATTTATCTACATGGTGTTATTTTTATAATATGTGATAAACCCATAGTTCTAAGCAATGCTTTTAGAATCATGATGAGATCACGCTAGTGAGATCTAAATTCTTAGATAGCTTAAAAACTAAAATTGTTCCCAATCGTTGGATTACTAAAAATAGGAATAGTGAATTCAGATAGATTGGTATATATATTGCTTGCTCATTGGATAAGGATGATAGATCTCATGATCATTTGTGTGGGCACTAAAGCAAGTATGTAGGTATTTATTGTAGAATAAGTTCACTGAACGTGACTCGCTAAGGAATTTCTAATGGAGTTTTCCTTGTCTGTCAATAGGAATTCCTATAGTGATAGTAATACAAGTGGTCCTTAGACATGATATCATCATAGTATCTTGTGTATGATGAGTTATATTTTGACATATTCCTTAAAACCCTTATGGTATATCAAAGGGTATGCTTGGGTGTAATAAGTTGTACATAGAGATAATGAATGATCAACAAAGAATCTACCGCTTCTAGTAAAAGGAGAGAATGTCCTATGTGATTCGATAAATGACAACCCAGTAGTCCTTGGCCAAGGCAGAATGAAATTAAAAATGAGTTTCTAATTTACATTATTTGGAGTTGTGCATTTAAGAATCGAAATAAATATAATTAAATAAAATAAGACTTGACAGTAATTTTATGTCTTATATTTAATTGGGACATTGTATGGTGGAAGAATTGAATTGTACGATAACTATTAACTCAAGGGTTCTTTTATGATTAATGTTAAAATTTATATTATCTAGAAAGTCGTTGATCGTTAAGAAGGCCTATCCTTATTATAGAATAAATTTTATTTATTTAAATGAATTAATAGTTTAATTTATTTATTTAAATAAGATTAGAATTGTTCTAATTGATTTATTTACAACCGGTTTAATATGGAGAACCTAAATGGTCACACCATAAAAGGAAGAATATTTATTTAAGTAGTAAATGGCATAATCGTAATAATAAGTTAAGTGTATTTAATTTAATCTATGGTGATAGAATAAATTAAATAGCTTAATATTTATTATTTAATATTTTAGAAATATTAAATATAAATTAATAAGAAGTCTTATTATTATTATTACTATTATTATTATTTAATTCCTAAAGGAGTTTGAAAATTAATTAATAAAAGTACTGTAATGTATTCCTAATAAGATTAGGAGACTGATTAATTAAAAGAGTTTAATTAATTATTCCTAATAAGATTAGGAGCCTAATTAATTAAAGTAGTTTGATTAATTAAAATTATACCCAATTCCTTAATTGTTATGGAGGGCTAGCTACATCTATAAATAAGAGGAGTTGTATTATGGGTGAGGGTTGTTGATGTTTTTCACAACACACGTGAATGATTTTCCAAGAGTTAAGAGAGTACGTATTTTCTATAGAAATAGAAAAACTGGAGTTTTGCCAAACACTCATCTTCTTGATTACACGTTCTTCCTTGGTAGATCACCTCTAGAGGCCAAACACTTGGGTGGCTAACGTTGATCAAAGAAGTAATCAAACCCGGTGGATTCAAGTTGAAAGTGAAAAGGAATTGGAGGTAAACTCGTACATGAGGAAGCTAGTTTCTACAAGGGAATGAATCTGATCTCCATCTCTTTTCTATTGATTGATAATTATGCACAAAGTATGATCACGGTGATGGGTTTGTATGAAAATTTTAAATTCCTATTTTATCGCTCTTCCGCACCTTTTATGTAATTTGATTGCATAATTGCACCATATACAAACCTAACAGTGGTATCAAAGTCTAACTTTGTGCTAATTATCTATCTTGATGGTTCCATGTATGTATGGTATGCGATTGGATTGGATTTTCTGGGCAAAGAAAAAAAAATTGATTCTGCTACGCAGCGTGGTCGCGCCGCCTTAAGTTCATTTTGGAGCACGGCCGTGCCCTAACACAAAAAATGTTTTTAGGGTTGCAGCGCGGCTGTGCCGTGTCCCAATTCATTATGGGCGCAACCGCGCCCAACACCAGAATTTGAAATTTTTTATTTTATTTTTATTTATTCATATTTGTTAAGATAAAAGGTTTACTTTTAATTGGAATATATTATAAAAATAAAAAAATTATATTAACTTGGAATTGGATTCCACGTTCCTTTGAATAAAAGAGTTTATTCAAAAGTTTTAATATTAACTTGGAATTGGATTCCACGTTCCTTTGAATAAAAGAGTTTATTCAAAAGTTTTAATATTAACTTGGAATTGGATTCCACGTTCATTTGAATAAAAGTGTTTATTCAAAAGTTTTATATTAACTTGTAATTGGATTCCACGTTTGTTTGAATAAAAGAGTTTATTCAAAAGTTTTATATTAACTTGGAATTGGATTCCACGTTCGTTTGAATAAAGGATGTATTCACATATGGAATAGGATTTCATATTTCCTAAAGTAAAGAAGTTTATTCACATATGGAATATGATTCCATGTTTCCTAAAATTAAAGATATAATTTTGATAAGGAATATGATTCAACATATTTTATTTTTTCAGCAATTTTAAGTTAATATAAAGGAGTTTGTTTTGTACTTAAAATTGGATTCCTTGTTAATTAAAATATAGGAGTTTATTTTGATTTGAAATTTGATTAAAAATAAAGAAGTTTATTTTTATTCCAAATTGGATAAAATAAAATAAAGAAGTTTATTATGATTTAAATTTTGATTAAAATAAAGGAGTTTATTTTTGTTTCAAAATTAGATTTCTAGTAAATTTTAATTGCACATTAAATTGATATCGATGCATATATAGAATGAATTTATTATTCATGAGATGAATGTTATTTATTGATACATATAGTGATGTGTATGATAATAAATAGGATTGATTATAGACTATTGATCAATGTGATTGGATTTTATTTTAGTTGGATGCATGAATGTATATGATTTATTAAATGGGATATACGTACATCGTCTTCTCTAATTTTTTTTAATATAAATTTTATTTTCCTCCTATGTATTTTCCCTTAATTGCTTATCAAGGTTTTAATTTATTAAATAATTTTGTAATATGAATACTTAGAATAATTTTGAAGAATTGGATACTAAGGAGCGCTTGAAGACCTGTTTGTAATGGAACCCGGGTTTAAATATAATAATTATGTTTAAATTTTATTCTTGCACTCTAGGTTTGACCTTTTAGTTCACTTGGTGGCTCTAGTGAACCAAACTAGAATAGTCCATAATCAATCCGGGTAGAATATAGTATTTTATATATGCATGCTTATATATATATATATATATATATATATATATATATATATATATATATATATATATATATATTATGCAAAACATGCTTCGCATGTTAATTAATATGATTCGTATTTTATATATATATGTGCATGCGCGTTAAACAATATGAGATAAAATAATAACAAACCCCTCAAATAAATTATATTAAGTTGTAACGTTCAAAGATATTTAACGTTCAAAGATATTTGGAATATCGAACGTCGCCTTCTAGCATGGTAAAACAATAGAGTATTAAATATTTAATACGAGTTTGTTGTGCACACACAAGGAAAGTATTAAATATTTAAGATGTTATTTTATCACATTTAATGCTTATAAATAGACTGAACGATGTTGTTTTGTTGTGCACACACAAGGACAATATTTTTCTTTTGAATATATGGAAGTGCTAGGTATGACTTAACTTAGATCATTTTAGTTCGGATGTTCACACAGTTGACCATTATGATCTAAGAGGCAAAATACAAGGAGTTGCATAGTTGATGTAATTGACAAGAGTTGTCTACTTATTTATTTATATATAGGTTGTTGTGCACACACAAGGCTATATACATTTGAAATGGGATCCTTATTCTCACTAGCATATCTTTAATTAAATATTGTCGAACTATATATATTGAGGGTAATATAGTTTGAAGAAAATAGTGGGAGATACCAATTTAAAATAAGACCTAATTTATTTTGGTAATTAATAAAAGAATGAATGTAAAAATATTGTTAATTACAAATTCATTTACAAAATTTTACAATGCCTAAATTACTATCACTACGTAGTATATTAGATGCTATTTAACCAGACCAAATTAAACGGATTGGTTAAGGAATTTGAGAATAGTTCTCACGGCTGAAAAGATATCTTATGTCCTTAATATGTCTATCCCTGCAATGGTTGGAGATAATATCTCTGAGGAAGAGATTGCTACTTTTAGACAGTGGCAAGATGATGCATAGTTGGCTCAATGCATCATGCTCGCATCCATGAGTAACAAGCTTCAGCGTTAGCATGAAACTATGGATGCTCCTACTATACTACTGCACATCAAATAGTTGATGGTGAGGAAAGTAGGACTGATAGATATTAGATATCTAAGGAGCTCTTTCGATTTAGAATGACCGATGACACTACAGTACAGACACAAGTCCTTAACATTATCAATTTGATTGAACAATTAGGACAACAGGTTTTGTCATGGATGGAGAGTTGAGCAAAGATTTGATCTTGTAGTCACTCCCGAACTCCTTCTCACAATTTTTATGAATTTTTCATATGAACAAGCTAGAAATCAGCCTCGCTGATTTGCTTAACATGTTAAAAATGTTGAGAGTAACTTTCCAACCAAGAAAGACCAAGTCTTACTAGTAGGGGAAAAGGATCTTCTGAAAAGAAGAATGATTATAAGAGGGTAAATAGAAAATCAAAAACAAAGGAAAATAAGAACAAAACTGATACGGATAGCAAAGGAGTTTGCTTCCACTACAATAAGCTTAGACATTAGGAAAAAAAAATACGCGAAGCATCTTGTAGATGTGACGACCCAAGAATTTAGAAAATTATTTAAATCTTAAATTATTGAATAAAGGTTAAATAATAAACCTAGATAGCAAATAAGTGCATGGATTTGACATTTCTGAAAAGAATTTTTTGGATTTAAAAATCTTTGTGGTGAATTATTCAGGATTCAGGGTATAAGTGAATATGTTCTATGTATATGGTTGTATATGAGTACAGTATGTGGTTAAGGGTCAAGGGTTGACAAAATAAGCTATATCAGTGGCAAACCCTAATAATATATATTTAGAACATCAACGTTCAGTTAGAAAACCCTAACGTCTGATAAGAAACCCTAGAAACCGGTTCTAGAAACCCTAATTTTAGTTTCAGGAATTTAAAACCCTAATTCGGATATTAAAATTCTAATTTGGGAATTTAAATGCTATGTATAAGGTTTATGTATTTTAATTAAAAATATAATTAGGGATAACCCTAATTAACTATTTAGGAAAAATCCTAATTCTTGGGTTATAAACCCTAATGCATGATTATGAAACCTAATTGCTAAATTAGTCATTTTAATTAGGAAATATTAAATCCTAATTAGCAAGCTTGAATAATGATTAGTAAATTATAATATAATTAGAAAATCCTAATTATAATTTTTGAAATATTAATTTTCTATTTCGAAAACTGAAATTTGGAAATCCTAGAAATTAAATTTCAAATACTTTGGGGTTAAACCCTAAACCCTAAGGGCTTGGACAATTTACTAGTATGCCATTAAAACTAAAATCAAAATGTCCAATTTGCCCTATTGTGCATTATTGGAGGAGACATGAGAATCTTGCCAAGATATTGGGTGATTGACCAAATCTAGCTACCTTATATAGCTGAGTTCAGCAACTATTAGCCCCCATACCAGCCATTTCATTTGCATTCAAGTTATAAAATAATTGAAGAGAGAGAAAGTTATTATCTAACCTTATTTTTTGTGACAAACTCTCAACCCACACTTTCTCTCTCTAGACCCATGAAAATATGGAGTTTATCAGTCCCTTATATGATCCATAGCAAGCTAAGAACAAATCATGATGATCAGAATCAAAATCCAAGCTAGAAAGGTATAAAAAAAATCCTAATCTTGAAAATCTTTGATTTGATGTTAAATGTTGTTAATGAGTAGCTAGATATGCGTTATAGGGTGTCTTTTAATGATATGGGTTGTTGAATCATGGATCCATAACATCTAGATGCACGAAATCATGTTTTAAACAAATCTGGAAAATTAGAAAATTATGACCTGACAAGCGAATGTCAGAGGCTTTAAATCTTTGTGTTAGATGTTTTATGTGTTTTATGTTTTGAAGCTGTTCTATGACATGAGTACTGTGATTTGGAACTGGAAGCAGGGTCGGATCAAGTCTAGATCTTAAGTTATACTCGGTCAAACCTCGTTGACCGATCACGAAAAACGTTTCTGGGTAACACAGAATTTTCCCAGAATTCCTGACAAGCTTTTGCAGGCGCTAGATCTTGCTAGGTTTAAGTTGTTATATGATGTTGTTGGTGGTATCTTGTAGACTAATATTCCGGCTATACATCTATGCCTTTAGATCACTCAGATACGTAAAAGAAGTGTAGCTAATCGTGGTCAAAACCACGTTGACCAACTGGCCGGAAGGAGATTCTGGGTAACCCAGAACCTTCAAGAACATGATTTCTGTCTGAGTTTGACCGGCCTTGATCTTACATTTGTGTTGATGTTATTATGATATAATGTAATAGAAACGTACCCTGGCATGTGTTTTATAAGAGTGAACCATTATATTATACAAACAAAACCCAGAACTCAAGTTATAAGGATCGAGATATAGTACCATCGTATGTTCTTCATTTTCTAGAAAACCCAGAAATGAAGAACAGCGTTGTCAGACATTTTGGTGGCTTAGATCTCGCTGTGATTATATGTTTTGGTCATGAACTTTACGTAGATTTGTAGTATTACATTCAGTCTACAACATCAAAGTAACTACCAGCCCAGAAACTTTCGGATCAAAGAATTGAAACCGATCAAAGTAGGCACTGTGTAAACTGATATGCATACCTGGGTTTCACTCAAGAATACTCAAGAACACCTGTAGCGACGGTTCTGTCGCTATAGGGCCATTTATTAATTATTATTTTCTAGAAATTATTTATTTTAATTGAATAAATAGAAATAAATGATTTTTAATTATTAAAAATACTAAACAAATTCCGAAAAATTATTTTAAAGTCTAAAAAATAAATTTTAATTAATTTGAGTATATTTCATAAATATTTAATATTTTTGGAATATAAATGGTATTTAATTTATTTAATTATAATATTAAATAAATTATTTAAAAATAATTTTAAAGCATGAAAAATCATGAAAAATAATATTATGGTATAAGAAAATATTTTAAGTTATTTTTAATGACTTTTAATATTTTAGGATGAATTTCATTAATTAATCAATATTAATGATAATTAGTTTATTTAATAAATGTATTAAATAAATTATGGAAAAATAGAATTAACGATTTAAAAATCATATAAAAATGATTTAAGTATTATAAAAATATTTTAAGTTATAAAATATAACTTTTGATAATTTGCCATGAAAATATTAATATTTTAATATTAATAGAATTTATTGGATAATGGATTTAATGGTTTAAAAATCATATAAAGGTGATTTTAAAGTATTAAAAATACTTTGTGATATTATAAATATATTATAATATTATGACATGTATTTCATTAATATTTAATAATAAATAAATATTAATGATAAAGGAATTATGTGGTATTTAATTCATATAAATATGTTATTAATGATTGAAAAATTATAATAAATGATAATAATTATCTGAAAATTATTACGGGCTTATGAAAAATGTTTTGACTACTTATAAATTATCTTATATAATGATTAAGTGTTTATACAGAGTTTAATTGAACTTAAACTCGAAATTTTATCCGACTAGACCGTCGAAATGTCAGAATTATACCGAACTCGACTCATACTGTAATAGTTTGACTTGAGGTTAAGTTTTCTGTGTTTTATAGACTGATAGGATTATGTGATACTGTGTTTAGGTTATTTTAAATATTATGATGATATTATTCTAATTTGTATATCGATATTATGTATATATTAGGTTCAGACAAAGTTTATTAAATTGCATAACGGTAATCAATAGTTCAAGCAAGTTTTACTTAACTCTACTAAGAGTTATTTTATTCAGATATGCTTATGGTTAATCATTGCTGATTGCCATTGTAGAATTGTACTCTGTACATATTGCATGTATAAGTCAGATATGAAAGGCTGATCACCTTCATTACCAGTTGTTCCAGATATATTTGTTCATGATACTTGTTCAGTCAAAAGTTTGTTCGTGCTAATTCACAACTATATTGATGAATTATAGCCAGCTTATTATTCAGACTCTTTCAATCATGATATATTTTTAAATAAATTTAAACTTGCTAGGCAACCTTATGCTCACCCTTGCTATATCATGATTTAACATTACAGATTAAGGCAAAAACGTCGGATACAGGAAAGGATAAAGCCAAGTTCAGTTTGGGATTTAATGTGCAGCTTAATTGTAATAGAATAGTATGATAATAATGATATATGGTAGATAGTTTGTGAATTGTGTATATGTTAAGGTTACTCGACCTTGGGGAAATAGTGTGTAAAGTTTATTGTATAAACAATTTATGTTTATATCTTCTGCAATAGTTAGAGAATAATTGTAATAGTGATAGATTGATTGTACCAGATCCGCGGTGATTTGGGACCCGGATTCAGGGCTTTCACAGTAGAGGCTTACCAAATAAGCTCAATGAAGCTTCAGTTACAAATACAATTTTGTTCATGATTAAAATAAATCTTTCTGCAAGTTAAGGTTCTACTTGAGTATTGGATACCAGCTTTAGTTCTCATAAATATGAATTTATGAAGGGACCAAGCAGAAGTAGAAATCTAAACAAGGGATAAGTAATCCTATGTGTGAGAAATGAAGCAAAGGTTGTTACATTAGTCATAGGAACTTATTGTTTAGCATTGCCTACGGGCAAATCTATTAAGTTAATAAGTTGTTATTGTATTTCAGTTCTCTTAAAAAATATTATTTCCATTTTGTTGTTGGACAACAAAAATTTTGTTAATATATTGAAGAACAATTAATTTTCTATTTATAATAATAATGTTTTGTATAGAATTAGAATATTACTTAATGGATTTTGTATACTTGACTTACCTGAAAAATTATTTTGTAAATTGAATAAACTAGTATAAGAAAATGAGATGGTCATTCAAATAGTTGAATATTTATATTTGATGAAATGCAAATCTAAATTATTTGAAAAGTTTAAATAATTCAGAAGTTAAACTAATTTGAAAAGTATTAAGATTCTTTGATTAGATCGAGGAAGGAATACTTGTGCATAAGTTTCTAGATCATCTCAAATGATTTTCTCATAATGGACTCCTCATGATACACAATAATTTACTAGTGTATCTGAAAGGAAAAATTATACATTGGTGGACATGTTGCGGTCCATAATGATTTTACCCATATTCCAGTACCCTTCTAGGATAATGCCTATAAATGGTTGCATATCTACGGAAAAGGTTACCTCAAATTTCAGGCCCAAGACTCTATAAGAGTTATGGATAGGGAGGATTCTTAATCTTAAGTATGTTAAGATAAGGGGTTGTCCAACTTATGTGAAAAAGATTTCAAAGGATAAGCTTGTGATAAAATTTGACAAGTATCATTTGTGGGACATCCTAAATTAAGTTTAGGGTATATGTTCTATAATCTTATTGAACAAAAGGATTTTGCTGCAAAATACATTTCCTTCTAAGATAAAGGTGTTTATCATTGAAAGGGCTAGTGGGAGGATAAATGAATCTTAAGGAGTTCAAGAACCACAAAGTACTATAAGTCAAATAAGAGGAACCTATAAATAGACTTATTGTACCACAACCGAATCGTAAATATGGAATAGTACTGAAAATACCTGGGAGGTATGGATTCATCATGATGATGATGATGAGGTACGCATCATAGAAGATGATGATCCAGTTACATACGATGAGGTAAGAGTTGTAGACACCTAGTGAAATGGATTGAAGCAAGCTTCTCAAAAATGGAACATTCGTTTTGATGAGACAATCAAAAGTGTTTGATTTTATCAAAAACAATAATGAACCTAGTGTGTACCAAAAGGATCAGTGGGAGCGTTGTGACATTCTTAGTATTATATGTTGATATACTACCGATAAGGAATGACATACGAATGCTACAATCAGTAAAGATAAAGTTATCAAAATATTCCTCCATGAACGATTTTGGAAGAGTATCGTAATTGGGGATACAAATCTATATAGATAAATTTAAAAGGATGCATGGCTTAACCCAAGAAACGTATATTCATTTGATGCTAAAGCTGTTTAGCATGACAAACTCCAAGAGATGTCTCATGTTGATGAGTCCTGGAGTGTATCTCCCTTAATTGTAAGACCCCAACTTTTATGAATAAAGATTTAATTTTTTCTAAATATTATTTTGAGTAATAAGGTGTGGATTTGGTATAATGTTATAGTTGTGTGTGATATTTACAAATTTTGCAAAGTAAGCAAGTTGTTATAAAATATTCGATTGGTCGGGGAATATTCATTTTATCAGAGAATATTCGTACGACAGCACAATCATTGGTGAACCCCATAACGGAATTACTGTCAAAGTTAGAAAATGATATAAATAACTTTTTATAAAAGTAACGACAAAAGTTTTGCCGTTAAACTGTTGAAATACCCAGTGACTAAAGTACAATAATACGCGTGGTTACATAGTAGCACACGGTATTATACAGTATCTTTGATTATTGATGCTTACGTGAGAAGTCACTCAGTTTTATTCAATTATTGTCACAGTAATTACTGCATAGTATCTCACATTATTGATTTAATTATTGTCACTATATCATATGCACAATATTTTATATTATTAAATCAATAATTGAGACGACAAAGTTATTCATATTATTATTTTCATTATTGACGATGTCTAAAAAGTTCTGTTGAGAAAAGGGGTTTGGTCATCTAATTGCGCGCTAATAAGGAAAAGTTCTTATCGAAAAGCCCCCTATTTCTTGGAAATGATCTGGTTGTTAATATTGCGAGTTACAATAATGATGAAAAATATTATTAAAAATGTGTTTACTAAAGCCAAATGAGTTGAGATAAATAGAGGGGTTTTATCGAAGTATTTGTTGTAAATTTTGCTTATTATATGGACCCCCACTTACCCAATTTTCAAAATTATCGGTAGAAAGTTATCTCAATTTTGTTATATATATATTATAAGTTTTGTTTTTTTATATAAAATAGAATATATTATATTTTATTATATGCATAGTACTGCATAGTGTTGTATAGTAAAATAAAAAAAATTCAAAATTCTCGTCCGTGATTTCATTCAAAAATTACTGTGCAGTCTGTGATTATTTTTCTTAAATAGTATCATGTCATTCTCCTATAAATAGGATGCTCAGTTTAGAAATTAAAATCACACCAAAATCAAATAATTCTTCTTCTATAATATTGAGCGTATTTCATTTGAGTTTAAGGAAACTTTGAGTGTTGTAAATAGTGCAAATTTTATTCAAGAATATCTCCGCTATACCAGTCAGAATTGTCTCTTTTTAAGGTAAGGGGTATTATTTATTTCATATTCGCTTACAATATTATTTTTTGTATTCGTAAGAAATTTTATTTTCGTTTAATATTCGTAAGGAATATTATTTTTGTTCAATATTCGTAAGGAATATTATCTTCGTTCAATATTCGTAAGGAACATTATTTTCGTTCAACAGTTGTAAGGGATATTATTTTTGTTCAATATTCGTAAGAAATAATATTTTCTTCCATACTCTGTACTATGTAAGTAATAATATTTCGTTTCATATTCCTAATTCTACACTTATTTTGATAAGTATTGCTTCTATACTCCTTGAAATTAGTAGAATATCCATGAAATTTGCGTTTCATCCAGTATCGTTTCACAAGGATATTTTTCTAAACATTCTTGTTAAATTTTAAAGCTTTTCATGCCGGAGTACTATTCATGGGTACTATTCATACCTACGGCACTATTCATACGTACGGCACTATTGATACGTACGGTACTATTCATACGTACTACACTATCTACGAAGTACTATTCACGGGATATTATTCACTCGGGTACTATTCACCCAGGGTACTAATCACGACGAAAAATTTATTCTTTTCTGTCCAAATTATTTTTGATACGTAAATATTATTCTTGAATTTTACTCCATAAAGCAATTATCTTGTTGATAATTTGGACATTTTTAAACTCTAGATAAATTTAAAATCTTTAATATTTATTCTTGATTTCGTTTGATTGATGCTTATATCATTGTCATCATCCGCATGCTTATATTGTGATAAAAGTCATCTTTAGCCCGTAGTGCATAGATGGACTGTTGATTGGTATGATTATGACTATGTATCGGTATAATCATGACCTGTAATATTACAAATAATATGGTAAAAGTCCTCATTGTAGTGCATTGATGGACAGTTATTGGTATGATCATGACCATGGGTTTTCTTCGGCCAAGGGTACAAAGATGAACTGTTGTTTGGCATGATCATGACCACTGGTGATAATAACGAATATCCTTGGCCCGTAGTTCATGGATGATTCGTGAATGTGATAATAATGAATATCCTTGGCCCGTAGTGCATGGATAATTCAGTGATGTGGATTATTTATTGAGCTGAGTCTCAGCGATAAAATTGATGATAAACTTTTAAATCATAGAAGATAGTAGATATTATGCTCTACTTGACTCTTCTAATGGATTATTTATTCTGCTGCAGTTAAACTTGTTGTCTATTGTATTCTATCAGTTTAAAACTGTTGAAGGCTAACGATGATTTATTTTGCATTATCTTAGTCATAATATTCTTTACTGGGCTAGTTGAGCTCACCCTTTTCTTTCATTGTTCTCTTCAGAAAATGAGAATATAGTTGGGACTAGTCAAGGAATGGAGTGACGGTCCAGATGGTTGCTATAGTAGTCCTCACTATTCTGTGAAATAGTGTGATACTAATTGTAATAAGGACTTATTTTGAGTTTGAATATTGTCTAGGAGACAATATTTGTATTAAAACTCACAGCTTATGTTTTGCCGTATTTTGCGCGACATTTAACAGTTGTATAAATGAAGTTGTATTTAAATTATGTACCATGTATTTGGCGACCCAAGATGGGTTGTGTGGACCTATTTTGGGGGCGTCACATTAATAGTCCCCATAGACTCCTAAAAGAGAGATCGCTCAAGTAACTATCATGTATGCAATGAAATGTACGAGACCTAATGTTGATCGGTAATATTATGTAGAAGATCACTAGAAGACAATGAAAAATATTTTTAAAGTACTTAACTGGTACTAAGGATGTGATCATGATTCATGGTGGGTCTGAATTAAAACTAGAGGGCTTAACAAGTTAAGTTTTTCAGACTGACCAAGACGACAGCAAATCCACTTTAGGGTAAGTTGTTACCTTGAACGGTGGTGCAGTAAATTGGAAAGGTTCCAAACAGCAAAGAGTTGTTGGTTTAGTGATAAAGACAAAGTATATACTTATAAATGAAGTTGAAAGTTGATTGTTTGGATGAAAAGTTCATTACAGAACTAGGAATAGTTCCTAAATCTCATCTTGGATCTAAACATGTGTTGCGACACTTTTATTTGATTAGAGAATCATTGAAAGAGGAGAAGTTACTATATAAATAGTGGATTATCAAAAATAATATTACATATCCATTTACTGAAGCTTATCCAACAGTAGAATTATCGTCACTTAGAGAATAAGGGTATGAGATACTATGACGATTGGCTTTAGTGCAAGTGGGAGATTGAAAGTAGTATGCACACAACCCAATCATGTTGATGATAAAGCATATACTTTGTAACAATCTTATTCATTTATTACTGAAAATATTCATTTACTAAAGGTTTTAATTTATCTACATGGTGCTATTTTTATAATACGTGATAAACCCATAGTTTTAAGCAATACTTTTAGAATCATGATGAGATCATGCTAATGAGATCTAAATTCTTAAATAGCTTAAAAACTAAAATTGTTCCCAATCGTTGGATAACTAAAAAGGGAATTAGTGAATCCGGATAGATCTTGGTACATACGTTGCTTGCTCATTGGATGAGGATGATTGATCTCATGATCAATTGTGTGGATACACTAAAGCAAGTATGTAAGTGCTGTAATAACCCAATATTTTTGATATAATTAAATAAGAAATTTTGTGTCAAAAATTTTTTTAATAAAGGTGGGGATATGTGCAAGGTAATGTGTGTGTGTGTGTGTGTATATATATATATATATATATATATGTGTGTGTGTGTGTGTGTGTGTGTGTGATAAATAAAATTTATTTATTACATGGATATTTACAAATAAATTTTTTAGAATTATTGATCATTATAAATTATATTTTTGTAATAAATTAATTTTGTAATAAAAATATTTTTATTATTTATTTTTTGTGAAAATATGAATATTATATTATTTCAATAATATATGATATGATTATTAAATTTTTTATAATAACTATTTTATTATATGAATTTATTTTAGATTAATTAAGTTAATTGTTTTAACAATAATGGTATATATGAAAGTTATATTGGATATGGATTCAAAACCCTAATTCTGGATTTTGAATAAGGAATAAGAATAATAATATAATATTAATTATATTTCAGTGTTATAAATATGTATGATATGTGTGTAATGTTAATTTGTGGAACAGATATAGTAGAACAGTAGAAAAACCCTAGCATTAATGCAATAAACCCTAATTTGAAACTCAAATAGGAGTTTAAGACTATGTAGTGATTGTGATATATGAGTTATGTCGTGTAATATAAAATTTAAAGTTAATTAGGAAAATCATAATTGTTAGTTAGGAAACCTAATTAATTAGAAACCTTAATTAGTAATTAGAAACCCTAATTACTAAACTAGAACCCTAATCGCTAAATTATAAAGCTAATTGCTAATTAGTGAATCTTAAATTTAATTTTTAAGTTCCAAGTAATTAGGAAACTAAGTATGATTATGAACCCTAATTTTTATTTTTTAGAAACTAAGTTTTCATTTTAAACCCGAAATTGCAAAATCCTAGAATCAATGTACAAAATCTTAGGGTTAAACCTTAAGGGTCAAACCCTAAAGGTTAGACAAATGACCAAAGTGCCATTAAAATCACAAGTCAAATGACCAAACTACCACTCTTACATTATTTATGAAATAACGTGTAGATTTGACCATAACTTTAGTTGGTGACTAACCCTTGAGTTACTCATGTACTAAAATTTCCAGAACATCAGCTATATATCATCAGCCAATACATTGCAACAAGTAATATTTATAGAATTAGAGAGAGAAAAGTCCATTATTTAGCCATTTTTTCATCATATACTCAACCAACTCTCTCTCTCTCTCTCTCTTCAAACCTACGAAATTCTTTAGCATTTTAGTCCCTTAGTAAGTCCCCACTACCTCCATTAATAAATCAGAAGCCTAGAATCAAAATTGTTCAAAGTGAGGTATAAAACCCTAACCTAAAATCTGATCTTGCTAGATATGTTAGAAGTTATGTTTTTGTGTTGTAATATGTTGTTTGTAGTATATATAGTTGATCTGGGTTGGTATATGTTAGATCTATAACATCTAGATGTACAAATTTGAAGTTTTTCAAAATCTGGAAATCTAGAAAATGAAGTCTAACAACCGAATGTCAAACCTTATATATTTCTTTCTGTTTATTGTTTTGTTTGTTTAATAGTTTATAGTTGTAGTATGTCATGTGGGGTTCGATCTGGAACTGAAATCAAGCCTAGATCATGTAAAGATTTTATGTTATAGATGGTCAAACTACGTTGGCAGGCCATGACCTGACCATTCTGGGTAACCCAGAACTTGCCCAGAAAGTTCTGACAGCAAGTTCATGGGCCCAGATCTTGCTTGTGTTGATTAATTTGATGTTGTTAGTGTATCAGGGTTATAGTTTGTTATGTATACTATAGATTCATGCTCCTATATCACTTATATTACAAATAGACTGAAAGTAATAGATGGTCAAACTAGCTTGCTTGATCACGAACTCGGTTTTCTGGGTAACCCAGAAAACTCAAGAACACTCATTCTGACAAGGTTTGACCGTATGATATCTAATGATTCTAATGTAGTTAAGCCGACCTGATGTATGACATATGTACTCTGTTATGTAGACTACAAACCTGAACCATTAGAACACATTAACAATGATCAGAACCCAAAGAAAATTGAGCCTCAAAATGGACCCTCGAAGCTGACTGGATTTCTGGGTAATGTGACGCCCCCAAATCTGGATACTTGAAACCCGAACTCAGTGCTTCACAATACCATTTCTATGAGCGGTATAATACTAATAATAATAACAATAATATAAAAGTCAAACTTAATTTACATAATTATCAGAGTCTAGCTCCTAAGTACGCAACCTTTAATACATTCATTACAACCCATGATAGATAATATATGTCATACTTGTCTTAATAATATCAAACTATTACATAAATTACCACAAATCTTATTTGGTTAGCTTTTCTTTTCCTTTATTTCTGTATGAGCTCTCTGGTTCTTCACACTTAGCTGAAAATATTTAAATTAAGCAAGGATGAGCATTTGAGTGCCCAGCAAGTAATAGCAATTATATATATAAGCTGAAAGAATTTAAATATTTTCTTTATACTACCCTTCTACAACGATTCAATAGTTGTGAAGTAATCTGTACCAATGATAATAATAACATAACAATCCTCTTTCAAATTTTTGAAACTATGTAATAACTATAAATAGGGTTAAATTGACATATTATGAACATTATTTTTATTTTTGAAAAGGTTAAACAGTACTTTATCTGTAAACCGTCATGACTTACGGGCACGGGGGTGATCAGCCCGTTGTACGCTGTATTGATCAATACTACATTAAAAGAACGAGGGTATCGTTCACTCTGTCCGCCTTGGGCGCATAAAAGTTTTCCCTTGATCGGGATGTTCATATCTGTCTGGGTTCCAAATCAAAGATTTTATCTTGTTCAAGAATAATCTATAATTCAACATATATATATATATATATATATATATATATATATATATATATATGGGTAATTAACAAAGGTGTATCAACATGTGATTAAATACAATGATTATCCAAATGGGGACACTTGTATAACCATTTATAAAAATTAACGAACAGAATATATATCTGAATTTACCACATACTAACATGTTGATAATCAATGAGCGTTTATAATATAAGGTTAATAATCTGTACAGTAATAATATAATTCATAAATATTCTTACTCATGTCCATTGCATAAAGAAAATGCAAAGGTAAGATACTTGCCTGATGCGCGGCTTACAATTTGCAACTTAGTTCTATCTTTTAAATCACGACCTATCATTAATCAGATCATTCGTTCAATTAGAACAATATACTATAACACATAGTACTGCATTTCGCAATCAGCACATAACATAATCACATTATCACACATGTTCAACAACCATTGAATCACAAATACATACATATCTAATCAAAATATCTAAGTCCAGATCAATTTTTGAAACATATCGGGGTACCGACAGCTTTATCGGGTATTTATCGAGTCTAAGACTCTAATCTGTAACTCAATATCTATAAGTATCAGTCATATTATTTTTAAATGATTTATAATAATTTTTAAACATTTATTATTATTTATCATGAATTTTCAAACCTCGGAATCGTTATTAAATGATTTAAATACTAAACAAGTCTATTATCATTAATATCTAATTAATATTAAACTATTAATGAAATCATTGCCAAAATATTAAAGTTATTTATAATAACTCAAAATATTTTTAAAGTATTAATATTACCCTTAAATGATTTTTAAAACATTTAAAATTATTTTTAAATAATTGTCATTAATATTAAAGTATTAATGTTCTATTTATCAAAATATTAAAAGTCATTAATCATAACTTAAAATATTTTTAATTCATTTATATCTTTTTAAATAATTTTTAAATTAATAAAACAATTTATAAACTATTTATTTAATATAATTATTAAATAAAGTTAATACCTTTAATAATAAGTTAATAATCATTAATATTAAATTATTAATAAAATTATCCTTTAAATATTAAAAGTTATATTTTATAACTTAAAATATCTTTAAACACTTTATTTTCATTTAAAATGATTATTATAATATTAAAATTATTTTTAAACTAAATTATTTAATATAATTATTAAATAACTTTAATATCATTAATAATAATTAATTAATGAAATTTACCTTTAAATATTGAAAGTTATATTTTATAATTTAAAATATTTTTAAATACCTTATTATTATTTAAAATAATTTTTAATATAATAAAATCATTTTTAATCAATTTATTTATTAAATAACTTAATGATCATTAATATTAATTTATTAATGAAATTTATCACAAAATATTAAAAGTCATTAAAAATAACTTAAAATATTTTCTTATATCATAATATAATTTTAAATGATTTTTCAAATATAAAAATCATTTTTAAATAATTTATTTAATGTTATAATTACATAAATTAAATATTTTTAATATTCCAAAAATATGAAATATTTATGAAATATATTAAAAATAATTAAAAACAAATTTACAAAATTTAAAATAATTTTTAATAATTTATTTGGTATTTTTAATAATTAAAAACTATTTTTTTTCTATTTATTTAATAATTTCTGGAAAATAAAATACTATTTGTCGCTTAAGACCGCCTATAGTGACAGAACCGTCGCTATAGGTGTTCTTCATGTTCTTCATGCAAACCCAGAACACCATGTCAGTTAACGAGTTGCTAGGTTTGACCAAGTGTTGTGATCTGTGTAAGGTGTTTTTGGGTATTTTATTTATCAGATCGTGTAGTACTAATGTTATACTACAAGATCCAACAGAAAACATAACCAAAACATGCATCAATCAAAGAGATCTGATCCCTCAAACAAGCTGTCAGACATGTTCTTCATTTCTGGGTTACTTGGAAATGAAGAACAGGTTGTCTGTCCAATTTTGGCCTTCTATAACATGTGATTCTTATGCGTTTTGTGTGAACTAATGCATGCAGTATGTAAATAACATGTAAGTCTAGAGATCCATTACATAAAACCGAATGAACAACAACAAAATCAAAGTATATAAGCTGGTCAAACCTTGTCAGAGATCATGCACTTAAGTTTTCTGGGTTACACAAAAAACTAAGTTCGTGATCTTCTGGCCTAGTTTGACCTTCCACTAACTTCGATCCATTAGATATTTAGGCGATCTACAAGCTTAATCTTGAAGTCCATATATCATAGTACAAACATATTACAACATCAACAACAAATAAACTAACACCTGCAAGATCCAAGGCCATGAATCTACTGTCAGACCGTCTAGGAAACTTTCTGGGTAACCCGGAAATGGCACGGTCAATGCCGGTCAACGACCTTTGACTGGTTATAACTTACAATCTACAACTGATCTAGGCTTGATTCTTGATCTAGAGCAAAGATCTCATAACAGACTACATATCTAAAACATAAAACAACAAAAAACATAAACCGATAAAGATCTACAGCCTCTGACATTCATTGTCAGAACACAAAACAAAAAATTTCCAGATTTTATAAAACTTCAAATCCGAGCCTCTAGATGTTACGGATCTAACATCTAGCAACCCAGATCATCATTATACACTAGATTTAACATGTTTAACACACAAAAAAACAACATCAAACCACAGATCGATGGACAGATTTTCAAGTAGGGTTTATACCTCTAATGAACAAATCTTGATTTCTAGCTTCTGATTTGTTAGTGATTTTCGTGGGGCTTGTTTATGGAACTGATTTAGCTTATATTTTCGTTGGTTTAAGAGAGAGAGAGTCTAGGTTGAGTGTTTGGAGAGAAATGAGCTAAATGGTGACTTTTTCTCTCTCTTAATTTATATATACTAGTGTATGATACATGTATGGCTGATATATATAACTGATTGCTGGCAATTTAAGTCACTAAGTCAACATGTTAGGTCACCAACTCCAACAACTCTAACACTTGGCAAAATTCAATAATACAAGTGGGGTAAAATGGTCTTTTCGCATGAAATTTTAAGGGTATTCTTGTCCATGGCACTTGAATCTAGGTTAAAATCAATAGATCTTAAACCTTAAGGTTTCCCAAATAATTTCTAGGGTTTAAAAATTTAAGTTTAAAGTTAAATAAAATTTTAATTAGAACTTACTAATTAAGATTTAGGGTTTTTAAATAATTAGGGTTCCTTAATATTATTAGGGTTTTCCAATTAACATTATAATTTACTAAAATAATAATTAAGATTACCATTTTAGCGATTAGGGTTTACAACTAGTAATTAGGTTTTGTAATTGCTAATTAGGGTTTCTAGATTATAATTAGGGTTAACTTAACTAATCCACAACATAAATTATATAACACAGTTATATAACAATCTTGTACTCTAAATTGGATATCAAATTAAGGTTTAACATTATTACTAGGGTTTGATCATAATACACCGTAATTGACCAACCATTAGCAATATGGACATACAGCACATATTCATAACACTGAAAAATTAAAATATGATTAATATTATATTATTATTCTCATACCTTGACAATAATCCAAAATTAGGGTTTGGATTCCATATCTGATTTATTCTTCCATATTTAACCTTAATAATTAAGGTAAAATAATTAACTTAATAATTTGTACTAAAATTCATATAATAAAATAATCATTATAATTATTCTAAAAATCACTCCATATATTATTTAAATAATATATGATTATATTTTCATGGAAAATAATTAATAAAAATATTTCTACTATAAATTAATTATTATAAGAATATACTTTATAAAAATTAATAATTCTAAAATAAATTTATTTGTAAATATTTATGTAATAAATATATTTTTATTTACCACATAATTACATATACACATTATCTTGTACAAATCCTCATCTTTAAAATAAAAAAAATTTATACGCAAAAATTTCTGATTTATTTATATAGAAAATATCGGGTTGTTACATTCACCCTCCCTTATAAAGATTACGTCCTCGGAATCACCATTTTAAAACCTATACATACACGGGTACATAACATACACAATCATCGCTAGTAGATCTTGATCAACTTTGATCGAACTGATCTTTAACTATTCACATAAAGATTATCTTTCTGATTAAACGGAAAAATTAGTTTCTAAAAGAACTCAAATTTTTCCTCAAAATTTCTTTATAAAATAATTTACTATATATATGAAAATCATGTATATAAGAAAATAAATATTATACGAATAATACCTGGAGTTCCATTGCCAGCTGCTGTCGTATCCTGGACTGTCATGTTGTAGACCCTTGCTGTTGATTTTGTTGGCTTGCTCGATGACGTAGGTCTCGTGATTGCTAAAGTTTCGCTGCCAGTGCCCGTGTTCACACTTCCTTCCTCCGCCCTCCTCTTCGGACAATCCTTCACCTTGTGTTCCGTCGACCCGTACAGGAAACACCCACTGTTCATCCTAGGATTGGGGTAGTTGGGAGAGATATGGCCCTCCTGCCCGCACTTATAGCAAACAAACTTTCCTTTCAAACACTCCCCTGAGTTGTTCTTCCCACATGTCTTACACTGCACCACCTGCTTCTTAGCACCTTCTTGTTTTACCTGGACATTTCCAAAGTTGTTCACCTTCTTCTTACCATCTCCACTCCTGGTCCCACTATTAATTCCTACCTTCCCAGCTCCTTCAACCTTACCCTTATTCTTCCTCTCCTTGTTGTAGAGGCTCATGGCCTCACTTTCCTCCTCAGTAATAATCGCCTTCTCCATGAGTGCTGCAAATGTAGGGATCTGCAACACTGCCACCTTGTTGTAAAGCCAGGGTTTTAATCCTAACTCAAACCTTCTTGCTTTCCTAGCCTCCGTATCCACTTGATGCGGGGCAAACCTAGCTAACTCATTAAATTTTGCGGCGTATTCCGCAACAGTCATATTCTCCTGCTTCAATTCTAAAAATTTAACCTCCATCCTTGCCTGCATACTTGGTGAAAAATAATTTTTGAAAAACAAAGTTTTAAATCTATCCCATGTTATCACACCTTCTCCTGCCCTCGCCTGGTTCGCCTCCCACCAAAAATTTGTCGCCCCCTTCATCATGTAGGTGGAAAAAGTGATCTTTTGCCCCTCAGCTACCCTAGCTATTACGAACTCCTTCTCAATCTCCTTAACCCAAGTTTGGGCTTCTACAGGGTCAGTTGTACCTTTAAATTCTGGCGGTCCTACAGCTTTGAAATCTTTAAAATTCGCCAAGCGATTGTCCGGCTGATTCCCAGCTACTGGTATTCCCTGTTGCATAGCTTGAGCTATCATATTTGTGAAGTTCTGCATCGGGTCAGCTTGTTGTTGTCCCTCAGCGTTGTTGACAGATTTTTCTGCCCTTTGATTTCGAGTTCAACGTCTTGGCGGCATTATCTGATTAGATAAAATCATAATTTTAACTTACATTCTAAACCTTATCATATAAGTTTAATATATTAAACTAGTTTCTTTACTCAAACATAGATTCATATTCATTTAACGAATATTTTACATAGCATAGTATATAATGCTTTAAACATCAGTTATCCCCTTGTGACCACAAAAGTAGGGGTTTACAAACTTGGTCATTACAAAAGTTTTAGAATATAACCTTACACAGACATACTAAGCACACATATTACATTAAACACACCTATATCACAGAACATGTACTACTTATTCACTACGCCTTTTTCCTTGGTTAACCTCTCGCCTGATGACCTTCTATCCCACAGATAAAACATGCTCCTGGTTTATAGTCAGGACAATACAGAGTGGTATGTCCCTCATAACCGTAAAGATAACATATTCTTCTCCCTTTCTTCTTATTAGGTTTTCCTACGTCATGGTCTTCTATCTTTCTTTTTCCCTTCTTGCTCTGAGCTGCACACGAAGTGTTGCTTGTGGCTCCTATCTGATCAATTTAGATTTTAAGTTTATCTTATTCTTCTATTGTTTCTATTAACACCTGACGTAATTGACTATTTAACAACTTTTCTATCTCCCACAGCCTTTCTAGAGAAGAAACGTTGTTCCTCAGATCATGCACCTCCGTTGATGCTTGATCAGCTTCAACTTTAGTGTCCGAATCACTATCTGTCAGCTCCACCATCTCCGGATCTGGTACTACGTTTTCTATGATAACCACATCATCTGAGTTATTTTCATTGTGAGCCTCTATTTCAGCTATTGGCTTCGATATCAGCTCGGGTGTATGGGTTTGATCCTTCTTCATGCTATAAGCATATAACAAGCCTTTTCCACTAAACATCTACACACATAAATTATCCTGATTAGCATATAGTATATACACACAACAAACAATAGTTTTATATAAGTTATCTTTTATTTTGTTTGATGATGAATTTATTTAATTCATCTCTTTTTAAACTCTATATGAGTTATTTATATTTTCAACGTTTCCCTCTGTTCTAAGGTTATAGCCTAAGGTTTAACCCACCTAAGGTTTTTAACCGTAAACTCTGATACCATAATGTGACTTTTATGGTGCTTCCAACCATAGCACCTCACAATGGTACCTATCAACTTGCCACCGACTGGCTCGGCGTCCCCTACGAAGAGTCTGGCTTCGGTGCATCCCACACAAGGAAGTCATCAGCGAGAGGCTCGGGGCTCTTCATAAATTCAAGCTTATAGCTCTGATACCATAATGTGACGCCCCCAAATTCGGATACTTGAAACCCGAACTCGGTGCTTCACGATAACATTTCTATGAGCGGAATAATACTAATAATAATAACAATAATATAAAAGTCAAACTTAATTTACATAATTATCAGAGTCTAGCTCCCAAGTACGCAACATTTAATACATTCATTACAACCCATGATAGATAATATATGTCATACTTGTCTTAATAATATCAAACTATTACATAAACTACCACAAATCTTATTTGGTTAGCTTTCCTTTTCCTTTGTTTCTGCATGAGCTCTCTAGTTCTTCACACTTAGCTGAAAATATTTAAATTAAGCAAGGATGAGCATTTGAGTGCCCAGCAAGTAATAGCAATTATATATATATATAAGTTGAAAGAATTTAAATGTTTTCTTTATACTACTCTTCTATAACGATTCAATAGTTGTGAAGTAATCGGCACCAATGATAATAATAACATAACAATCCTCTTTCAAATTTTTGAAACTACGTAATGACTATAAATAGGGTTAAATTGATATACTATGAACATTGTTTTCATTTTCGAAAAGGTTAAACAGAACTTCATCTGTAAACCGTCATGACTTACGGGCACGGGGGTGATCAGCCCGTTGTACGCTGTATTGATCAATACTACATTACAAGAACGAGGGTATCGTTCACTCTGTCCGCCATGGGCGCATAAAAGTTTTCCCTTGATCGGGATGTTCATATCTGTTTGGGTTCCAAATCAAAGGTTTTATCTTGTTCAACAATAATCTATAATTTAACATATATATATATATATATATATATATATATATATATATATATATATATATATGGGTAATTAACAAAGGTGTATCAACATGTGATTAAATACAATGATTATTTAAGTGGGGACACTTGTATAACCATTTATAGAAATTAACGAACAAAATATATATCTGAATTTACCATATACTAACATGTTGATAATCAATGAGCGTATATAATATAAGGTTAATAATCTGTACAGTAATAATATAATTCATAAATATTCTTACTCATATCCATTGCATAAAGAAAATGCAAAGGTAAGATACTTGTCTGATGCGCGACTTACAATTTGTAACTTAGTTCTATCTTTTAAATCACGACCTATCATTAATCAGATCATTCGTTCGATTAGAACAATATATTATAACACATAGTACTGTATTTCGCAGTCAGCACATAACCTAATCACATTATCACACATGTTCAACAACCATTGAATCACAAATAAATACATATCTAATCAAAATATCTAAGTCCAGATCAATTTCTGAAATATGTCGGGGTACCGACAGCTTTATCGGGTATTTATCGAGTCTAAGACTCTAATCTGTAACTCAATATCTGTAAGTATAAGTCATATTATTTTTAAATGACTTATAATAATTTTTAAACATTTATTATTATTTATCATGAATTTTCAAACCTCGGAATTATTATTAAATGATTTAAATACTAAACAATTCTATTATCATTAATATCTAATTAATATTAAACTATTAATAAAACCATTGCCAAAATATTAAAGTTATTTATAATAACTCAAAATATTTTTAAAGTATTAATATTACCCTTAAATAATTTTTAAAACATTTAAAATTATTTTTAAATAATTACCATTAATATTAAAGTATTAATGTTCTATTTATCAAAATATTAAAAGTCATTATTCATAACTTAAAATATTTTTAATTCATTTATATCCTTTTAAATGATTTTTAAATTAATAAAACTATTTTTAAACTATTTATTTAATATAATTATTAAATAAATTTAATACCTTTAATAATAAGTTAATAATCATTAATATTAAATTATTAATGAAATTATCCTTTAAATATTAAAAGTTATATTTTATAACTTAAAATATGTTTAAACACTTTATTTTCATTTAAAATGATTATTATAATATTAAAATCAGTTTTAAACTAAATTATTTAATATAATTATTAAATAACTTTAATATCATTAATAATAATTAATTAATAAAATTTACCTTTAAATATTGAAAGTTATATTTTATAACTTAAAATATTTTTAAATACTTTATTATTATTTAAAATAATTTTTAATATAATAAAATTATTTTTAATCAATTTATTTAGTAAATAACTTAATGATCATTAATATTAATTTATTAATGAAATTTATCACAAAATATTAAAAGTCATTAAAAATAACTTAAAATATTTTCTTATATCGTAATATAATTTTAAATGATTTTTCAAATATAAAAATCATTTTTAAATAATTTATTTAATATTATAATTAAATAAATTAAATACTTTTAATATTCCAAAAATATTAAATATTTATAAAATATATTAAAAATAATTAAAAACAAATTTTCAGAATTTAAAATAATTTTTAATAATTTATTTGGTATTTTTAATAATTAAAAACTATTTTTTCTATTTATTTAATAATTTCTGAAAAATAAAATACTATTTGTTGCTAAAGACCGCCTATAGCGACAGAACCGTCGCTATAGGTGTTCTTTGTAAGACCCCAACTTTTATAAATAAAGATGAATTTTCTTTAAATATCATTTTTGAATATTATGGAGCTAATTTGATATAATGTTATAGTTGTGGGTAATATTTATAAATTTTACAAAGTACGCAAGTTGTTATATAATATTTGATTGGTCGGGGAATATTCGTTTTAACAGGGAATATTCGTACAACGGCACAATCATTGGTGAACCCCACAACGGAATTATTGTCGGATTGAGAAAACGACAAAAATATTTTATTAAAAATAACGGCGGAAGTTTTACCATTGATACTGTTGAACTACTCGGTAGTAAAAGTACAGTAATACGTGTGGTTGAATAGTAACACACGGTATTGATTCTTAATGCTTATGTGAGAAGTCACTCAGTTTGATTCAATTATTGTCAGTTAATAATATGAATTATTTAGCGATAATGAAGTTTTGTTTTATTCGTATTATTAATGTAATAAAACAGAAACATCTTTTTATATAAAACAGAATACTTTTTTAAAGTTATTCTATAAATAGAATATATTATATTTTATTTAAAAAGATTTTTCTTTAAATATAGACCGTCAGATTAAAGTAATCAATCTGGATCGTTCATGGATTAGTTACTATGCATTCCATTTTTCTAATAAATAGCAGCTCATTCCTTCATTATTTCTTACGAATTCACTGAACTCTAGAGAGAGAAACTATAGAGAGAAACTATAGAGAGAGAGAAGAAAAGTATTCTGTACTTCCTTATTTCAGTTCTTCTTTAAAACAGTAAGAGGTGTTATTCTTTCTTATTCATGAAGAGAAATGTTGTTGTTCCATTTCTTATTATTCTGTTGGAATAACCTGTATACGCGGTCTACCGTATACTTGGTGACATTCTTCTGTTATTCTGTTGGAACATCATGTCTGTGTGTTTTACACCGGACCTGGTTCCGTCTTTATTATTATTCTGTTGGAACATCCTGTCTGTGTGCTTTACACCGGACCTGGTTCCGTCTTTATTATTATTCTGTTGGAACATCCTGTCTGTGTGTTTTACACCGGACCTGGTTTCGTCTTTATTATTATTCTGTTGGAACATCCTGTCTGTGTGTTTTACACCGGACCTGGTTTCGTCTTTATTATTATTCTGTTATAATATCCTGTCTGTGCGTTTTACGCCGGACCTAGTTCCATTATTTATTATTCTGTTAGAATAACCTGTCTGTGCGGTCTATCGCATGCATGGTGATTTCTTTTGTTATTCCATTCTTTATTATACTCAGTTGGTTAAGTTTTGACTTCTATACTCCATGAAATTTGTGGAATATCCTTGATAATTGCGTTTCATCCAGTATCTTTTCATGAAAATATTCTTCTAAGCATTCTTAAATTTTACTCCACAAAGCAGTATCATGTTGACAATTTGGACGTTGTTAATTCTTGGATAAATTAATTCTTGAACTTGTTTTATTGAATTCTTATATCATTGTCATCATCCTCATGTTTATAAAATGTTGAAAGTCATCTGTGGCCTGTAGTGCATAGATGGACTTGGTATGATTATGACCAGGGATTATTCGGTATAATCATGACCGTAATGTTACAAATGATGTGGTAAAAGTCCTCTTTGGCCCGTAGTGCATTGATGGACAGTTGTTGGCATGATCATGACCATTAATGAATACACGAATATCCTTGGCCGTAGTGCAGGGGTGATTCGATGATGTGGATTATTTTATTAAGCTGAGTCCCAGCGATAACGGTGTTGAAAAACCTTTTAAATCATAAAAGATAGTAGATTTTATTCTCTACTTGACTCTTTTAATGGATTGCTTGTTCCGCTGCAGTTAAACTTGATGTTCGTTATATTTTATCAGTTTAACACTGTTGAAGGCTAATGATAATTTATTCTGCATTATCTTAGTCATAATATTTCTTACTGGGCTAGTTGAGCTCACCCTTTCTTTCACTGTTCTCTTTAGGAAATGAGAATATAGCTGGGACGAGTCGGGGAACGGAGTGATGGACCAGATGATAGTATTAGTAGTCCTCACTATTCTATTAAATAGTGTGACAATAATTGTAATGAGGACTCCTTTTGAGTTTGTATAGTCTCTAGTAGACAATAATTGTATTCAAACTCAAAGTTATGTTTTGTCGTATTGTACACGACAGTTGTATTAGTAAGTTGTATTTGTATTCTGTACCATGTATCAGACGACCCAAGATGGGTGATGTATACCTAATTTTGGGGGTGTCACATTCTTCGTGTTCTTTATGCAAACCCAGAACACCATGCCAGTTAACGAGTTGCTAGGTTTGACCAAGTGATGTGATCTGTGTAAGGTGTTTTTGGGTATTTTATTTATCAGATCGTGTAGTACTAATGTTATACTACAAGATCCAACAGAAAACATGACCAAAACATGCATCAATCAAAGAGATCTGATCCCTCAAACAAGCTGTCAGACATGTTCTTCATTTCTGGGTTACCTAGAAATGAAGAACAGGTTGTCTGTCCAATTTTGGCCTTCTATAACATGTGATTCTTATGCGTTTTGTGTGAACTAATGCATGCAGTATGTAAATAACATGTAAGTCTAGAGATCCATTACATAAAACCGAATGAACAACAACAAAATCAAAATATATAAGCTGGTCAAACCTTGTCAGAGATCATGCACTTAAGTTTTCTGGGTTACCCAGAAAACTAAGTTCGTGATCTTTTGGCCTGGTTTGACCTTCCACTGACTTCAATCCATTAGATATTTAGGCGATCTATAAGCTTAATCTTGAAGTCCATATATCATAGTGCAAATATATTACAACATCAACAACAAATAAACTAACACCTGCAAGATCCAAGGCCATGAATCTACTGTCAGACCGTCCTGGAAACTTTCTGGGTAACCCAGAAATGGCCCGGTCAATGCCGGTCAACGACCTTTGACCGGTTATAACTTACAATCTACAACTGATCTAGGCTTGATTCTTGATCCAGAGCAAAGATCTCATAACAGACTACATATCTAAAACATAAAACAACCAAAAACATAAACCGATAAGGATCTACAGCCTCTGACATTCATTATCAGAACACAAAACAAAAATTTTCCCGATTTTATAAAACTTCAAATCCGAGCCTCTAGATGTTATGGATCTAACATCTAGCAACCCAGATCATCATTATACACTAGATTTAACATGTTTAACACACAAAAAAACAACATCAAACCACAGATCGATGGACAGATTTTCAAGTAGGGTTTATACCTCTAATGAACAAATCTTGATTTCTAGCTTCTGATTTGTTAGTGATTTTCGTGGGGCTTGTTTATGGAACTGATTTAGCTTATATTTTCGTTGGTTTAAGAGAGAGAGAGTCTAGGTTGAGTGTTTGGAGAGAAATGAGCTAAATGGTGACTTTTTCTCTCTCTTAATTTATATTTACTAGTGTATGATACATGTATGGCTGATATATATAACTGATTGCTGGCAATTTAAGTCACTAAGTCAACATGTTAGGTCGCCAACTCCAACAACTCTAACACTTGGCAAAATTCAATAATACAAGAGGGGTAAAATGGTCTTTTCGCATGAAATTTTAAGGGTATTCTTGTCCATGGCACTTGAATCTAGGTTAAAATCAATAGATCTTAAACCTTAAGGTTTCCCAAATAATTTCTAGGGTTTAAAAATTTAAGTTTAAAGTTTAATAAAATTTTAATTAGAACTTACTAATTAAGATTTAAGGTTTTTAAATAATTAAGGTTCCTTAATATTATTAGAGTTTTCCAATTAACATTATAATTTACTAAAATAATAATTAAGATCACCATTTTAGCGATTAGGGTTTACAACTAGTAATTAGGTTTTGTAATTACTAATTAGGGTTTACCTAATTAATCCACAACATAAATTATATAACACGGTTATATAACAATCTTGTACTCTAAATTGGATCTCAAATTAGGGTTTAACATTATTACTAGGGTTTGGTCATAATACACCGTAATTGACCAACCATTAATAATACGGACATACAGCACATATTCATAGCACTGAAAAATCAAAATATGATTAATATTATATTATTATTCTCATACCTTAACAATAATCCAAAATTAGGGTTTGGATTCCATATCTGATTTATTCTTCCATATTTACCCTTAATAATTAAGGTAAAATAATTAACTTAATAATCTGTACTAAAATTCATATAATAAAATAATCATTATAATTATTCTAAAAATCATTCCATATATTATTTAAATAATATATGATTATATTTTCATGGAAAATAATTAATAAAAATATTTCTACTATAAATTAATTATTATAAGAATATACTTTATAAAAATCAATAATTCTAAAATAAATTTATTTGTAAATATTTATGTAATAAATATATTTTTATTTACCACATAATTACATATACACATTATCTTGTACAAATCCTCATCTTTAAAATAAAAAAAATAAATTACGCAAAAAATTCTGATTTATTTATATAGAAAATATCGGGTTGTTACAGGTAATCCAGAAAACCCAGAAAGCTCTAACAACAAGCTTGAAGGACCATATCTTCTTGATACATGATTGTATGACTTGGATGACGATTGATTCATGTAGTATTACATAAACACTACATGATCAATGTTTAAACTTTCCTAGAATATGCTTAGGCTGTGAATTAAAGGCGGTCAAAGGGAGCCCCTTGAACACTGACTGTCAGTGTTCTTCAGCCTCAAGAACACCAACCGCGACAGAAACCGTCGCTAAAGCCTTTAGCAACGGATTTAATTATTTAAGTTTTCTAATTTTTGAAAAATTCATTAAAAATAGAAAATAATTTCTGAAAATTACAAAATTAGTTTTAAAAATTATTTTAAATTATAAAAATTAACTTTTAATAATTTGACATATTTTTCATAAATATTAATATTTATTTGATTATTGTTGATATTTAATTTATTTAATAAATGTATTAAATAAATTAATTAAAAATAATTCTATTATATTAAAAATTATTTTAAATGATAATAAAGTATTTAAAAATATTTTAACTTATAAAATATAACTTTTAATATTTTATGGTAAATATCATTAATTATTTAATATTAGAGATATTAGATTTATTTAATACTTATATTAAATAAATTGATTAAAAATGATTTTACTATTATAAAAATCATTTTAAATGAAAATAATTAGTTTAAAAATATTTTAAGTTATAAAATGCGACTTTTAATATTTTAAGGAAAATTTCATTAATAATTTAATATTAATGATATTCGATCTATTTAATAATTATATTAAATAAATAGTTTTAAAATAGTTTTATTAATTTAAAATCATTTAAAAAGGATATAAATGGTTTAAAAATATTTTAAATTATAATAAATGACTTTTAAAATTTTAATAAATAATACATTAATATTTAAATATTAATGGTAATTATTTAAAAATGATTTTAATTGTTTTAAATGTTTTAAAATCATTTAAGGGTAATATGAATATTTTAAAAATATTTTGAGTTATTATAAATAACTTTAATATTTTGGTAATGGTTTCATTAATATTTTAATATTATTTAAATATTAATGATAATAGAATTATTTAGTACTTAAATCATTTAAATATGATTCTAGTGTTTGAAAAATCTTGATAAATTATAATAATTATTTAAAAATTATTATAAGTCATTTAAAAATAATATGATTGATATTTAAATTATCCAGAATAATATTTAGGATATAGAATAGAGTTTTAGACTCAATAATTATCCGATAAAGCTGTCGGTACACCAAGTTAACTTCGAAATTGATATGGACTTAGATAGTTTGACCTGATAAGTGTTTGTTTATGATCCAATGACTGATATAACTATGTGACAATGTGATTAGGTTATGTGTTGACTGTAAATAGCAGTACTATGTGTTATGATATATTATTCTAATCGAATGAATGATCTTATTAATGATAGGTCGCTATATAAAAGATAAAACTAAGTTGTGTAAGCAGCAGATCAGGTAAGTATCCTATCTTTGCATTTACTTTATCCAATGGACATGCGTAAGCGAATATCTGAACTATTCTCTTCATTGTACAAGTATCTAAACTTTGCATTTACTTTATACAATGGACATGTGTAAGCCAGTTTCAGAACTATATTGTTATTGTTATTGTTCATGTATCTATACTTTTGTAGACATGCCAGTTCTTAAATTCTATCCAATCATTGTTTATCATTACAGTATTATTATATAATCCAGATATATATTCTGTTCGTTAATTTCTAAATATGGTTATACAAGTGTCCTCACTTGGATAATTGTTGTACCTGTTGATACATACTTATTAAATTTCGGTATGTATACATTGACTAAAAGTTGTCTAAGCTATTTGACTCGGCTAGATATAGATTTAAAAATAGTGTTGAGATATGTCTTAGCTAATTATTCTGGCTAGATGAACATTTGTTAGAACTTGATAGGTTCGAGAAGAGAACTCAATTATTATTGACAGGTCGATGCCAATTATTTCGGCTAGATCAAGAAAGCCATTAGATATTGAAATCATAGAATTTTGTTGTTGTGATTCAACTTCTATTTATAAGACTGAGAAAAACAACCTTTTATACAAAGGGAACCTATTGGTCGTATATTCGGCCATTGCGCGCGTTTAACTATTATGCATAATATAGGGTATAATGAAGCTGATCACTTATTATACTTGCAGAGGGGTATGGCTTAATCTTTATGGTTATCTGATACACCTGGGTATATCAAAGTAAATCTTTGATAGTTACTCAAGAAGAGAAGTTCAAGATCCTTAGGGATCACTCAGCGTAAACTCTTGAAAATATTCCACTTTGTTATTGTGTATAATTAATTCTTGTTATTCAATTGAATATCAAAAAGCAAAAACAAAGTTCATAGTCTGTCGACTGCTCACCAATCCTAGTCATTACATAGTTTCAAAATTTTGATATAGAATTGATGTGTTGTTTAGAATTGGTTCAGCTTACTTCACAACTGTTGATTCTTTATAGAAGTGTTATTCAAAGAAAATATTTACTTCTTTCAGCTATAGTTTATTGTCTGCTATTACTTGTTGAGCACCCAAATGTTCATTCTTGCTTTAAATGTAAATAGTTTCAACTAGGCGTGATCAACCTGAAGGTTCAGACAAGAACAAAGGAAAGGGAAAGCTAGCAGAATAAGTTTAATGATATCTTTTGTAATAGTTAAACATTAGTAAGACAATAATATTTATTATCTATCATGTAATGAAATGTAGTAAAGGTCACGTACCTGGGATTAGACTCTGATATATGTAAATTAAGTTTGATATTTATATTATTGTTATTATTCCTGTTGGTCGTTTTATCGATCAATATATGTGTGCAAGTATACACGATCAACAAGTAATAAAGAGTAAGTAAAATATCATTCCCACGGAGAATTATCTAATAAAGTTTACCAAGCACTAGCCCATAACCATTTCAGTCTTATTTAAACGAATGATATAATATTTTAAATTTATACTATAAAATTAAATTAACCTAACTATTTCTAGAGTGAGACTAGATAATGAAGACCTGAGATTATAATTTCATCTATTGACTCATTCAAATCCATACACTTCATGCTAAACCAAACTAATTATACCGGTTTGTTAGTCGAGAACACTAAAGTAAAGTATAGCCATCTTTCAATGTACCATACCCATATCACATATAATCCACAATTGATAGAATACACATGAACACCCACATTACCTAAACCACTAATGTCTATGTGATTTACAAATAATTAGGGTTTAATTCCAAGTTCTCAATTGACTACGAATGATGCCTCGGTATATGTCTATTCTAAGCACAAATCATACATCTTATCACAATGTAGAACATACAATCACAAGCTAATAAGATCAGATCTAAACCCATACTTCTTCTCTCGAGTCCATATGGATTATCACAATAATTGATGGCCAATCAACTAAGCAATTAAGCGTGAATCTTAATAGACAAACCCATAGAAATCAATAAGGCTATCAATGAAACATATTAGAAATAATTAATCCATAGAATCCATTACAATCTCAGAATAGTGTTTAAATCATAACTGAATTAAAGCTATCATCCACATATTGAATAAACATCATAAGATACAATTAGGAATTAAAGAGAGAGTAAGAATAGAGAATGGTAGTGCAAATCTATTCTCTTGCTCCAAGGTTGAATCTCCAATGCTTTCCAATTGCTTAAAGCCTTCAATCTAATCAACTCGAGAAATCACTACTCTAATCTACTTATTCAAAGTTGAAGAAAGAAAACAATAGGAGCTTCAGCCCCCAAGGGGTGGAATGTTTTTTTACATACTGAAAATATGTCTAATATATAAAACCTAATTCCACTCCCCTCTCAGTTACGCAAATTAAAATAAAGTCAGAAGCTTCAGTCAACGTCGCGCGCGACCGCGCGCTTCTCCTTTGTATTTCTCGCGCGGGCGCGCAACTTGCAGTCTGTAATGTTATCCAGCTGGGTGCTCGTGCGGGCGCGCGTCCCCAAGCTTGTCCTGCCGCGTGGCCGCACGGCTTCTGTAACTTTGAGTTCTGGTTCTGCTGCTGCAACTGATCTGTTTCGTTGCTCCTTCCTTTGTCCATCCACGCTTAGTCTTCTGCTCCACTTAATCCTCATGCCACGCATATCCCAGCTTGTGCCTCACTTCATGCGTCCATTCGCCTTGTGCCTTCTAATTTCACCAAATTAGGCCGTTTTATGTACTTTTTCACCAAAATGAGTTTTAAGTATATGTAATGCAAAATAACATGAAATGCAACTAAAAACACACTAAAATATACTTGAGATGGGCATAGTTCTCGTGAATTGGTATTCAATAAGTAGGTGTAAAACTCACTTATCAAATACCCCCAAACTTGAACTATTGCTTGCCCTCAAGCAATGCATACAACATAAAACACTGAAAATGCAACTACATCATGATTCAAACTAGTCTCACATTGTTTCAGCTATAACAGAATTTCAGTCCAACATGCCTCAGCGAATTATCCAGATTCGAGAATACAAGTTCAAACCAAACTATAGGCATAATATCATACACTCAAATAATTCGTATATGCTATAAAGATGTTGTGTGTGTGTGTTGTGTTCACCAAAACTTGATTAAAGCGAGAATACACATGCTAAACTGCTCAAAACAGAAAAATACAGTCTAAATCAAGATTTGTGTATACTTATGAAACAAAGACTGTTCCAACATATCAAAATAAGCTGAGGTTCAACAATGGGCTTAACTGATTTATTACTACTCACGAGGGCGATTTTTGCTCTTTTCCGCGGTGTTTATTGCTATTTTTCTTTTCTTTTCCTTTTTTTCACATGACTGTGCAATGTCTTAATCCATTAGGCACACTGCTACCCCTTAGCGAGCTTTCAACCAATGACTCCCAGACCATGAAAGACCTTAGGGCGCAAGTGTAGAGACAATCCCCTCGGACGTACTTACTCAAGTAGCCAGGGCCCCGAATTAAGACTAGTCACGTTATTGCTATTTGATTTTTATTTTTTTTATACATAGCATACCCATGTTTTCCCAAAGTTTGAATGTCAATGTTTCATACAGTCTAAGATCACTTTCCACATATTTCTCTTTTTAAAACTACATTTGCTATCAAGCAATGCAACACATAATTCTTATACCTACAAGTGATTATGAACACGTCCGTGCAAACCGAAAGCATTTAAATAGAATTATGAATTGCATTATGTAAAACATTATAACTAGGTTCATGTTATCCAAAATACTCCACAATCCTTCAAACTTCACTTTCATCATAGGATAGACAAAATTTCCATAAAGCTAGAATTTGTGAGACATGCACGACACATAAAATGCAACGAAACATATACTAACACAAGTAATAATGACTAAAACTAAATATGCACATATACTAACACATAAACATGTCAATTTTAAACTAATCATGCACAAACTATATGCAACTAATATGCAACTAACTACCCCAATACCCCCAAACTTATAATATTCATTGTCCCGATGAATGAAGGTATAGGGTTATTGAAAAACTCCCTACTGCTCAGTTGCACCACCCTCGTCGGGTGGTGAATCCGGTGGTATATCAGGCGATAGCTAAGTTTGAGATATTTTATAGTTGGAAACTGAGTGTGGGCTTCTAACTGTCCGAATGCTTGAGTCAGAAATTTTAAAAAGTTAGCAATTTTTTTTTCTGTGACTGAGCTATGGCGCGTCCGCTTGGTGTCTGGCTTGTAGTTGGGCCCGGCTGCGCGACCCTGTACTCTGGCAGCTTCTGTTTGGTTTGACTTCTATTTGATCCTAAATGCTTATAGCAATTGGATTGAACCTGAGAGGAGAAACAATAAAACTATTATTAAGATTTACCACTATCTAACATCTACTAAATATGAAAATATAAATAAGAATTAAACAAGGAGGGAGAAAGATTGGATGGGGTGCCTCCCATCTAGCGCTCGGTTTATAGTCCGTTAGTTGGACTCTTTTCTTGACACCACTATCCAATTCCTCTACGATAAGTTAGGAACCCTCCATCCATTAGAACCGCTATGTTCTTTGGTATGTTCCCCATCGTGAGAGTCTTCAGATTGAAGCCATCTAGCATATTTCCTATACATGATGTCCCCAGTTCTATTACATAGCCAGGTGCTCCTTCCGTTGTATCTGTGAATAGATTTTTGCATTGAGGCATGACAGATACATCTAGATTTTCTTCTTGTATTATCTCTTCCTCAGCCCACCATGGTTTGTAAGAGGCCTCATAATCGTAAAAATTCTTACTTTAGATGTGACTACCAAGGGGACATGGGTGTGCAAAATTCACTGAATTTTTTAACTCTAACTGAGAAGGCACTTGGGGTATTATACAAGTCAGCTCATGTTCTTCATTTTCCATACCCTCAATTGTCTCCTCAATGTCCACTCCTTTAAGTTCAATCAGTGACATGTACACTTCAGGCTCTCCATCAGTTTCATCATCCATGTCATAGCACCAATTGTTTGGAGGGTGATTGTTCAAGGCTTCGAACATTTGATCCATCTGATTCTAAAGATTTTGAATTGACCTTTCTTGCTCAATCATCTTCTCCTCAGTTGATGCTACAAATTTGAACCATAAATCCTCCAATCTTGAATTATCTTGTTCATTCTCGAAATCTATGTATTGTGGACCATTCATTGAAGAGTTAATGAGTTGTTCCATTTGTCGATTAAGATTCTGGGTTGATAACTCCTGACTCATTATCATCTCTTCCTGGTCTGTTATGCTGTTAGACATGAATTCCTTCAACCTTGAATTTTCTTCTTGTTGCATTGGAGGTGGATATGAGAAATCCGATGGATATGTTGGACTTGGGATGCAGTATTGGTCTTGATAGTTATAACTCCATTCATAATCCGAGTGATACCCCCAACCTTGATGATAATTGGGATAAACATAGTTGTTGCGGTAATCACCCCCAAACTGTACTTGTCCAACCCTGTTGTTGCACTGATAACTCGGATGCTCGCCAGCACAATATTCACATGTAACTGTTATCTCTCGAGTACGTTGGGCTACAAGAACATCCAACCTCTCTGAAAGTGTTGCAATTTGTGCTGACAATGTAGAAAATACATTGGGGTTCCTCAGTGCTTATGTTCCTTGGTTGAGTCATATTTGTATAAGGCCATTGATAAGCAAAGTCACCCATGGTACCTGAAAAGAGAAAAATATAGGAAGATAATTAAAACAAAATAAAAATGTTTAAATTAAGACCAATTTGATTGAAATTAATGTTAGCAAAAATTATTAAAGTAATTCGCCGGCAACGGCGGCAAAAACTTATTGGTCGTTTTACCGATCAATATATGCATGTAAGTATACACGGTCAACAAGTAATAAAGAGTAAGTAAATTATCGTTCCCACAGAGAATTATCTAATAAAGTTTACCAAGCACTAGCCCATAACCATTTCAGTCTTATTTAAACGAATGATATAATATTTTATATTTATACTATGAAATTAAATAAACATAACTATTTCTAGAGTGAGACTAGATAATGAAAACCTGAGATTACAATTTCATCTATTGACTCATTCAAATCCATACACTTCATGCTAAACCAAACAAATTGTACCAGTTTGTTAGTCGAGAACACTAAAGTAAAGTATAGCCATCTTTCAATGTACCATACCCATATCACATATAATTCACAATTGATAGAATACACATGAACACCCACATTACCTAAACCACTATATGTCTATGTGATTTACAAATAATTAGGGTTTAATTCCAAGTTCTTTATTGACTACGAATGATGCCTCAGTATATGTCTATCCTAAGTACAAATCATACATCATATCACAATGTAGAACATACAATCACAAGCTAATAAGATCAGATCTAAACCCATACTTCTTCTCTCGAGTCCATATGAATGATCACAATAATTGATGGCCAATCAACTAAGTAATTAAGTATGAATCTTAATAGACAAACCCATAGAAATCAATAAGGCTATCAATGAAACATATCAGAAGTAATTAATCCATAGAATCCATTACAATCTCAGAATAGTGTTTAAATCATAACTGAATTAAAGCTATCATCCACATATTGAATAAACATCATAAGATACAATTAGGAATCAAAGAGAGAGTAAGAATAGAGAATGGTAGTGTAAATCTGTTCTCTTGCTCCAAGGTTGAATCTCCAATGCTTTCCAATTGCTTCAAGCCTTCAATCTAATCAACTCGAGAAATCACTACTTTAATCTACTTATTCAAAGTTGAAGAAAGAAAATAATAGTAGCTTCAGCCCCCAAGGGGTGGAATGTTTTTTTACGTACTGAAAATATGTCTAATATATAAAACCTAATTCCACTCCCCTCTCAGTTACGCAAATTAATATAAAGTCAGAAGCTTCAGTCAACGTCGCACGCGGCCGCGCGCTTCCCCTTTGTATTCCTCGCGCGGGTGCACAACTTGCAGTGTGTAATGTTATCCAGCCGGGTGCTCGCGCGGGCGCGCGTCCCCAAGCTTGTCCTGCCATGCGGCCGCGCAACTTCTGCAACTTTGAGTTCTGGTTCTGCTGCTGCAACTGATCTGTTCCGCTGCTCCTTCCTTTGTCCATCCACCCTTAGTCTTCTGCTCCACTTGATCCTCATGCCACGCATATCCCAGCTTGTGCCTCGCTTCATGCGTCTATTCGCCTCGTGCCTTCTAATTCCACCAAATTAGGCCGTTTCCTGTACTTTTTCACCAAAATAAGTTTTAAGTATATGCAATGCAAAATAACATGAAATGCAACTAAAAATACACTAAAATATACTTGAGATGGGCATAGTTTGCGTGAATTGGTATTCAATAAGTAGGTATAAAACCCACTTATCAATTTCGCTCAAAGAAATGGTATCATGAAGCACCGAGTTCGAGTTTTAAGTACATTAATTTGGAGGCATCACAGGTGCTTATTGTAGAATAAGTTCACTGAACGTGTCTCGCTAAGGAATACCTAATGGAGTTTTACTTGCCTATTAATAGGAATTCCTGTAGTGATAGTTGTCCAAGTAATCCTTAGACTTGAGATCATCATAGTATCTATAATGAGTTATACTTTGACATATTCCTTAAGACCCTTATGATATATCAAATGGTATGATTGGGTGTAATAAGTTGTACATGGAGATAATGAATTATCAATAAAGAATCTACTGCTTCTAGTAAAAGAAGAGAATATCCTATGTGATTCGATAAATGACAACCTACTAGTCCTTGGCCAAGGCAGAATGAAATTAGAAAGGAGTTTCTAATTTGTATTATTTGGAGTTGTGCATTTAAGAATCAAAATACATATAATTAAATAAAATAAGACTTGACAGTAATTATATGTCTTATATTTAATTGGGACATTGTGTCACCCCCAAATTTGGGTACTCAAACTTTCCACAGATTTGGTGTTCACTCAACAAAATAATTAACATCTAACTACCCATAAATATAATAAACTCATAAATGAAATAGAAATCTTCCCAATAAAAGGTTATAACAACTTGAACAATTCAATCCCATGACATCTAACCTTAACACATCAATGCGGAAACTTCATAAACAAATAAGTCTTAAACATAACATCAAGAGTCTTAACATAAACATTCTCAAATATAATAAACAAGTCTTCATCACTTGCATGATTTGCCTTTGCTCTTACTAGTGGATGACTCATCAACTCTTTCAACCTTAGCTGCAATATTATTATGCAAGAGTGAGCAACAATTGCCCACAAGTTTAACAATAGAATAATAATAATAACATGCGAATAAACAATGGATACTGAACAAAAAGAAGTCTCAACTGTTGAATCAAGATTAGAACAGGAATCAAAAGTACATCTGAGGGTCACAAGACTATGAACTATGTCCCAGGTTATCAAGTATTTCTACTTTAAACCTTTGACAGCCGTAAGACTATATGTGTAACGACCGAGAAAATTGGATTATAATGTAAATTAATTTTATTTGAATATATATTGAATAAAATCATATTATATGTTATTCATAACGAGTAAGCGTGGTGAAGGTTATTCTATAACCTTGAAAAGAGATATGATAGTAGTATTATGGCCAGGTGCTAGAAATAAGGTTTTTGAATTTCAAAGACGAATATAAAAGCTTTTCGAGAAATTCTCTGAAAAATACTATTCATCCATTTTTTTATTCGGGAATTATTTTTGAACTTCCAAGAAATATGTAATGATAGAACTTTAAGGAAAGATGAATTATCTAATAATAATTCAGTTATGGCAAACGCAGTTTTTCACATGCGTACTAAATACGAGAATGTTAGGAAAAGTGAATATTTGAATAAATTGATGGTTGTATAATAAGAAAGTTATTATACGGGGAATGGATACAAGTATAATACAAGGTATTGTACAAGTATTTACAAAAGATAATACAATGTATAAAGCGAACGTTATACGAACTAGCATACAAATAGAATATAAGAATAATACGGTAAGGGAATAAACCATTATTAATGGACTAGTAGGATTTGAATGTGAATTTGGCAAGCCCAAGTGAAAGATAAGTGAGGCCCAAAGATAATTTAATTCAAACCCAAGGTTAGGCCCGAATTGAATTAAACCAAAGCCAGAACCAAGAACCGAACCCGTGGATCGAACTATTGGGACACCGGATGAGTAAAACCCATGGGGTAACCCATGTGTCCCCCCGATGATGAGTCATGGCTGGCCACTTAATGGCCAAGCAAGAGATGATATTTTCCTTGTAAGTTTGGAATAGTAAAGAGGTTGGGTAACCTTTTGACCCTTTTGCCCTCACTTTGCAAAGTCTATAAATATAGAGTTTAGATTGTCATTTGTTGGTTGTTCAATTCACTAACACTTAGAGCATTATATTGAGAGATAAGTGAGAGCTAACACAATTAATCAAAGAAGAAGAAGAAAGCTAGAACATCGAAAGGTAAGGAAACTTTAACCTTTGATCTTCATCTCTTCAATTGTAACCTTGATAGAGAAGTGATTATTAGTGGATCATGTATCTTAAGAAATAACAATGATGGCTATTAGTGGACTTTAAACATTAATAACCATGTTACAAGTGGAATTATAATCAAAGAAGTAAGAACTAATGAAGAAAACATGAATATTTAACACATGTTGTTGATGGACAAGTTTAAAACCATCGTATATAGGATTAGATGTCATATGCTTGGTTAGGATGATAGATGTTTGAATAATGGAATGAATTCATTTTGAATGGACTAAAAATCTCAAGTAACGAAGTTATGACAAAATTTACGAGATTAGATGATAATCATCGAAATTGTAAAATTCTCGAAATGATAGTCAAAAGTCGTCGTTTAACTCGAAAACCTTAGTTTTTGTTGGCGTGTCGTAGAACTTTTCATTTAAAAGTTGTGGACTCAAGAATGGTCGAATTCCGACTTAAAACGAAGAAACAAGCTATGAACGTTCACGAACGTTTAAACGTTCGTATAATAGAAAATTAAACAGTAAAATTAAGTGTTAACGAATTCGAAAACTTATTGCGTCCTAATGAAATCAAAGTATGCAAGATATGTGAGCTAACGGCTTTTGAAGGAGCCAATTTTGATTTATAACGATTAAGTTACGAGCCTGGAAAAAAATTGAAATGAAAAACTTAAAAAAAAATTCAAAGGCTCAGGGCCGGAACCGCAACACCTCCCAAGCCTAAGAAAGTGGCGTCGCAGCGTCGGAACGGGGAATCAACTACTGGAAATACACGTTCCAATGCAAAAAATAGCAAAGGACATGGCGCTGCAGCGGGCGATCCTAGACAAAAGGCAGAGAATAATAGATATGAATACAAAGAAAAGGTAAGTTGATTGAAGGTGAATTATAACCTTAATTAAACCTAAAGTAACATCTTAAAGGATGATTAAAACATTAAGTTTAAAGATTTAAAAGTTAACAAAAGGTTACAAAAATGTAAACACGAAGCATGTTTAATAATACGGTAAACTGTATGCACTTTGAATAGATATTTGAGATTGCTTGAAAGGTAATTACTTAAACATTGAATACGTAAGGACACTTATAACAATAAAATGTTATAAGCCGTAATGGAAGTTAACTAAACTACCGAATAACTTAAGCAAGCGGATAATTAGAAGGAGAAGATGAAGAAGATAGGTTAATGACATTATTTATTGATTATTTATGACCTAATGTGGTATGCCATGTGATTATGCGATGTAGAATCTTTAAAGACTCGCCAGTAATGTAAGACCACAACTTTTTATGAATAAAGATTTGATTTTCTCTAAATATTATTTTTAATAATAAGATATTATTTGATATAATGATATAGTTATGGGTGATATGTTCAAATTTTTTAAAGTAAGCAAGTGTCATAAAATATTCGTTTGGTCGAGGAATATTCTTTCTGTCGAAAAATATTCGCACGACGGCACAATCAATTATAGACCCCACAACGGAATGACTGTCGGATATAAAAAGCGACAGAAATAACATTTTTATAAAAATAACGACAAAAATTTTACCGTTAACTGTTGAAATACCCGGAGATTAAAGTACAGTAATACGCGTGGTTGCACAGTAGCACACGATATTGTACAGTATCTCTGATTATTGATGCTTACTTAAGAAGTCACTCAATTTTATTTAATTATTGTCACAGTAGTTGCTGCATAGTACCTCATATTATTGATTCAATTATAGTCACAGTATCATCTGCACAATATTTTATATTATTAATTGAGACGACACATTTATTCATATTATTATTTGTATTATTGACAATGTCTAGAAAGTTCTGTCGAGGAAAGGGACTAGGTTGTTTAATTGTGTACCAATAAGGAGAAATCCTTATCGGAAAGCTCCCTCTTTCCTAGAACGATCTAGTTGTCAATATTGTGAGTTGTAATATTAATGAAGAATAATTTTTGAAAGATCGTGTTGATTAAAAATAAGAATAATAATTGATGACTGGAAGATGTTTGTTTAATTTTTTTTATTGGTATTTGTTCTATTTGATTTTGGAAGATGCGAATTGATTTACGGTGGGGTGGCCCTTAATTACCTTCAAACGAGGTATTTGTTTTTTGATTTGGCAAACATTATTTTCAAGGAATGGACCTTATTGGCCAAATTTTCTAATGATGTAATAACTTTTCAATAACTTATGAATGAGGGTGCTCCCTCATTGGTCTATAATTCCAAATTGCTAGTTGAGCTCACCCTTTTCTTTCATTGTTCTCTTCAGAAAATTAGAATATAGCTGGGACTAGTCGAGGAATGGAGTGATGGTCAAAGATGGTGGTTATAGTAGTCCTCACTATGCTATAAAATAGTGTGATAATAATTGTAATGAGGACTTATTTTGAGTTTGGATATTGTCTACGAGACAATATTTGTATTGAAACTCACAGTTTACGTTTTGTCGTATTTTACACGACAGTTAATAATCGTGTAAATGAAGTTTGTATTTAAATTTTGTACCATGTATTTGGTGACTAATAATGGGTTGTATGGACCTATTTTGGGAGAGTCACAGTTGGTATCAAAGCTCTTAGGGATATGATTCATGGCGGATATCTGAGACTAGAACTAAGAGGGGAGAGACGAGTAAATCCTTCGCTAGTGTACCCTACCTAAGTTTATTTGTTATTTAATTGGTCGGTCGAAATATAGGGATAATATGTGGCATATCAATTAACCCTTATTTTGTGGCAGTGTTTGAGAATGGCATCTGAAAATTTTGAGATAAGCAATAGAGCACATGAGACCGTTGAGACACCGTCAATCAATAACTAGGATAATGTGCATCAAGAAGGCAACTATCCTCATGTAAACAACAACACCGATCAAATAATGAATGATGGGATGTTTAGGAGCTTTCTACAATTCATGCAACAACAAACGAGAGAGATTCTTGTTCAAAATGCAGGTGGAATCAATGACAACTCACGGCTGGTCACTGCTAAGAAATTAAAGGAGTTGGGACCACCGAAGTTTTTGGGAAAGCCAGAGCCACTTAACGCAGAGACATGGATTAAGCAGATCACCAAGATATTTGATGTCTTGGGATGCTCAAAAGAGCAAAAGGTTCCCTTCGCCACCTTTATGTTGTGAGGAGAGGCAAATTACTGGTGGGAATATGTAAAATATCCTCTTCTTTCTGCACTAAAGATGTCTTGGGAGAAGTTCCAAGGATTGTTCAATGACAAGTATTTTCCAAAAAGTATTCGTCACATGAAAGAAGTGGAATTCATCAAGCTGGAGCAGAACAATATGACCGTATCACAATACGAGTCTAAGTTTGTCGAGTTATCCCGGTTTGCATCCCATTTGGTTGATAATGAGGAGCAAATGACGCGAATATTTCTGAGAGGTTTGAAACCCGAAATTCATCAATACCTCATTCCTCATAAACTGTGTTTGTATTCAGATGTTATGAATAGGGCTCAGTTATTGGAGCACGATAATGAGTTAGCCCAACCAAAAGATAACAGCCGACAAAATGATAATGGTCATACCAGTGAAAATAGTCATCGAAGCGGTGATAACAAATATGGAGAAAATTATCATGCCAGAAATGGTAACCACTTCGGTGGTAATCCTGACCAAGATAATAGAAGAAATGAGTCAAGTAGAAATTTTAAAAAGAAAAGGTTTAATAATAATGGAAAGACAGCAGCACCAGCACCCATTTTTAAGGAAGGAGAACGACTATCGGTCGTATGTTACAGATGCGGAGAATAGGGACACATCAGTCCAAACTGTATGCAGCAACGCAAAGTGTGTTTCAATTGCGAAAAGGAAGGCCACCTAGCTCAATTTTATCCTGTGGTGAAGTCAAGTCCAGCTGGGATGGTGACACCAAAGGCTGTCCCAGACAAGTCAAAGCCGATAGTTCAAGGGAGAGCATTTGTCGTGACCTCCCAAAAAGTGAGGAACCCAAACGAAGTTATCACGGGTAAGCTAATCATAAACTCTTGTGAAGTCTATACCTTATTAGATACCAGTTCTACCCATTCTTTTATTTCACCTGCTTGTGCTCAACGCTTAAATTTGACTCCAGAGAAATTAGACTTTAACTTATCTGTTAAAACTCCGTTGGGAGAAACTTTCATTACATCCACTATTTATAAATCTTGTTTGATTCAAATCGACACTTTCACATTACCTATTGATCTCATCTCTTTGAAAATACTTTCATTTGATGTGATTTTAGGGATTAATTGATTAACTACTCATCATGCTAAAATTGATTGTTTTCGTAAGGTTGTTAGCTTTCATATTCCTAACCAACCTATTATGCGAATTCAAGCAACCAAACCACTAAAGTCAATTATTGTCATATCAAACCATAAAGTCATTCGTTTATTGAAAAACGGATGTTAAGATTTCTTAGCCCATGTCACGGATTTAAACAAAAATTCGTCAGATTTGAAAGATATTTCTATTATTAATAAATTTCCTGACGTATTTCCCAAAGAACTTCCTGGCCTACCCTAGAGCGTGAAATCAAATTTTGTATTGACCTTGAACTTGGTATAAAACCCATTTCCAAAACCCCATATCGAATGACTCCTATTGAACTCCAGGAGTTAAAAACCAAACTGTATAGGAATTGTTAGACATCGGTTCCATTCGTCCTAGTACATCTCCTTGGGGTGCTCCTGTTTTATTCGTAAAGAAGAAAGATGAGAGTATGTGACTTTGCATTGACTATCGGGAGTTGAATCATGTCACCATTAAAAATAGGTACCCGTTGCCTCACATTGATAACCTGTTTGACCAGTTGTAAGGTGATAAATTATTTTCAAAGATCGATCTTCGTTCCGGATATCATCAGTTAAAGATTAAAACTGATGACATTCCAAAGACTGCTTTTAGAACTCGATACGGGAATTACGAATTCCTAGTCATGTCTTTTGGATTGACTAACACTACACCAAAATAAGGATGTAGCGAAGAAAATTTTGTGAAGGAATTTATTCCTTCACATGAGGAGTTGTTTAGCGAAAGAGTAGTGAAAGAAAAAAATGTAGTGACAATATAATTATTAGTGAAAGAAATATCCTTCACAATTTATATTTTTTTTCGCAAAATTGAGGTGGTAGAATGATATTTGACGCCAATTTATGATGAAAATTTGCGAGAAAAAAATAATTAATGAAGGAATTATTGCTCACTATATGTTATTGTTCAGAAGTTTTTTGCGAGAGATAAAATTAGTCACTGTCTTGTTCTAAATAATTTTTTTAAAATTAATTGTAATAAATATAAATTGTATTATTTATAAATATATTATTTTTTTATAATAATAAATTTATTTTTAATAATACTTTTTAAGTAACTTACAATATTAATTATTTTTTTAATAAACTATAAAATAAATAATTTTACACTAACCTGAACTTTAAAATTTCTTAGATTGATCCCGACAAAAAGAAAGAGAAATTGAAACATAAAAATTGAAAGCTTGAACTTGGCTATGTAACTTAAACCTTGAACTTGGCTATGTAACATAAAAATTGAACATCACCCAAATAATAAAACCGCAGTCCCTCTTTTTTTGAGCCTCCCAACCACAGTCCTCAGCCCTAAAATTTAGAAAGACTCTTCTTCATCCCTCTTTTTTACGATTTGAGGAAAATTTTAAATTTTTTTGTTGAAAATTTCGTCTATTTGATGATTTTTTATTTGAGAAGGCAACAAAGCTAACAATCGGAAACATGCAATTTTAGGGTGATCAAATTTTGGGCTGAAAGAGAGGTATAACAAAAGAATATGGTAGAACCGTGGATGACCAGAGAGGAGTAAGAAGAGCAACCTTCGAGAGATGAATTTGACGGCCGCTGCGTGTCGCTAATGTCAGAATCAATGGTGGTGTCAGAGGGAATTGACGCTTCTCGTTCTCATTTTGATTCTCCGCCTCCCACGTCTGCTGGAAAATTAGGGTTCCCGGAGAGAGCATTTTCTGCTGCTGGTGTCGCCTTTCTCTCTGCCATACTCGTTAACCCCCTTGACGTAGCCAAGGTAATCCCTTTTTAGGTAGTATCTGGAATGTAAGTGGCAATAGAAAGGGCTGGGTGCTTTGCCAAACATCACTTCAAAGGGAATCTCAGCAACTGAGGAATGGTATGCAGTACTGTTGTAGTGCCTTTCAGTAAAACCCAAGAATTTATGCTCTATAATCTAGAGAATGTGGAGGGTAAGTATTTTCTTGTTATCTCTACGGAAATAATTGGACCTTCAGGGTATTTTATATAATGCTCTATAATCTAGAGAATTATCTGAATTTTCGAAATAATTATGGATTATGCTTCAGTTTATGTTCTAGAATTGTTTGGAAGGATGAGGAAGTCTCAGGAATCTCCTTTAGCATTATTATCACCACATGTTTTGTTACCACTGCCTTTGGGGTAAAAGTTTTTACTTCACTTTTTAATTGGGCATCATTGTTTAAGAGGGTCTGCAGAAATCTTAGGAGCTTACTTACTAGAAAAATTATAAACTAACTTTTGAGATGTACTGTGTGGTTATAACTTGATGTTTTTGTTGCAAGTCAAAGCAAACATTTAATTATATAAGTTGGGTTGAATACTTGAATCTATACCCAGAGTTGAATAATGTTTGTGATTAATCCCAGTAAAAGTGGCTACAGAAGTAGGGCTATGCTGAATAGTAGAACATGGTAGATGTTTATATATTGCATTTCAATAAAGATCTAAATTGTCAGTATGTTACAGACTTTCTTTCTCTCTTTTTGAACAGGTAACTTTGTCATTGGCCTATATTTCTTGAGTGTTGTAACTGAGTTCGGGATTAGCAAAGTGTATCTAGGATTCGCCTCAGTCTTTCTTCTTGCTGTCTTGTATATAGATTATTAGACTTGCCAGTTTCAGTTAGTCAACCTCATTTTTAGTATTAGATGATTTATTAGCATGAAGAGCAAGCAACTGTGGATCTGGTTTCTCTTAATTAAGTTTTCTGCCTTTCTGAAGCCAAGCTTTTTTAGGGTATTCACATTGTTAATCCAGGAAGTTTTGATTATCTTCTACTGCAACTTAAAAGGTACAAATTTGACATTTTGAAAACAAATGCTCCATTGTTCTGGCAACGATGTTTACATTTTCAGGGGGTAAAAATTTTGCCCCACAAAGTCCCCATTGACAATTGATTGCGGACAAGTATTGGAAATGACAAATAAGGAAAAAGTGTTCTTTTGTTAGAACAATCTTCTACGGGGTGGACTACTGGTTGATGTGTAAACCATTGAAATATCTCTCTAGGTTTTTTTCTTTGTGGTGCCATTAGGTAAGAATTTGTGGATTTCATTTGACTTGTTAGAGAATAATGTTAAAACTGATTGAATCTTTCATTATTTTTTCACGTAAGCTCAAAGGTTCATACGCTGAATGAGGGCTTCATCAATGAGGATTCAAATTTGAAGGCTATAGAGCTGCATAATTCTTTTTCTCTGGTACGGCAGTACATGATGTCCAATAACTGATGGGGGATTCAGAATTTAGTCATCACCTTTAATCAGTTCAACAAGATACAGGTCTGTTCTTCACAAATCATAACGAGTTTATGATATTTTTGTGTAAAGCTTCCATGTCACTTGTGTTGAATATGATAAATAACAGTCTGAAAGGCAAATATTTAATTTGAGATAGAGATCAAATAAATTGATATACAATTTTTTTTTTGCTGATGTACATGCTGCACTCTGTTTGATTCCTGTGCACCATTTTTGAAGTGTTAACTTAAGGTAAAATATTACAACTTTACTAGTTCGGGATATATCACCCTAAACCTATGCAGCTAAAGCCCTTGTCAGTTTCTGGTTCATCAAAATATATGGAAAACCAACAAGATTTTGGGCAAAGAGAACTCATTTCATGTACATTTTATAAAAAATTAGCTGTTACAGATCTTCAAGCAAACAGAACAATCACGTTGACATTGGCCTATATTTCTTGAGTGTTGTAACTGAGTTCGGGATTAGCAAAGTGTATCTAGGATTCGCCTCAGTCTGTCTTCTTGTTGTCTTGTATATAGCTGGTAATGTTGTGGATACCAAAGGCCGATCATTGGAGGAAATTGAACGTGCTCTAAACCCAGCGGTATGAGCAGGATACAAATTGCAGAAAGAAAAGAGAGTCCTTCCTGGGATTATAATGTGAGTCTGTGTGTGAAAGTTCACTAGCCCGTATTATGTCCTCCCACGTTATTTGCACCATTTTCTACTAGTATCTTAATTTTATGTTATAAGAAAGTCCTTCCTGGGATTATAATGTGAGTCTATGTGTGAAACTGTGTGAAAGTGCACTAGCAATGTGACACATCATCCTCTGTCAGAATCCGGAAGGAAAGACCAAAGCCTATTCTCAGACACCATAGCTAATTCACCCCCAATGTGGTCGTGCTTGTGCAGTTGTACTTGTTTGTTTCATTTTAACAAAATTTTCAATTCTTTGAAGTGTAACTTTTACTAAAAATAAAATAATAAATAAATATTAATTAATTCCATAAATGGGTGGGTCAGATGGGCGTTTCCTACTTCAACCTGGTCTAGGAAACCAGCCTTGCTTACGGTGGCCAATCGTCCCGTGATGCGTGTCCTGTAATACGTGTTTTGCCCCATCACGGGCAAGCTAGTGACTTAATAAAAAAGGATTTTGTTGAGAAACAGCTGAGAAAAATAATACGGGGAGAGTTACTTGCCTCGTCGAAAACTGAAGGATCAATCACCTGAGTCCGACGGTCCCAAATCTCCCCGTAGCCATGGTAATTTTCATATGCACATCTAATTATTATTCTTTTTTGTTTCTAATTTTGCTTCAATTTTTCGTTGGCTGTTCGAAATTTGTATTGCCTTTAGTTGAAATTTCATGATTGAGATTTACATCCGCCAAGTCTTTAGGTGTGTTAATATTAGTTGTTGTAATGATTACTTGAGATATGTGATATTAGATCAAAGTTTTTATATTCTCTATAATAATTGGTGATAGCTTTAAGATTTATGAGTATAACTCCAATGTAAATGTAGAATCTCCAATTTCTTTCTTAAAATCCTACTTTTATTTCAATCTCTGTGTTTTCTTTTCTTGTAGAAAACTTTAAAACAAACACTCTTGAAATAAGATATTTTTTTGTCATGGTTTTTTTTCCCTCGATTTTTTCCAGTTTGTTATGGTACTGATTACTTGAACTTGGCTGTTTGATAATTTGATCATATTTTCCCCAAATAGTTGATTTTTTTCCCTTGATTTTTTCTAGCTTGTCTTTGTTCATTCAAACAAAATTCTGCCTCATGATTATTGGAATAATTTATGTTTATGTTTTACTTGCAATTTTTAAGGTTGGTTTTGATTCAATTCTATAAATCAGGATTGGGAAGGTAACAACTCAACCATTCCTACCCCTTGTAATAAAGGTGCAGGAAATACATTGACATATAGAGCTACATATCAGGTCATAGGAATATATGATATAGATGTCTTTGCATTCTATGTTCTTTATATTATGTTATAATTCATGGAAGAAATTTCGGGCATCAAGCACTGCTCTCGTGGTTGAATTTTCTTCTTGTTAAAAACTGAGTGCAAATGGTTCTGCTTGAATTTGCAGGCTTTGGCTAAAAATGGGGTGCTTGTATTCACTTGCAAGTAAAGCTTACAAGGTTTTGCATCTAAATTTCTTGTTTGTAGTTCCCACATACGCATGTATAAGTGTACTGTATGTAATGAGTATCTTTGTGGCATTTATAGGATGCCATGGCAGGATTGAACGAAGTATAAACCAACTTTGGTAGGAAGCTCATCAGATATATTGTTGCAAGTATTTTCTTAAAGATAAATATAATGATAAAAAAAAATTTTAAGACCCAGTATGATCTTTTGCATGCTTTGAATGGTAAAAATATGGTTTCATCTAGCTGTTAAATATTATTATGCATGAGAATCACCTTTTATAGAAAAAGGGTGGTCTTTTTGGCTAATGCAGAAACATATGAATATACATGAAGACTTCTTCTTGACCAAACACAAAGAAATATGATACATGCAATTTGTATTGGTTTTCAAGGGCATGGAATTGTGTTCAATACTTATCATAAGTTCATTTCAGACAGGTCTGAAGCTGCTTTCAAATTCTTCTGAAGAGGATTTCTGTGTTGCCATGTTGATTTCACTTTCAAAAATTGCTGCAAAATCAACATTACTGATTTCTACTAAGGTGCGAGTTCTGATCCCTTTTGTGGATTTTTTGTGTATTTTGGTAAATTTCTTGACAAGAATATTTTGCTAAGTTCTGATCTTTTCTTATTCCTCGTCTTATTGAAATTGCATTTTGGTGTTTCTATTGCAGCATGAAGTTTACATGCCCAACCTTGATTTTTTTGAAGAAAATGATGATGAAGTGGATCTAACATGTCACACTTTATTCCTTCTAGTTCATTGTTATTCTTTCAGTTTTTTTATGTTAATTAATAAATTTTGTAGGTACTATGGTCTTTGTGAGACCAAGATACAATAACAAATTTTGTAGTTATTGTGACTCGAGTATTATGATCTATTTATATGAGAAGTTTTGATTTTATTAGCTCTTTATACATTAGCTTATCAATTAGTTTGAAAAAAGTATGGCAATATTTATATTTACTTGAAAAATAAATTTAATATTTCTTATAGAGATTAATAATAATAATAAATATGAAATCAATGATTTAAAAATTAATTATAATTTTCAATGAATTTTGATTATTTAGCAATTAATTTTTTATTTACAAATTTATAATTTGTGAAGGAATTTTTCTCATTAATTTGAGGAAAGATTCTCAATTTATAATTAGTGATGGAAAATATTCTCTCGTTAAATAAATTTGTTCCTCACAATATATTATTTGTGAGAGAATCAAGTTATCACTAATTTCAAATAGTCCTTAAAATATTATTTGTGAAGGAAATCAATCTTTCACTAAATAAAAATATTCCATTACTAAATACAATTTATGAATAAAAAAGTTATTAACAATATATCCTTCACAAAAAATATTTAGTTACTACTTAGCAAAGGATATCCAATTGCGAGGAGGTCTAATGCGAGCACTCGTGTGAAGGAAATATTTCTTCGCAATAAATCACTTGTGAGTGATATAGGGCCTCTAGTGAAGGATTTGTCCTTCACTAGAGGCCATTTTTGGTGTAGTGTAATGCTCATGTTGCCTTCATAGATATGATGAACCGAGTATTCAAGGAATATTTGGATCATTTTGTGATTATCTTTATTGATAAAATCCTCATATACTCCAAAAGTCGTGAAGATCATGAGCAACACTTGAGGCTAATACTCCAAAAGCTGCGTGAAAACAAGATATACGCCAAGTTAAAGTAACACGAGTTTTGGCTTGAGGAAGTAGCATTCCTTAGGCACGTGATATCGAAGCATGGAATATTTGTTGACCCAGCGAAAATTGAAGCAATACAAAGTTGGGAGCAACCTAAGTTAGTAACTGAAGTACGTAGCTTTCTTAGCTTAGCTGGTTATTATCGGAGATTCGTGGGAGGATTTTCTCGAATCGCCACTCCATTAACTCAGCTAACTCGAAAAGATACAAAATTCGGATAGAGTGAGAAATGTGAGAAGAGTTTCCAAGAACTCAAGAGGAGACTCATTTCAGCACCTGTTCTGACAATACCATCAGGTTCGGAGGGATTTGTCATCTACACTGATGCTTCAGGCAGAGGTTTAGGTTGTGTTCTCATGCAACATGAGAAAGTCATAGCCTATGTCTCACGATAACTCAAAGAATATGAGAGGAATTATCCTACTCATGATCTAGAGTTGGTAGCAGTCGTTCTCACGCTAAAAATCTAGAGACATTACCTGTATGGGGATAAAGTGGAGATTTATACAGATCATAAAAGCCTCAAATATTTCTTCACCCAAAATGAACTCAACATACGACAAAAACGTTGGCTCAAGCTATTGAAAGATTAAGATCATACTATTCAATATCATCCTAGAAAAGCGAACGTGGTAGCTGACGCATTGAGTAGAAGATCATATAAGGTACGAGTGCGATATTGTCAACACAAAGACCCATTTTTATGACTTAGAAAGGATGGAGATAGAGTTAAAAATTTCAGAGACCCACGTGATGATGTCAAATATATAAGTAGAATCGACTTTAATCGATAAAGTTAAAGCTGCTCAAGCTATAGATCCGGAGCTGATGAATATGAAGAAAAAAGTGCAAGAAGGTGTTATTCCAGAAGCAAGAATAGACGAAGAAGGAATACTTCGAGTTAACTCCAGACTTTGTGTCCCTAACAAATCTGATTTGAAGTATAAAATCATGATGGAGGCACACAACACACCGTTTGCAATCCATCTTGGGAGTACCAAAATATATCGTGATCTTTGACATACATTTTGGTGGAGCTGTGACGCGCCCAGAATAGGTATACAACACCCATTCTGAGTCGCCAAATACATGGTACAGAAAGCAAACTACAACTTCAATAATACAATTGTCGTGTAAAATACGACAACACATACTGTGAGTTTAAATACAAATATTGTCTTCTAGACAATATCCACACTCAAATAAATCCTCATTACAATTATTCAAACACTATTTTACAGAAATAGTGAGGACTGCTAATACATCTTTCTAGAACCATCACTCCATACCCCGACTAGATCCTGCTATGTTCTCACCTCCTGAGAAGAAAAATGGAACAAAAAGGAAAAGGGTGAGCTCAACTAGCCCAGTAAAGAATATTATGACTAAGATAATATACAACAAATTATCGTTAGTCTTCAACAGGGAAAAATCTGATAAAATATAATCGACAACAAGTTTTAGATCAACAACTGCAGCGGAAACAGCAAACCATTAGAAGAGTCAAGTAGAGAAAGAATTCTACTATCTTCTAAGATTTAAAAGTCCATCATCAATATTTTATCCCTGTAACATCAATTAATAATCATCTTTAACCAAATATTCATCTTTGCACTACAGGCCAAAGATATTCATTTGTATCATCAGTCGGTCATGTTCATCTCAACACCTGTTCATCTTTGCACTACAGGCCAAAGATATTCATCAAGTAATTATACATCTTTGCACTACAGGCCAAAGATATTCAGTAATATCATCATTTAGGACTGAGGATGATGAAAAATATCTTAAAGAGAACGAATCCAATGAGACAGAAGGACAAATAGTAGGGATTCGTATAACAGTTTATCCAAGATCAATAATACTTCATAATAATCAATTGTGAAGCAGAATTCAAAAATAAAGATCAAAACATGGATACAATCAAAGATAGTAACCATAATAGACATCTTGGACAAAAAGGGAAAATTTTATTTTTCGGTGAATAGTGCCGTATTCGTGAATAGTGCCGTATACGTGAATAGTGCCGTATACGTGAATAGTAACCCGACACAAAAAGTTCCAAATTTGATAAAAACTCATATCAATATTTCAGCATAATGATATTGAAGAAAATAATATCATTTAAGAAGAAAATAATATCCCTTACCTCAAAATATCAGTACTTCTGGTCGGAATACCGGTATAAGGCTGAAAGAAACTTGCTCTGATGAATAGAAACTCTCAAAGTATCTAAATACTCACAAAATACACTCAATAATCTAGAGAGAGAAAGAGAGAAAACTTGTTTCTGGTGTGATTTTCAATTCTAACTTAGCCCTCTATTTATAGGAAAATTTTGGTAGGTTTGACCTGCAACCTGATGGCTTTACCTGCTACTATTCCCACCTACCACATTTGAAATATAATTCAGCACATTTCTTCACCAACCACAAGTGGGGCCCACCAATTCTAGAATTTTCCATCAAAATGATAAACTCCGAAAATTCAACAATTTCTGAACCAGTCATCTTGTAAAATTCGTAATAAATCATACGTTCATTTTTAACGGTTCAAAATTTGTGGACATATACTCAACTTATATATGTATAACATATCCAAAAATTACCACGATCCAACGGTCGGATTAAAAATTATAACCCCCGCAAACTATCTCAAAAACCCTGATTTTTAATACCTCCATTCCGACAAAAATACTGATAAAAACCTCAACATTAACTCCTTCATTTTTAACCACAAAAATATATCCCTCATTTATATCCACATAAAATAAATATTTCCTTATCATATGAATCAATAATTAATTATTCACAAATAATATTACAGAATCACATTTATGACAACCAGGCCGTTCCCAGGAAAGAGGGGGCTTTCCAATAAGGATTTCTCCTTACTGGCGCGCAATTAGATGACCAAACCTCTCCTTAGACAGAACTTTCTAGACATTGCCAATAATGTTATCTAATAATATTATTCAAATAATATGAATTATTGATCTGATAAATGAAAATACTGTGCAGCAACAATTATTGAAACAACAATAATATAAAATATCAACGCAGCAATTATTGAATCAATAAAATAAAATATTGAATAATAACTACTGTAACAATTATTGAGTAGTGCCTTCTTACGTAAGAATCAATAATTGGTGCAATACCGTGTGCTACTGTATTTTAACCACCGGGTATTCCAACAGTATTAACGGTAACAACTACGCCGTTATTTATAAACAACTTATACTTGTCGTTTTCTTCATCCAATCGCTTTCCGTTATGGGGCCCACACAAGGCTGCGTCGTCGTACGAATATTCCCCGACAGCAAGAATATTCCACGACCAACCGAATATTCACCGACCAAAAATAAATATTTTATAACCACTTGCTTATTTTGCAAAATTTGCACATTTCACCCATAACCAAAGTATTATATCAAATTAACCCCTTATTATTCACAATAATATTTAGAGAAAATTTGATTTTATTCATTAATAAGTTGGGGTCTTACAACCTCCCCTCCTTATGAAATTTCGTCCTCGAAATTGACGTACGTACCTGATGTTTCAAAAAGGTGAGGATACCTCGCTTTCATTTCTGATTCCAACTCCCAGGTCATTTCTTCAATAGCATGGTTTCTCCACAAAACCTTAACTTGTGGTATAACCTTCGTGCGTAGGACATGCTCTTTCCTATCCAAGATCTTAACAGGTACCTCCTCGTACGTTAAATCTTCAGCTATCTCGTCTGGTTCTAACTCAATAATGTGGTTCGGGTCTTTAACATATTTACGAAGCATAGATATGTGAAAAACATTATGAACACGAGACATGCTTGGAGGTAATGCGAGTCTATATGCCACATTTCCTATTCGCTCAAGAATCTCAAATGGACCAACAAATCTTGGATTGAGCTTTCCTCTCTTCCCAAATCTTGTAACTCCCTTCCATGGTGCAACACGTAACAATACATGATCCCCAATATTAAATTCCACGTCCTTCCGATGAAGATCCGCATAACTCTTTTGTCGATCCTGTGCCGTTTGTATACGTTGTCGAATCGTTTGGATCTTCTCTGTAGTAATGCGTACCAATTCTGGTCCCAACAATGTTGCTTCACCCACCTCGTCCCAGCATACTGGAGAACGACATTTTCTTCCATACAACGCCTCAAATGGAGCCATACCTATGCTCGCCTGATAACTGTTGTTGTAGGAGAATTCCACCAATGGTAGGTACTTATCCCAACTCCCTTTGAGATCTAAGACACAAAGTCTTAATAGATCTTCAAGAGTTTGAATAGTCCTCTCTGATTGTCCGTCCGTTTGAGGATGGTATGCTGAACTGAATCGTAAATCCGTGCCCATAGCTTTCTGCAAGCTAACCCAAAATCGTGAAGTGAATCTTGGGTCACGATCCGAAACTATGGATACTGGCATGCCATGCAATCTCACAATCTCGTTCACGTACATACTAGCAAGACGTTCAAGGGAATAAGTCTCACGTATCGGCAAGAAATGAGCGGACTTGGTTAATCTATCAACAATAACCCAAATCGCATCTATGCCTTGAGAAACCTTGGGAAGACCTGTAACAAAATCCATAGTAATGTGTTCCCACTTCCATTTCGGAATCTCAAGTGGTTGCAATGGACCCTTTGGTACTTGATGCTCCGCTTTTACACGTTGACAAGTTAAACATCTCGAGATAAACTCCGCGATCTCTCTTTTCATATTGCTCCACCAAAATGTATGTCGAAGATCGTGATACATTTTGGTACTCCCAGGATGGATTGCAAACGGTGTGTTGTGTGCCTCCATCATTATTCTATGCTTCAAGTCAAAATCGTTAGGAACACAAAGTCTGGAGTTGACTCGAAGTATTCCTTCTTCATCGATTCTTGCTTCTGGAATAGCACCTTCTTGCACTTTCTTCTTCATACGCATCAGCTCTATATCCGTAGCTTGAGCAGCTTTAACTTTATCGATTAAAGTCGGTTCTACTCGTATATTTGATATCATCATGTGGGTACTTGGAGCCTTCATCTCTATCTCCATCCTTTGCAAGTCATACAAAATGGGCCTTTGTGTTAAAAACATTGCACTCGTACCCGCATATGATCTTCTACTCAATGCGTCAGCTACTACGTTTGCTTTTCCAGGATGGTATTGGATGGTATGATCGTAATCTTTCAACAGCTCAAGCCAACGTCGTTGCCGCATGTTGAGTTCCTTTTGGGTGAAGAAATATTTGAGGCTTTTATGATCTGTATAGATCTCCACTTTCTCCCCATACAGGTAGTGTCTCCAGATCTTCAACGCAAAAACGACTGCTGCCAACTCCAAATCATGAGTAGGATAATTCCTCTCATATTCTTTGAGTTGTCGTGAGGCATAGGCTATGACTTTCCCATGTTGCATGAGAACACATCCTAACCCTTTGCCTGAAGCATCGCTGTAGATAACAAATCCATCCGAACCAGATGGTATTGTCAAAACAGGTGCCGAAATGAGTCTCCTCTTGAGTTCTTGGAAACTCTTCTCGCATTCCTCACTCCATACGAATTTTGTATCTTTCCGAGTCAGCTGAGTTAACGGAGTAGCGATTCGAGAAAATCCTTCCACAAATCTCCGATAATAACCAGCTAAGCCCAGAAAGCTACGTACTTCGGTTACCGACTTCGGTTGCTCCCAACTTTGTATGGCTTCAATCTTCGCCGGGTCGACAGATACTCCATGTTTTGACACCACGTGCCCAAGGAATGCTACTTCCTCAAGCCAGAACTCGCATTTCTTCAGTTTGGCATATAGCTTGTTTTCACGAAGCCTTTGCAGTACCAGCTTCAAATGGCGCTCATGATCTTCACGGCTTTTGGAATAGATGAGGATGTCATCAATAAAGACAACAACGAACTGATCCAAATATTCTTTGAATACACGGTTCATCATATCCATGAAGGCAGCAGGAGCATTAGTCAATCCAAAAGACATTACTAAGAATTCATAATGCCCGTACCGAGTTCTGAAGGCAGTCTTTGGAATATCCTCAGTTTTAATCTTCAGCTGATGATATCCAGAACGAAGATCGATCTTTGAAAAGAATTGTGCTCCTTGCAACTGGTCAAACAGGTCATCAATGCGAGGTAGCGGATACCTATTCTTGATGGTGACATGGTTCAATTCTCGATAGTCAATACAAAGTCGCATACTCCCGTCTTTCTTCTTTACGAATAAAACAGGAGCACCCCAAGGAGACGTACTAGGACGAATAAAACCGATGTCCAACAACTCCTGTAGTTGGACTTTTAACTCCTGAAGTTCAATAGGAGCCATTCGATATGGGGTTTTAGAAATGGGCTTTGTACCGGGTTCAAGGTCAATAAAGAATTCAATTTCTCGTTCCGGGGGTAGACCGGGAAGTTCTTCAGGAAATACATCGGAAAATTCTCTAACAATAGAAATATTATTCAAATCTGACTTGTCTTTGTTCAAATCCATAACATGGGCTAAGAAAGCTTGACATCCGTTTTTCAATAAACGAATAGCTTTGTGGCTTGATATGACAGTGACTGATTTTAGTGGTTTAGTAGTTTGAATTCGTATGACAGGTTGGTTAGGAATATGAAAACTAACAACCTTACGAAAACAATCAATTTTAGCATGATGAGTGGTTAACCAATCAATTCCTAAAATCACATCAAAAGCAAGTATCTTTAAAGAGATAAGATCAACAGGTAATGTGATAGTGCCAACTTGGATCATGCAAGATTTATAAACTGTAGATGTAACGAAGGTTTCACCCAACGGAGTTTCAACAGATAAGTTAAAGTCCAATTTCTCCGGAGTCAAGTTTAAACGTTGAGCACAAGCAGGAGAGATAAAAGAATGGGTAGAACCGGTATCTAGTAAAGTATAAACTTCGCAAGAATTCAAGATTAGCTTACCCGTGATCACCTCGTTCGGGTTTCTCACGTTTTGGCCAGTTACGACAAACGCTCTTCCAGGAACCGCTGATTTCGACTTATCCGGGACAGCCCTTGGAGTCACCATCCCGCTGAACTTGGTTTCGCTACAGTACAATCTCGAGCGATATGGCCTTCCTTCCCACAGTTGTAACACACCTTGGATTGTTGTGGACAGTTTGGGCTGATATGTCCCTCTTTCCCGCATTTGTAACATCTAACTGGCGGTCGTTCTCCTCCCCTAAAATTTGTTGTTGGTGCTGGTGCTGGTGCTGATGTCTTCCCGTCATTGTTGAATCTCTTCTTTCTGAAATTTCCACTTGACTCACCTCTCCTATTATCATGGCCACGATGACCACCCGAGTGGTTACCGCCTTTGTTCGTATTTTTCCCTCCTCGTTGGTTATCATCGCTTCGATGATTGCTGTCACCGGTATGACCCTGGTTGTGGTCCCTCGGTTGAGTATACTCATTATCTCTCTCTAATAATTGGGCCCTGTTGACAACATCTGAATATAGAGAAAATTTATGAGAGATAAGATATTGACGAATCTCAGGTTTTAAACCTCTCAGAAACATCCTTGTCATTCGTTCCTCATTTTCGACCAAATGAGGTGCAAACCTGGATAACTCTGCAAACTTCGCCTCGTACTGGGACACCGTCATGTTGTTTTGTTCCAGTCTAATAAACTCAACCTCCTTCATATGACGAATACTTTCAGGAAAGTACTTGTCATTGAACAGTTTTTGAAATGTTTCCCAGGACATGTTGAGTGCGTCAGGCTGGGTACGCTTCACAGACTCCCACCAGTAGTCTGCCTCACCGCGGAACATAAATGTGGCGAATGGAACCTTCTGTTCCTCCGTGCATCCCAAGACATCAAATATCTTGGTAATTTGCTTGACCCACGTTTCCGCCATGATCGGATCCGGCTTTCCCTTAAATTCTGGTGGTCCCAATTCTTTGAACTGCTTAGCTGTGACAAACCGCGCGTTGTTATCATTTCCACCCGTATTCTGCACACGAGTCTCCCTCGTCTGATTTTGCATGAACTGCAAAAAGCTCCTAAACATTCCATCATTCATCGTTTGCTCGGTAACGTTGTTTACAGGAGGAATATTGCCTTCCTGTTGCACGTTCCCCTGGGTAGTGATCAAAGGTGTCTCCACGGTCTGATTTACTCCATTATTAACGTTCTCAGCTGCCATTCTTAAATACTGCCATAAAACAAGGGTTAATAGTCATGTCATATATTATCCCTATACTCTGACCGACCAAATAAACACCAAATAAACTTAGTCAGGTCATACTAGCGAAGGAATTCCCCGTCTCTCCCCTCCTAGTTCTTGTCTCACATCTCAGCCAGGGATCATATCCCTAAGCTCTGATACCAACTGTGACGCCCCCAGAATAGGTATACAACACCCATTCTGAGTCGCCAAATACATGGTACAGAAAGCAAACTACAACTTCAATAATACAATTGTCGTGCAAAATACGACAACACATACTGTGAGTTTAAATACAAATATTGTCTTCTAGACAATATCCACACTCAAATAAATCCTCATTACAATTATTCAAACACTATTTTACAGAAATAGTGAGGACTGCTAATACATCTTTCTAGAACCATCACTCCATACCCCGACTAGATCCTGCTATGTTCTCACCTCCTGAGAAGAAAAATGGAACAAAAAGGAAAAGGGTGAGCTCAACTAGCCCAGTAAAGAATATTATGACTAAGATAATATACAACAAATTATCGTTAGTCTTCAACAGGGAAAAATCTGATAAAATATAATCGACAACAAGTTTTAGATCAACAACTGCAGCGGAAACAACAAACCATTAGAAGAGTCAAGTAGAGAAAGAATTCTACTATCTTCTAAGATTTAAAAGTCCATCATCAATATTTTATCCCTGTAACATCAATTAATAATCATCTTTAACCAAATATTCATCTTTGCACTACAGGCCAAAGATATTCATTTGTATCATCAGTCGGTCATGTTCATCTCAACACCTGTTCATCTTTGCACTACAGGCCAAAGATATTCATCAAGTAATTATACATCTTTGCACTACAGGCCAAAGATATTCAGTAATATCATCATTTAGGACTGAGGATGATGAAAAATATCTTAAAGAGAACGAATCCAATGAGACAGAAGGACAAATAGTAGGGATTCGTATAACAGTTTATCCAAGATCAATAATACTTCATAATAATCAATTGTGAAGCAGAATTCAAAAATAAAGATCAAAACATGGATACAATCAAAGATAGTAACCATAATAGACATCTTGGACAAAAAGGGAAAATTTTATTTTTCGGTGAATAGTGCCGTATTCGTGAATAGTGCCGTATACGTGAATAGTGCCGTATACGTGAATAGTAACCCCGACACAAAAAGTTCCAAATTTGATAAAAACTCATATCAATATTTCAGCATAATGATATTGAAGAAAATAATATCATTAAGAAGAAAATAATATCCCTTACCTCAAAATATCAGTACTTCTGGTCGGAATACCGGTATAAGGCTGAAAGAAACTTGCTCTGATGAATAGAAACTCTCAAAGTATCTAAATACTCACAAAATACACTCAATAATCTAGAGAGAGAAAGAGAGAAAACTTGTTTCTGGTGTGATTTTCAATTCTAACTTAGCCCTCTATTTATAGGAAAATTTTGGTAGGTTTGACCTGCAACCTGATGGCTTTACCTGCTACTATTCCCACCTACCACATTTGAAATATAATTCAGCACATTTCTTCACCAACCACAAGTGGGGCCCACCAATTCTAGAATTTTCCATCAAAATGATAAACTCCGAAAATTCAACAATTTCTGAACCAGTCATCTTGTAAAATTCGTAATAAATCATACGTTCATTTTTAACGGTTCAAAATTTGTGGACATATACTCAACTTATATATGTATAACATATCCAAAAATTACCACGATCCAACGGTCGGATTAAAAATTATAACCCCCGCAAACTATCTCAAAAACCCTGATTTTTAATACCTCCATTCCGACAAAAATACTGACAAAAACCTCAACATTAACTCCTTCATTTTTAACCACAAAAATATATCCCTCATTTATATCCACATAAAATAAATATTTCCTTATCATATGAATCAATAATTAATTATTCACAAATAATATTACAGAATCACATTTATGACAACCAGGCCGTTCCCAGGAAAGAGGGGGCTTTCCAATAAGGATTTCTCCTTACTGGCGCGCAATTAGATGACCAAACCTCTCCTTAGACAGAACTTTCTAGACATTGCCAATAATGTTATCTAATAATATTATTCAAATAATATGAATTATTGATCTGATAAATGAAAATACTGTGCAGCAACAATTATTGAAACAACAATAATATAAAATATCAACGCAGCAATTATTGAATCAATAAAATAAAATATTGAATAATAACTACTGTAACAATTATTGAGTAGTGCCTTCTTACGTAAGAATCAATAATTGGTGCAATACCGTGTGCTACTGTATTTTAACCACCGGGTATTCCAACAGTATTAACGGTAACAACTACGCCGTTATTTATAAACAACTTATACTTGTCGTTTTCTTCATCCAATCGCTTTCCGTTATGGGGCCCACACAAGGCTGCGTCGTCGTACGAATATTCCCCGACAGCAAGAATATTCCACGACCAACCGAATATTCACTGACCAAAAATAAATATTTTATAACCACTTGCTTATTTTGCAAAATTTGCACATTTCACCCATAACCAAAGTATTATATCAAATTAACCCCTTATTATTCACAATAATATTTAGAGAAAATTTGATTTTATTCATTAATAAGTTGGGGTCTTACAGGAGCAATATGAAGAGAGATAGCGGAGTTTATCTCAAGGTGTTTAACTTGTCAACGTGTCAAGACGGAGCATCAAGTACCAAAATGTCCATTGTAACCACTTAAAATTCCAGAATAGAAGTGGGAGCACATTAATATGGATTTCGTTACTGGTCTTCCCAAGATTTCTCAGGGCATAGATGAAATTTGGGTCATTGTCAATAGAGTAACCAAGTTTTCTCATTTTTTACCTATACGAGAAACATATTCACTTTAGCGTCTTACCCGTATATACATAAATGAGATTGTAAGACTGTATGGTATGCCAGTATTCATAGTTTCTGATTGAGACCCAAGATTCACTTCACGATTTTGGGTCAGCTTGCAGTAAGCTATGGGTACTGATTTACGATTCAGTTCTGCATATCATCCTCAAACGGACGAGAAGTCGGAGAGGACTATTCAAACTCTTGAAGATCTATTAAGACTCTGTGTCCTAGACTTCAAAGGAAGTTGGGACAAGTACTTACCATTAGTGAAATTCTCCTACAACAACAGTTATCAAGCAAATATAAGTATGGCTCCATTCGAGGCGTTGTATGGACGAAAATCGCATTCTCTAGTATGCTGGGATGAGGTGGGTGAAGTAACGTTGTTGGGACTAGAATTGGTACGTATGACTACGAAAAAGATTCAAATGATCCAGTAATGTATACAAATTTCACAAGATCGACAAAAGAGTTATGATGATCTTCATCGAAGGGACGTGGAATTCAATGTTGGAGATCATGTATTATTATGTGTTGCTCCATGGAAAGGAGTTACGCGATTTGAAAAGAGAGGAAAGCTCAATCATCGATTCATTGGTCTATTTGAAATCCTCGACCGAGTAGAAACTGTGGCCTATAGACTCACCTTACCACCAAATATGTCTCGTGTTCTTAACGTTTTTCACATATCTATGTTATGTAAATATGTGGAAGACCCGAACTACATTATTGAATTAGAACCAGATGAGATAGCAAAAAATTTAATGTATGAAGAAGTACCTATTAAAATCTTGGATAAGAAGGAACATATTCTATGCTTAAAGGTTATACCTCAAATCAAAGTTTTATGAAAAAATTACGATATTGAGGAAATGACCTGGGAGTTAGAATCTGAAATGAAAATAAGGTATCCTCACCTCTTCGACATACCAAGTACGTACATCAATTTTTAGGATGAAATTTTATAAGAAGGGGAGGTTGTAAGACCTAACTTTTTATGAATAAAGATTTGATTTTCTCTAAATATTATTTTTAATAATAAGATGTGATTTGATATAATGTTATAGTTATGGGTGATATGTGCAAATTTTTCAAAGTAAGCAAGTTGTCATAAAATAATCGTTTGGCCGAGGAATATTCTTTCTGCCACAGAATATTCGTACATCGACACAATCATTAGTGGACCCCACAACAGAATGACTACCGGATATAGAAAGCAATAGAAATAACCCTTTTATAAAAATAATGGCAAAACTTTTACCGTTAACTGTTGAAATGCTCGGTGATAAAAGTACAATAATACGCGTGGTTGCACAGTAGCACACGATATTGTACAATATCTCTGATTATTAATGCTTACTTAAGAAGTCACTCAGTTTTATTCAATTATTGCCACAGTAGTTGCTGCATAGTACCTCATATTATTGATTCAATTATTGTCACAGTATCATCTACACAATATTTTATATTATTAATTGAGACGACACAGTTATTCATATTATTATTTACATTATTGACAATGTCTAGAAAGTTCTGTCGAGGAAAGGGGTTAGGTTATTTAATTGCGTGCCAATAAGGAAAAATCCTTATCAGAAAGCCCCCTCTTTCTTGGAAACGATCTGGTTGTAAATATTGTGAGTTATAATATTAATGAAGAATAATTGTTGAAAGATCGTGTTGATTAAAAAGAAGAATAATAATTGATGAGTGGAAGATGTTTGGAAGATGCGAATTGATTTACGGAGGGGTGGCCCTCAATTACCTTCAAATGAGGTATCTTTTTTTTTTGATTTGGTAAACATTATTTTCAATGAATGAACCTTATTGGCCAAATTTTCTAATGATGCAATTACTATTCATTAACTTATGAATGAGGGTGCTCCCTCGTTGGTCTATATATCCAAATTGGTATACTAATAGTCTTTCCTCATTAGCCAAAACTTTCAAAAGAGAATGCTGATAAGTTAAAACATGTGAACTTTATTCGAAATTTTTTTTGTGCGCCCGTGATTATTTTTAAATAGTACCCTGCCATTCTTTTATAAATAGGATGCTTAGTTAAGAAATGAAAATCACACAAGAATCATAGAATTCTTCTTCTATAATATTGTGCATATTTCTTTCATAAAAATACTTTGAGTGTAGCTTATAGTAAAAGACTTTCTCAAGAATATCTCTGCTCTACCAGTCAGATTTACTCTCCTACTAAGGTAAATGATATTATTTTTTTTTGTAAGGAATATTATTTTTGTTCAATATATATTCATAAGAAATATTATTTTCTTCCATACTCTATAGTATGTAAGTAATATTATTTCGTTTCATATTCCTAAATCTATACTAAGTATTGCTTCTATACTCCCTAAAATTAGTAGAATATCTTTGAATTTTGCGTTTCATCTAGTATCGTTTCACTGAAATATTTTTCTGAACTTTCTTATTAAATTTTAATCTTTTCATGGCGGGGTACTATTCACGGGGTACTATTCACTCGGGTACTATTCACGGGGTACTATTCACCCAAGGTACTATTCATGATAAAATTAGTTTTTTTTCTGTCCAAATTATTTTTGATACATGAATATCATTCTTGAATTTTACTCTATAATTAATTATTATGTTGACAATTTGGACATTCTTAAACTCTGGATAAATTGAATTATAAATCTTTAGATCTCACTTGATTGATTTCTTATATCATTGTCATCATCCTCATTCTTATATTGTGGTGAAAGTCATCTTTGGCCCGTAGTGCATAGATGGACTGTTGATTGATATAATTATGACCAGAAATTATGTATTGGTATAATCATGACCTGTAATGTTACAGACAAATGATGTGGTAAAAGTCCTCTTTGGCCCGTAGTGCATAGATGGACAGTTGTTTGGCATGATCATGACCACTGGTGATACTAACGAATATCTTTGGCCCGTAGTGCATGGATAATTCGATGATGTGAAATATTTATTGAGTTGTGTTACAGAGATAAAATATTGACGATGAGCTAGTTGAGCTCACCATTTTCTTTCATTGTTCTCTTCAGGAAATGAGAATATAGCTGGTACTAGTCGGAAAATGGAGTGATGGTCCAAGATGGTGGTTATAATAGTCCTCACTATTCTATAAAATAGTGTGATAATAATTATAATGAGGACTTATTTTGAGTTTGGATATTGTCTACGAGATAATATTTGTATTGAAACTCACAGTTTACATTTTATCGTATTTTACACGACAGTTAATAATAGTGTAAATAAAGTTTGTATTTAAATTTTGTACCATATATTTGGCGACTCAGAATGGGTTGTATGGACCTATTTTGGGAGCGTCATAAGTAAAGTGAATTAACACTAAAAGACGCTTAAGGCAAGTGTTCTAAACCCTTGTCTATATTTATTTTGGACAAGCTTTATGATTCATGTATCCTACGCATGAATTGACGTAACAAAGAAATCGAAGCCATTTCCTTCAGCTAGACTAAACTTAGAGTATTTTGTGGATTTCATTATAATCTATCAAAATATTATTGATATTGCTATCTTGTGCCAACTGTTTTGGTATGGATTTAAAGAAAGATTGAGTATGATCAAACAAATGTTTTGTCATAAAGCGACTGGCACAACATCTTAACACTATTGCGTAATATAATCCCATGTAGCAGGGTTGTTCATCTCAGCTTTGACATTAGAGTCCACACCAAAGAAAGTTTGGTTTGGATTGATCTCAAGGGTAATTTAGAGTTCAATAATTATCAACTAAGGATTAGTTGAATCAATAAAGATTTAATAATCATTCACGAGTTCGTTAACAACGTAACATTATAAAGGGATACAATAGCAATGATAGAATATTGTTGAATCATAAGTGGATAATCATCATATATCAAAGTCATGCTTTCATAAAAGAATAGTAGGCTTAACCAAAAACATAGGCATTGAATAGTATAAGTAAGAAACCTTGCTTGAATAATAATAAGCTAAGGTTAAACTTGCTCAATAAAGTAGAGTTTGAAAATCTTGTACAACTATAAACAAGTTAGAGATAAGGAACTTGCTCAGACAAAGTTCAGGGATTAGAAAACTTGCTCAACTTAAGAGTAGGGTTCAGAAACTTGACTCGTGCATTGGCTAAATGATTACCACTCATGTTCACCACAAGTCCTACACACATACCATATGTATTCACAATATTCATTAATTTAATTATATTAACTTTATAGGTTTAGTTCTTTCCTTTAATACGACTTGTTAACTTGGTTTAAGTTCTGCTCATTACCATCATTCACATATTAACAACTGATGTCTCAAATCTTAAGTTTAAACAACATTTCCTCTTCTCATGAGCATCACATTTTAGCCCTTATACATTTACTAAATTATCATGCAATTTCACTATATGGACATTAATAACTAGGTATACACCTTATTATATATCCAACACATTATCATGTTCTTTAGATTAGATTAAACTAATCATACAATGGACTGTACACAACAAAAACCAAAACTGCCCAGTTCTACTACCCATCGACTTCCGAAGTCTTAACTTCCGAAGTCATGACGCTTCTTCAAAAGAAGTTTGCCATAACTGAAGTCATAACGCCATTCGGAGCCGAACTTCGACTGAAGCTGAACCCTGACCCAGAAGACATAGTCATGACGCCATCCGAAGTCGAATTCCGATCAAAGCCAAACTCTGACTTCGAAGACATAGTTGTGATGCCATCCGAAGTCAAACTCCGATCGAAGTCGAACCATGACTCCAAAGGCATAGGCATGACATCATCCGAAGCCGAATTTCGACCGAAGTCAAACTCTGACTTCGAAGACATATGACACGACTACCCATTATCCAATTCTGCAGTTCGCGAATGAACTTTGAACTTGACCAAAACTTCACATAAACAACGAATTCAATATTACACATGTGTTCTGAACTTAACAGAAACATTTAATGATATTCTTAGCATGCTTTTAACAACTTAAATTACATAAAAAACTGAATTTGAATTCATAAATTTCATGTTCTTTCTATTTTTCAAAGTTTCATCAAATTTTATGAAATCACAAATTACATGTGAGAGCCCCGAATCGGGTCCTGAATCACCGCGGATCCGGTACAATCATTCTATCACTATTGCGGAAGATATAAACATAAATTGTTTATACAATAACTTTACACACTATTTCCTAAGGTCGAGTAACCTTAACTTATACACAATTCATAAACTATCTAACATATAACGTTATTCTCATACAGTACCGTTACAATTCTAGCTGTATATATAATCCCAAGCCGAACTTGTCTTTGTTCTTTCCTGTATCCAACGTATTCGTCTTAATCTGCAATGTTAATCATGATATAGCAAGGGTGAGCAATAAGTTTGCCCAACAAGTTTAAGTTCAATAAATTAAAGATATATCATGATAGAAAGAATTGAACAATAAATTGGCTAAAGTTCTACAATATAATGACGAACTAGCAGGAACAAATTTTACATAGCTGAACGAACATTGAACATGAACATATATATATCTGGACCGAATGGTAATGAAGGTGATCAACCTTTCATACCTGATGAATACATGCAGTATGCATAGTGTGCAATTTAATAATTCTTAGACATGACAATCAGAAATGATTAACCACAAGTATAATTAAATAATACAACTCGAGGTCGAGTTAAGAGAAACTTGCCTGTTCCGATGATTATCGTTACGCATTTTAATAAGCTTTGACTGAGGACCTAATATTAATAATATTTATTTCTAAGTTAGAATAATAGCATCACAATATTTAAATTAACCTAAACACATTATCACATAATCCTATCCGTCTATAACACACATAAGGCTTAACCTTAAGTTAAACTATTTCAGTTTGAATTGAATTCGGTACAATTCTGACATTCCGACGGTCTAGTTAGAGAATCATCGAGTTTAAGTTCAATTAAACTATGTCTAAACACTTACACTACTACAAAACAGTAAATAGACAACACTTAAACCACAACGTTTTTATAAAAAGCGTTGTGATATTTTTTTTCACAACGTTTTTTAATAAAACTTTGTAGATATATATGAAAAAATGTTATCTATTTAAAAGGGTATGGCCTCTCTTCCCCGTCGATGTCCCTCTCTTCCACCGTCGTCGTCCCTCTTCTTTCTGTAATTCTGTAATTTTAGCACATCTAGACCTATAAATCTTCTTTCTGATTGCTTTCATCCCCGATCACTATCTCTCTCCGATTCTCTCTAAAGGTGTTGTGTGAGAATCGAAGAAAAGGCCCGCTCATCACAAGCGTCTCTTTATCTCCCGCCCGTAAGTATATGATTGTTTTTCTTTTTGTTTGAATTTCTTTCGGAATCAATATAATATATGTATATATTGATCTTTTCTACTGTGTCTAATTATGTTTGTATATATAAATAAATTTAGGGGTTTTTTCTTAGTAGATTTTATTGATGGGTGCAGTTGCAGCAAAAAATGGCATCAGATCCGAAGATTCATACATTTGAGGAGGTAGCTAGCCACAACAAAACCAAAGATTGCTGGCTTGTTATTTTTGGAAAGGTCAGATCTCTAATTAGTTTTGATTGATTCTCGATTCTAGATTTTTTGTAATCAGGTTTGTGCTTTTTCTCTTCTTCAAAGTTTGAATTGGCTGACTTTAGATTAATTCTTCTATTAGCAATATTTGACTTCGGGTTGTTTAAGAAACGTGCTATCTTTCCCTATAATTTGTTGTTTGAATTATGGGGTGGTTTTTTATCTAATTATTTGGGACTTTCTTGTTGCAAGCGTGAATCAATCTATTTTAAGCATGATCAAGTTGTATTAGTGGAAGATGTATACTGATCTGTGTGATCTGAATATTTCTCTAAAGTTATGTAATGTTTATTAATTATTTTCTCTCTACCATAATTAGGGAACATGCCGTCGAAAAGAGGATTTCATTACAGACGATTTAGTCGTTGCACATTTGCGCTATATGTATTAAGGGCAGTTTTATCATAATTCATAGTTTAATTAATGAAAGACTAGTCATTTACTCATTTTGGGTCTTGACACAGCCATCCAGCTTCTAGTTAGTACTGACTAGCTATAACCATAACCATGTGTTTTTTCTTTATGAATAGTGTACCCAAATAGTTACTTGATTTTACATTTTTTGCTAGAATAATTCTTACTCCATTCTGACAATGTTTTTCTTCGGTGTTTAATAAGTCCCTCCAATATTTTACCCGCAATTTCTTATTCAAGCAACAGTTTTTATTATATGAAGAATGATAACCTTAACAAGAAAATACCAGTTAATGATAGCTCTGGTGATGAGGTTCAGCAAGAAAAAGTGTTGGGAATGAAAGAAATGACAGTTCCAATTTTTGCTGGAATCTTATCAGCATTGAGAAGGGTAATTGCAAGACGTGTCTCGCTCAAGGTATTAACTCATCTGCGCATGGCTATTTTTTTCTATTGATTTAGCATCCGTACAAATGGTACTAGATTCTGATATAATCTGGTTCGTGTCATCGTATCTCCTGGTATGCTGATGTTTATGCAGCTTTTGTTGCTGGCACATCTTGTATGGTTGGGATTGACTTTGGTGCAAAGCTTCTTACTTCACTTGCTAAATCTTTTGAGGTGAATTACTTTAAAAAATGATTTAACAATTATACTACTAAAAATATTTAGTTGATGATGATTCATCTGATATTTACTATCCGTTACTATGGAATTAAGCTGAGCTAGTGCAAACAATTGCTTAGCTACAAATTGTGTAATAAAGTTTATTTACAGCAACCTGTTTTGCTAATTGTTGATAATAATGCAGACTTTCAATGAGATTCAAACACTAATTAGTAAAACTTTCTTATTGCAAATTTTCTTTTTATGTAGCAGCAGCAACTGGTGATTTAAGCGAAACTATTAGCTAAAGCTATCCAGATGAAGAAGCACTACTAACCCAACTGTTTAACCCTGTCAAATGGTGGCAAGGCCTCAGAAAGTATCTGGTTCCGCTGGTATTCAAACTACTGATCAAACATAATGTAAGTACATAAAATGAATATTTAGTTTATACATGTTATGTATGTGCCCCTTCATCAATTTAGCAGCAATGTTGATGCAGTTTTTTACTTTTCATTCATTTTCCAATCCAAATAAGGATTAAACTTGTGTTATTGAATGGAATTTTGTGGATAGCTTGAACACCAAAATTCTTTTTGATAAACTCTCTTGATACAATATTTGAAAGTTCTTAAGCAAAGTATTACAATATACTTGCATAGAGAAATCACATATATTACAGTATACTTGTTTTGGCAGTCACTGTATCTTTGTGATATGGTGTTTTGGTAGTCACTGATATGGTGTATCATTGTATCTTTGTTTTGGTAGTCAACTCTTCTCGGTTTGCCTTGTCCTGCTAATTCAGTTGGAAAATTGCCACTTGATTACATCAATTTGAATGAGGTTATGTGTCTATTGCTCTGATGAATTGCCCTTTTCATTGTTACTAATTTTTTGATATACCATGAGTATAGAATGTGGATTCATCATGTCTCACTTAGTTAATTAGTACTGGTGTTGATTAGTAATTTTGATTGGTGCAAAAGTAACAAAGCAACTCAGTTTATACTTTCTTCTTTTCGACCAGGCAGAAGAAGTTGAAGTTGTGCTAGCTAATGCAAAACAATGGAGCTATCTGTAAACCTTAGAAGGTTGGCACTAGCCCAATATTCTTCAGTTTTGGATCAAATTCAATTGCGGATCTGTTGGAGATTATGAAGCAGTAATGGAGCTATCTGTAAACCTTAGAAGGTTGGCACTAGCCCTATATATGCAACTATACACATGTTATTCTGAGGCTCAGCTACCATAAATGTTGTTTTGATGACTTACTTTAATTTTTAGATTGCAATATTTCAAAATTCGGTGATGGGATTATCAGTTTCCTTTTAGCTGTTTGATTTTATGGATAGTTTGGTTTATTTTGTGGATGCATGTAATCGAATTCACATTTCAATATAGTAGTAATTTATATTGAAAAGTGAAATTGAGATGCATATATAGATAGTTTGGTATATATTTTGTGGATGTAGTAATTTAAAACTGTAAACGAATGGTATTATTTGGATGTATTTTGAATGGTTGATACATTTTGGCTTTAAATTTAAACGAGAATTTAGACCTTTTAGCTATATATCATGGCATTAGTATATTGCAGGTGCATTGGTAATGTAGGTGAACCCCAATATTTTTTTTCTTTTATTTTTAATCTACAACATTTTAAAAATGTTGTGTAAATGTGCCTAAACGTTGTCTTATATATTAAACTACAACATTTTTATCTAGAGAACTTTGGGAAATCATACATTCTACAATATTTTTAAGTATCTGCTAATTTATGAAAAACAAATCTGCAACGTTTTTTTTCTTAAAAAATATTGTGTATTGTACTTAACTACAACGTTTTAAAAACGTTGTGAAAGGGTGTCAAATAGATGACACCTTTAACCATGACATTTTTCTGTTTGAAACCACAACGTTTTTTCTGCGTTGTCTATTTACTGTTTTGTAGTAGTGTTAACCATTATCTAAAATACTTTATTATCAATCAAAATATTTTTCGTAAGCTCGTAATAATTTTCAGATAATTATTATCATTTAAAAGGATTTTTTAATCATTAATATCGTATTTAAATGAATTAAATATCACTTAATTCCTTTATCATTAATATTAATTTAATATGAAATATTAATGAAATACATGTCATAATGTTATAATATATCAAAGTATTTTTAATACCTTAAAATCAAATTTATATAATTTTTAAACAGTTAAATTATTATCCGATAATTGTCATTAATATTAAATATTAATGTTTTTCATGACAAAATATCAAAAGTTATATTGTATAACTGAAATATTTTTATAACACTTAAATCATTTTTATATGATTTTTAAATCATTAATTCAATTTTTCCATAATTTATTTAATATGTTTATTAAATAAATTAATTACCATTAATATTAATTAATTAATGAAATTCCTCACAAAATATTAAAAGTCATTAAAAATAACTTAAAATATTTTCTTATACCATAATATAATTTTTCATGATGTTTTATGTTTTAAAATTATTTTTAAATAATTTATTTAATATTATAATTAAATAAATTAAATATCATCTATATTCCAAAAATATTAAATATTTATGAAATATACTCAAAATAATTAAAAACTAATTTTCAGACTTTAAAATAATTTTTTAGGAATTAATTTTCTATTTTTAATAATTAAAAACTATTTTTATCTATTTATTAATTAAAATAATTAATTTCAGAAATTAAGTGTCGTTATAGGGGCTTTAAGCGATAAATCCGTCGCTAATGGTGTTCTTGGGCCAAACCCAGAACTTCATACTCAGCTAACAGATTGCTAGGTTTGACCAAATTTAGATTAGTGTTTTTGTTGCTTTCTGGACTGGAATTCATGCTAAAGATGTAGTACTTATGCAATACTACAACAAAATATCAAGTTCATGGCCATACAATATCAGATCAGAGAGATCGAAGCTTTCAAACAATCTGACAACGCTGTTCTTCATTTCTGGGTTTTCCAGAAAATGAAGAACAGTCAAAGGTGCTATATATAACTCCTTATATTTTGCATTTTGGGCTTGCTAATTATGTTTTAAAGGATCAAACTTGTAGTAAACATGACAAAGAACAATTCTATATCATCAGATCATCATAACATCAACACAATTAAAAGATCCAGGCCGGTCAATCTCTGACAGAAAACTTGTTCTTGAAGATTCTGGGTTTTCCAGAATCTTCATCCGGGCAGTCGGTCAACGGTGGTTTGACCACTCATATCTTGGATTCCGTTACGGATTAGGGTAATCTAAAGGCATGGCTATGTAGTACTTATACCAGTTTACAAGATCAAAACAATAACTTGGCAAAAAAAAACATAACACATTACAAGATCTATGACCTTGAAAAGCTTGTCAGAAATTCTGGGAAATTTCTGGGTTGCCCAGAAACAGATTTCGTGATTGGTCAACGAGGTTTAACCGTTCATAACTTGCAATATAAACATGATATGAACCTGATTTCAGTTCCAGATCCTAGTCCACATGGCATACTACAGATCTATAACATAAAACACCACTAACACTTAACACAGAAAGATCTAGAGGCTCTGACATATGACTGTCCGGTCTTATTTTTTCAGTTTTCCAGATTTGATAACTCTTCAATTTCGAGCACTTTTTTGTTATGGATTTGGGATCTAACAACCCAAATCACTAAATGACATCTTCTAACATAACTTTAACCAATAAACAACAATATCTAACATCAAATACAAATATTTTCAAGTTTAGGGTTTTATACCTTTTATTCTTTTGATTCTTGATTCTGATTCTTTTTCTGTTCTTGGCAAGCTAGGAAGTGATCATGGCTTCACTTCTCACACCCACTCACTCTCTATTCGAAATTTTAAGAGAGAGAAAGTTTAGGAGAAAAATGAGAAAATAAAGTAACTTTTCTTACTTTAAATCTCTTATGATTTGATTCAATGAATCTAAGTTGCTAGGTGGCAATTGCAAATCTGATCTTGGGAGATTTTATCACATGTGATAAACATAGCTTGGGTGAGTCACCAAGATTTGGCAAATCTTTTACTTAAAAAGTAAGAAAAGGGCATTTTGGTCATTTGATTTCCAATTTTAAAGGCATACATGTCATTTTGTCTTAACCCTAAAATTTTTGCAAATCAATTGCTAAGATTTCCAAATTTCGGTTTTCAAAATAGAAAATTAATATTTCTAAATTATATTTAGGATTTTCTAATTATATTAAAATTTACAAATCACTGTCCAAGCTTGCTAATTAGGATTAACATTTCCTAATTAAAATTGCTAATTTAGCAATTAAGTTTTATAATCATGCATTAGGGTTTCCAGCTGAACAATTAGGGTTTTCTAATAATAAATTAGGGTTATTACTAATTAAATATTTAATCAATAACATAAAAACCTTTATACTTATCTTCAAGCTCCCAAATTAGGGTTTCAGATTTCCGGAACTGAAATTAGGGTTTCCAGAACCGGTTTTAGGGTTTCCTATTAATCGATAAAATTTTCAAACTGAACGCTGACGTTATTAATATAATATTAGGGTTTGCCATTGATATAGCTTATCTGGTCGACCCTTGACCTATAATCACATACTGTACACATATACACAGAACATATTCACTTAAACCCTTAATACTGAATAACTCACCATGAAAATCTTAAAATCACAAAATTCCTTGTCGGAAATCTCAAATCCATTCGCTTATTTTCTGTCTAGGTTTTTTTTATTTAACCTTAATTCAATATTTTAAATTTTAAATAATTCTCTAAATTCTCGGGTTGTCACATTACAGATTCGTTATAACACCAAATCAGTCCGTTTAAGTTTCGTTCTTTTCGTTTTTGCATTTATAAACATAATCAATTATCAATTCACCGATTAATATACAATTGAAGCATGAATTTTTGTACTTTTAAGCCATATTCATATATATATTTCTCTATAAACTATAAAACTCCAATTTAAACACAATTTCATGGATTTGATTACTCTAAAACACATATAAATCATATATAATTGAACTATACATGCTTATAAACATTTAACATCAAGTTTTTAACAAATAATTCATGAATTTCCATTTAACAGAGAATCTTAATTAAACTTTCATGGAGAACTCAAGAACATAATTTTAAAGCTTGAGATTAATGAATTACCCTTGATTTCTCTACTTAGATTGCTAGAATGTGAAAGAAAACTTCTTTAATTCTCCAACTTCTTCTTCAATCTCAAGGATTCTCAAATTTTCTCTCTTTTCTCTCTCTATTCTCCAACTGAAATGATATAATGAAGTCTGATAATAATATATATTACGTATACAAATAACTGAAGGGATCATGGGTAGCAGTTAAGCGCAACAGGGAATTAACTGCTCCCATGTTCCTTAGGTCATGTTTGGCTAGCACCAAATTATCTCTTTTCTCATTATTTTAATTAATTCATTCATTATATAGTTTATTTGTCACACTTTAATTAATCACATAATATTATTTAACTCACTTAAATAAAAGGTAATATTACCCATTAAATCACATCATCATGTAATTAAAATTCTCATTTACTATTTATAACAAATAATTAAACCTCTAATTAATTATTAAATTAATTAAAATAACATTAAAATTATTTAACAACTCATTTAATTTAATTATCCCAATTAAATTCTCACTTTGATCTATAAAATTATTTCACATTAATTTAATCAATGTGACACACTTAATTAAATTAATCTACCACAATTCTAAAAATGATTATTTAACTCAATAAATAAATTAATAAAATATTTATTTAATTCAATAAATATTTAAAAATTAATTACAAAGTCTCGTTCGTCACATCTTTCCCCTATTAAAAGGATTTTGTCCTTAGAATCATAATTCAATTAATTCATCCCGTTACATTCGCTCCCTCTCTTACAAAGATTCTGTCCCCAGAATCGCTACACACAGATTAAGCAAATAAATGAGGATAATTTTTTATCATTTGTTCTTCGAGTTCCACTTCTTCAGCGTTGTGGTTTCTCCAAATTACCTTAACAGAAGGTATTACTTTATTTCTGAGTATTTGCTCTTTCCTGTTGACTATCTGAACAGGAACTTCTTCATAAGATAAATCTTTCTCAAATTTTAAGGGTTCATATTCGATAACGTGCTTGTAATCGGGATTATACGGTTGTAAGACAGAAATATAGAAAACATTATGGACATGTTCTAAGGTCGGAGGTAAGGCTACCTCATATGCGACTTCTCCAACTCTCCTCAATACTTTAAAGGGTCCAACGAACCTCGGGCTCAATTTTTCCTTCTTACCAAATCGGATCTTTCCCTTCCAGGGAGACACTTTCAAGAAAACATAGCTACCTTATTCAAATTCTCGATTCTGTCGGTGTAGATCAACATATTTCTTCTGTCTGTCCTGAGCAACTATCAACCTTGTCCTGATCACCTTGACAATCTCGGCGGTCTGATTCACTAATTCTGCTCCTAATAGTTGACGTTCACCAACTTCATCCCAACATAATGGAGTTCTGTATTTTCTGCCGTACAACGCTTCGTAAGGCGGCATGTCAATACTTGTGTGGTAACTGTTATTGTAAGTGAATTCCACCAACGGTATATGATTATCCCAATTTCCTTTGAAGTCCATGATACAAGCTCTTAACATATCTTCTAATATTTGTATTGTCCTCTCGCTCTGGCCATCTGTTTGAGGATGGTATGCCGTACTCATTCTCAATTGCGTTCCCATGCATTCCTGTAGTCGCTTTTAGAAGTTTGATGTGAAACGTGGATCTCAGAGACAATAAACACTGGAACACCGTGTCTTGAAATAATTTCCTTTACATACAATCTTGTTAACTGATCCAAGTTAAATCTGATCTTGATCGGTAAGAAATACGCTGATTTCGTCAGTTGATCTACAATAACCCAAACCTCGTTAAAACCTTTCTAAGTTGTTGGAAGACCTATCAGAACATCCATCGTGATATGTTCTCACTTCCATTCTGGGATTTCTAACGGTTGTAACAACCCACTTGGTTTCTGATGTTCTACTTTAACTTTCTGACATGTCAAACACTTGGCCACACAATTGGCAATGTCTCTCTTCATATCCAGCCACCAGAAATGCTGTCAGAGATCCTGGTACATCTTCGTACTCCTCGGGTGAATTGAATACCGTGAATTATGAGCCTCACTCAAAATTTCCTAATTTACCTCCGATACTTGCGGAACCTAAATTCTTTTCTCGAATCTCAATATCCCTTCGTTGTCGATTTTGAATTTCCCTTCCTCTCATTCAGATATTCTTTTCCTGATTTTCTCACATTCCTCATCTTTGAGTTGTGCTTCCTTAACCTTATCCACCAAAGTTGGACCAGTTTCCATTTGAAACAGTTTTTCATTCGACTCCTTATGACATTTCACCTCCAGCTCCAGTTTCGCTATTGCTGAAATTAGCTCCTCCTGAGCGGTTAACATAAACAGTTTCTCTCGACCTTTTCTGCTTAAGGCGTCGGCAACGACATTCGCTTTACTCAGATGGTATAAAATCTCACAGTCATAATCCTTTATTAACTCCAACCATCTTGTAACAATCCGAGATTTTATTTGTAATTTAAAATATTTATTAAGTTAAATAAATATTTTATTGATGTAGTTGTTGTTTGTAGATAATTGTGAATTAAATTTATTATACAATACTCTAATTTAATTTAATAGTTAGAGAGTTGTTAGAGATAACATGAAATGCTACATTGTTGTTTTAATTTAATAATTTAAAATGGTATGTTAATTAAGATTATGATTTTGTGATAATTGTATTAAGTGAAAAATTTATTTAGTATGTTTATTGGATATGAAAATCCGAAGAAATAATATAGGACTATAAACTATAGTATAAATAATTTATTAAAATAAATTAAAGTAGTCTTAAATGGATTTACCCAAACAAGACTTAAAGACATTAAGTCTTTATTTTTTTAAAAGTGTTTTACCAAACATAGCCTTATGACTTTTGAATTTTGAATTTGAATTATAATAAATAAAATAAATAAAATAAATCAAAATAATAAATAAAATATATTTTATAACTGATAACTGACGTTTAAGTTTTTGTAACTGATATAATTAAGTATGCGTATTATGGCTGTCAGTTTATATTTTTACGCATAAGTGTTAGTTGGCTTATACTGATACTAAGAAGAAGAGAGAAGGGAGTATACAAAAAAGAAAATAGAGAGAGTTTGCAGAAAGAATAGAGAGAGTTTGAGAGAAAAGTTCTATGGTTCCAAAATAATTTCTGTGTTTTAGCAAGGATTGTTCAAACAAGAGAAGGTATACTTCCATAACCTTAATATTATATATATGAATGATCTATATTCACGAGTGTTACATTTTTTGTGAATTCAAGTTGGATGAATTGTTGTTGTATAAAGTATTAATTGTATTTATATGTATTTGTGATGTTAGAACTAGTATCTAGACAAGATTTTGAGTACTAATCACGTTCAAAAAGAAAGAAAAATTGTTTACAGTGCATGTTTATATATATGGCTTGTGAAAGTACCAAATTTGGTAGTTAATTTGTAAACTAATCTATAAATTGAGCCTTGAATGTGTTAATTCAGTAAGTAACAAAGAGAGCATAGTTTGAATGAGTTAATTTGGTGTAGAATTGTGATCTCAGTGTTAATTTTTGTCAAGGGTGTCAAAAATGGAGTTTTTGGTATAAAACATGTAATTCAATGGTATTAAATTTGATGTTTATGTTATTTATATGGGTAAAAATATGTTAGAGACCTTAAGTTATGTTTCTGTGAAGTCTATGTAAATTACACGTGTTAAATTGGTTGCTAGAAAGTAAGTTGTAAGTCAAATTAGCTTTGTTTGTGTTCTTCGCGAAAATTGGTTGCCTAGAACTGTAATTCGGTGCCGCAGCACCAGTTCTCGTGCTGCAGCTCCAGGTCTCACGCCGCAACTCCTATTACAGGTCTGTGTCTCGCACTGCAGCGCCATCGTCGCGCCGCTACGCCATTCCCAATACAAACTAGGGCGCCACAGCGCCGGTTAGCAGTGTTGACCAGAAAGCTTATTTTAATTATACAATTCCACAATTTTTGATAACGAGTATGTTATTACTATTAAATTGTGATTTTTTGTTAATTGTGGTGTTATAGTACCAAGTGTGAGAACATTATTAACAATTAAGGAGTTATGTTATTGCATTAATAGTGTGACTTGACTATATGATTAAAACCAAGCCATACATGAAATAGATACTTAATTGTGTACGAAGTACATGCAGTAACAAATTATGTCATGATGACATGTGTATAGGGTATTGAGAATCGAGTTATTACGATTAAGCTTACACGCAAGGAAAGTTTCCAAACTCTAACCTCTATTTGAGTTTGTTCTATTTACCTTTATATTGAGCAAGTAATTACTAATCTTATTTATACAACTTAATTATACTCACGCAAGCTCTTTAACCCAACTCTTACTTTGAGAATGTTTCCTACTTTTAACTTTTTTCTTAGTATGCAACCTTCTAAATTCTGATACACTTATGTTGAACAAGTTTTATCGTTCAACTTGTTATTTATTATGTATGCTCAATAACTCAATTCTGTTACTAAAAAAAATTCTAGCCTTAGCTTAATATTGTTCAAGCAAGGTATGTTACGTTATTCAATGCTTATGTTTTTAGCTCATTTCTAAAGCATGACCTTAATATACAATGTTTATTCATTTATGACTTATTCCATAGCATACTGTTATTATATTTTTATTCAACTAATCCTTAGTTAATGTTCGTTAAACTCAAAATTACCTTAAAACTTATCCAAACCGAACTTACTTTGGTGCGGACTTGTATTCTAAATACTGAGATGAACAACCCTATTACATGGGATAATTTACGCAAAGCGTTTAGATGTTTGTGCACAATACATTGTACGAAGGGTTGAACCCCCTAAGTACGAGAAGTACCTACAGTCTTATGACTGTTTAGATTTAAGTTGAAAGAATACTTATAACTTTGGATATAGTTTGTGGTCTTGTGACCCTCAGATACATATATTTCAAATTATGTTCCTGATTATCATTGATAGAGAATATTATTCAGTTCTATTGAGCCTATTCATTTGGTAGTCTATTCATTTGGCAGTTGTTATGATATTTTTATTCATTGTCACTTCAAGTGGGTAATTGTTTGCTCACTCTTGCTTATATAACCATTACAGCTAAGGTTGAGAAGGTCGATGAACCTACCTCTAGTAAAGGAAAAGGAAAGATGAACAAGTGTTGAAGACTTGTAAATCTGTTAATTTCTATATTGTCAGACTTTGTTTTAATTGTTGAGATGTAATTATTTAATTTTCCGCACTTGATGTTTGTATTTAAAGATTAGACAACCTGGGAGATTTTATTGGACTTATTGATGCAATCCTTTAATGGGAAGGTTTATTGTTAAATTTTATTATATTTGGATAGTTAGAAATGAATGTTTAGACAGTGAACACCAAATCTTGTGGGAATGAAGTACCCAGATTTGGGGGTGTCACAAGTTGGTATCAAAGCTTTATGTTATGAACCTTAGGTAAGGGAAAAATCTTAGGAAGTAACCTTTGAAAAGATAGAGGTGATAAACTCTTATCGAGTTTTAAGGAAGAAGTAATAAGACACTTATGTGCTTATGTGATTGCAACCTATGTGCTCGTGAGTGTCGAGTAGTAATGATTAGTAATTAAAACTTAAACCTTTGTTATCAGGATGGCTAATGTAGGAGAACCCAGCCAGGCTAGGGAGGAAGGACCCCAGATGCCTAGAAAGGAAGAGCCTCATGACATTCAGGTGGTCTGGGAACAACTACTGCCACGGGAGTCATCTCCGTTGGTTACATTGGTTGAGCATGAGGGTTTACCTAATGAGGATGATGAGATAGAGACGGATGAGGAGGACCCCGTTGAGCTGCCACAGTCGGATGGGGATGATGATGATGAGAAAGAAGAGTTTCCACCAAACTCGATTGTAGCCCGTATGTATGACGAAGTATACGACCGCAATGTGGAACTTTAGGATAGAGTTGAGGAGTTGGAAGAGATAGTAGCTGAACAGCAGACCTCGATGACACAGAAGAATGATGAAATCCGGGATCTTGACGAGCGTCTTAGTAATGTCGAGTGGAAGCTAATTCACACTGAAGGAGAGAACGAGCAGATGGCAGTGAGATTGTAGAGCTGAAGAACAAGTTGAAAGAAGAATCCGACAAGAGATCAAGAGTCGAAGACGCGTATGAGAAAGCTTCTTAGCGTGTAGAAGTAGCAGAGGGGGAAGCATAAGCAAAGAAGATCAAGATGGAGGAAATGAATGGCATATTCAACACCGAGATTAATCAAGCTCAAGATCGAGTTATGTATTATCTAATTCAATTTAAAACGCTGTCACCGTACATGTTATATCGCAGAACAATGTTCTGTATTATGGAAGAGGAGCGTCGTAAGGCTATGCAGCATGTTAGTAGGTCATCGTAGTGAATGTACTTGATATGTGATTAATGATATCATAAATAAGATGTAAATCCCAAGTGTTATGTAACCAATGGGATATGATGATTATGTTATCCTGAAACTTTAGTAGTTCAGAAAAGTAATGTAAATAGCAGTGATGCTATTGTTCTTATGTTTTCTAAAGATGATAAATGAATAAAATGTTAATTTTTATTCAAGATGTTATGTGTTATGTGATGATCTTTTATGATGTGCAAGTTAAATAGAAAATACTTAAAAGAAATTGAGTAATAATCTAATAAGTGTATTTTAATTAGAAAATGCCTCCAAGAAGACGCCAACCACGACAACAAACCCCTGAGGGATCTACCAATAATAACAACGCTGAAGCTAACCCAGTTCAGTAGTTGGTGACACTTCTGACAGGAGCACTGCAGAATCAACAGCGGAATCAAGCTGCAACTTTTAAGGATTTCAAGGCGGTTGGACCACCAAAATTCCGTGGAACCATGAATCCGGTTGACGCACAAACCTGGATCATGGAAATAGAAAAGGTATTTGATGTTGCTAGGGTCGGTGAGAACTAGAAGACTGCTTTTGTAACATTCATGTTGAAAGCAGAGGCCAATTATTGGTGGCAAGCCAATAAGACTAGAGGAGGTCAGGGAGTAATGACTTGGGAAAGGTTCAAGGAAATATTATTTGAGACCTATTTCCTAGAGAGTTTAAAGAATCAGATGGAAGTGTAGTTTTTAGAGCTAAAGTAGAGCACAATGACAGTGTCGGAGTATGCAACAAGGTTCAATGAGTTAGCGACATTTACGCCATATCAAGTGAACACGGATGAGCACAAGGCGATGAGGTTTAAACAGGAACTGGAGCCCTGGTTGTATAGCAGAGTCTCCCTGTTCCAGTTAAAGACGTTTACAGCGGTGCTTGAGAAGGCAATTCACGCTGAGGGTGGAAGCGAGGCTGTGACAAAGTACAATAAAAAACAAAGAAAGAAGAAGAATGAGGATGAAGGTAAGAATGGTGGTAGTAGTGGTGGAAATGGTAGTAGTAACTTGAAGAGGAAGTGGAATGCGAGTGTTGGTGTTGGAAGCCCACAGGTAGCCAGCAGAAAAAGAAGTTTTAAGCATGTGCTACATGCGAAAAGAATCACACTGGCATTTGCTTAAGGGGTAAGCGAGTATGCTTCAACTGTGGCTAGGAGGGTCACATTGCCCCAAATTGTCATCAACCAAAGAAGAATGTTTGCTACACATGCGAGTCAAAGGATCATTTTGCTCGCAAGTGCCCTAAGAAGAAAGTTGGAGAGACAACAGGAAGCAAGGGAGATAGCAGTGGAGGTACATTGACCATTGCTGGACCAACGTCATCAAACAGACCCACAGCCAGAACTTTCAACATGACTGTGCAGGATGCTGTACAATCAAAAGATGTTGTGTCAGGAATTATCCCAATCAATGATATATATGCTTATGTATTATTTAATTCGGGTGCTACTTGCTTATTTATATCTGATGTGTGACGCCCCCAAAACAGGTCGATTCCATCCAACCCATTTTGAGTCGCCAAATACATGGTACAAAAAATAACTACAACTTTATTACAACAATTGTCGTGCAAAATACAACAACACATATGTTGTGAGTTTTGATACTAAAATATACCAACTGTGACTCTGGACACCAACCTTGGATAGCACGTCACAATGACACCTTACATAAAGGTATAGTCAAAAACTGTTTTAGAAATTAGAATTTTTGGGAAGTGCTTAAGGAAACCCTCGTACATGGGAGGCCATGCTTCTAGGTTATGATAGATATCATATGGCCACAGATTTATCCTTGGTTAACCCAATAGACCCCAAAGAAAAACAAGAAAATTACTATCATATTCTTCCCAATGGTGAGTCTTCTCTTGACTTATCATTATCTCCACTGTCTCTAATTGAGAATTATACTTCAAACAAACACCAAGATTATATAGGTAGTGCTCGTAGATATACTCGGCAAGTGGATGTGCACAACCATGTCTTATGATGACACGAGGTTGTGTGTCGTTAGACATCTTGTATGATAGTGGCAAAACACCCTTCCAACGTTGGATTCGCTTCACCCTAGATGATTCACCAAATATAACTACTAAATGAACTTTTCTATACTGCTTTGGGAGAACCTCCACAGCTAGAGACCACCGTTCTATTTTCCTGTTAACCTCGCTCGACCCAGCTACACTCTTATTACCTGAAAGGAATTGTGAAGCAAAAGGGTGAGCACAACTAGCTCAGTAAAGAATATCATGACTAAAGATAATTAAATTATCAATAGCCTTCAACAGAATTAAATCAGAGATTTAGAACATATGGTAGATGATAAAAATTTCAACCATAGTTGCAGCGGAACAAGCAATCCATTAGAAGAGTCAAATAGACTATAAAGTCTATTATCTTCTCTATGTTAAAAGTCCACCAACAATGTTTTATCCCTGTAACATCAATCAACAATTCCTGTCCATAATCACATGTATAACTCATAATCATAATTGTAGTTCTAAATTCCTCTTCTCATCTAGAACAAAGATAATTTTCATCACTTGTCTTTACCTGAAACATTAAAGATCATAGTTATACCAAATCACAGTTTCTGTTCATAATCATACTAATAAATTCATCTTTGCACTGCGGGCTAAAGATATTCATCAACAGATCATCTTTGCACTACATGCCAAAGATATTCATCAATAATTCTTCTTTGTACTACGGGCCAAAGGTATTCATATCTCAAAGAAATATATAATCATTTCAGAATTTATATAAACAAAAATTATAACCATGTTGATCAATTCACCTTTGCACTTAGCTAAAGATATTCAATTATAAATTCAATGGTCATGATCATACCAGTCACAATTCAACTTTTCACTACTGGACAAAGAGAACCCTAGTCATAATCATACCAATAATCTACCCATCGTTACACTCCAGTGAAAGAGAATTTCAACATCAGGGTTATAAAAATGTTATATATGATAATAAAATCAATATAATAAATACATAGTTTTAATCTCCAGAGTAATATTCATAAATCAACTATAATTTGGTTAGAAAAAGAAACTAATTTTGTAGTGAATAGTACCCGTGAATAGTAACTCGTGAATAGTAACTCGTGAATAGTAACTCGTGAATAGTAACCCGTCGTGAATAGTAACTCGTGAATAGTAACTCGTAAATAGTAACTCATAAATAGTAACTCATGAATAGTAACCCCGACATGAAAAGTTTCAAATTTGATAAAAAATTTCAACCAATATTTCGGCATAATGATATTGAAGAATTAATATCATTTTCAAATAAAATAACATCCCTTACTATCCCTTACGACAATATCCCTTACCTCAAAAGAGCAGTATTCCTGACTGGAATAACGCTGAACGAACTTGCACCGTATAGCAACACTCAAGATATCAAAATACTCACAAGAATACACTCGATAATATAGAGAGAGAAATAGAGAGAAAACTTTCATTTCTGGTGTGATTTTCAATTCTAACCTAAGCACCCTATTTATAGGAAAATACTTAGAACACCAAAGCAGAAAATTGAATATAATATTAATATAATTATACAAATTTTCCTTAGCCCACCTTTGGTCAAAAACACCAGCCACACATGTTAATGATGTCCAACAAAATACAAAAAACGTTTTTCTTCAAACTAATAAATAAAACTTCCAAAAATCAATTATTTCGGAACTTCAGAACTTCAATAATTCATAATAAATAGCCCTTTTATCAGAAAATTCGAATCTCGCAAATTTTTATAGGAATTTCAATTCTCTACAACTTTGCAGAAGAAAGTTTTACCAAATTCCAAACAGAAATTGACCGAAATTCACAAACGGGCGATTTTACAGTCAATAATAAATTTTCGGTCAATAATTATGTCCACCAACACACAAAACATGTGTTAATCATTTAATACCACAAAAATACTATTCTTCCTTATATACTCATATATCCCACATTCATTGTAAAAATACCACCATCAATATATTATTAAAATAATATATTTAAATGAATTATTTTATCAGAAAAGATAAAATATTAATTTTCAACAATTGTCACATTAAAATTTTTCTCTATCTATATCCACATAAAATCACTATTTTTCTCATCATATAAATCAATAATTAATTATACACAAATAATATTACAGAACCACAGTACTGGCAACCAGGTCGTTCCCAGGAAAGAGGGGGCTTTCCAATAAGGATCTCTCCTTACTGGCGCGCAATTAGATGACCAAACCTCTCCTTAGACAGAACTTTGTAGATATTGCCAATAATGTTATCTAATAATATTATTAAGATAATATGAATTATTGCTCCGATAATAGAAAATACTGTGTAGTGACAATTATTAAAACAACAGTAATATAAAATATCAACGCAGCAATTATTGAATCAATAAAATAAAATACTGAACAGTAATTACTGTAAAAATTATTGAGTAATGCCTTCTTACGTAAAAATTAATAATTGGTGCAATACCGTGTGCTACTGTGCAACAACGCGTATTACTTTGTTTTAACCACCGGGTATTCTAACAGTGTTAACGGTAACAACTACGCCGTTATTTATAAACAACTTATTTTTGTCGTTTTCTTCATCCAATCGCTTTCTGTTATGGGGCCCACAAAAGGCTGCGCCGTCGTATGAATATTCCCCGACAGTAAGAATATTCCACGATCAAACGAATATTCACCGATAACAATGAATATTTTATAATCACTTGTGTATTTCCAAAAAAAATTCATATATCACCCTTAAATTTAATATTTATCAATTTAACCATTTACTGAATAGTAATTATAAGAAAAATTGAATACTTTTATTTCATAAAATTCGGGGTCTTACAATCTCTCCTCCTTATGAAATTTCGTCCTCGAAATTTACGTACCTGGTATTTCAAAGAGTTGAGAATACCTTGCTTTCATTTCGGATTTCATCTTTCTTGTTATCATGATTTCTCCATTGCCCATCTCCTGTATTTCAGATATCATTCTAGAATATAGCTTCAAAAACAAAGGTTAATTTAACAAATTAACATATCACATAATATCCCGATATTATGACTGACCAACAAATAAGCTTAGGTAGGACACACTAGCGAAGGATTTACTCGTCTCTCCCCTCCTAGTCCTATTCCCCGATCTCCGCCAGAGATCATATCCCTAAGCTCTGATACCAACTGTGACTCTCATGGTGCTTCAACCACAGCACCTCACAATGGTACCTATCAGTTTGCCACAGCAGAACGGCGTCCCCTACGGAGAGTCTGGCTTCGGTGCATCCCCCATCAACAGGAAGTCACCAGCGAGAGGCTCGGGGCTCTTTACTTATAGCTCTGATACCAACTGTAACGCCCCCAAAACAGGTCGATTCCATCCAACCCATTTTGAGTCGCCAAATACATGGTACAAAAAATAACTACAACTTTATTACAACAATTGTCGTGCAAAATACAACAACACATATGTTGTGAGTTTTGATACTAAAATATACCAATTGTGACTCTGGACACCAACCTTGGATAGCACGTCACAATGACACCTTACATAAAGGTATAGTCAAAAACTGTTTTAGAAATTAGAATTTTTGGGAAGTGCTTAAGGAAACCCTCGTACATGGGAGGCCATGCTTCTAGGTTATGATAGATATCATATGGCCACAGAATTATCCTTGGTTAACCCAATAGACCCCAAAGAAAAATAAGAAAATTACTATCATATTCTTTCCAATAGCGAGTCTTCTCTTGACTTATCATTATCTCCACTGTCTCTAATTGAGAATTATACTTCAAACAAACACCAAGATTATATAGGTAGTGCTCGTAGATATACTCGGCAAGTGGATGTGCACAACCATGTCTTATGATGACACGAGGTTGTGTGTCGTTAGACATCTTGTATGATAGTGGCAAAACACCCTTCCAACGTTGGATTCGCTTCACCCTAGATGATTCACCAAATATAACTACTAAATGAACTTTTCTATACTGCTTCGGGAGAACCTCCACAGCTAGAGACCACCGTTCTATTTTCCTGTTAACCTCGCTCGACCCAGCTACACTCTTATTACCTGAAAGGAATTGTGAAGCAAAAGGGTGAGCACAACTAGCTCAGTAAAGAATATCATGACTAAAGATAATTAAATTATCAATAGCCTTCAACAGAATTAAATCAGAGATTTAGAACATATGGTAGATGATAAAAATTTCAACCATAGTTGCAGCGGAACAAGCAATCCATTAGAAGAGTTAAATAGACTATAAAGTCTATTATCTTCTCTATGTTAAAAGTCCACCAACAATGTTTTATCCCTGTAACATCAATTAACAATTCCTATCCATAATCACATGTATAACTCATAATCATAATTGTAGTTCTAAATTCCTCTTCTCATCCAGAACAAAGATAATTTTCATCACTTGTCTTTACCTGAAACATTAAAGATCATAGTTATACCAAATCACAGTTTCTGTTCATAATCATACTAATAAATTCATCTTTGCACTGCGGGCTAAAGATATTCATCAACAGATCATCTTTGCACTACATGCCAAAGATATTCATCAATAATTCTTCTTTGTACTACGGGCCAAAGATATTCATATCTCAAAGAAATATATAATCATTTCAGAATTTATATAAACAAAAATTATAACCATGTTGATCAATTCACCTTTGCACTTAGCTAAAGATATTCAATTATAAATTCAATGGTCATGATCATACCAGTCACAATTCAACTTTTCACTACTGGACAAAGAGAACCCTAGTCATGATCATACCAATAATCTACCCATCTTTACACTCCAGTGAAAGAGAATTTCAACATCAGGGTTATAAAAATGTTATATATGATAATAAAATCAATATAATAAATACATAGTTTTAATCTCCAGAGTAATATTCATAAATCAACTATAATTTGGTTAGAAAAAGAAACCAATTTTGTAGTGAATAGTACCCGTGAATAGTAACTCGTGAATAGTAACTCGTGAGTAACTCATGAATAGTAACCCGTCGTGAATAGTAACTCGTGAATAGTAACTCATGTATAGTAACTCGTAAATAGTAACTCATGAATAGTAACTCATGAATAGTAACCCCGACATGAAAAGTTTCAAATTTGATAAAAAATTCCAACCAATATTTCGGCATAATGATATTGAAGAATTAATATCATTTTCAAATAAAATAACATCCCTTACGACAATATCCCTTACCTCAAAAGAGCAGTACTCTTGACTGGAATAATGCTGAACGAACTTGCACCGTATAGCAACACTCAAGATATCAAAATACTCACAAGAATACACTCGATAATATAGAGAGAGAAATAGAGAGAAAACTTTCGTTTCTGGTGTGATTTTCAATTCTAACCTAAGCACCCTATTTATAGGAAAATGCTTAGAACACCAAAGCAGAAAATTGAATATAATATTAATATAATTATACAAATTTTCCTTAGCCCACCTTTGGTCAAAAACACCAGCCACACATGTTAATGATGTCCAACAAAATACAAAAAACGTTTTTCTTCAAACTAATAAATAAAACTTCCAAAAATCAATTATTTCGGAACTTCAGAACTTCAATAATTCATAATAAATAGCCCTTTTATCAGAAAATTCGAATCTCTCGAATTTTTATAGGAATTTCAATTCTCTACAACTTTGCAGAAGAAAGTTTTTCTAAATTCCAAACAGAAATTGACCGAAATTCACAAACGGGCGATTTTACAGTTAATAATAAATTTTCGGTCAAGAATTATGTCCACCAACACACAAAACATGTGTTAATCATTTAATGCCACAAAAATACTCTTCCTCCTCATATACTCATATATCCCACATTCATTGTAAAAATACCACCATCAATATATTATTAAAATAATATATTTAAATGAATTATTTTATCAGAAAAGATAAAATATTAATTTTCAACAATTATCACATTAAAATTTTTCTCTATCTATATCCACATAAAATCACTATTTTCCTCATCATATAAATTAATAATTAATTATACACAAATAATATTACAGAACCACAGTACTGGCAACCAGGTCGTTCCCAGGAAAGAGGGGGCTTTCCAATAAGGATCTCTCCTTACTGGCGCGCAATTAGATGACCAAACCTCTCCTTAGACAGAACTTTGTAGATATTGCCAATAATGTTATCTAATAATATTATTAAGATAATATGAATTATTGCTCCGATAATAGAAAATACTGTGTAGTGACAATTATTAAAACAACAGTAATATAAAATATCAACGCAGCAATTATTGAATCAATAAAATAAAATACTGAACAGTAATTACTGTAAAAATTATTGAGTAATGCCTTCTTACGTAAAAATTAATAATTGGTGCAATACCGTGTCCTACTGTGCAACAACGCGTATTACTTTGTTTTAACCACCGGGTATTCTAACAGTGTTAACGGTAACAACTACGCCGTTATTTATAAACAACTTATTTTTGTCGTTTTCTTCATCCAATCGCTTTCTGTTATGGGGCCCACAAAAGGCTACGCCGTCGTATGAATATTCCCCGACAGTAAGAATATTCCACGATCAAACGAATATTCACCGATAACAATGAATATTTTATAACCACTTGTGTATTTCCAAAAAAAATTCATATATCACCCTTAAATTTAATATTTATCAATTTAACCATTTACTGAATAGTAATTATAAGAAAAATTGAATACTTTTATTTCATAAAATTCGGGGTCTTACAATCTCTCCTCCTTATGAAATTTCGTCCTCGAAATTTACGTACCTGGTATTTCAAAGAGTTGAGAATACCTTGCTTTCATTTCGGATTTCATCTTTCTTGTTATCATGATTTCTCCATTGCCCATCTCCTGTATTTCAGATATCATTCTAGAATATAGCTTCAAAAACAAAGGTTAATTTAACAAATTAACATATCACATAATATCCCGATATTATGACTGACCAACAAATAAGCTTAGGTAGGACACACTAGCGAAGGATTTACTCGTCTCTCCCCTCCTAGTCCTATTCCCCGATCTCCGCCAGAGATCATATCCCTAAGCTCTGATACCAACTGTGACTCTCATGGTGCTTCAACCACAGCACCTCACAATGGTACCTATCAGTTTGCCATAGCAGAACGGCGTCCCCTACGGAGAGTCTGGCTTCGGTGCATCCCCCATCAACAGGAAGTCACCAGCGAGAGGCTCGGGGCTCTTTACTTATAGCTCTGATACCAACTGTAACGCCCCCAAAACAGGTCGATTCCATCCAACCCATTTTGAGTCGCCAAATACATGGTACAAAAAATAACTACAACTTTATTACAACAATTGTCGTGCAAAATACAACAACACATATGTTGTGAGTTTTGATACTAAAATATACCAATTGTGACTCTGGACACCAACCTTGGATAGCACGTCACAATGACACCTTACATAAAGGTATAGTCAAAAACTGTTTTAGAAATTAGAATTTTTGGGAAGTGCTTAAGGAAACCCTCGTACATGGGAGGCCATGCTTCTAGGTTATGATAGATATCATATGGCCACAGAATTATCCTTGGTTAACCCAATAGACCCCAAAGAAAAATAAGAAAATTACTATCATATTCTTTCCAATAGCGAGTCTTCTCTTGACTTATCATTATCTCCACTGTCTCTAATTGAGAATTATACTTCAAACAAACACCAAGATTATATAGGTAGTGCTCGTAGATATACTCGGCAAGTGGATGTGCACAACCATGTCTTATGATGACACGAGGTTGTGTGTCGTTAGACATCTTGTATGATAGTGGCAAAACACCCTTCCAACGTTGGATTCGCTTCACCCTAGATGATTCACCAAATATAACTACTAAATGAACTTTTCTATACTGCTTCGGGAGAACCTCCACAGCTAGAGACCACCGTTCTATTTTCCTGTTAACCTCGCTCGACCCAGCTACACTCTTATTACCTGAAAGGAATTGTGAAGCAAAAGGGTGAGCACAACTAGCTCAGTAAAGAATATCATGACTAAAGATAATTAAATTATCAATAGCCTTCAACAGAATTAAATCAGAGATTTAGAACATATGGTAGATGATAAAAATTTCAACCATAGTTGCAGCGGAACAAGCAATCCATTAGAAGAGTTAAATAGACTATAAAGTCTATTATCTTCTCTATGTTAAAAGTCCACCAACAATGTTTTATCCCTGTAACATCAATCAACAATTCCTGTCCATAATCACATGTATAACTCATAATCATAATTGTAGTTCTAAATTCCTCTTCTCATCTAGAACAAAGATAATTTTCATCACTTGTCTTTACCTGAAACATTAAAGATCATAGTTATACCAAATCACAGTTTCTGTTCATAATCATACTAATAAATTCATCTTTGCACTGCGGGCTAAAGATATTCATCAACAGATCATCTTTGCACTACATGCCAAAGATATTCATCAATAATTCTTCTTTGTACTACGGGCCAAAGATATTCATATCTCAAAGAAATATATAATCATTTCAGAATTTATATAAACAAAAATTATAACCATGTTGATCAATTCACCTTTGCACTTAGCTAAAGATATTCAATTATAAATTCAATGGTCATGATCATACCAGTCACAATTCAACTTTTCACTACTGGACAAAGAGAACCCTAGTCATGATCATACCAATAATCTACCCATCTTTACACTCCAGTGAAAGAGAATTTCAACATCAGGGTTATAAAAATGTTATATATGATAATAAAATCAATATAATAAATACATAGTTTTAATCTCCAGAGTAATATTCATAAATCAACTATAATTTGGTTAGAAAAAGAAACCAATTTTGTAGTGAATAGTACCCGTGAATAGTAACTCGTGAATAGTAACTCGTGAATAGTAACTCATGAATAGTAACCCGTCGTGAATAGTAACTCGTGAATAGTAACTCATGTATAGTAACTCGTAAATAGTAACTCATGAATAGTAACTCATGAATAGTAACTCCGACATGAAAAGTTTCAAATTTGATAAAAAATTCCAACCAATATTTCGGCATAATGATATTGAAGAATTAATATCATTTTCAAATAAAATAACATCCCTTACTATCCCTTACGACAATATCCCTTACCTCAAAAGAGCAGTACTCCTGACTGGAATAACGCTGAACAAACTTACACCGTATAGCAACACTCAAGATATCAAAATATTCACAAGAATACACTCGATAATATAGAGAGAGAAATAGAGAGAAAACTTTCGTTTCTGGTGTGATTTTCAATTCTAACCTAAGCACCCTATTTATAGGAAAATGCTTAGAACACCAAAGCAGAAAATTGAATATAATATTAATATAATTATACAAATTTTCCTTAGCCCACCTTTGGTCAAAAACACCAGCCACACATGATATTGATGTCCAACAAAATACAAAAAATGTTTTTCTTCAAACTAATAAATAAAACTTCCAAAAATCAATTATTTCGGAACTTCAGAACTTCAATAATTCATAATAAATAGCCCTTTTATCAGAAAATTCGAATCTCGCGAGTTTTTATAGGAATTTCAATTCTCTACAACTTTGCAGAAGAAAGTTTTTCTAAATTCCAAACAGAAATTGACCGAAATTCACAAACGGGCGATTTTACAGTTAATAATAAATTTTCGGTCAAGAATTATGTCCACCAACACACAAAACATGTGTTAATCATTTAATGCCACAAAAATACTCTTCCTCCTCATATACTCATATATTCCACATTCATTGTAAAAATACCACCATCAATATATTATTAAAATAATATATTTAAATGAATTATTTTATCAGAAAAAATAAAATATTAATTTTCAACAATTGTCATATTAAAATTTTTCTCTATCTATATCCACATAAAATCACTATTTTCCTCATCATATAAATCAATAATTAATTATACACAAATAATATTACAGAACCACAGTACTGGCAACCAGGTCGTTCCCAGGAAAGAGGGGGCTTTCCAATAAGGATCTCTCCTTACTGGCGCGTAATTAGATGACCAAACCTCTCCTTAGACAGAACTTTGTAGATATTGCCAATAATGTTATCTAATAATATTATTAAGATAATATGAATTATTGCTCTGATAATAGAAAATACTGTGTAGTGACAATTATTAAAACAACAGTAATATAAAATATCAACGCAGCAATTATTGAATCAATAAAATAAAATACTGAACAGTAATTACTGTAAAAATTATAGAGTAATGCCTTCTTACGTAAAAATTAATAATTGGTGCAATACCGTGTGCTACTGTGCAACAACGCGTATTACTTTGTTTTAACCACCGGGTATTCTAACAGTGTTAACGGTAACAACTACGCCGTTATTTATAAACAACTTATTTTTGTCGTTTTCTTCATCCAATCGCTTTCTGTTATGGGGCCCACAAAAGGCTACGCCGTCGTATGAATATTTCCCGACAGTAAGAATATTCCACGATCAAACGAATATTCACCGATAACAATTAATATTTTATAACCACTTGTGTATTTCCAAAAAAAAATTCATATATCACCCTTAAATTTAATATTTATCAATTTAACCATTTACTGAATAGTAATTATAAGAAAAATTGAATACATTTATTTCATAAAATTCGGGGTCTTACATGATGAATTTGCTAAGAGGTTAGGATTGCCTTGTGAAGAATTGAATTTCCCTTTAAACATAGAAATTACGAATAGGGAGGTGATTCCTGTTAGGTTCGTATACAAGAATTGTAGGGTGAATATTAAGGGGAATATCATATTAGTAGATTTAATCCCGATTAAACTTGGAGAGTTTGATATTATATTGGGAATGGATTGGCTATTCAATTATGGAGCGATAATTAATTGCCAAAAGAAATGTGTAAACCTTATGACTCCGTCAAATGTAGTTTTCTATGGTATCAAATCGCCTAGACATGCAAGATGTCTGACGATTATGCAAGCTAAGAAATTATTGAGTCAAGGCTGTGTAGGATACTTAGCTTACATAGTCGATACTCAGAAGAAGAAATGTGTGAAACTGAAAGAGATACCAGTGGTTAGGGAATTTGTAGATGTATTTCCAGAGGATTTGCCAGGACTTCCGCCAGACAGAGAGATCAAGTTCGTTATCAATTTGGCGTCAGGAACTGCTCTGATATAGAAGGCCCCGTACAAGATGGCTCCGGTAAAAATGAAGGAACTGATGGTACAATTGCAAGAGCTGTTAGACAAAAAATATATTCAGCCGAGTGTATTACCGTGGAGAGCACCAGTGTTATTCGTGAAGACGAATGATGGGTCAATGCGTCTTTGTATTAATTATAGGGAATTAAACAAAGTTACTATCATGAATAAATATCCGTTGCCAAGAATAGATGACTTGTTTGATCAGTTGAAGGGTACTAGATACTTCTCAAAAATAGATTTGAGAAGTGTCAATTAAAAGTAAGGAAGGAGGATGTACCGAAGACGGCATTCAGAACTCGGTATGGACATTACAAGTTTCTGGTGATGTCTTTTGGTTTGACCAACGCCCCTGCTGCATTCATGGATTTGATGAACAGGGTGTTTAAAATATTTTTAGACAAGTTTGTGGTGGTATTTATCGATGATATTCTGGTGTACTCCAAATCTCAAGAAGAACACGTGGAACATTTACGTTTGACGTTGGAGACGCTAAGAAAAGAAAAGTTGTACGCAAAATTCTCTAAATGTGAATTTTGGCTAGAATGCGTACAATTTCTCAGCCATGTAATTGATAAAGATGGAATTTCAGTAGATCCATCAAAAGTTAAAGCTATGATAAATTGGGAACAACTAAGAACTTCATCAGAAGTAAGAAGTTTCTTGGGATTGGCAGGTTATTACAGACAGTTTATTCAGGATTTTTCCAAGATTGCCACTCCGTTGACAAATTTGACGAGAAAAGCTGTAAAATTTGTTTGGACGGAAAAGTGCAAAAAGAGTTTTAAGGAATTGAAGAATAAGCTTAGTGTGGCACCTGTGTTGTCATTACCAGATAATACAAGAAACTTTGTGGTGTATAGCGATGCCTCACATAAAGGATTAGGTTGTGTTTTTATGCAAAACGATAAAGTCATTGCGTATGCATCAAGGTAATTGAAGGACTACGAGAAAGGGTATCCGACTCATGATTTAGAGTTAGCTGCGGTGGTATTTGATCTGAAGATATGGAGACACTATCTCTATGGAGAGAAATGTGAGATATACACAGACCATAAGAGTCTAAAGTATATTTTCACACAGAAAGACCTGAACATGCGTCAAAGGAGATGTATGGAGTTAATAAAAGATTACGATTGTGAGATCTTTTATCATCCAGGCAAAGCAAATATTGTTGCAGATGCTTTGAGTAGGAAAAATTAGAAAAAGTTGATGTTGTTAACCACTCAGGAGGAGCTTATTTCAGTAATGACAAAGTTAGAGTTAGAAATAAAATTTTTAAAAGATTCCTATGAACGACTATTCCAGATAGAAGCTAGTCCAACTTTGGTGGACAAGGTAAAGAATGCTCAACTACAAGATGAAGAATGTTGAAAAATCAAGGCAAAAGTGGTTGGAGGTAGTGAAGTGAAATACAAGATCGATACCGAAGGACTACAAAGATTCGAGGGAAGAATTTGTGTTCTAGTAGTATTAGATATTAAAGACGAAATCTTAATCGCAACTCATAACTCAAGATACTTGATTCTTCCGGGAAGTACGAAGATGTATCAAGATTTAAGACAACATTTTTTGGTGGACAAACATGAAAAGAGATGTTGCAGAATGTGTCGCGAAATGCTTAGCATGTCAAAGAGTCAAAGCCGAGCATCAGAGCCCAAGCGGATTACTCCAACCGTTGGGAATATAGGAATAGAAGTGGGAACATATTATAATGGATTTTGTGGTAGGTCTTCCAACTACTCCGAGAGGATACGATGCGATTTGGGAGATAGTGGATAGGCTGACGAAATTAGAACACTTTTTGCCAATAAAGATTATATTCAATCTGGATCAGTTGGCAAAGTTGTACGTCAAGGAGATCGTTTCGAGACATGGATATCCAGTGTCAATTGTGTCAGATAGTGATCTGCGATTCACGTCAAACTTCTGGAAGAGACTACAAGAATGCATGGGAACACAGTTGAGAATGAGTACGGCGTACCATCCGCAAACAGACGACCAAAGAGAACGAACATTCCAGACGTTGGAAGATATGCTCAGAGCATGCATCATGGATTTCAAAGAGAGCTGGGATGAACATTTACCATTGACAGAATTTGCCTAGAAAAACGGTTACCACGCAAGCATCAGCATGCCGCCTTATGAAGCATTGTACGGTAGAAAGTGCAAAACTCCACTGTGCTTGATGAAGTCGATGAACGTCAACTGTTAGGACCAGAACTAGTACAACAGTCTGCTAAGATTGTCAAACTCATCAGGACAAGATTGGTAGCTGATCAAGATAGACAGAAGAAGTATGCTGATCAACACAGACAAGATCACGAATTTGACGTAGGAAATTTTATTTTTCTGAAAGTTTCTCCTTGGAAGGGAAAGATTCATTTTGGAAAGAAAGGAAAGCTAAGTCCAAGGTTTATTGGACCCTTCGAGGTACTACGAAGAGTGGGAGAAGTAGCTTATGAGGTAGCTTTACCTCCAGAATTAGAACATGTTCATAACGTTTTTCATGTATCGGTGTTGTGACCGTATAAACCCGATAACAAATATGTGATTGAGTATGAACCGTTGCAGTTCAGTAAAGATTTGTCTTATGAAGAGGTTCCTATCCAGATAGTCGACAGGAAAGAACAAGTGCTTAGGAATAAGGTGATACCTTCTGTGAATGTGATATAGAGAAACCACAATGTCGAAGAGGCTACGTGGGAACTCGAAGATGAAATGATGAAGAACTACCCTGTGCTATTTGTTTAATCTGTGTCTTCGATTTTGGGGACAGAATCCTTATAAGAAGGGAAGAATGTGACGAATGAAAAGTTTGAGTTGTGATTCTGGGGATAGAATCCTTGTAAGGAGGTAAGAATGTAACAATCCAAGATTTTATTTGTAATTTAAAATATTTATTAAGTTAAATAAATATTTTATTGATGTAGTTGTTGTTTGTGGATAATTATGAATTAAATTTATTAAATAATACTCTAATTTAATTTAATAGTTAGAGAGTTGTTAGAGATAACATGAAATGCTACATTGCTGTTTTAATTTAATAATTTAAAATGGTATGTTAATTAAGATTATAATTTTGTGATAATTGGATTAAGTGAAAAATTTATTTTGTATGTTTATTGGATATGGAAATCCAAAGAAATAATATGGGACTATAAACTATAGTATAAATGATTTATTAAAATAAATTAAAGTAGTCTTAAATAGATTTACCCAAACAAGACTTAAAGACATTAAGTCTTTATTCTTTATAAAGTGTTTTACCAAACATAGCCTTATGGCTTTTGAATTTTGAATTTGAATTATAATAAATAAAATAAATAAAATATATTTTATAACTGATAACTCACGTTTAAGTTTTTGTGATTGATATAATTAAGTATGCGTATTATGGCTGTCAATTTATATTTTTACGCATAAGTGTTAGTTGGCTTATACTGATACTAAGAAGAAGAGAGAAGGGAGTATACAGGAAAGAAAATAGAGAGAGTTTGTAGAAAGAATAGAGAGAGTTTGAGAGAAAAGTTCTGTGGTTCCAAAATAATTTCTGTGTTTTAGCAAGGATTGTTCAAACAAGAGAAGGTATACTTTCATAACCTTAATATTATATATATGAATGTTCTGTATTCACAAGTGTTACGTTTTATGTGAATTCAAGTTGGATGAATTGTTGTTGTATAAAGTGTTAATTGTATTTATATGTATTTGTGATGCTAGAAGTAGCATCTAGACAAGATTTTGAGTACTAATCACGTTCAAAAAGAAAGAAAAATTATTTACAGTGCATGTTTATATATATGGCTTGTGAAAGTACCAAATTTGGTGGTTAATTTGTAAACTAATCTGTAAATTAAGCCTTGAATGTGTTAATTCAGTAAGTAACGAAGAAAGCGTAGTTTGAATGAGTTAATTTGGTGTCGAATTGTGATCTCAGTGTTAATTTTTGTCAAGGGTGTCAAAAATGGAGCTTTTGGTATAAAACATGGAATTCAAAGGTTTTTAACTTGATGTTTATGTTATTTATATGGGTAAAAATATGTTAGAGACCTTAAGTTATGTTTTTGTGAAGTTTATGTAAATTATACGTGTTAAATTGGTTGCTAGAAAGTAAGTTGTAAGTCAAATTAGCTTTGTTTGTGTTCTTTGCGAAAATTGGTTGCTTGGAACTGTAATTCGGCGCCGCAGCGCCAGTTCTCGTGCTGCAGCTCCAGGTCTCACGCCACAACGCCTATTACAGGCCTGTGTCTCTCGCCGCAGCACCAGCGTCGCGTTGCAGCGCCGCGTCGCAGCGCCTTTCCCAGTACAAATTGGGGCGCCGATTAGTAGTGTTGGATAGAAAGCTTATTTTAATTATACAATTATGCAATTTTTGATAAAGAGTATGTTATGACTATTAAAATGTGATTTTTGTTAATTGTGGTGTTATAGTACCAAGTGTGAGAACATTATTAACAATTAAGGAGTTATGTTATTGCATTAATAGTGTGACTTGACTATATGATTAAAACCAATCCATACACGAAATAGATACTCAATTGTGTACGAAGTACATGCAGTAACTAATTATTTCATGATGACATGTATATAGGGTATTGAGAATCGAGTTATTACGATTTAGCTTACACGCAAGGCATGTTTCCAAACTCTAACCACTATTTGAGTTTGTTCTATTTACCTTTATATTGACCAAGTAATTACTAATCTTATTTATACAACTTAATTATACTCACGCAAGCTCTTTAACCTAACTCTTACTTTGAGAAGGTTTCCTACTTTTAACTTGTTTCTTAGTATGCAAGCTTCTAAATTCTGATACACTTATGTTGAACAAGTTTTATCGTTCAACTTGCTATTTATTATGTATGCTCAATAACTCAATTCTGTTACTAAAAAAATTCTAGCCTTAGCTTAATATTGTTCAAGCAAGGTATGTTACGTTATTCAATGCTTATGCTTTTAGTTCATTTCTAAAGCATGACCTTAATATACAATGTTGATTCATTTATGACTTATTCCATAGCATATTGTTATTACATTTTTATTCAACTAATCCTTAGTTGATGTTCGTTAAACTCTAAATTACCTTGAAACTTATCCAAACCGAACTTACTTTGGTGCAGATGTGACGCCCCCAGAATAGGTATACAACACCCATTCTGAGTCGCCAAATACATGGTACAGAAAGCAAACTACAACTTCAATAATACAATTGTCGTGTAAAATACGACAACACATACTGTGAGTTTAAATACAAATATTGTCTTCTAGACAATATCCACACTCAAATAAATCCTCATTACAATTATTCAAACACTATTTTACAGAAATAGTGAGGACTGCTAATACATCTTTCTAGAACCATCACTCCATACCCCGACTAGATCCTGCTATGTTCTCACCTCCTGAGAAGAAAAATGGAACAAAAAGGAAAAGGGTGAGCTCAACTAGCCCAGTAAAGAATATTATGACTAAGATAATATACAACAAATTATCGTTAGTCTTCAACAGGGAAAAATCTGATAAAATATAATCGACAACAAGTTTTAGATCAACAACTGCAGCGGAAACAGCAAACCATTAGAAGAGTCAAGTAGAGAAAGAATTCTACTATCTTCTAAGATTTAAAAGTCCATCATCAATATTTTATCCCTGTAACATCAATTAATAATCATCTTTAACCAAATATTCATCTTTGCACTACAGGCCAAAGATATTCATTTGTATCATCAGTCGGTCATGTTCATCTCAACACCTGTTCATCTTTGCACTACAGGCCAAAGATATTCATCAAGTAATTATACATCTTTGCACTACAGGCCAAAGATATTCAGTAATATCATCATTTAGGACTGAGGATGATGAAAAATATCTTAAAGAGAACGAATCCAATGAGACAGAAGGACAAATAGTAGGGATTCGTATAACAGTTTATCCAAGATCAATAATACTTCATAATAATCAATTGTGAAGCAGAATTCAAAAATAAAGATCAAAACATGGATACAATCAAAGATAGTAACCATAATAGACATCTTGGACAAAAAGGGAAAATTTTATTTTTCGGTGAATAGTGCCGTATTCGTGAATAGTGCCGTATACGTGAATAGTAACCCCCGACACAAAAAGTTCCAAATTTGATAAAAACTCATATCAATATTTCAGCATAATGATATTGAAGAAAATAATATCATTAAGAAGAAAATAATATCCCTTACCTCAAAATATCAGTACTTCTGGTCGGAATACCGGTATAAGGCTGAAAGAAACTTGCTCTGATGAATAGAAACTCTCAAAGTATCTAAATACTCACAAAATACACTCAATAATCTAGAGAGAGAAAGAGAGAAAACTTGTTTCTGGTGTGATTTTCAATTCTAACTTAGCCCTCTATTTATAGGAAAATTTTGGTAGGTTTGACCTGCAACCTGATGGCTTTACCTGCTACTATTCCCACCCACCACATTTGAAATATAATTCAGCACATTTCTTCACCAACCACAAGTGGGGCCCACCAATTCTAGAATTTTCCATCAAAATGATAAACTCCGAAAATTCAACAATTTCTGAACCAGTCATCTTGTAAAATTCATAATAAATCATACGTTCATTTTTAACGGTTCAAAATTTGTGGACATATACTCAACTTATATATGTATAACATATCCAAAAATTACCACGATCCAACGGTCGGATTAAAAATTATAACCCCCGCAAACTATCTCAAAAACCCTGATTTTTAATACCTCCATTCCGACAAAAATACTGATAAAAACCTCAACATTAACTCCTTCATTTTTAACCACAAAAATATATCCCTCATTTATATCCACATAAAATAAATATTTCCTTATCATATGAATCAATAATTAATTATTCACAAATAATATTACAGAATCACATTTATGACAACCAGGCCGTTCCCAGGAAAGAGGGGGCTTTCCAATAAGGATTTCTCCTTACTGGCGCGCAATTAGATGACCAAACCTCTCCTTAGACAGAACTTTCTAGACATTGCCAATAATGTTATCTAATAATATTATTCAAATAATATGAATTATTGATCTGATAAATGAAAATACTGTGCAGCAACAATTATTGAAACAACAATAATATAAAATATCAACGCAGCAATTATTGAATCAATAAAATAAAATAAAATATTGAATAATAACTACTGTAACAATTATTGAGTAGTGCCTTCTTACGTAAGAATCAATAATTGGTGCAATACCGTGTGCTACTGTATTTTAACCACCGGGTATTCCAACAGTATTAACGGTAACAACTACGCCGTTATTTATAAACAACTTATACTTGTCGTTTTCTTCATCCAATCGCTTTCCGTTATGGGGCCCACACAAGGCTGCGTCGTCGTACGAATATTCCCCGACAGCAAGAATATTCCACGACCAACCGAATATTCACCGACCAAAAATAAATATTTTATAACCACTTGCTTATTTTGCAAAATTTGCACATTTCACCCATAACCAAAGTATTATATCAAATTAACCCCTTATTATTCACAATAATATTTAGAGAAAATTTGATTTTATTCATTAATAAGTTGGGGTCTTACAACCTCCCCTCCTTATGAAATTTCGTCCTCGAAATTGACGTACGTACCTGATGTTTCAAAAAGGTGAGGATACCTCGCTTTCATTTCTGATTCCAACTCCCAGGTCATTTCTTCAATAGCATGGTTTCTCCACAAAACCTTAACTTGTGGTATAACCTTCGTGCGTAGGACATGCTCTTTCCTATCCAAGATCTTAACAGGTACCTCCTCGTACGTTAAATCTTCAGCTATCTCGTCTGGTTCTAACTCAATAATGTGGTTCGGGTCTTTAACATATTTACGAAGCATAGATATGTGAAAAACATTATGAACACGAGACATGCTTGGAGGTAATGCGAGTCTATATGCCACATTTCCTATTCGCTCAAGAATCTCAAATGGACCAACAAATCTTGGATTGAGCTTTCCTCTCTTCCCAAATCTTGTAACTCCCTTCCATGGTGCAACACGTAACAATACATGATCCCCAATATTAAATTCCACGTCCTTCCGATGAAGATCCGCATAACTCTTTTGTCGATCCTGTGCCGTTTGTATACGTTGTCGAATCGTTTGGATCTTCTCTGTAGTAATGCGTACCAATTCTGGTCCCAACAATGTTGCTTCACCCACCTCGTCCCAGCATACTGGAGAACGACATTTTCTTCCATACAACGCCTCAAATGGAGCCATACCTATGCTCGCCTGATAACTGTTGTTGTAGGAGAATTCCACCAATGGTAGGTACTTATCCCAACTCCCTTTGAGATCTAAGACACAAAGTCTTAATAGATCTTCAAGAGTTTGAATAGTCCTCTCTGATTGTCCGTCCGTTTGAGGATGGTATGCTGAACTGAATCGTAAATCCGTGCCCATAGCTTTCTGCAAGCTAACCCAAAATCGTGAAGTGAATCTTGGGTCACGATCCGAAACTATGGATACTGGCATGCCATGCAATCTCACAATCTCGTTCACGTACATACTAGCAAGACGTTCAAGGGAATAAGTCTCACGTATCGGCAAGAAATGAGCGGACTTGGTTAATCTATCAACAATAACCCAAATCGCATCTATGCCTTGAGAAACCTTGGGAAGACCTGTAACAAAATCCATAGTAATGTGTTCCCACTTCCATTTCGGAATCTCAAGTGGTTGCAATGGACCCTTTGGTACTTGATGCTCCGCTTTTACACGTTGACAAGTTAAACATCTCGAGATAAACTCCGCGATCTCTCTTTTCATATTGCTCCACCAAAATGTATGTCGAAGATCGTGATACATTTTGGTACTCCCAGGATGGATTGCAAACGGTGTGTTGTGTGCCTCCATCATTATTCTATGCTTCAAGTCAAAATCGTTAGGAACACAAAGTCTGGAGTTGACTCGAAGTATTCCTTCTTCATCGATTCTTGCTTCTGGAATAGCACCTTCTTGCACTTTCTTCTTCATACGCATCAGCTCTATATCCGTAGCTTGAGCAGCTTTAACTTTATCGATTAAAGTCGGTTCTACTCGTATATTTGATATCATCATGTGGGTACTTGGAGCCTTCATCTCTATCTCCATCCTTTGCAAGTCATACAAAATGGGCCTTTGTGTTAAAAACATTGCACTCGTACCCGCATATGATCTTCTACTCAATGCGTCAGCTACTACGTTTGCTTTTCCAGGATGGTATTGGATGGTATGATCGTAATCTTTCAACAGCTCAAGCCAACGTCGTTGCCGCATGTTGAGTTCCTTTTGGGTGAAGAAATATTTGAGGCTTTTATGATCTGTATAGATCTCCACTTTCTCCCCATACAGGTAGTGTCTCCAGATCTTCAACGCAAAAACGACTGCTGCCAACTCCAAATCATGAGTAGGATAATTCCTCTCATATTCTTTGAGTTGTCGTGAGGCATAGGCTATGACTTTCCCATGTTGCATGAGAACACATCCTAACCCTTTGCCTGAAGCATCGCTGTAGATAACAAATCCATCCGAACCAGATGGTATTGTCAGAACAGGTGCCGAAATGAGTCTCCTCTTGAGTTCTTGGAAACTCTTCTCGCATTCCTCACTCCATACGAATTTTGTATCTTTCCGAGTCAGCTGAGTTAACGGAGTAGCGATTCGAGAAAATCCTTCCACAAATCTCCGATAATAACCAGCTAAGCCCAGAAAGCTACGTACTTCGGTTACCGACTTCGGTTGCTCCCAACTTTGTATGGCTTCAATCTTCGCCGGGTCGACAGATACTCCATGTTTTGACACCACGTGCCCAAGGAATGCTACTTCCTCAAGCCAGAACTCGCATTTCTTCAGTTTGGCATATAGCTTGTTTTCACGAAGCCTTTGCAGTACCAGCTTCAAATGGCGCTCATGATCTTCACGGCTTTTGGAATAGATGAGGATGTCATCAATAAAGACAACAACGAACTGATCCAAATATTCTTTGAATACACGGTTCATCATATCCATGAAGGCAGCAGGAGCATTAGTCAATCCAAAAGACATTACTAAGAATTCATAATGCCCGTACCGAGTTCTGAAGGCAGTCTTTGGAATATCCTCAGTTTTAATCTTCAGCTGATGATATCCAGAACGAAGATCGATCTTTGAAAAGAATTGTGCTCCTTGCAACTGGTCAAACAGGTCATCAATGCGAGGTAGCGGATACCTATTCTTGATGGTGACATGGTTCAATTCTCGATAGTCAATACAAAGTCGCATACTCCCGTCTTTCTTCTTTACGAATAAAACAGGAGCACCCCAAGGAGACGTACTAGGACGAATAAAACCGATGTCCAACAACTCCTGTAGTTGGACTTTTAACTCCTGAAGTTCAATAGGAGCCATTCGATATGGGGTTTTAGAAATGGGCTTTGTACCGGGTTCAAGGTCAATAAAGAATTCAATTTCTCGTTCCGGGGGTAGACCGGGAAGTTCTTCAGGAAATACATCGGAAAATTCTCTAACAATAGAAATATTATTCAAATCTGACTTGTCTTTGTTCAAATCCATAACATGGGCTAAGAAAGCTTGACATCCGTTTTTCAATAAACGAATAGCTTTGTGGCTTGATATGACAGTGACTGATTTTAGTGGTTTAGTAGTTTGAATTCGTATGACAGGTTGGTTAGGAATATGAAAACTAACAACCTTACGAAAACAATCAATTTTAGCATGATGAGTGGTTAACCAATCAATTCCTAAAATCACATCAAAAGCAAGTATCTTTAAAGAGATAAGATCAACAGGTAATGTGATAGTGCCAACTTGGATCATGCAAGATTTATAAACTGTAGATGTAACGAAGGTTTCACCCAACGGAGTTTCAACAGATAAGTTAAAGTCCAATTTCTCCGGAGTCAAGTTTAAACGTTGAGCACAAGCAGGAGAGATAAAAGAATGGGTAGAACCGGTATCTAGTAAAGTATAAACTTCGCAAGAATTCAAGATTAGCTTACCCGTGATCACCTCGTTCGGGTTTCTCGCGTTTTGGCCAGTTACGACAAACGCTCTTCCAGGAACCGCTGATTTCGCCTTATCCGGGACAGCCCTTGGAGTCACCACTCCCGCTGAACTTGGTTTTCGCTACAGTACAATCTCGAGCGATATGGCCTTCCTTCCCACAGTTGTAACACACCTTGGATTGTTGTGGACAGTTTGGGCTGATATGTCCCTCTTTCCCGCATTTGTAACATCTAACTGGCGGTCGTTCTCCTCCCCTAAAATTTGTTGTTGGTGCTGGTGCTGGTGCTGATGTCTTCCCGTCATTGTTGAATCTCCTCTTTCTGAAATTTCCACTTGACTCACCTCTCCTATTATCATGGCCACGATGACCACCCGAGTGGTTACCGCCTTTGTTCGTATTTTTCCCTCCTCGTTGGTTTTCATCGCTCTGATGATTGCTGTCACCGGTATGACCCTGGTTGTGGTCCCTCGGTTGAGTATACTCATTATCTCTCTCTAATAATTGGGCCCTGTTGACAACATCTGAATATAGAGAAAATTTATGAGAGATAAGGTATTGACGAATCTCAGGTTTTAAACCTCTCAGAAACATCCTTGTCATTCGTTCCTCATTTTCGACCAAATGAGGTGCAAACCTGGATAACTCTGCAAACTTCGCCTCGTACTGGGACACCGTCATGTTGTTTTGTTCCAGTCTAATAAACTCAACCTCCTTCATATGACGAATACTTTCAGGAAAGTACTTGTCATTGAACAGTTTTTGAAATGTTTCCCAGGACATGTTGAGTGCGTCAGGCTGGGTACGCTTCACAGACTCCCACCAGTAGTCTGCCTCACCGCGGAACATAAATGTGGCGAATGGAACCTTCTGTTCCTCCGTGCATCCCAAGACATCAAATATCTTGGTAATTTGCTTGACCCACGTTTCCGCCATGATCGGATCCGGCTTTCCCTTAAATTCTGGTGGTCCCAATTCTTTGAACTGCTTAGCTGTGACAAACCGCGCGTTGTTATCATTTCCACCCGTATTCTGCACACGAGTCTCCCTCGTCTGATTTTGCATGAACTGCAAAAAGCTCCTAAACATTCCATCATTCATCGTTTGCTCGGTAACGTTGTTTACAGGAGGAATATTGCCTTCCTGTTGCACGTTCCCCTGGGTAGTGATCAAAGGTGTCTCCACGGTCTGATTTACTCCATTATTAACGTTCTCAGCTGCCATTCTTAAATACTGCCATAAAACAAGGGTTAATAGTCATGTCATATATTATCCCTATACTCTGACCGACCAAATAAACACCAAATAAACTTAGTCAGGTCATACTAGCGAAGGAATTCCCCGTCTCTCCCCTCCTAGTTCTTGTCTCACATCTCAGCCAGGGATCATATCCCTAAGCTCTGATACCAACTGTGACGCCCCCAGAATAGGTATACAACACCCATTCTGAGTCGCCAAATACATGGTACAGAAAGCAAACTACAACTTCAATAATACAATTGTCGTGCAAAATACGACAACACATACTGTGAGTTTAAATACAAATATTGTCTTCTAGACAATATCCACACTCAAATAAATCCTCATTACAATTATTCAAACACTATTTTACAGAAATAGTGAGGACTGCTAATACATCTTTCTAGAACCATCACTCCATACCCCGACTAGATCCTGCTATGTTCTCACCTCCTGAGAAGAAAAATGGAACAAAAAGGAAAAGGGTGAGCTCAACTAGCCCAGTAAAGAATATTATGACTAAGATAATATACAACAAATTATCGTTAGTCTTCAACAGGGAAAAATCTGATAAAATATAATCGACAACAAGTTTTAGATCAACAACTGCAGCGGAAACAGCAAACCATTAGAAGAGTCAAGTAGAGAAAGAATTCTACTATCTTCTAAGATTTAAAAGTCCATCATCAATATTTTATCCCTGTAACATCAATTAATAATCATCTTTAACCAAATATTCATCTTTGCACTACAGGCCAAAGATATTCATTTGTATCATCAGTCGGTCATGTTCATCTCAACACCTGTTCATCTTTGCACTACAGGCCAAAGATATTCATCAAGTAATTATACATCTTTGCACTACAGGCCAAAGATATTCAGTAATATCATCATTTAGGACTGAGGATGATGAAAAATATCTTAAAGAGAACGAATCCAATGAGACAGAAGGACAAATAGTAGGGATTCGTATAACAGTTTATCCAAGATCAATAATACTTCATAATAATCAATTGTGAAGCAGAATTCAAAAATAAAGATCAAAACATGGATACAATCAAAGATAGTAACCATAATAGACATCTTGGACAAAAAGGAAAAATTTTATTTTTCGGTGAATAGTGCCGTATTCGTGAATAGTGCCGTATACGTGAATAGTGCCGTATACGTGAATAGTAACCCCGACACAAAAAGTTCCAAATTTGATAAAAACTCATATCAATATTTCAGCATAATGATATTGAAGAAAATAATATCATTAAGAAGAAAATAATATCCCTTACCTCAAAATATCAGTACTTCTGGTCGGAATACCGGTATAAGGCTGAAAGAAACTTGCTCTGATGAATAGAAACTCTCAAAGTATCTAAATACTCACAAAATACACTCAATAATCTAGAGAGAGAAAGAGAGAAAACTTGTTTCTGGTGTGATTTTCAATTCTAACTTAGCCCTCTATTTATAGGAAAATTTTGGTAGGTTTGACCTGCAACCTGATGGCTTTACCTGCTACTATTCCCACCTACCACATTTGAAATATAATTCAGCACATTTCTTCACCAACCACAAGTGGGGCCCACCAATTCTAGAATTTTCCATCAAAATGATAAACTCCGAAAATTCAACAATTTCTGAACCAGTCATCTTGTAAAATTCATAATAAATCATACGTTCATTTTTAACGGTTCAAAATTTGTGGACATATACTCAACTTATATATGTATAACATATCCAAAAATTACCACGATCCAACGGTCGGATTAAAAATTATAACCCCCGCAAAATATCTCAAAAACCCTGATTTTTAATACCTCCATTCCGACAAAAATACTGACAAAAACCTCAACATTAACTCCTTCATTTTTAACCACAAAAATATATCCCTCATTTATATCCACATAAAATAAATATTTCCTTATCATATGAATCAATAATTAATTATTCACAAATAATATTACAGAATCACATTTATGACAACCAGGCCGTTCCCAGGAAAGAGGGGGCTTTCCAATAAGGATTTCTCCTTACTGGCGCGCAATTAGATGACCAAACCTCTCCTTAGACAGAACTTTCTAGACATTGCCAATAATGTTATCTAATAATATTATTCAAATAATATGAATTATTGATCTGATAAATGAAAATACTGTGCAGCAACAATTATTGAAACAACAATAATATAAAATATCAACGCAGCAATTATTGAATCAATAAAATAAAATAAAATATTGAATAATAACTACTGTAACAATTATTGAGTAGTGCCTTCTTACGTAAGAATCAATAATTGGTGCAATACCGTGTGCTACTGTATTTTAACCACCGGGTATTCCAACAGTATTAACGGTAACAACTACGCCGTTATTTATAAACAACTTATACTTGTCGTTTTCTTCATCCAATCGCTTTCCGTTATGGGGCCCACACAAGGCTGCGTCGTCGTACGAATATTCCCCGACAGCAAGAATATTCCACGACCAACCGAATATTCACTGACCAAAAATAAATATTTTATAACCACTTGCTTATTTTGCAAAATTTGCACATTTCACCCATAACCAAAGTATTATATCAAATTAACCCCTTATTATTCACAATAATATTTAGAGAAAATTTGATTTTATTCATTAATAAGTTGGGGTCTTACAGCAGACTTGTATTCTAAATAATGAGATGAACAACCCTATTACAGGAGATAATTTACGCAAAGCATTTAGATGTTTATGCACAATACGTTGTACGAAGGGTTGATCCCCCTAAGTACGAGAAGTCCCTACAGTCTTATGACTGTTTAGGTTTAAGTTGAAAGAACACTTATAACTTTGGACATATTTCGTGGTCTTGTGACCCTCAGATACATATATTTCAAATTATTTTCCTAATTATCATTGATAGAGAATATTATTTAGTTCTATTGAGCCTATTCATTTGACAGTTGTTGTGATATTTTTATTCATTATCACTTCAAGTGGGTAATTGTTTGTTCACTCTTGCCTATATAACCGTTATAGCTAAGGTTGAGAAGGTCGATGAACCTACCACTAGTAATGGAAAAGGAAAGATGAACAAGTGTTGAAGACTTGTAAATCTGTTAATTTCTATATTGTCAGACTTTGTTTTAATTGTTGAGATGTAATTATTTAATTTTCTGCACTTGATGTTTGTATTTAACGGTTAGACAACCTGGGATATTTTATTGGACTTATTGATGTAATCCTTTAATGGGAAGGTTTATTGTTAAATTTAATTATATTTGGGTAGTTAGAAATGAATGTTTAGACAGTGAACACCAAATCTTGTTGGAATGAAGTACCCAGATTTGGGGGTGTCACACATCTCCTCTGACGCATGTTCAAATCGCGACTCCGCTGACGAATTTGACTAGGAAATTGGTGAAGTTTGTTTGGACGGAGAAGTGTGAGGAAGATTTCCAAGAGATGAAGAGAAGCTAAAGTACGACACATGTGTTCTCTTTCGGATAGAACAGGAAATTTTGTAGTGTATAGTGATGCATCTCATAAGGGACTAGGATGTGTGCTTATGCAGAATTGGAAGGTTATTGCGTATACATCACACCAATTGAAGGATTATGACAAGGGGTATCGTACCCGTGATTTAGAACTAGCTGCAGTAGTTTTTGCTTTGACGATATCGTGACATCCCCAAATTCCGGTACTTCATTACCTCAAGATTTGGTGTTCACTTAATCAAATATTCACATCTAACTACCCAATCATAATAAAAGTGAATAATAAAACCTGCCCATACAGGATTACATTAATAAAAATCTCCCAAGTTATCTAACCTTTAACATCATATATGTACAGAAATAAAATTATTACATCACATCATTAATTTAAAAGTCTATCATCATAACATTAAATGAAATTACAAGTCTTCATCACTTGTACATTTTTTTCTCTACTTTGCTACTTGAAGGCTCATCGACCTTCTCAACTTTAGCTATAATAATTATTTTTATACAAGAGTGAGCAAAACAAATGCTCACTAGATATAATAATGAATCAACAAGATAATTATAACTGCCAATGAATAAGCTCATTAACACTGAATAGTACTCTGTCAATAATAACCAAAGACTGGAATCAAAATATGGAATATATATATATATATATATATATATATATATATATATATATATATATATATATATTTATGATGGTCATACGACCACGAACTATGTCCACAGTTGTAAGTAATCTTTCAACTTCAACTTTAACAGTCATAAGACTATAAGGACTCCTCGTACTTAGGGGGATCAGCCCCTCGTACAATGTATTGTGCACAAATATTTAAACGCTAAGCGTAAATTATCCCCTAATAAATAGGGCTGTTCATCTCAATATTTAGAGTACAAGTCCGCACCAAAGAAAGTTTAGTTTGGATACATTTCAAGGGTAATTTAGAATTCAACGGCCATCAACTAAGGATTAGTTGAATACAATATTAATAGCATCATGCTATGGAGTAATCATAACTGAATCGACATTTTAGACTAAGATCATGCTTTAGGAATAACTAACAAGATAAACATCGAATGATCATAACGTACCTTGCTTGAACAATATTAAGCCAAGGTTATTTATAAATTAATTACTAAACATGCATAACAAATAGTACTTTAATTGATAAAACTGGATCAACATAAGTGTATTAGAATATATAAATTTGTATGCTAGATAACAAGTTAAAGACAAGAATAGCTTGTTCAATTAGCAGAATAAGATCTAGATTTAGAAATCATAAACAAACTAGATATAAGAACTTGCTCAATAGTAAGAATAAACTTGCACAATGAACTATCTCAACGAAAGTGTAGAGTTAGAAAATTTGCTCAATTGTAAAAGTAGAATTAAAGAACTTGCTCAATGTAAAAAGATAAGTTTAGAAACTTGCCTCGAGCGTAAGCTATAATATTAACTCACGTTCACCTACATATAGGTTTAGAACCATCATCTATTAGATATACTAACATTCACGTTCTAGCATAACACGCATTTCTAGTTAGACTTATTATTTTAGCACAAGTCTTACTTTCCTGAACTACAAAAGTTTCAGGGTAACACCATCATCATATCCCATAGGTTACATAACATTTGGGATTTACACATTGCTTAACCTTTAGTATTTTCATAACAGACACATTTCCTACGATGTTCTACTAAGATACTCCGTAGCCTTTCGACGCTTTTCTTCCATAACCTGGAACATTGTTCGGCGATCTAACACGTACGATTGATCGCGGTGTTGAATACATTATTCATCTCCTCCATCTTCATCCTCTTTGCTTGTGCGTCTCTTGATGCTATTCCGGCTCGTTGAAAAGCTTCTTCATACACACCCTCAGCTCTTGCCCTCTTAGTAGACTCTTCTCTCAGCTTGTTCTTCAGTTTTGCGATCTCCGCTGTCATTTGCTCGTTCTTATCTTCAGTGTGAACCAGCTTCTCTTCAACATTATTCAAACATTCCTCTCGATCTAGGATCTCATCGTCCTTCTGTGCCATCGAGGTCTGTTGCTCAACTACTATCTCCTGCAAGTCCTCGACGGTATCCTGAAGTTTCACATTGCGGTCGTAGACTTCATCGTACATACGGCCAACTATCGTGTTGAGTGGAATCTCTTCCTCCTCGTCCTCGTCATCCTCATTCACCTGTGGCAGCTCAACTGGATCCTCCTCATCCGTCTCTACATCATCATCCTCCTTTTCAACCACTGTGACCAACGGGGCTGACTCCCGTGATAGTAGTTATTCCCAAACCATCTGAATGTCGCGAGGCTCCTCCACTATAGGCATCTGAGGTCCCTCCTCCCTAGCCTGACTGGATTCTCTGACATTAGTCATCCTGACAACAAAAGTTTTAAGTTTTAGTTACTAATCATTACTACTCGACATTCACGAGCACATAAATTTTAATCACATAAGCACATAAGTATTTTTATTACTTCTTCCTTAAAACTCGATAAGAGTTTATCATCACTATCTTTTCAAAGGTTACTTCCTAAGGCTTTTCCCCACCTAAGGTTCATAACCTAAAGCTTTAATACCAACTTGTGACACCCCCAAATCCTGGTACTTCATTACCTCAAAATTTGGTGTTCACTTAATCAAACATTCACATCTAACTACCCAATCATAATAAAATTGAATAATAAATCCTACCCATACAGGATTACATTAATAAAAATCTCCCAGGTTATCTAACCTTTAACATCATATAAGTGCGGAAATAAAATTATTACATCACATCATTAATTTAAAAGTCTATCATCATAACATTAAATGAAATTACAAGTCTTCATCACTTGTACATTTTTCCCTTTCCTTTGCTATTTGAAGGCTCATCGACCTTCTCAACTGTAGCTGCAATAATTATTTTTATGCAAGAGTGAGCAAAACAAATCCTCACTAGATATAACAATGAATCAACAAGATAATGATAACTGCCAATAAATAAGCTCATTAAAACTGAATAGTACTCTGTCAATAATAACCAAAGACTGGAATCAAAATATGGAATATATATATATATATATATATATATATATATATATATATATATATATATATATATATATATATATATATATATATCTGAGGGTCATAAGACCACGAACTATGTCCACAGTTGTAAGTAATCTTTCAACTTCAACTTTAACAGTCATAAGACTATAAGGACTCCTCGTACTTAGGGGGATCAGCCCCTCGTACAATGTATTGTGCACAAATATTTAAACGCTAAGCGTAAATTATCCCCTAATAAATAGGGTTGTTCAATTCAGTATTTAGAGTACAAGTCTGCACCAAAGAAAGTTTGGTTTGGATACATTTTAAGGGTAATTTAGAATTCAATGGTCATCAACTAAGGATTAGTTAAATACAATATTGATAACGTCATGCTATGGAGTAATCATAACTGAATCGACATTTTAGACTAAGATCATGCTTTAGGAATAACTAACAGCATAAACATTGAATGATCATAACGTACCTTGCTTGAACAATATTAAGCCAAGGTTATTTATAAATTGATTACTAAACATCCATAACAAATAGTACTTTAATCGATAAAACTGGATCAACATAAGTGTATTAGAATAAATAAATTTGCATGCTAGATAACAAGTTAAAGACAAGAATAACTTGTTCAATTAGCAGAGTAAGATCTAGATTTAGAAATCATAAACAAACTAGATATAAGAACTTGCTCAATAGTAAGAATAAACTTGCATAATGAACTATCTCAATGAAAGTGTAGAGTTAGAAAACTTGCTCAATTGTAAAAGTAGAATTAAAGATCTTGCTCAATGTAAAAAGATAAGTTTAGAAATTTGCCTCGAGCGTAAGCTATAATATTAACTCACGTTCACCTACATATAGGTTTAGAACCATCATCTATTAGATATACTAACATTCACGTTCTAGCATAACACGTATTTCTAGTTAGACTTATTATCCTAGCACAAGTCTTAAGCTACCATGCAAATATCAGAAACTACAAGCGTTCATCACTTACTAATCACTTTTACCACTTTGAATTTACAATCCACCTAACATGACTCCGTTTAACCTTATTGTTACATTATTCTCACATTAACCTAACATTAAGCTAAGTTACATTGAACGTTCAAAGTCTGCAGAATTAGCAGACTTCACTGTCTGAAACTGGGCACTGGCGAAGCCGCGCCAGTTTTATACTGGATTGCAGCGCGCCCGCGCCAAGAGACTGCGCGATCGCGCTACGTACACACTCCAGTTTCTGCAGAACATGGCTACGGTAGTTTTCTTAAGCCAACTAACACGAATTTCACCCACTAATTAGTAATATTAACCCGTAAAATAAATATACAATATCATAAACATGTTTGTTGACATAATCCATCAATTAGAACAATTTAACAATAACTAAAACTATTTTAATTTCTCAAAATTCATATTTTTATACAAAAACTCCATTTTTTGACATCTCTTGCAAAAATCATCACTTTAATCTCTATACTTGGCCAAATTGATTCGTTTAAATTACGTTATGCTTGTTTCTTAATGAACTACCATATACAAGACTCAATTCATAGTTTAACATATGATTTGACCATCAAAATTGGTACTTTCATTAGCTATAAGAAAATACATACCAACATACACTGTCGAAATTTTTTTTCTACTGTAAACCGAAATTAGTATGCAATTCTTGTTTAAACACAAACTCTAATCATCATAACCACATATATTCACAAATAACCCATTGCATAACAACAATTCAACAAATCTGAAAGTCACAGGGTATATAGAGTTTGCCGTAGAACATATATGTATATGTAATACTAAGATTATGAACATACCTTCAATTTGCTAATACAATCCTTGCTAATTGCAGACCAAACTCTCTCAAATTCTCTCAAGTTCCTTTCTCAATTCTCTTTGTCTTGCTCTCAGTAATAGACTAGGTACTATGAATAGTAATCGTAAACCAACTGATAGTAGTATGCGTCAAGAATAAAACTGATATGGCAATAATAAGCCTACTTATTATATCAGTTATACATATAACGTATAAATTATAATTATATTATATATAATTTATTTTATTTAGATTATTTAAATTCAAAATTTGAAAATCCAAAAGCCATAAGGTTTTATTTGGCAAAAAGTCTTTAAAATAAAGAATTAATATCCTTAAACCTTGTTTGGGTAAAACTAAATTAAACTACTTTAATTTATTTTAATAACTCTTTATAATATAGCTACTTGTCAAACTATATTTAATCAAGCTTTCATACTTAATTTATTTAATTTAAATAACAATTAATTAAATAAATAATTAATCACATAACTCATTACAAATAATTAACCATCAAATTGAAATATCAATATAATAATAATTTTCTTAACTCATTAATTATTTATTTATCAAATAATTAACCAAACAAAAATCAAATCAATTAAAAAAATATTTATTCAACGATAAACACATCCATTAAATATTTATATAGCTTAATAAATATTTAATATTACAATTAAAATTTTGGAATGTTACAGATATGGAGGCATTATCTTTATGGGGAGAAATGTGAAATATATACAGACCATAAGAGTCTTTATGGGGAGTCACGATTTTAGAGAAATCTCGAATAAATCTTCTGTAATAACCTGCCAGTCCTAGAAAACTCCTTACTTCCGACAGTGTCTTCGGTTAATCCCAGTTCATCACAGCTTCAACTTTCGATGAATCTACCGAAATTCCATCCTTGTCAATCACATGCCCAAGAAATTGCACCCGCTCTATCCAGAATTCAGATTTTGAAAACTTGGTGTACAACTTCTCTTTTCTTAATGCCTCCAATGTCACTTTCAAATGTTCCACATGTTCCTCCTTGGTCTTAGAATATACCAGAATTTTGTCGATGAACACCACCACGAATTTATCCAAAAATAGTTTAAACACCCTATTCATTAGGTCCATAAACGCTGCAGGAGCATTCATTAGACCAAATGACATCACCAGAAACTCATAATGACCATAACGAGTTCTGAACGTTGTTTTCAGAAAATCCTCCTTCTTTACCTTCAAATGATGGTACCCACTTCTCAAATCTATCTTTGAGAAATGGTTAGCTCCTTTCAGCTGGTCAAACAGGTCGTCAATCCTTGGCAATGGATACTTATTCTTAATTGTGACCTTGTTTAATTCTCTATAGTCAATGCAAAGTCGCATTGACCTATCTTTCTTCTTCACAAACAACACCGGTGCTCCCCACGGTGATACACTCGGCAAAATATATTTCTTGTCTAACAATTCTTGCAGTTGCACCATCAATTCTTTCATCTCTACCGGAGCTATGCGGTACAGGGCCTTTAATATTGGGGCAGTTCCCAGAGCTAAGTCGATCACAAATTCTACTTCCCTATCTGACGGAAGTCCCGGCAAGTCATCTGGGAATACATCTCCAAAGTCCCTAATGACTGGTATCTCTTCTAATTTTGGATTCTCCTTTCGAGTATCAACTATGTAGGCTAAATACCCTATACAACCTCGTCTCAACAACTTTCTAGCCTGTATCATTGTCAGATAACTCGCTTGTCTAGGCGACTTGCTGCCATAAAATATAACCTTTGACGGAGTCATAAGGTTTACACACTTCCTTTGGCAATCAATTATCGCCCCATAATTGAATAACCAATCAATTCCCAAAATAACGTCAAATTCCCTAAGTTTAATTGGGATTAGATCTACCCTCATCTCGTGTCCCTTAATGTCCACCCTACAGTTCTTGTGTACAAACCTAACATGAATTACATCCATATTCGCAATCTCTATGTTCAAAGGGTATTCTAATTCCTCTTTAAGCAAATTCAAATTCTCAGCAAAATCGTCGAATATAAATGAACAAGTAGCACCTGGATCAAATAATACATAAGCATTAACAATATTGATCAGAATGATACTTGACACCACATCTCGGGACTGCACAACATCTTGCACTGTCATGTTGAAAGTTCTGGCGGTAGGTCGATTTGGCGGCGTCGATCCAGTGATATCCAGAGTGCTACCACCTTTGCTTCCTTTACTTCCACCCGCTGCTACTCCTCCTGCAATTTTCTTGGGACAATCCCTAACCAGATGATCCCTTGACCAGCAAGTAAAATAAGCCCCCTTCTTAGGATTAGGGCAATTTGGCGCTATGTGGCCTTCCTTACCATAATTGTAGCAAACCCTCCTCCTTTCATGCATACTCCCAAGTGATTCTTTCCGCAGGTAGGACAAGCATCCACCTTTTTCTTCTGACTTCCTTGCTGATTTCAAATAAACATACTCTCATTCCATTTCCTCTTCTGATTATTACTACCACTATTACTGCTACTAGCTTTATTGTTCTCTCCTTCATTCTTCTTCTTTTGTTCCTGATTATACCTAGTCAGGGCATCGCTTCCACCTTCTGCAATAATGTCCTTCTCCAAAACTCCCACAAAACTGTTCAATTGGAACAATGACACCTTGTTGTACAACCAAGTCTTCAACCCTTGTTCCAACCTCTTAGCTTTCCTCTCATCCGTATTCACTTGATAATTTGCGAACCTAGCCAACTTGTTGAACTTTGTTGCATATTCTGGCACCGTCATGTTTTCTTGCTTCAACTCTAGAAATTGAACCTCCATCTGGTTCTGAGAGGTTGTTGGGAAATACATATCAAAGAACATTTCTTTAAACCTATCCCACATGATCACACCCTGGCCTCCTCAAACCTTGTTTTCCTTCCACCAGTAGCTAGCCTCTGACTTTAGCATAAACATGGCAAAGGCGGTATTTTGATCATCGTTGACCCTTGCAACGTCGAATACCTTCTCCATTTATATAATCAAGGTCTGAGCTTTGACCGGATTCATGGATCCCCTAAACTCTGGCGGTCCTACCACCTTGAAATCCTTAAATGAAGTAGCTTTAGCTTGCGACTGATTAGCAAGTACTCCAGCTAACAAATTTACCAACTGCTACACATGATAAGTGTTAACATTATCATTGTTTTTGTTATTGTTCGTGGATCCATCCTAAGCTTGTTAACATGCTAGGTGTCTTCTTGACTGTATTTTCTATTTAAGATATATGTTTATTAGATCATTGCTCAATCTCTTAAGTATTTAAGACTTAACTTAAACATTTTAATATTAGCACTTAACACATAACATTTTGAATAAATATTGATATTTTATTCATTAATAACTTTCAAAACACAGAAAGATAGCTATTTACATCAACTATCCTAAGATAAAGAATCTTTGGGATTAATTCATCATATTTCATTGCTTATATTCACATTTGAATTTACATCATTAACAACCATAGATATTCACATAGCTCATATTGTTCCTATCACGACCTACTAAGACGTCGAACAGCTTCTCTGCGTTCTTCTTCCATGATACAGAACATCGTCCTACGATCTAGCATGTACCAAGGTAAGTCCTCAAACTGAACTGGATAGTACATAACTCGGTCCTGAGCTCTGTTCATCATAGTGTGAAATGCACAATCCATCTCCCCCATCTTGGCCTTCTTTGTTTGCACCTCTTCCTTGGCTACTTCTGCTCGCTGAGAAGCCTCCTTGTAAGCATCTTCAGCCCTTGCTCTCTTGGCAGACTCTTCTTTCAGATCATCCTTCAACTTTGCAACCTCTGCTATCAATTGCTCATTGTAACCCTCTAAGTGAACTAATTTCCACTCTACATTTCCAAGACGTACATTAAGACCTTGGATATCCTCATTTTTCTGACCTATAATGGTCTGGCGTTCATCTGCCAACCCCTCCAATTCTTTGACTCTATTCTGAAGCTTAATGTTACGGTCATATACCTCATAATACATCTGAGCTGAAATAGAGTTCGGTGGCAACTCATTTTCCTCCTCTTCCTCCTTTGGATCAGTCTTAGACACAAACTCCTGACCCACAACAGTAATCAATAGAGATGGCTCTCTCTGTATTAACTACTCCCGGACGACATGAATGTCTCAGGGCTCCTCCTCTCTAGGTACTCAAGGTTCCTCCTACCCAGCTCGACTAGATCCTCCAACATCTAACATCCTGACAACATAGTTTTTAAGTTTTAGTTACTAATTGATACTCACGAGCACATAAGTTTATCACATAAGCACATAAAGTCTTTTATTGTCTTCAATGAATTAAGGAATTCATTTCTTAGAACTCAATAAGAATTTATCATCACTATATTCTCGATCTCCTATAAGGATACTACCAAAGGTTTTCCCCCACCTAAGGTTCATAACCTACAGCTTTGATACCAACCTGTGACACTCCCAAATCCGGGTACTCACACTTTCCACATATTTGGTGTTCACTCAACAAAATAATTAACATCTATGTGATAACCCGGGATTTCGAATAATCAAAATTTTACGAATAATTTTTTTTATTTATTTAATATTGACTATTAATATTGCACTGAGTATCTGTGATACCAGTCTCGAGTATTAGTCAATTTGTGTATTAACTGAGAAATTAATGTAGAGTTGTGCATAACTACTTTAGAAACCCTAACCATAATTTTTGGAAAGGAATTCGATAGAAAATATAATTAAAATAATTATTTTGATAAGTACGTGTTTGTACTGTATAGAGATTTTGATCAATGATTGATCGGATAAAGTTTAAAATTTACAACTAATAAGAGATTAGAAACCCTAATCTCAGGATTAAAAACCCTAACGTACCGTTAGAAACCCTAATCGAAAGCCGAAAAACCCTAATTAAGAAACCTTAATCCTAATTAGCAAGCCTAAAGTGATTAGTATGTGTTAATATAATTAGAAACCCCTAATTATACTTTAGAAATATTAATTTCTATTTAAAACCCTAATTACATTTTCGAAATTCTTAAATTTCTATTTTTAAACCCTAATTAGAAAATTCTAAAATTGGGTGTTGTAAAGCCTAAGGGTTAGAACCTTAGGGTTAAACCCTAAGGGTGTGGCAAATTCCTTGTATGCCATTAAAAGTATTATGCTAAAGACCAAAATGCCCTTTTTCATTTTCTTTAATGGTAACTTGTAAAATTACCAAGACCTTTAGTAGGTGAGCAACTACATTGACTTTGTGGCATGAAATCTCCAGCAATATCAGCCGAAAAAATCATATCCAAGCAACATATAATCATATATAAGAGAATTAGAGAGAGAAAGTTCATAAAACTTAGTCATTTTCTCTCTTGCTCTCGCCAACTCTCTCTCTCTCTCTCTCTCTCTCTCTCTCTCTCCTAAACCTACGAAATGAATAAGTGTATCAGTCACATAATCAGTCCCTAGATAACCTAATAATAGATTGGCGAGCCAAGATCTAAGATTATTCAAAAGAAAGGTATAAACCCTAGCTAGCCTTTGATCTTGTATGCTTTGTAAAAATATGTGTTTAAGTGTTTATATTTGTGTTAAAAGTTGTTTTATGATGATCTATGGTGATCCATCATGGATCCATAACATCAAAGTGGGTAAAAACCATGTTTTTCAAAATCTGTTCTTGAGTATTTTTAGTGGTCTGACAAGAAATGTCAGCGGCCACAGATTCTTGCTCGTTTATGATATTTGTTATTTTAAAGTTGTTATTGGTAGCTTGTTATGTTGTCTTTGATCTGGAAGTGACATCACAGATATTTGATGTCTATATTTCGAGTTATTCCTGGTTAAAACTCGTTGATCAGGCATGACCAGTCAAATTCTGGGTAACCCAGAAAGTGCTAAAACTGAGTCTGACAACATCTTCAAGCTTCTTGATCTGTCAGGTAATATGTGATTTGATGTTGTTGTTATGTAAATGTTGTAGTTGGTAATATGGTCTTTAAATACATGGCTTTATATCATTCAAATCATCACTATATCGAAAGTAGAAGGTGGTCAAACCATGCCACTCGATCACGTTTTAAATTTCTGGAAAACCCAGAAATGGGATGAACTTGTTTTCTGAAAACATTTGACCAGATTAAATCTGGCAGTTGTGTTGTTGTTTATCTGATCTGTTGCTTCTTATATGTTCCTTGACACAAGGAGTACCTACTGGAACCATTAGATCACATAAATCGTGAACAGAACCTAGATTAAAATGATCTGAAAAGTGCCGAGACGAACTGCTGGGTTTATGGGAAAACTCAGAAACCGTCTCACATGTACTTTGAAGGCATAGATCGTCTTTATGTATTGTAGTATGACCAAGCTATGTATTATAACTTGTAGTGCTACATAAACACTACAAGATCCAAGTCTTAGATTAAACAAATCATGCAATAGCAGAAAATTAAAGCCGGTCAAAGTTGACCTCTTGATACTGCCGGCTGTCAGTGTTCTTAAGCTCAAGAACACCAACAACGACGCTTTGTGTCGCTAAAGGTCTTTAGCGACTGTTTTATTATTTTCTAATTTTTGATTTTCTGGAAATTAGTTAAAAATAGAAATAAATTATAAAAATTACTAAAAATGGTTTAAAAAATCATTTTAAATTCTGAAAAATAACTTTTAATTATTTGGGACATTTTTCATTAATAATATTAATTATTTGAATAAAAATGATATTTAATTTATTTAATTAGTACATTAAATAAATTAGAGAAAAATAATTTAATATTATGAAAAATTATTTTAAATGAGAAAAATGTATTTAAAAATATTTTAAATTATAAATTATAATTTTTAATATTTTTAGAGAATTTTTATTAATAATTTAATATTAATGATATTAGATTTATTTAATTATTAAATTAAATAAATAAGTTAAAAATGATTTTATTGATTTAAAAATCATTTTAAATGAGAATAAAGTGTTCGAAAATATTTTGAATTATAAAATATAATTTTTAATATTTTTGGAGAATTCTCATTAATAAACTAATATTAATGATATTAGATTTATTTAATTATTATATTAAATAAATGAATTAAAAATGATTTTATTGATTTAAAAATGAGAAAAAATGATTTAAAAATATTTTAAGTTATAATTAATAACTTTTAATATTTTGATAATAATTTCATTAATATTTAAATATTAATGGTGATGGTTTAAAAATGATTTTAATTAATTTAAAAATTATTTAAGTAGAATATTGATAATTTAAAAATATTTTAAGTTAATAACAATAACATTAATATTTTGATAAGTATAACATTAATATTTTTATATTATTAAATATTAATGATGATAAGATTATTTGATTATTAAATCATTTAAAAATGATTTAAGTGTTTGAAAAATTATTATAAATTATTAAAAGTTTTTAAAAAATATTATAAATGATATTTGACTTATCTAAAATAATATTGAAGCTTAGAGACCGAATTTAATTGATAATAATTGTGTTAATTATCGGATATGGTAACCAGAACACCGAGATGAGACCGAAGTCCAACCAGACCGAACTAGTTAGACTTGATAAATATTTATATAGGTTATAAACACTAATATGGCTATGTGATAATGTGCATAGGAGAAGTTTGACTGTAGAATACAGTGTTGTGTGTTACAAAATATTGTGCTAATTGTGAGACCGATAATATTGGTTATAGGTCTTTCGAAAGCAGATAAGTTTATTGTGTAGCTGTAATCAGCGGAAGAGGCAAGTTTTCTAACTCAACCTTTAGTTAATATTGTTTAAATATTATAGTGGTTAATTATTGCTAATTATACCACGTCCAAGAATTTATTGTTGATTATTCGCAATTAGTACATGTTTAATAATTCAAATTGAATTACTGATTCGTAAAATATACATTCGTAGAATAACTATTGTTGGATATTCATATCCGTAGAAGCTAATATTGACAGTACATATAATTCCTGTTTATTGTCAAATTATGTTGAGAAATGTCTTAGTTAATTATTCTGGCTAGACGAATATTTGTTAGAACTTGATAGATTCGAGAAGAGAATTCAATTGTTATTGACAGATCGATGCCAATTATTTCGGCTAGATCGATTAGTAAATAGAAATTAAAATCATTGAATTTCGTTGTTAAATTAAAACTTGATTCTGAGACTGAGAAGAACAACCTTTTATATAAAGGGAACATTTTTAGTCGTATATTCGCCCATTACACGTGACTTAAGTATTATGCATAATATAGGGTACAAGAAGTTGGCCGGCTCTAAGTACTTGCAGAGGGGTATGATTTAATCTTTTGGTTATCTGATACACCTGCGTATATGTCAAAGTAAAACTTTGATATATACCCGAGAAGAGAAGTTCAAGATCCAACGGATCGCTCAACATAATTCTGGAAAACATTCCACTTTGCTATTTCGTAGAATTAATTCTTAATTATTCATTTGAATATTGTAAAAAACCTTGAAAGCGTTGTACTCTTTCATATTCAGATTATTGTTGTATAGAATACGAGAAGACTTGTTATTTATTCATATACATTTATGGTATGTCTTAGCTTGAGGAGCAAACTTATTGCTCACCCTTGCTAAATAAAACTTTTCAGCTAGGGACGAAATTGCAGAAGGTGTTGTAAAGAAGAACAAAGGAAAAAGCATAGTGATAAATTATTATAATGAACATTATTATTATTATGTTGTATTGTAAACCCTTTTTATATATTTAAGGGGTATGTCTGTAATGTTAAGGTTAGTGGACCTGGGACTTATGTATTAACAACATATGTTGATGAGTTATGTATTCCTATTTATATTTGAATGTGTAGTTAGATGTTAATATATTGTGGATCGTGAGCACCAAACTCTGGGGTCAGGTAACCCGGATTTGGGGGTGTCACAGGTTGGTATCAAAGCCATAGGTTATAAACCTTAAGTATGGTGGGAAAAACCCTAGGATTATAACCATAAGCGAGCTAAAGAATACTCATTTAGAGTACTAAGTGAGGGATTGATGAAGTGTATCGATAGTGAGATAAGTGGACACATAGTGTGAGAAGTTTGTACTGGTGGAGTACTAATCAAGTTGTTTAAACTGATTGTAGGATGTCGGGAGAAGATAAGATGAGTACGGAGATGCTAGCGGCTGTCGCACCAGTGCCAGTAGCTAAGGTGCCAGTACAAAGCGAATCAGTTAAAAAGGTGGGAAAAGATGAACCCATGGTGAATTTGGGAGTGATCATGATGATTATCCCGAGATGTATCTGAGTAGTGATGAGGAGGTGGAGTCTAAAGAAGCTAAGGTGGAGTTAAAGAATAAGATCAAAGTTGGAGAATAAGATCAGCTATCTGCAGAAGTCCAAGAACTCTAGAGTAAAGTATTTCTCTTAGAGGAGCTGTGGAAGATAGAGCGAGCGTTACGAGAAATGACTGAAGAACGGAACGAGCTAAATGCGCAGGTGGAAAGAATGAAGACTGAAGGTGATGGATCGTCTGAAGGAACCAGCAAGAAGGGCAAGAATAAGAGAAAGAGGGACAAAGACAGTAATAATTTTGAAAATTCAAACCTGAAGAAGAAGCAAGCCTGTAGCAAGTGTGGGAAGACTCACGCGGGAGAATGCATGATGTGGAAGAACGTGTGCTTCAATTATAAGCAGGAAGGACATATTTCTCTACATTGTCCTAAGCCAAATACGAGGAAGTGTTTCTCATGTGGGAGGACGGGTCACGGATTCAACAAGTGTCCCATCAAAAAAAAGACCGGAGAAGGGAGTGGTCGGTAGAGAACTTAGATATAAGTAGTAGTATATTTTGATAGTAGATTATAATATTAACGGTTGTAATATCGAGAACGATGTGTGAACATATGTAAATATATATGTTTGTATGAATGAAATCTTTATTTTCTATATGAATATAAGATTAAGATTAATTTGTGCGTTCTTAAAACTCATACTTATGGTAAGTTAATGACTCATAATTGTATGAAATATTTTGAACCCCTCAGCGAATGGACGCCAAAGGTCTGACTAGGATAAGTTCATACACTCATATAATTATGGCAAGTTCCTGAACTCACAAGTGTGGCAAGTTTGATGAATGGGAATAACTATGTGTGAATGGAGAATTGCAACTTTTTATGTACAATTGTGTTGTTAATCCTGATATGATTTAAAAAGGAAAAGTAATATGTGTTAAGTACTAAATGTACTATATGCTATTTGAATAAATATGCGATTACTTGAGAACTATGTGTTGAATTCTTATTGTATTAAGAATCTGTGTAGAGAAAGAGAATTAATATAAGATTTTTTATTTAAATCAGATCATGCCGCCTAGACGATAAAATCGAAATCAACAAGAAGAACAATTAGTGAATAATGAAGGAGGTCAAGCAGACCCAATGCAAAATTTCTTAGACATGCTAGCCGAAGCTATGGGGAATAGAGCTCCAGCAGTAAGAGGAAGAGCGAGAGAACAGCCAGCTGATAGATTGGCTAATTTCAAAGACTTTAAAGCGGTAGGACCGCCTGAATTCAAAGGGACTATAGATCCGATTGAAGCCCAAACTTGGGTGAAGGAGATGGAGAAAGCATTCGTCATTAAGCGAGTGGCAGAAGAGCAGAAGACGGCTTTTTCGACGTACTTAATGAAGGGAGAAGCTAATTACTGGTGGGAGACTAATCAGGCGAGAGCTGGTACAGTCATAGTGACATGGACAAGATTCAAGAAACTATTTTTTGAGAACTACTTCTCACCGAGTATGCAAGCTCGGATGGAAGTTAAGTTCTTAGAACTTAATCAGGAAAATATGTCTGTTTCTGAGTATGCGGCTAAATTCAATGAATTAGCGAGATTTGCACCTCATCAGGTGGACACAAAAGCAAGAAAGGCGAGAAGATTCGAGAATGGACTGAAGCCGGGGATATTCAACAAGGTAGAGGTATTGCAGATCAACACGTTCGTGGCTTTACTGGAGAAAGCATTAATTGCTGAAGGAGGCAGTGAAGCTACATCTCGATTTCATCAGGAAAGTAGAAGAAGACAAACGATGGAGGAAGCAGTGGTGGTAGTAATCCAAATAAGAGGAAATGGAGTGAGAATACTCAGTCGGGTAATAAGACAGAAGATAACAGGAAAGGAAGGGAGCCATGTTCGACTTGTGGGAAGAACCATGCTGGCGTTTGCTTGAAGAAGAAAAGAGTTTGTTACAACTGTGGGCAAGAAGGACACATGTCGCCCAATTATCCCAATCTGAAGAAGATACAATGTTGCTTTGCGTGTGGATCGACGGATCATCTGGTACGGAACTATCCTAAGAAGGAAAGTGGCAACAAGGGACCTGGTAGCGAAAGTTTGGCAATTAAAGGACCTGCACAGCCAGGGAGACCAACGGCCCGTACATTCAACATGACTACGCAAGATGCAGGGACTACTCAGGAGGTGGCAACAGGTAACAATTTCGTTTAGAATTTAAATTACGTGAGTAATGCGAGTCAGATATTTCTGTGAACTATTTTCTTTTATAGACCTAAGTCACAGGTTAGAATATGAGACACAAAATTAATATTGTGTAGATAAAAATGAATTGATGATTCAAATTTAAAAGATTGTAGAGAATAAGAAAGCGGTGATTCCGAAGACAGAATCCTTTTAAGGAGGGGTGAATGTGATAACCCGGAATTTTGAATAATCAAAATTTTACGAATAAATTTTTTTATATTCAATATTGACATTGACTGTTAATATTGCATTGAGTATTTGTGATACCAGTCTCGAGTATTAGTCAATTTGTGTGTTGACTGAGAAATTAGAGTAGAGTTATGCTTAATAACTTTGAAACCCAAACCTTAATTTCTGGAAAGGGATTCGATTGAAAATATAATTAAAACAATTATTTTGATAAGTATGTGTTTGTACTGTATAGAGATTTTGAATAATGATTGATTGGATAAGGTTTAAAATTTATAAACCATAATAAGATATTAGAAACCCGAATCTCAGGATTAAAAACCCTAATGTACTGTTAGAAACCCTAATCAAAAGTCGGGAAACCCTAATTTTAAATTCAGGAATCCTAAACCCTAATTAGGAAACTCGAATCCTAATTAGCAAGCCTAAAGTGATTAGTATGTGTTAATATAATTAGAAAACCCTAATTATACTTTAGAAATATTAATTTCTATTTAAAACCCTAATTATATTTTTGAAATTCTTAATTTTCTATTTTTAAACCCTAATTAGAAAATTTTAGAATTGGGTGTTGTAAAACCTAAGGGTTAGAATGTAAGACCCTAACTTATGAATAAATGAAATTAAATTTCTTCGATTTATTATTTTGAAATAGAAAGGGTTGATTTGATTAATGTGGTTAGTTATGGGTAAAATGCGCAAATATTTCAAATAAACAAGTGGTTATAAAATATTCATTTTTGGTCGGTGAATATTCGTTTGGTCGTGGAATATTCTTGCTATCGGGGAATATTCGTACGACGGCGCAGCCTTGTGTGGGCCCCATAACAAAAAATGATTGGATGAAGAAAATGACAAGTATAAGTTGTTTATAATTAACGGCGTAGTTGTTACCGTTAATACTGTTGGAATACCTGGTGGTTAAAATACAGTAGCACACGGTATTGCACCAATTATTGATTCTTATGTAAGAAGGCACTACTCAATAATTGTTATAGTAGTTACTGTTCAATATTTTATTTTTTTTGATTCAATAATTGCTGCGTTGATATTTTATATTATTGTTGTTTCAATAATTGTTGCTGCACAGTATTTTCCATTATCAGATCAATAATTCATATTATTTGAATAATATTATTAGATAGCATTATTGGCAATGTCTAGAAAGATCTGTCTAAGGAGAGGTTTGGTCATCTAATTGTGCGCTAGTAAGGAGAAATCCTTATTGGAAAGCCCCCTCTTTCCTGGGAACGGCCTGGTTGTCATAAATGTGATTCTGTAATATTATTTGTGAATAATTAATTATTGATTCATATGATAAGGAAATATTTATTCAATGTAGATATAAATGTTGGATATATTTATTGTGGTTAAAAATGAAGGAGTTAATGTTATGGTGTTTTATCAGTATTTTTATCGGAATGGAGGTATTAAAAATCAAGTCAGGATTTTTGAGAAATATTGCGGGGGTTATAATTTTTAATCCGACCGTTAGATCGTGGTAATTTTTGGATATGTTATTCATATATAAGTTGAGTATATGTCCACAAATTTTGAACCTTTAAAAATGAACGTATGATTTGTTATGAATTTTACGAGATGACTGGTTCAGAAATTATAGAAGTTGCGGAATTTATCATTTTGGCAGAAAATTCTAGAATTGGTGGACCCCACTTTTGGTTGGTGAAAATGTGTTGAGATTTTTATTCAAATGTGGTGGGTGGGAATAGTAGCATGTAAAGCCATCAGGTTGCAGGTTAAGTCTGCTTCGGCGTGCTAACATTTTCCTATAAATAGAGGGCTAAGTTAGAATTGAAAATCACACCAGAAATAAGTTTTCTCTCTTTCTTTCTCTAGATTATTGAGTGTATTTTGGAAGTATTTAGATATTTTGTGAGTTTGTATTTATCAGTGCAAGTTTCCTTCAACCTTATACCGATATTCCGATCAGAAGTATTGATATTTTGAGGTAAGGGATATTATTTCCTTCTTAAATGATATTATTTTCTTCAATATATTATGCTGAAATATTGATATGAGTTTTTATCAAATTTAGAACTTTTTGTGTCGGGGTTACTATTCACGCATACGGCACTATTCACGTATACGGCACTATTCACGAATACGGCACTATTCACCGAAAAATAAAATTTTCTCCTTTTTGTCCAAGATATCTATTATGGTTACTATCTTTGATTGTATCCATGTTTTGATCTTTATTTTTAAATGCTGCTTCACAATTGATTATTATGAAGTATTATTGATCTTGGATAAACTGTTATACGAAGCCCTACTATTTGTCCTTCTGTCTCACTGGATTCATTTTCTTTAAGATATTTTTCTTCATCCTCAGTCCTAAATGATGATATTACTGAATATCTTTGGCCTATAGTGCAAAGATGTATGATTACCTGATGAATATCTTTGGCCTGTAGTATAAAGATGAACAGGTGTTGAGATGAATATGACTGACTGGTGATACAAATGAATATCTTTGGCCTGTAGTGCAAAGATAAATATTTGGTTAAAGATGATTATTAATTGATGTTACAGGGATAAAATATTGATGATGGACTTTTAAATCTTAGAAGATAGTAGAATTTATTCTCTACTTGACTCTTCTAATGGTTTGCTGTTTCCGCTGCAGTTGTTGATCTAAAACTTGTTGTCGATTATATTCTATCAGATTTTTCCCTGTTGAATACTAATGATAATTTGTTGTATATTATCTTAGTCATAATATTCTTTGCTGGGCTAGTTGAGCTCACCCTTTTCCTTTTTGTTCCATTTTTTTTCTCAGGAGGTGAGAACATAGTAAGATCTAGTCGGGGTATGGAGTGATGGTTCTAGAAAGATGTTTTAGCTGTCCTCACTATTTCTGTAAAATAGTGTTTGAATAATTGTAATGAGGATTTATTTGAGTGTGGATATTGTCTAGAAGACAATATTTGTATTTAAACTCACAGTATGTGTTGTCGTATTTTACACGACAATTGTATTATTGAAGTTGTAGTTTGCTTTCTGTACCATGTATTTGGCGACTCAGAATGGGTGTTGTATACCTATTCTGGGGGCGTCACAGTTGGTATCAGAGCTTAGGGATATGATCCCTGGCTGAGATGTGAGACAAGAACTAGGAGGGGAGAGACGGGGAATTCCTTCGCTAGTATGACCTGACTAAGTTTATTTGGTGTTTATTTGGTCGGTCAGAGTATAGGGATAATATATGACATGACTATTAACCCTTGTTTTATGGTAGTATTTAAGAATAGCAGCTGAGAACGTTAATAATGAAGTAAATCAGACCGTGGAGACACCTTTGATCACCACCCAGGGGAACGTGCAACAGGAAGGCAATATTCCTCCTGTAGACAACGTTACCGAGCAAACGATGAATGATGGAATGTTTATGAGCTTTTTGCAGTTCATGCAAAATCAGACGAGGGAGACTCGTGTGCAGAATACGGGTGAAAATGATAATAACGCGCGGTTTGTCACAGCTAAGCAGTTCAAAGAATTGGGACCACCAGAATTTAAGGAAAAGCCGGATCCGATCATGGCTGAAACATGGGTCAAGCAAATTACCAAGATATTTGATGTCTTGGGATGCACGGAGGAACATAAGGTTCCATTCGCCACCTTTATGTTCCGCGGTGAGGCAGACTACTGGTGGGAGTCTTTGAAGCGTACCCAGCCTGACACACTCAATATGTCATGGGAAACATTTCAGAAACTGTTCAATGACAAGTACTTTCTTAAAAGTATTCGTCATATGAAGGATGTGGAGTTTATCAGACTGGAACAAAACAACATGACGGTGTCCCAGTACGAGGCGAAGTTTGCAGAGTCATCCAGGTTTACACCTCATTTGGTCGAAAATGAGGAACGAATGACAAGGATGTTCCTGAGAGGTCTAAAACCCGAGATTCGGTCATATCTTATCTCTCATAAATTTTCTTTATATTCAGATGTTATAAACAGGGCTCAATTATTAGAGCGAGATAATGAGTATGTGCAACCGAGGGACCACAACTAGGGTAATACCGGTGGCGACATTCATCGAAGCAATGAAAACCAGCAGGGAAGAAAACATTCGGACAAAAGCGGTAACCACTCTGGTGGTAATCGTGGCCGTGATAATAGAAGGAGCTAGTCGGGAGGAGATTTCAAGAAGAGAAGGTACAACAATGATAACGTGAAGACGTCAGCACAAACATCAACTGCTTTTAGGGGAGGAGAACGAGCACCGGTCGTTTGTTACAAATGCGGGAAGGAGGGACACATCAGCCCAAACTGCCCACAACAGTTCAAGGTATGTTATAACTGTGGAAAGGAAGGTCATATAGCTAAAGATTGTCTTGTTGCGAAACCAAGTTCAACGGGAATAGTGACTCCGAAGGCTGTTTCGGACAAGTCAAAATCGGTGGTTCCTGGAAGGGCGTTTGTCGTGACTGCCCAAAACGCGAGGAACCCAAACGAGGTGATCACGGGTAAGCTAATCATAAACTTGCGAAGTTTATACCTTATTAGATACCAGTTCTACCCATTCTTTTATCTCTCCTGCTTGTGCTCAACGTTTAAACTTGACTCTAGAGAAATTAGACTTTGACCTATCTGTGGAGACTCCATTAGGAAAAACTTTCATTACATCTACAGTTTATAAATCTTGCTTAATCCAAGGTGGCACAATCACATTAACTGATGACCTTATCTCTTTAAAGATACTTACTTTTGATGTGATTTTAGGAATTGATTGGTTAACTACTCATCATGCCAAAATTGATTGTTTTCGTAAGGTTGTTAGTTTTTATATTCCTAACCAACCTGTTATGCGAATTCAAGCAACCAAACCACTAAAATCAATCGCTGTCATACCAAGCCATAAAGCCATTCGTTTATTAAAAAACGGATGTCAAGCTTTCATAGCCAATGTTATGGACTTGAACAAAAACACGTCAGATTTGAATAATATTTCTGTTGTTAGTGAATTTCCTGACATATTTCCTAAAGAACTTCCCAGTCTACCCCCAGAAGGTGAAGTTAAATTCTTTATTGACCTTAAATCTGGTACAAAGCCCATTTCTAAAACCCCATATCGAATGGCTCCTATTGAACTTCAAGAGTTAAATGTTCAACTACAGGAGTTGTTGGACATCGGTTTTATTTGTCCTAGTACATCTCCTTGGGGTGCTCCTGTGTTATTTGTAAAGAAGAAAGACGGGAGTATACGACTTTGTATCGACTACCGAGAATTGAATCATGTCACTATCAAGAATAGGTATCCGCTACCTCGCATTGATGACCTGTTTGACCAGTTGCAAGGAGCACAATTCTTTTTAAAGATCGATCTTCGTTCTGGATATCATCAGCTGAAGATTAAAACTGAGGATATTCCAAAGACTGCCTTCAGAACTCGGTACGGGCATTATGAATTCTTAGTCATGTCTTTTGGATTGACTAATGCTCCTGCTGCCTTCATGGATATGATGAATCATGTATTCAAAGAATATTTAGATCAGTTCGTTGTTGTCTTTATTGATGACATCCTCATCTATTCCAAAAGTCGTGAAGATCATGAGCGCCATTTAAAGTTGGTACTGCAAAGGCTTCGTGAAAAAAAGCTATATGCCAAATTAAAGAAATGCAAATTCTGGCTTGAGGAAGTAGCATTCCTTAGGCACGTGGTGTCAAAACATGGAGTATCTGTCGACCCGGCAAAGATTGAAGCCATACAAAGTTGGGAGCAACCGAAGTACGTAGCTTTTTGGGCTTAGCTGGGTATTACCGGAGATTCGTGGAAGGATTTCTAGAATCGCTACTCCGTTAACTCAGCTGACTCGGAAGGATACAAAATTCAGTTGGAGAGAGAATTGTGAGAAGAATTTTCAAGAACTTAAGAGGAGACTCATTTCGGCACCTGTTCTGAGAATACCATCTGGTTCGGATGGATTTGTTATCTACAGCGATGCTTCAGGCAAAGGGTTAGGATGTGTTCTCATGCAACATGGGAAAGTCATCGCCTATGCCTCCCGACAACTCAAAGAATATGAGAGGAATTATCCTACTCATGATTTGGAGTTGGCAGCAGTCGTTTTCGCGTTGAAGATTTGGAGACACTACCTGTATGGGGAGAAAGTGGAGATCTATACGGATCATAAAAGCCTCAAATATTTCTTCACCCAAAAGGAACTCAACATGCGGCAACGACGTTGGCTTGAGCTGTTGAAAGATTACGATCATACCATCCAATATCATCCTGGAAAAGCGAACGTAGTAGCTGACGTATTGAGTAGAAGATCATATGCAGGTACGAGTGCAATGTTGTTAACACAAAGGCCCATTTTGTATGATTTGGAAAGGATGGAGATAGAGATAAAGGCTTCAAGTACCCACATGATGATATCAAATATACGAGTAGAACCGACTTTAATCGATAAAGTTAAAGCTGCTCAAGCTACAGACATGGAGCTGACGCGTATGAAGAAGAAAGTGCAAGAAGGTGCTATTCTAGAAGCAAGAATCGATGAAGAAGGAATACTTCGAGTCAACTCCAGACTTTGTGTTCCTAACGATTTTGACTTGAAGCATAGAATCATGATGGAGGCACACAACACACCGTTTGCAATCCATCCTGGGAGTACCAAAATGTATCATGATCTTCGACATACATTTTGGTTGAACAATATGAAAAGAGAGATCGCGGAGTTTATCTTGAGGTGTTTAACTTGTCAACGTGTAAAGGCAGAGCATCAAGTGCCAAAGGGTCCATTGCAACCACTTGAGATCCCGAAATAGAAGTGGGAACACATTACTATGGATTTCGTTATAGGTCTTCCCAAGGTTTCTCAAGGCATAGATGCGATTTGGGTTATTGTTGATAGATTAACCAAGTCTGCTCATTTCTTGCCTATACGTGAGACTTATTCCCTTGAACGTCTTGCTCGTATGTACGTGAATGAGATTGTGAGATTGCATGGCATGCCAGTATCCATAGTTTTGGATCGTGACCAAAGATTCACTTCACAATTTTGGGTTAGCTTGCAGAAAGCTATGGGAACGGATTTACGATTTAGTTCAGCATACCATCCTCAAATGGACGGGCAATCAGAGAGGATTATTCAAACCCTTGAAGATCTATTAAGACTCTGTGTTCTAGATTTCAAAGAAAGTTGGGATAAGTACTTTCCACTGGTGGAATTCTCCTACAACAACAGTTATCAGGCAAGTATAGGTATGGCTCTATTTGAAGCCTTGTATGGACGAAAGTGTCGTTCTCCAGTATGCTGGGACGAGGTGGGTGAAGCAACGTTGTTGGGACTAGAATTGGTACACATAACTACAGAGAAGATCTAAACGATTCGACAACGTATACAAACGTCACATGATCGACAAAAGAGTTATGAGGATCTTCATCGGAAGGATGTAGAATTTAGTATTGGGGATCATGTATTGTTACTTGTTGCACCTTGGAAAGGAGTTACAAGATTTGGGAAGAGAGAAAAGCTCAATCCACGATTTGTTGGTCCATTTGAAATTCTTGACCGAATAGAAAATGTGGCATATCGACTCGCATTACCTCCAAGCATGTCTCGTGTTCATAATGTTTTTCACATATCTGTGCTTCGTAAATATGTGAAAGACCCCAATCACATAATTGAGTTAGAACCAGACGAGATAGCCGAAGATTTAACGTACGAGGAGGTACTTGTTAAGATCTTGGATAGGAAAGAGCATGTTCTACGCACGAAGGTTATACCACAAGTTAAGGTTTTGTGGAGAAACCATGCAATTGAAGAAATGACTTGGGAGTTGGAATCAGAAATGAAAGCGAGGTATCCTCACCTTTTCGAAACACCAGGTACGTACGTCAATTTCGAGGATGAAATTTCATAAGGAGGGGAGGTTGTAAGACCCCAACTTATTAATAAATGAAATTAAATTTTCTCTATTTATTATTTTAAAATAGAAAGGGTTGATTTGATTAATGTGGTTAGTTATGGGTAAAATACGCAAATATTTCAAATAAGCAAGTGGTTATAAAATATTCATTTTTGGTCGGTGAATATTAATTTGGTCGTAGAATATTCTTGCTGTCGGGAAATATTCGTACGACGGCGTAGCCTTGTGTGGGCCCCATAACGGAAAGCGATTGGATGAAAAAAATGACAAGTCTAAGTTGTTTATAATTAACGGTGTAGTTGTTACCGTTAATACTGTTGGAATACCTGGTGGTTAAAATATAGTAGCACACGGTATTGCACCAATTATTGATTCTTACATAAGAAGGAACTTCTCAATAATTGTTATAGTAGTTACTGTTCAATATTTTATTTTATTGATTCAATAATTGCTGCGTTGATATTTTATATTATTGTTGTTTTAATAATTGTTGCTGCACAGTATTTTCTATTATCAGATCAATAATTCATATTATTTAAATAATATTATTAGATAGCATTATTGATAATGTCTAGAAAGTTCTGTCTAAGGAGAGGTTTGGTCATCTACTTGCGCGCTAGTAAGGAGAAAACCATTATTGGAAAGCCCCCTCTTTTCTGGGAACGACCTGGCTGTCATAAATGTGATTCTGTAATATTATTTATGAATAATTAATTATTGATTCATATGATAAGGAAATATTTATTCTATGTAGATATAAATGTTGGATATATTTATTGTGGTTAAAAATGAAGGAGTTAATGTTGAGGTGTTTTATCAGTATTTTTATCGGAATGGAGGTATTAAAAATCAAATCAGGGTTTTTGAGAAATATTGCGGGGGTTATAATTTTTAATCCGACCGTTGGATCGTGGTAATTTTTGGATATATTATTCATATATAAGTTGAGTACATGTCCACAAATTTTGAACCGTTAAAAATAAACGTATGATTTGTTATGAATTTTACGAGATGATTGGTTCAGAAATTGTAGAAGTTGTGGAATTTATCATTTTGGCAGAAAATTTTAGAATTGGTGGGCCCCACTTTTGGTTGGTGAAAATGTGCTGAGATTTTTATTCAAATGTGGTGGGTGGGAATAGTAGCAGGTAAAGCCATCAGGTTATAGGTTAAGTCTGCTTCGGCATGCTAACATTTTTCTATAAATAGAGGGCTAAGTTAGAATTGAAAATCACACCAGAAACAAGTTTTCTCTCTTTCTCTCTCTAGATTATTGAGTGTATTTTGGAAGTATTTAGATACTTTGTGAGTTTCTATTCATCAGTGCAAGTTTTCTTCAACCTTATACCGATATTCCGATCAGAAGTGCTGATATTTTGAGGTAAGTGATATTATTTCCTTCTTAAATGATATTATTTTATTCAATATCATTATGCTGAAATATTGAAATGAGTTTTTATCAAATTTAGAACTTTTTGTGTTGGGATAACTATTCACGTATACGGCACTATTCACGTATACGACACTATTCACGAATACGGCACTATTCACGGAAAAATAAAATTTTCCCCTTTTTGTCCAAGATGTCTATTATGGTTACTATCTTTGATTGTATCCATGTTTTGATCTTTATTTTAAAATTCTGCTTCACAATTGATTATTATTAAGTATTATTGATCTTGGATAAACTGTTATACGAAGCCCTACTATTTGTCCTTCTATCTCACTGGATTCATTTTTTTAAGATATTTTTCATCATCTTCAGTCCTAAATGATGATATTACTGAATATCTTTGGCCTGTAGTGCAAATATGTATGATTTCCTGATGAATATCTTTAGCCTGTAGTGCAAAGATGGACATGTGTTGAGATGAACATGACTGACTGGTGATACAAATGAATATCTTTGGCCTGTAGTGCAAAGATGAATATTTGGTTAAAGATGATTATTAATTGATGTTACAGGGATAAAATATTGATGATGGACTTTTAAATCTTAGAAGATAGTAGAATTTATTCTCTACTTGACTCTTCTAATGATTTGCTGTTTCCGCTGCAGTTGTTGATCTAAAACTTGTTGTCGATTATATTCTATCAGATTTTTTCAAATTGAATACTAATGATAATTTGTTGTATATTATCTTAGTCATAATATTTTTTACTGGGCTAGTTGAGCTCACCATTTTCCTTTTTGTTCCATTTTTCTTCTCAGGAGGTGAGAACATAACAGGATCTAGTCGGGGTATGGAGTGATGGTTCTAGAAAGATGTTTTAGCTGTCCTAACTATTTCTGTAAAATAGTGTTTGAATAATTGTAATGAGGACTTATTTGAGTGTGGATATTTTCTAGAAGACAATATTTGTATTTAAACTTATAGTATGTGTTGTCGTATTTTGCACGACAATTGTATTATTGAAGTTGTAGTTTGCTTTTTGTGCCATGTATTTGGCGACTCAGAATGGGTGTTGTATACCTATTTTGGGGGCGTCACATAGAACCTTAGGGTTAAACCACAAGGGTTAAACTCTAAGGGTGTGGCAAATTCCTTGTATACCATTAAAAGTATTGTGCTAAAGACCAAAATGCCCTTTTTTATTTTCTTTAATGGTAACTTGTAAAATTACCAAGACCTTTAGTAGGTGAGCAACTACATTGACTTTATGGCATGAAATCTCCAGCAATATCAGCCGAAAATATCAGATCCAAGCAACATATAAACATATATAAGAGAATTAGAGAGAGAAAGTTCATAAAACTTAGTCATTTTCTCTCTTGCTCTCACCAACTCTCTCTCTCTCCTAATCCTATGAAATGAATAAGTGTATCAGTCACATAATCAGTCCCTAGATCACCTAATAACAGATTGGAGAGTCAAGATCTAAGATTATTCAAAAGAAAGGTATAAACCCTAGCTAGCCTTTGATCTTGTATGCTTTATAAAAATTCGTGTTTAAGTGTTTATGTTTGTGTTAAAAGTTGTTTTATGATGATCTATGGTGATCCATCATGGATCCATAGCATCAAAGTGGGTAAAAACCATGTTTTTCAAAATCTGTTCTTGAGCATTCTTAGTGGTCTGACAAGAAATGTCAGTGGCCACAAATTCTTGCTCGTTTATGATATTTGTTGTTTTAAAGTTGTTATTGGTAGCTTGTTATGTTGTATTTGATCTGGAAGTGACATCACAGACATTTGATGTCTATATTTCGAGTTATTCCTGGTCAAAACCCGTTGACCGGGCATGACCAGTCAAATTCTGGGTAACCCAGAAAATGCTAAAACTGAGTCTGACAACATCTTCAAGCTTCTTGATCTGTCAAGTAATACGTGATTTGATATTGTTGTTATGTAAATGTTGTAGCTGGTAATATGGTCTTTAAATACATGGCTTTATATCATTCAAATCATCAATATATCAAAGGTAGAAGGTGGTCAAACCATGCCACTCGATCACGTTTTAAATTTCTGGAAAACCCAGAAATGGGATGAACTTGTTTTCTGACAACAATTGACCGGATTAAATCTGGCATTTGTGTTGTTGTTTATCTGATCTATTGCTTCTTATATGTTTCTTGTGTTAGGTTTGTAATATTCATGAACGCAATCAAATTGCACAAAGTAAGCGAAAACGTGATAAAATAGAGTTTTAAAATTTTACAAACCATAAATCCGGATCATCCTTTATGCACAATTATTAATTAAACGAAAAGAAGAAGAACAAGAATCATACCCTTGAAGATCCGAGCTTCCTAAGGTATAAGTTCACCTCCAAATCCTTTCCGTGTTCAACTTGAATCCACCGGGTTGGGTTACTTCCTTTGATCAACGTTAGCCACCCAAGTGTTTGGCCCCTAGAGATGATCCACCAAGAAAGAATAAAGATTCAAGAAGATGGGTGTTTGGCAAAACCCTAGTTTTTCTATCTCTCATAGAAAATGATGTACTCTCCAACAATTAGAATCACGTATGTTGTTGAAAACGTCAACCACCACCACCCATAATACGACTCCTCTTATTTATAGATGTGGGCAACTCTCCTTAACAATTAAGGAATTGAGTTTTATTTTAATTAATTAAATTTTTTTAATTAATTAGGCTCCTAATCTTATTAGGAATAATTAATTAAAATCTTTTAATTAATTTACCTCATAATCTTATTAGGAATATATGAGAGTACTTTTATTAATTAATTGTCAAACTCTTTTAGGAATTAAATAATAATAATAGTAATAATAATATTAAGACTCCTCTTATTAATTTATATTTAATATTTCTAAAATATTAAATAATAAATATTAAGTTATTTAATTTATTCTATCACCATAGATTAAATTAAATATACTTAACTTATTATTACGATTATGTCATTAACTTCTTAAATAATTATTCTTCCTTTTATGGTGTGACCCTTTAGGTTCTCCATATTAAACCGGTTGTGAATAAATCAATTAGAACAATTCTAATCTTATTTAAATAAATAAATTAAACAATTAATTTATTTAAATAAATAATATTTATTCTACAATAGGGATAAGTCTCCCTAGCAATCAACGACTTTCCAGATAATATAGATTTCAACATTAATCATAAAAGAACCTTTGAGTAAATAGTTACCGTGCAATTCAATCCTTCCACCATACAATGTCTCAATTAAATATAAGACATGGAATTACTGTCAAGTCTTATTTTATTTAATTATATGTATTTCGACTCTTAAATGCACAACTCCAAATAATGCAAATTAGAAACTCCTTTCTAATTTAATTCTGCCGTGGCCAAGGACTACTGGGTTGTCATTTATCGAATCACATAGGACATTTCTCTTCTTTTACTAGAAGTGGTAGATTATTTATTGATCATACATTATCTCCATACCCTTTGATATACCCTAAGCATACCCTTTGATATACCCTAAGGGTCTTAAGAAATAAGTCAAAGTATAACTCATCATACACAAGATACTATGATGATCTCAAGTCCATGTATCACTTGTACTACTATCACTATAGGAATTCCTATTGACAAGCAAATAAAACTCCGTTAGGTATTCCTTAGCTAGCCACGTTCAGTGAACTTATTCTCCAATAAGCACCTACATACTTGCTTTAGTGTCTCCACACAAATGATTATGAGATCAATCATCCTCATCCAATGAGCAAGCAACGTATGTACCAATCTATCCGGATTCACTAATCCCCAATTTAGTAATACAACGATTATGAACTATTTTAGTTTTAATCTTTCTAAGAATTTAGATCTCATTAGAATGATCATCATCATTATTCTAAAAGTATTGCTTAAAACTATGGGTTTATCACATATTATAAAACAACATTATGTAGATAATTAAAAGCCTTTAATAGATTAATATTTTTTATTAATAAATGAATAAGATTGTTACAAAGTATATGCTTTATCATCAAATATGATTGGCTTGTGTGCATACTACTTTTAATCTCCCACTTGCACTAAAGTCAATCGCCATGGTATCTCATACCCTTCTTCTTTAAGTGACGATTATCCTACTGTTGGATAAGCTTTAGTTAATGGATATGTAATGTTGTTCTTGAGAGTCCACTATCTCTATAGTGATTTTCCATCTTTCAATGATTCTTATAATCAAATGAAAGTGTCACAACACATGTTTAGATCCAAGATGAGACGTAGGAACTATTCCTAGTTCTATAATGAACTTTTCATCCAAACAATCAACTTGTAGCTTCATTTATAACTATATAATTTGTCTTTATCACTAAACCAACAACTCTTTGCTATTTGGAACCTTTTCAATTCACTGCACCACCGTTCAAGGTAACGCCTTACCTTAAAGTGGATTTTTTATCGTCTTGGTATGTCTGAAAAACTTGAGTCTGTTAAGCCCTCTAATTTTAATTTAGACCCACCACGAATATGATCACATCCTTAGTGCCGGTTAAGTACTTTAAGATGTTTTTCACTAACTCATAGTGAACTTCTCCAGAATATGACCGATCAACATCAGGTCTCGTATATTTTATTGCATACATGATAGTTACTTATGCGATCTCTCTTTTAGAAGTCTATGGGGACTATTAAGAGAGATACACTCCAGGGCTCATCAACATTAGACATCCCATGGAGTTTGCCATGCTAAACGACTTTAACATCAAATGAATATACGTTCCTTGGGTTAAGCTTAGCATCCTTTTAAATCTATCTATATAGATTTTTATCCCCAATTAAGATACTCTTCCCAAATCATTCATGGAGAAGTATTTAGACAACTTTATCTTTACTGATTGTAACATTAGTATGTCATTCCTTATCCGTATTATATCAACATGTAATACTAGGAATATCATGACGCTCCCACTGACCCTTTTGTACACACTAGGTTCATTCATGTTTTTGATAAAATCAAACTCTTTGATTGTCTCATCAAAACGAATGTTCCATTTTGAGAAGCTCGCTTCAATCCATTTCTTTGAGTGTCTACAACTCTTACCTCATCGTATGTAACTGAATCATCATCTTCTATGATGTGTACCTCATCATCATCGTCTATGATGAATCCATACCTCCCAGGTATCTTCGGTACTATTCCAGATTTACGATTCAGTTTTGGTACAATAGGTCTATCTATAGGTTCCTCTTATTTGACTTATAGTGATTTGTGGTTCTTGAACTTTTTAAGATCTATTATCCTCCCACTAGCTCCTTCAATGATAAACAAATTTATCTTAGAAGGTAGCATGCTTCGTAACAAACACCTTTTGCTAAGTAGGATTATAGAATATATACCCTAAACATACTTTAGGATGTCCCACAAATCTATACTTGTCAAATCTTATCCCAAGCTTATCCTTTGAAACCTTTTTGAAATAAGTTGGAGAACCCCTTATCTTAACATACTTAAGATTAGGAATCCTCCTTGTCCATAACTTTTATGGAGTCTTGGGGCCGAATTTTGAGGTTACCTTTTCCGTAGATATGCAGTCATTTTTAAGACATGACCCTAAAAGAATATTGGAATGTCGATAAAATCATTATGGACCGCACCATGCCCAACAAGGTATAATTTTTCCTTTCAGATACATCAATCAATTATTGCGTATTAGGAGGCGTCCATTATGAGAAAACCATTTGAGATGATGTAGAAACTTATTGTACAAGTATTTATTCCTTGATCTAATCAAAGAATTTTAATACTTTGCCAATTTATTTCACTTCTGAATTCTTTGAACCATTCAAATAATTCACACTTGTATTTCAGCAAATACACACATTCAACTCTTTGAATGATCATCTCCTTTTCTTATACTAGTTTGTTCAATTTGTAAAATATATTTTTATGTAAGTCAAGTACACCAAATCCATTAAGTAATATTTTAGTTCTATAAAAATATTATTATTATAAATAGAACAACAATTGTTCTTAATTATAATACCAAAAATTTCATTGTCCAACAACAAAATAGAAATAATGTTTCTAACAAGTACTATAATACAATAACAGCTTATTGACTTAATAGATTTGCCCGTATGCATTGCTAAACTATAAGTTCCTATGACTAATGCAGCAACCTTTGCTTCATTTACCAGACATAGGATTACTTATACTTTGTTTAGCTTTCTACTTCTGATTGGTCCCTTCATAATTCTATATTTATGATAACCAAAGTCGGTATCCAATACCCAAGTTAGAACCTTGACTTAAAGAAAAATTTATTTCAATCATGAACAAAAGTTATATTTGTAACCGAAGCTTCACTAAGCTTCTTTGGTTAGCCTCTGCAAGATGCTTCTCGCAGTTTCTTTCCAGTGTCCAAGCTTATTATAGTGGAAGCAAACTCTTTTGCTATCCGTATCAGTTTTGTTCTTATTATCCTTGTTTTTGCCTTTCTATTTACCTTCTTTGAATCGTTCTTCTTTTCAGAAGATCATTTGGCCCCTACCAGTAAGACTTGGTCTTTTATGGTTGGAAATTGACTCTCAACATTTTTCAAGATGTTAAGCAAATCAGCGAGGCTGATATCTAGCATCTTCATATGAAAAATTCACAACAATTATGAGAGGAATCCAGGAGTGAGTGCAAGATCAAATCTTGGCTCAACTCTCCATCCATGAAAAAACCCGTTGTCTTAATTGATCAATCAAATTGATCTTGTTTAGGACATGTGTCTGTACTATAGTGTCATTGGTCATTCTAGATTGGAAGAGCTCCTTAAATATCTGATATCTATCAGCCCTACTTGCCTCACGATCAACTACTTGATGTGCAGAAGTATAGTAGGAGCATCCATTGTTTCATGCTGACGCTGAAGCTCGTTACTCATGGATGCGAGCATGATACATTAAGCCAACTGTGCATCATCTTGCCACTTTCTAAAAATAGCAATCTCTTCCTCAGAGGCATTGTCTGCAACCATTGCAGGGATAGGCGTATTAAGGACATAAGATAGCTTTTCAGCCATGAGAACTATTCTCAAATTCCTTAACCAATCCGTTTAATACGGTCCAGTTAAATAGCATCTAATATGCTTCACAGTGATAGTAATTTTAGACATTGTAAAATTATGTAAATGAATTGTAATTAACAACATTTTAGCATATATATTCTTTTATTAATTACCAAAATAATTTAGGTCTTGTTTTAAATTGGTATCTCCCACTATTTTCTTCAAACTATATTACCCTCACTTATATAGTTTGGCAAGATCTAATTAAAGATTTGCTAGTGAGAATAAGGATCCCATTTCAAATATATATAACTTTGTGGTGACACAACAAACTATATATAAATAAATAGTTAGACAACTCTTGTCAATTACATCAACTATGCAACTCCATGTATTTTGCCTCTTAGATTATTTTGATTAAGTGGTGGCACATCCGAATCAAAATTATCCAAGTTAAGTCCAACCTAGCACTCCGTATATTCAAAAAAGAAAAATATTGTCCTTGTGGTGACACAACAAAACAACACTGTTCAATTTTCTTTATAAGCATCAAATGTGATAAAATTAACATCTCAAAGAATTAAAATAAGCCTTGTGGTGACACAACAAACTTATAATAATTAATTGATACTCTATTATTTTTATCATGCTAGAAGGCGACGTTCGATATTTCAAATATCTTTAAACGCTTAGGACTTAATATAAAAAAATTGAGGGGTTTGTTATTAATTTATCTCATCTTGTTTAGCGCGCATGCACACACACACACACACACACACACACACACACACACACACATATATATATATATATATATATATATATATATATATATATATATATATATATATATATATATATATATAAAATACGCATCATATTAATTAGCATGCAAAGCATGTTTGCATAATATATAATATATATAATATAAGCATGCACATATAGAATACTATATTCTATCCGGATTGATTATGGACTTTTATTCTAGTTTGATTCACTAGAGCCACCAAGTGAACCAAAAGGTCAAACCCTAGGGGTGCAAGAATTAATATTTAAATATAACTATTACATTTAAACCCGGGCTCCATTACAAACGGGTCTTCAAGCGCTCCTTGCTCCTTGATCTCCAATTCTTCAAAATTAATTCTAACTTTTCCTATTACAAAATTATTTAAAATAAATAGAAACCTTGATCAGCAGTCAAGGGGAAGTACATAGGAGGAAGTTAGAATTTACATTAAGAAAAAATTAGAGAAGACGAGGTACGCAGACCCCATTTAATAAAACTCATACATTCATGCATCCAACTAAAATAAAATCCAATCACATTGGTCAATAGTCCATGATTAATCCCATTTATTATCATACAAATCTCCATATGCATCAATAAATAACATTCATCCCATGAATAATAAACATTCAATATATATATATATTGATATCATTTAATGGGCAAATTTAGTTAGTGTAAAATCTAATTTTGAATCAAAATAAACTCCTTTATTTTAATCTAAATTTAAATAAAAATAAACTTTTTTTATTTTAATTTATCCTATTTTGACTAAAATAAACTATTTTATTTTAATCAAAATCTTTAATCAAAATAAACTTATTTATTTTAATTAATTATGAAATCCAATTCCAAGTAAAAAAAGAATAAAAATAAAATAAACTCCTTTATTAAATGAAACACGGATTCTCTTTCCTATTCATAAATAAACTCTTTTATTTTGAATAATATGAAATCTTATTTCATATGTAAATAAACTCCTTTATTTAAGGAAATACATATTCTCTTTCCTATTCACAAATAAACTCTTTTATTTTGAATAATATGAAATCTTATTTCATATCTAAATAAACTCCTTTATTTAAGGAAACATGCAATCTTATTTCAACTCCAATTAGTTATCATGGAATCCAATTCTAACTCTAATTAGTTACCATGAAATTCAATTTTAAAATTAAAATAAACTATTTTATTTTAATATTAAAATAAACTTTTAATTTTAATTATAAAATAATTAAAACTATTATATATATATATATATATATATATATATATATATATATATATATATATATATATATATATATATAATAACATAATTAAACAATTTGCAAAACCACGTTGATACAGACAACTTCACAATTATTTTTTTTATATTTTTTTTGTTTAAATTTTATACAACAAATTATGCCCAATTAAATTATTCTAAACACATCAATATACATATCAAATTAAAATAATTAATAATTCACATAAAGGTTTGGCTTTGATACCACTGTTAGGTTTGTAATATTCATGAACGCAATCAAATTGCACAAAGTAAGTAGAAACGTGATAAAATAGAGTTTTAAAATTTTACAAACCATATACCCGGATCATCCTTTATGCACAATTATTAATTAAACGAAAAGAAGAAGAACAAGAATCATACCCTTGAAGATCCGAGCTTCCTCAGGTACAAGTTCACCTCCAAATCCTTTCCATGTTCAACTTGAATCCACCGGGTTGGGTTCCTTCCTTTGATCAACGTTAGCCACCCAAGTGTTTGGCCTCTAGATGTGATCCACCAAGAAAGAATAAAGATTCAAGAAGATGTGTATTTGGCAAAACTCTAGTTTTTCTATCTCTCATAGAAAATGATGTACTCTCCAACAATTAAAATCACGTATGTTGTTAAAAACGTCAACCACCACCACCCATAATAAAACTCTTCTTATTTATAGATGTGTGCAACTCTTCTTAACAATTAAGGAATTGAGTTTTATTTTAATTAATTAAATTCTTTTAATTAATTAGGCTCCTAATCTTATTAGGAATAATTAATTAAAATCTTTTAATTAATTTACCTCCTAATCTTATTAGGAATATATGAGAGTACTTTTTTTAATTAATTCCCAAACTCTTTTAGGAATTAAATAATAATAATAGTAATAATAATAATAAGACTCCTCTTATTAATTTATATTTAATATTTCTAAAATATTAAATAATAAATATTAAGTTATTTAATTTATTCTATCAATATAGATTAAATTAAATATACTTAACTTATTATTACGATTATGTCATTAACTTCTTAAATAATTATTCTTCCTTTTATGGTGTGACCCTTTAGGTTCTCCATATTAAACCGGTTGTGAATAAATCAATTAGAACAATTCTAATCTTATTTAAATAAATAAATTAAACAATTAATTTATTTAAATAAATAATATTTATTCTACAATAGGGATAAGTCTCCCTAGCAATCAACGACTTTCCAGATAATATAGATTTCAACATTAATCATAAAAGAACCTTTGAGTAAATAGTTACCGTGCAATTCAATCCTTCCACCATACAATGTCTCAATTAAATATAAGACATGGAATTACTGTCAAGTCTAATTTTATTTAATTATATGTATTTCGACTCTTAAATGCACAACTCCAAATAATGCAAATTAGAAACTCCTTTCTAATTTAATTCTGCCTTGGCCAAGGACTACTGGGTTGTCATTTATCGAATCACATAGGATATTTCTCTTCTTTTACTAGAAGCGGTAGATTCTTTATTGATCATACATTATCTCCATATACAACTTATTATACCCAAGCATACCCTTTGATATACCCTAAGGGTCTTAAGAAATAAGTCAAAGTATAACTCATCATACACAAGATACTATGATGATCTCAAGTCCAAGTATCACTTGTACTACTATCACTACAGGAATTTCTATTGACAAGTAAGTAAAACTCCATTAGGTATTCCTTAGCGAGCCACGTTCAATGAATTTATTCTCCAATAAGCACCTATATACTTGCTTTAGTGTCTCCACACAAATGATCATGAGATCAATCATCATCATCCAATGAGCAAGCAACGTATGTACCAATCTATCCGGATTCACTAATCCCCAATTTAGTAATCCAACGATTGGGAACTATTTTAGTTTTAAGATTTCTAAGAATTTAGATCTCATTAGAATAATCATCATCATTATTCTAAAAACATTGCTTAAACTATGAGTTTATCACATATTATAAAAAGCATCATGTAGATAATTAAAAGACTTTAATAGATTAATACTTTTTATTAATAAATGAATAAGATTGTTACAAAGTATATGCTTTATCATCAAACAAGATTGGCTTGTGTGCATACTACTTTCACCTTGAGACAAGGAGTACCTACCGGAACCATTAGATCACATAAATCGTGAACAGAACCTAGATTAAAATGATCTAGAAAGTGCCTAGACGATCTGCTGGGTTTCTGTAACAACCCGATATTTTCTATTTAATTAAATCAAAAATTTTGCGTATAAATTTTTTTTTAAAAGATGAGGATTTGTACAAGATAAAGCGTATGTAATTATGTGATAAATAAAAATATATTTATTACATGAATGTTTATAAATAATTTTTTTTTGAATTATTGATAATTATAAAGTATATTCTTATAATAATTAATTTTATAGTAGAAATATTTTTATTAATTATTTTCCGTGAAAATATAAATATATATTATTTAAATAATATACGAAAAGATTTTTAGAATTATTATAATAAATATTTATTTTATTATATGAATTTATGTTAGATTAATTAAGTTAATTATTTTTAACTTAATTAATAATGTTATATATGAAGAATAAATCAGATATGGAATCTAAACCCTAATTTTAGATTTTTATCAAGGAATGAGAATAATAATATAATATTAATTATATTTTGATTTTTCAGTGCTATAAATATGTACTGTATGTACGTATTGTTAATGGTTGGTCAATTATGTTGTATACTGTCAAAACCCTAGCATTAATTTGCTTAACCCTATTTTTTAAATTCAAATGGGAAATTTAAGATTGTTATATAACTGTGTTATATGATTTATGTTGTGTATTAAGTGATTAATTAGGTAAACCCTAATTAGAATCTAGAAACCCTAATTATAAAGTCCTAATTTGAAACCTAAGATGGAGTTTGTGATCAGTCAGAAATTATGTTAATCATGTATAATAGATTTTATTGCTAATTATGAAAAACCTAATTAGTAATTTAAAACCCTAATATGTAGAAACCCTAATTTGATAATTAGAAACCCTAATTATAATTTAGTAACCCTAATTATCAAAATCGTAAACCCTAATTATTTTATTATCAAGGTTGATTATAATGAGTGATATTAAACCCTAATATTCCTGTATAAAGTAATTAAGAACTATGTATGATTAAGGAAACCCTAATTTCCATTTTAGAAACTAAAGTTTATTTATTTTATTTTATTTTATTTATTATTATTTTTTGTACAAGCCCTAATTGGAAACCCTACAAAAGATTTGTGCTAAACCTTAGGGTTAAACCCTAAGGGTCAAACCCTAAGGGTTAGCCAAACGACAAGAATGCCCTTAAAATCACAAGTCAATTGTCCAAAATGCCCTTTTGTATTCTTTATTAAGCAACTTGTAAAATTTTGCCAAGTGTGGGAGTTGGTGATCTAATGTAACAAGTCTTTTGACTTAAAATCTCAGCAAATCAGCCATTTGTACCAGCCATACATGCATCTAACACTTCTATATATAGATTAGAGAGAGAAAAAGATCACTTGTTAGTCATTTTTGCACAAATACTCAACCTAACTCTCCCAAGCTCCACACTTCTGAAAATTTTTGCTAGATCAGTCCCCAAGACCAGCCCCACGAACAACCACATCAAACTCAGAAGGTAGAATCAAAATTGTTCTTAGAAAGGTATAAAACCCTAAGCTAATATCTGACCATAAATCTATTGTTGGATGTTATGATTCAGTGTTAAAATATGTTGTTTATAGTGTATTATGATGATCTGGGTTGATAGATGTTAGATCCATAACATCTAGAGGATCGGATTTGAAGATTTACAAAATCTGGAAAAAATTCAAACTATGGTCTGACAACGAATGTCAGTGGCCACCAATTTTTCTCTGTTATGTATTTTTGTTGTCTAAAGCTTTAATCTGGTAGTCTGATATGTGCTCTTTGATCTAGATCAAGAATAAGGCTTATATCGAGTCTAGATTGCAAGATAATTAAGGTCAAAAGGCGTTGACCGGCCATGACTAGGCGTTTCTGGGTAACCTAGAAACTGCCCAGAACCGGCCTAACAACGTTTTAAATCGACCAAATCTTTCATATCCTTGTTGTTTTGTTATGTTTATGGTATCTAGATTGTAGTCTATTATTTGGACTGCAAGAGTATGACACTAGATCACTAAAAAATTAATCAGGAGATCTTAGTGGCTGGTCAAACCAAGCCGGACGTTCATGAAATGCATTTTCTGAGTAACCCAGAAAACGCATGATCATGTCGTCTAACATGGTTTGACCAGCTTGTATCTAATGATTCTGTTGTGCTTATATGGATTTTATGTAATGAGTATCTTTCTTGTCATGCTGGCTACACATTGCAACCACTATAACACACAAACGTTTCAAGAACAATAAGTTACAGAAACTCAAAAGTGAACAGTCGAACTATATATTCTTCATTTCTGGGTAATCCAGAAATGAAGAACAGCCTCTGGCAGTCACTTGTGAAGCCCAGATCTCCTTTGATGTGCATGTTATGACTATGTTTGTTATTGGATAATGTAGTCATACACTAGCACTACATGATCTGACAAACAACATGCCCAGAAACACAATACTCAGTAAATGATTCCTGGTCAAACCTGTCCACTCGATCACAGGCATAAGTTTCTAGGTTTGGCCAAGAACAGCTCAAGAATACCTATAGCGACAGTTTCGTCACTGTAGGGCCCTTTATCGACAGTTAATTACTAAAATTATTTATTTTTATTAAATAAATAGAAAAATTAGTTTTAAATTATTTTGAATATATTTCATAAATATTTAATATTTTTGGAATATTAAAGGTATTTAATTTATTTAATTATAATAATAAATGAATTATTTAAAAATAATTTTAATACATGAAAAATCATTTAAAATTTTATTATGATAGAAGAAAATATTTTAAGCTATTTTTAATGACTTTTAATATTTTGTGATTAAATTCATTAATAAATTAATATTAATGATAATTAAGTTATTTAATAAATGAATTAAATAAATAAATTAAAAATGATTTTATTATTTTAAAAATTATTTTAAATAATAATAAGGTATTTAAAAATATTTGAAGTTATAAAATATAACTTTCAATATTTAAAGGTAAATTTCATTAATTAATTATTATTAATGATATTGAGATTATTTAATAATTATATTAAATAAATTAGTTTAAAAATGATTTTAATATTATAAAAATCATTTTAAATGAAAATAAAGTATTTAAAAATATTTTAAGTTATAAAATATAACTTTTAATATTTAAAGGATAATTTTATTAATAATTTAATATTAATAATATTTATTTAACATTACTGATATTAAATTTATTTAATAATTATATTAAATAAATTATTTAAAAATAGTTTTATTAATTTAAAAATTATTTAAAAAGGATATAAATGAATTAAAAATATTTTAAGTTATACTTAATGACTTTTAATATTTTGAGGAATAGTATGTTAATATTTTAATATTAATGATAATTATTTAAAAATAATTTTAAATGTTTTAAAAATCATTTAAGGGTAATATTAATACTTTAAAAGTATTTTGGGTTATTATAAATAACTTTGATATTTTAGCAATGGTTTCATTAAATAGTTTAATATTAATTAAATATTAATGATAATATAATTATTTGATATTTGAATCATTTAATAATGATTTCGGTGATTGAAAATTCATGATAAATTATAATCAATGTTTATAAATTATTATAAGTCCTTTAAAAATAATATGACTGATACTAAGTTACAGGATAGAGTCTTAGACTCGATAATTACCCGATAAAGTCGTCGGTACACCGACATGTTTCAGAAATCGATCTGGACTTAGATAATTTGATTAGATATATGTTTGTTTGTGATCCAGTGACTGCTATACCTAGTGCCAATGTGATTAGGTTATATGTTGACTGCAATAAGCAATGCTATGTGTTGCGATATGTTATTCTAATCAGTAAAATGATCTTATTACTGATAAGTTGTTATACAAAAGATAAAACTAAGTCGCGAATTGTAAGCAGCGTATCAGACAAGTATCCTACCTTTGCATTTTCTTTATGCAATGGACATGAGTAAGAAAGTTTCAGATTTATATTATTATTGTACTAGATTATTAACTCTATTGTCGTATATATTATATCCGATCATTGTTTATCAACATGATATTGTATTAGATAACTCATATATATTTTGTTCGTTAATTTCAAAATATGGTTATCCAAGTGTCCCCACTTAGATAATCATTGTATTTAATCATATGTTGATATATATATATATATATATATATATATATATATATATATATATATATACACACACACACACACACACACACACACCCCTATTGATCACCAGTATGTATGCAATAATTAAAAGTCGTCTAAGCTATTTGATCAGCTAGACACAGATTTAGAAATAATGTTGAATATGATAAAACCTTTTTTGTATCCAATTAAATTATTTTGGTTCGGATTCCAGACTAAGTATGAACATCCCGATCAAGAGAAAACTTTTATGCGCCTAAGGCGGACAGAGTGAACGATAATATCGTTCTTGCATGTAGTATTGATCAATACAGAGCATAACGGGCTGATCACCACCGTGCCCGTAAGTTATGACGATTTTGTGGATGAAGTTCTGCTAAATCTATTCAAAAATTAAAAATAATGTTCATAGTATGTCACCTTAACCCTATTTATAGTCATTATGTAGTTTTAAAAATTTGATAGATAGTTATTATGTTATTATTATCGGGTCAGATTTACTTCACAACTATTGATTTGTTGTAGAAGGGTAGTACAAAAAAAACATTTAGTCCTTTCAGCTAATATTTATAATTGTTATTATTTGTTGGGCGCTCAAATGCTCATCCTTGTTTAATTTAAATTTTTTAGCTAAGTGTGAACAACCAGAAGGCTCTGCTAAGAACAAGGGAAAAGGAAAGGTTGCTAAATAAATGCAATGTTATCTTATGTAATAGTTTGATATTATTAAGACAATGATATATATTATCTATCATGTTATGTAAGGAATGTATTAAAGGTTACGTACTTGGGAGCTAGACTCTGATAATTATGTAAATTAAGTTTAATAATTATATTATTGTTATTATTATTAGTATTATTCCGCTCATAGAAATGGTATCGTGAAGCACCGAGTTCGGGTTTCAAGTACCTGGATTTCCGAGCTTTATAGTTTCTGAGAAAACCCAGAAACCGTCTGACATGTACTTTGAAGGCACAGATCGTCTTTATGTATTGTAGTATGTATTATAACTTGTAGTGCTACATAAACACTACAAGATCCAAGTCTTAGATTGAACAAATCATGCAAGAGTAGAAAATTAAAGCCGGTCAAAGTTGACATCTTGATACTGCTGGCTGTCAGTGTTCTTGAGCTCAAGAACACCAACATCGATGCTTTGTGTCGCTAAAGGTATTTAGCAACAGTTTTATTATTTTCTAAATTCTGATTTTTCGAAAATTAGTTAAAAATAGAAATAAATTATAAAAATTACTAAAAATAGTTTTAAAAATCATTTTACATTCTGAAAAATAACTTTTAATTATTTGGGACATTTTTCATTAATAATACTAATTATTTGAATAAAAATGATATTTAATTTATTTAATTAGTGCATTAAATAAATTAGAGAAAAATGATTTAATATTATGAAAAATCATTTTAAATAAGAATAATGTGTTTAAAAATATTTTGAATTATAAAATATAATTTTTAATAGTTTTAGAGAAATTTTGTTAATAATTTAATATTAATGATATTAGATTTATTTAATTATTAAATTAAATAAATGAGTTAAAAATAATTTTATTGATTTAAAAATCATTTTAAATGAGAATAAAGTGTAAGAAAATATTTTGAACTATAAAATATAATTTTCAATATTTTTGGAGAATTCTCATTAATAAACTAATATTAATGATATTAGATTTATTTAATTATTATATTAAATAAATAAATTAAAAATAATTTTATTGATTTAAAAATCATTTAAAAATGAGAAAAAATGATTTAAAAATATTTTAACTTATAATTAATGACTTTTAATATTTTGATAATAATTTCATTAATATTTAAATATTAATGGTGATGGTTTAAAAATGATTTTAATTAATTTAAAAATTATTTAAGTAGAATATTGATAATTTAAAAATATTTTAAGTTATTAACAATAACTTTAATATTTTGATAAGTATAACGTTAATATTTTTATATTATTAAATATTAATGATGATAAGATTATTTGATAATTAAATCCTTTAAAAATGATTCAAGTGTTTGAAAAATTATTATAAATTATAATAATTGCTTATAAATTATTAAAAGCTTTCGAAAAATAATATAAATGATATTTGACTTATCTAAGATAATATTGAAGCTTAGAGACCGAATTTAATTGACAATAAATGTGTTAATTGTCGAATAGGGTGACCAGAATGTAAGGCCCCGAATTTTATGAAATAAAAGTATTCAATTTTTCTTATAATTACTATTCAGTAAATGGTTAAATTGATGAATGTTAAAGTTAAGGGTGATATATGCATTTTTTTTTCAAAATACACAAGTGGTATAAAATATTCATTGTTGTCGGGGAATATTCTTTCTGTCGGGAATATTCGTACGACGGCGCAGCCATTTGTGGGCCCCATAACATAATAACTGTCGGGTGAAGAAAATGACAAATTTGAGTTTTTACAAATAACGGCGTAGTTGTTACCGTTAACACTGTTAGAATACCCGGTGGTTAAAATACAGTAATACGCGTTATTGCACAGTATCACACGGTATTGCATAGTATTTTTGAAATTATTGATTCTTACATAAGAAGGCACTACTCAATAATTGTTACAGTAATTACTGTTCAATATTTTATTTTATTGATTCAATAATTGCTACGTTAAAATTTTATATTATTGTTGTTCAATAATTATCACTGCACATTATTTCCAATTATCAGATTAATAATTCATATTATTTGAATAATATTATTAGATAACATTATGGGCAATGTCTAGAAAGTTCTGTCTAAGGAGAGGTTTGGTCACCTAATTGCGCGCCAGTAAGGAAAAAATCTTATTAGAAAGCTCCCTCTTTCCTAGGAACGACCTGGTTGTCATAAATGTGATTCTGTAATATTATTTGTGAATAATTAATTATTGATTCATATGATAAGGAAATATTTATTTTATGTGGATATAAATGAGGGATATATTTTTGTGGTTAAAAATGAAGGAGTTAATGTTGAGGTGTTTTATCTGTATTTTTGTCGGAACGGAGGTATTGAAAATCAAATTAGAATTTTTAAGATATTTTGCGAGGGTTATAATTTTTAATCCGACCGTTGGATCGTGGTAATATTTGGATATGTTATACATATATAAGTTTAGTATATATCCACAAATTTTGAACCGGTAAAAATTGAACGTATGATTTGTTATGAATTTTACGAGATGACTGGTTCAGAAATTGTTGAATTTTCGGAGTTAGTCATTTTGGTGGAAAATTCTAGAATTGGTGGGCCCCACTCTTGGTTGGTGAAGAAATGTACTGAGATTTTTATTCAAATGTGGTGGGTGGGAATAGTAGCATGTAAAGCCATCAGGTTACAGGTTAAGTCTGATTCGGCGTGCTAACATTTTCCTATAAATAGAGGGCTAAGTTAGAATTGAAAATCACACCAGAAACAAGTTTTCTCTCTTTCTCTCACTAGATTATTGAGTATATTTTGTGAGTATTTAGATACTCTGTGAGTTTCTATTCATCAGTGCAAGTTTTCTTCAGCCTTATACCGATCAGAAGTACTGCTCTTTTGAGGTAAGGGATAGTAAGAGATTTTAAGGATTGTTATATTTTCCAGTTTCGTAATTTTTCTGACCTTCAAAAATTCTGGGAAAATTTGAAATGATATTTTGATGAGTTTTCTTGATTGTGTCCAAAAATGGTGATTTTTGGATGTATAGATTTAGAGTTATGAATTTTATGAGAAAATACTATTTTAAAAGTAACCGCTTATAATTCCTTGTGGTTAACTCTAAAATTGATGAAATTTTTATTGGGAGTACATGTGTATGATAGAAGTATACTCTGTAAATTTCAGAATTTTTGTACAAAAGTACAATTTTTGATAAATATTTAAATATTCGGCTGTTTTGGCCATATGAAAAATAGTAAATGACTTTTAAAAATTCTGAGAAAAATATATGTTCACTATGGGACTATATTATGCTAAATCCCAGAAAAGAAATATTTTTAGAACTGATTTGGTATTTTTCATAAAAATGGTCTAGTTATGAGTAAATGAATTAAATATATTTTGTGAAGTAAGAAAATTGGAAAATAGGATTTTATGACTTGAGAATCCTATATGAGGTATATGCAGATTTTTTATGAGGGTTTTGGTTATTGGTGATAAAATCTTATGAGTTTGGCATTTTAGAATGATTAAATGCATTATTTAGTAAAGTGTAAACAATTAAAATAAATTGTTTATAAGATTAAGAAATATTATTCTTTCAATATCATTATACCGAAATATTGGTATGTATTTTATTGTGGAATTTCTACCTTTTTATGTCGGGATTACTATTCATGAGTTACTATTCACGAGTTACTATTCACGATAAAATTGGTTTCCTTTTTTTAACCAAATTATAGTTGATTTATGAATATTACTCTTGACATTAAATCTATATGTTGATCATATTATTTTTATTATCATATATAACATTTTTATAACCCTGATGTTAAAATTCTCTTTCACTTGAGTGTAAAGATGGGTTGATTATTAGTATGATCACGACTTTGGGTTCTCTTTGGCCAGTAGTGTAAAGTTAAATTATTGACTAGTATGATCATGACCATTGAATTTATAATTGAATATATTCAGCTTAAGTGCAAAGGTGAAATGATCAACATGGTTATAATTATTGTTTATATAAATGATTATATATTTCTTTAAGATATTAATATATTTGGCCTGTAGTGCAAATATGAACTATTGATGAATATATTTGGCTGTAGTGCAAATATGAACTGTTGAGGAATATCTTTAGCCTGTAGTGCAATGATGAAATATTGATGAATATCTTTGGCCTGTAGTGCAAAGATGAATTGTTGATGAATATCTTTGGCCCGTAGTGCAAAGATGACATGTTGTTGAATATCTTTGGCCAGTAGTGCAAAGATGAACAGATGTTGAGATAAACATGACCAACTGGTGATATAAATAAATATCTTTGGCCGTAGTGCAAAGATGAAGTTATTAGTATGATTATGAACAGGAAATGTGATTTGGTGTAACCATAATCTTTGATGTTTCAGGTAAAGATAGGTGATGAAAATTATCTTCGTCCTGGATGAGAAGAGGAATTTAGAACTACAGTTATGATTATGAGTTATTCATATGATTGTGGACCAGAATTGTTGATTGATGTTACAGGGATAAAACATTGTTGGTGGATTTTTAACATGGAGAAGATAATAGACTTTATAGTCTATTTGACTCTTCTAATAGATTGCTCGTTCCGCTGCAACTATGGTTGAAATTTTTATCATTTACCATATGTTCTAAATCTCTGATTTATTATTGATGAATGCTATTGATAATTTAATTATCTTTAGTTATGATATTCTTTACTGAGCTAGTTGTGCTCACCCTTTTGCTTCACAATTCCTTTAAGGTAATAAGAGTGTAGCTGGGTCGAGCGAGGGTAACGGAGAAATAGAATGGTGGTCTCTAGCTGTGGATGTTCTCCCGAAGCAGTATAGAAAAGTTCATTTAGTAGTTTTATTTGGTGAATCCAATAGGGTAAGGTGTACCCAATGTTGGAAGGGTAGTTTGCCACGATCATACAAGATGTCTAACGACATACAACCTCGGTCATCATAAGACAGGGATGTGCTCATCCACTTGCTGAGTATATATACGAGCACTACCTATATAATCTTGGTGTTTGTTTGAAGTATAATTCTCAATTAGAGACAATAGAGATAATGATATGTTAAGAGAAGACTCACCATTGGGAAGAATATGATAGTAATCTTCTCGTTTTTCTTTGGGGTCTATTGGGTCAACCAAGGATAATTCTGTGGCCATATGATATCTATCATAACCTAGACGCATGGCCTCCCATGTACGAAGGTTTCCTTGAGCACTTCCCAAATATTCTAATTTCTAAAATAGTTTTTGACTATACCTTTATGTAAGGTGTCATTGTGAGGTGATGTCCACGGTTGGAACATGAGTCACATTTGGTATATATTTGTATCCAAACTCACAGCATATGTGTTGTTGTATTTTGCACTAAAATTATTGTAATAAAGTTGTAGTTATTTTCTGTACCATGTATTTTGCGACTCAGAATAGGTTGGATGGAATGGACCTATTTTGGGGTTGTCACACAGAACACCGAGATGAGACCGAAGTCCAACTAGACCGAACTAGTTAGACTTGATAAGTGTTTATATAGGTTGTAAACACTAATGTGGCTATGTGGTAATGTGTCTAGAAGAAGTTTGATTGTAGAATACAGTGTTGTGTGTTATGAAATATTGTCCTAATTATGAGACTGATATTATTGGTTACAGGTCTTTCGAAAGCAGATAGGTTTATTGTGTAGCTGTAATAAGCAGAAGAGGCAAGTTTTCTAACTCAACCTTGGATTAATATTGTTTAAATATTATAGTGGTTAATTATTGCTAATTATATCACATCCAAGAATTTATTGTTGATTATTCGCAATTAGTACATGTTTAATAATTCAAATTGAATTACTGATTCGTAAAATATACATTCGTAGAATAACTGTTATTGGATATTCATATCCGTAGAAGCTAATATTGACAGTATAGATAATTCCTATTTATTGTCAAATTATGTTGAGAAATGTCTTAGCTAATTATTCTGGCTAGACGAACATTTGTTAGAACTTGATAGATTCGAGAAGAGAATTCAATTGTTATTGACAGACCGATGCCAATTATTTCAGCTAGATCGATAAGTAAATAAAAATTGAAATCATTGAATTTCATTGTTAAATCAAAACTTGATTCTGAGACTGAGAAGAACAACCTTTTATATAAAGGGAACATTTTTAGTCGTATATTCGACCATTGCGCGCGACTTAAGTATTATGCATAATATAGGGTATAAGGAGTTGGCCAGCTCTAAGTACTTGCAGAGGGGTATGATTTAATCTTTATGGTTATCTGATACACCTGCGTATATCTCAAAGTAAAACTTTGATATATACCCGAGAAGAGAAGTTCAAGATCCAACGGATCGCTCAGCATAAATATGGAAAACATTCCACTTTGCTATTTCATAGAATTAATTCTTGATTATTCATTTGAATATCATAGAAAACCTTGAAAGCGTTGTACTCTTTCATATTCAGATTATTGTTGTATAGAATGCGAGAAGACTTGTTATTTATTCATATACATTTATGGTATGTTTTAACTTACGGAGCAAACTTGTTGCTCACCTTTGCTAAATAAAACTTTTCAGCTAGGGACGAAGTTGCAGAATGTGCTGCGAAGAAGAACAAAGGAAAAGGCATAGTGATAAATTAGTATAATGAACATTATTATTATTATGTTGTATTGTAAACCCTTTTTGTATATCTAAGGGGTATGTCTGTAATGTTAAGGTTAGTGGACCTGGGACTTATGTATTAACAACATATTTTGATGAGTTATGTATTCCTATTTATATTTGAATAGGTAGTTAGATGTTAATATATTGTGGATCGTGAGCACCAAACTCTGGGGTCAGGTAACCCGGATTTGGGGGTGTCACAATCTAACTACCCATAAATATAATAAACTCATAAATGAAATAGAAATCTTCCTAATAAAGGGTTACAACAACTTGAACAATTCAATCCCAGGTCATCTAACCTTAATACATCAATACTGAAACTTTATAAACAAATAAGTCTTGAACATAACATCAAGAGTCTTAACATAAACATTCTCAAATATAATAAACAAGTCTTCATCACTTGCATGTTTTGACTTTGCCCTTACTAGTGGATGGCTCATCAACTCTTTCAACCTTAGCTGCAATGTTATTATGCAAGAGTGAGCAATAATTGCCTACAAGTTTAACAATAGAATAATAATAATAGCATGCGAATAAACAATGGATACTGAATAAAAAGAAGTCTCGACTTTTGAATCAAGATTTGAACAGGAATCAAAGGTACATCTGAGGGTCACAAAACCATGAATTATGTCCCAGGTTATCAAGTATTTCTACATTAAAACTTTAACAGTCATAAGACTATATGGACCTAACTTCTCGTACTTAGTGGGATCAGCCCTATGTACCATGTATATGCACAACATCTTAATGCTATCGCGTAATATAATCCCCTATAACAGTGTTGTTCATCTCAGTTTTGACATTAAAGTCCGCACCAAAGGAAGTTTGGTTTGGATTGATCTCAAGGGTAATTTAGAGTTCAATAATCATCAACTAAGGATTAGTTGAATCAATAAAGATTTAAGAATCATTCACGAGTTCGTTAACACCGTAACATTATAAAGGGATACAATAGCAACGATAGAAACTGTTGAATCATAAGTGGATAAGCATCATATATCAAAGTCATGCTTTCATAAAGGAATAGTAGGCTTAACCAAAAACATAGGCATTGAACATTATAAGTAAGAAACTTTTCTTGAATAATAATAAGCTAAGGTTAAACTTGCTCAATAAAGTAGAGTTTGAAAATCTTGTACAACTATAATCAAGTTAGAGATAAGGAACATGCTCAAACAAACTTTAGGGATTAGAAAACTTGCTGAACATAAGAGTAGGGTTCAAAAACTTGCCTCGTACGTTAGCTAAATGATTACCACTCTTGTTCACTACAAGTCCTACACGCATACCATATGTATTCACAACATTCATTAATTTCATTAATATTAACTTTATATGTTTAATTCTTTCTTTTAATACGACTTGTTAACTGGTTTAATTTATGCTCATTACCATCATTCACATATTCAGGACTGATGTCTCAAATCTTAAGTTTAAACAACATTACCTCTTCTCATGAGCATCACATTTTAGCCCTTATACATTTATCAAATTATCATGCAATTTCACTATATGGACATTAATAACCAGGTATACACCTTATTATATGTCCAACACATTATCATGTTCTTTAAATTAGATTAAACTAATCATACAATGGACTGTACACAACAAAAACCAAAACTGTCCAGTTCTGCTACCCATCGACTTCCGAAGTCTTAACTTCAGAAGTTATGACGCTTCTTCAAAATAAGTTCACTATAACCGAAGTCATAACGCCATCCGAAGCCAAAATTTGATCGAAGCCGAACCTTGACCCAGAAGACATAGTCATGACGCAAGTCGAATTCCGACCGAAGCTGAACTCTAACTCCGAAGACATAGCCATGACGCCATCCGAAGTCAAACTCCAACCGAAGCCGAACCCTAACTCCGAAGGCATAGACATGACGCCATTCGAAGTCAAATTTCGATCGATGTCGAACTGTGACACCCCTAAATCTGGGTACTTCATTCCCACATGATTTGGTGTTCACTTTCTAATCATACATTTTTAACTACCCAAACATAATAAAATTTATACAATAAAACTTTCCATTAAGGGTTACATCTTTAAATCCATCAAAATTGCAGGTCATCTACCATAAACATTCATCAAACGCGAAAAAGTGAATAATTACATCATAGTAGTTAAAATAAAGTCTGACATGATAAAAGTTAATAAATTTACAAGTTTTCAACACTTGTTCATTTTTCCTTTCCCTTTGCTAGTGGTAGGTTCATCGACCTTCTCAATCTTAGCTGCAATAGTTATAAATGCAAGAGTGAGCAAAATAAATGCTCACTTGAAATGGCAATGAACAATAACAACATAATAATTGCCAATGAATAGGCTCAATAGAACTGAATAATATTCTCTATCAATGATAATCAAGAACTGAAAACTGAATTTGAAATATATATCTGAGGGTCACAAGATCACGAACTTTGTCCAAGGTTATAAGTATTCTTTCAACTTAAACCTAAACAGTCATAGGACTGTAAGGACTCCCCGTACTTAGGGTGATCAGCCATTCGTACCATGTATTGTGCACAAACATCTAAATATTTTGCGTAAATAATCCCCTATAATAGGGTTGTTCTTCTCAGTTTTAGAGTACAAGTCCGCACCAAAGTAATTCGGTTTGGATAAGCTTCAAGGGTAATTTAGGGTTTAACGATCACCAACTAAGGATTAGTTGAATCAATAAAGTTTGATATCATTTCAAATGTTCGATAACAACATGATATGGAATAGTTATGAACCATAGGTGAATCAACATTATATATCGAAGTCATGCTTAGAAATGAACTAGAAAGCATATGCGTTGAATAATATAACAAACCTTGCTTTAACAATATTAAGCTAAGGTTATAATCTTGCTCAATAAAAGAATTGAGTTATTGAATCATGCATAATTGATAACAAGTTGAGAAACAAAACTTGCTCATCATAAGAATAATGTAATTTAGTCATCTGCATAATACAAAACCAATTAAAGATAGGAAACTTTCTCAAAGTAAGAGTTAGGTTAAAGAGCTTGCATGAATATAATTAAGTTATATAAGTAGGATTAGGAACTTGCTCAATATAAAAGTAAGGATCAGAAACTTGCCTTGTGCGTAAGATATTAAATTACAACTCACATTCACCTACACATATTATTAGAAGCACAACATCCATTAGGCATACCAACATTAACCTTACAATTTTAATCCCATTTTAATTGAACTCGTTATCTGAGTACTAGTCCCAACCACTAGCACCATACACAATTCTAACATCACAAATCTTAACATTACAAAACTTAATCCCCATCTCTATATTTTAATAAAGCACAACGTAAAGTTTTCACAAGTTACTAATTTTACAACTTTGGAATTATCAAATACATGTTAAAAATCTGTTATAGTGTCTTTGTTATGTGCTCACCACATTGCCATTTTCATTAGACTAGGTTATATGGGATTTTAAAGACTGCACAATCAACAGGTCATCACTGCCACTGTTCTAGCTAGGGCACAGCTGCGTTATTTACAGCTCTAAAACTAGTGCAGCTGCACCGTTTTTGCTTTTGACACCAGCACAACTGCTGTGATGCCCCCAAATCTGAGTCTCTTCCAACCCGACATATGGTGCTCCACGGTACTGCAGTTCACACAAACATTCAATTAAAATGCCTCAAAAGAACGAATATGTCTTCTATATATTCCAAAATAATACTAACATTCCCCAGGTTCTTTATAACCGTTACATTTGTTCTTGTCATAATATCGAATATTATCATTACAAACCTATACTATTACATAGGTAATCTACAAGTTCGCTTTAGCCTTCTTGTTATCCTTGTAGAATCCTTCGGCCCATTCTATCTAAGCTGCATTTATATGGTTCAAGCAAGAGTGAGCATAACAAGCTCAGCAAGTACAACAATTTAATTTTAAAAGCATGCTTGAAACATAGGAATCATATATCTTTAATAACTGGATGATAGTTACGAAGTACTATCAATAACTTAAAATAGCGTTTCTTTTCCCTCAAAACATTTTACAATAACAAGATTCAGTAATACATCAATTCTGGTTCAAGACGTGAACGTATTATAGTTTCTTTGAAAAGGACAACCAGGCACGAAGTCCGTAAGTCCGGCATATCTTACGAGCACTTCTAGGTGATCAGCCTATAGTACTCTATGTTGATCAACACTATATCCATTAAACGTGTGTACGTTTAAGTTGTGACAACCTCACGTGCCCATCGAATACTCGTTGAAAATACATTTGTTTATTCATGTTCAGGCTTACCTTGAATCCGTACAAAACAATTGGTGTAGGATAGCGTTAACAATTCTATATTGAAAGACTTGTAAATAAATCAATCATGATTAGTCTAGCCGAGTTAAAACTAGCTTCGACCCTTTCTTTAAAATCATACATGCATCTCATAACGTGAATCATTTCAAAACCTGGCTAACATAAAGGTTAGACAAGCGTTTAGGAAAAAACTTGCCTTCAGCGTCTGCTATAGAATAATTACGTTTCCTTTGAGTCTTTACGGTCTCTACAACACATAACCACATAACATACCATATTAGGTCATGAATGAACATACTTGATTTCTAAAGAATATTACCCTTCTTCTCAATCTAATCCCGTATTAGATTTGTTATTTATTGGTTCCGGCTTTTCGTCATTACGTCATTCACATTAGGTTCACGTTCAATTGATTATTAACTCTACTCATCATACATTACATGTCTAACAATGTCTTAACAATGTCATATCAACACCTTAATTCATTACCTATTAGTTCTCTTTCATTCTATACTTGCAAACATTCTTTTCTAGCAATTTCTTATGACTGGCGCCGCGGCGCCACCCATAGCTCTCCTTCTCGCGCCGCAGCACGAGTTTATAGTAGGCAACGACACTATGCCGGCGCTACAGCTCCACCCTTTTGGCCTTGGGTTGGCGCCGCAGCGCCAACTCTGTGCCTTAGAAAAATTTTGCAGATTTTCAATTTTACGAAACTCCCGAACGCATAACTTCTTCGTTATAAGTCCGAATTGGTCCGTTCAAAAGCCTACGGTTCACAAATTACATACTCTATGCGTTCGTGCAAGAATTTTAACTATTTGACTTTGTTTTCTAAAATTTCACCTATTAGTCCATTTTCAACGAAAACGATAAACGTTCGTGAACGTCAACGCTCGTTTCTTTGTTCTAAGTCAGAATCCGGTGATTTTCGAGTCCACAACTCTATAATGCCAAATATGACTTGTCTCCATCAAAAACCAACATTTCCAAGTTTAATATCAAAATTCGACTTCCATTCCGAGAATTTCACGAATTCGACGATTATCGTCCAATCGTGTTAATTCCGGCAAAACTTCGTTACTTAAGATTTTTAAACTGTTTCAAATGGATTCATTCCATCATACTAACATGTTGACATACGTACTTTACTAACTTATAAACATGATAAGTTATTACTAGTTCGTTGTGAGTTTATAACTTATAAAAATATAAATTACTTATATTTTCATTACTCATGACTTATGTGGATCTTAATCTTTTAACCACCATTCTTGCATCTTCTTACTATCATACTAACTTCATTTGTATAAACATGTTACAAGTTCATATCCGTTCATTATAAGTTCATAACTTATATACGTATAAATGACTTATTCATGACTTATTACGGCTTAAGTCCATTAACCATTCATTCTTATCATTATTTAGCATGCTAGTTCTATCAATACCCCCTTCTCTAACAATGTAAGAGAAAGAGAATCATGGTTTATTAGTACTTACTCTTTGATGATATATTGCTTAATCTTTGATCTCCTTCTTGCTTCTTGAAATATGAAAGACTAGCTTTCTAGCTTTTCTAACTTATTCTCTCTAACCAATAAGCTATAAGTTATTGGTGGAAAAACTAACAAGGGAAGTCTAACTTTATATGTGCTTATTCTCTCAAGCAACTAATCTCACAACTTTATAAGTTGGATGAAATGAAACAACCAAACAAATGAATCCATGCTTGCTATTTATAGGATTTCCAAAGTTAGGGCATAATGGTCATTAAGACCTTCCACCTCCTTACTCCACTTCCTTACTATTCCTTATGTGCTCACCAAGTTTACTTGGCCTCCACAACAATTATCCATTGCTTGCTCCATACTCCCTTTGCTTAATCATTAAGTTACTTCCTCCCCACAAGACTTGGCCATTAAGTTGCTTTACTTGCTCATCACATTTACTTAACCATTAAGTTATCTTGCTCCCCACTTTAATTACTTGGTCATTACATATCTTAGCCATTAAGTTACTTATTTCTCACTTTGGACCATGGGTTTAAACAAACCCATAACCCCCTTGGTTCTTACGTTGGGCTTTAGCTTAATTATCTTAACTTAATCATTTGGGCTTACATTTAATTTACTTTGGGCTTCACATTACAAATACTTGGGCTTGAATATTAATTCTATTAAACTTAACCATTTCCATACTTGGCTAACATAATACTTAACAAATCCTACAAGTTCCTTTCTTTTGGCTTAAAGCCTTATAACATATACTATACGTATTAATTTCGTATTTTAACTCGTATTCTAATTCAACATATATGTCATACCATCATCCACACATACTCATATAATACCTCGTATCATACTCGTATTCATTACATCGTATAATACCTACGTATTATACGATCATTGTTTAATTCATTAATCACATTTAAATTCCTTCTCGTAAATTATTTTCCCTAATCGTTAGGTTTTAAGTCCGCAAGCGAAAAACTGTGTTTTTCATAACTGAAATATTATTGGATATTCCATCTCACCTTTATATTCTATCATTACATATTTCTCGGAAGTTCAAAAATAATTCCCGAGCAGAAATGCGTAAATAGTGTTTTTCAAAAAATTTCTCGAAAAACTTTTATTTTCGTCTTGAAAATTCAAACACTTTATTCTGTCATGTAGACAAAATACTACGACGTTCTGACATGTCTAGGTCATAAAACGACCTTCAAATAGTTTACTTCATTAAATAATCAATTAAATTCATTTAATCCTCATAATTAAATGAAATTTTAATTCTCCTAAAAATCCGATTTTTTCTCGGGCGTTACATTCTTCCCTCCTTATAAGGATTCTGTCCCCAGAATCTCGCTATACTTAAATAAACAAATGAGGAAAAAAAATTCTTCATTTTAATCTCGAGTTCCCACAATGCTTCTTCGACATTGTGGTTCTTTCATTTCACCTTCAACGAAGGTATTATCTTAATTTACATGACTTGTCACTTCCTATCAGTAATTTGAGTTGGAAGTTAACCACTTATTAACATATTACGTTATCTTCCCTTTATTAGTCCTTCTTTTAATTCCTAATTATTTGAAACTCAAATTTCTCCCTCAAACCAAGATTATACTTAGTCTTCTCTTTTTCTTGCATTCTCTTCTTCATTTGTCTGCATTCCTCGTTACCTAATTGTACTTACTTATCTCGTTCCATTATCGTGGATTGAGTCTATGTTTTGAATAACATTTCTACTACTCCATTCCATAGTTTAACTTCTAACTCCGTTTTCGCCATTTCCGTTATTAACTCATTCTGAGTTGTTAACATCGATAGCTTTTCACTACCCTTCCTTACTTAACGCGTCGTCTTCTAATTTTACCTTCCCTGTATGATATAAGATATCACAGTTCTCTCTCTACCGCATATTCAACTCCTTCTGTGTGACGATATATTTCAGACTTTTATAGTTCGTGTATAACTCACACTTCTCCCCGTACAAATACTATCTTCAGATCTTATTTTTTCTTCAAAAACTACAGCTGCCAATTATAGATCATAAGTAGGATAGACCTTCTCATAATCCTTTAATTGGCGTAATGCATATGCAAGACCTTGCCATGCTACAAGAGCACGCAATCTCGTCATCTATGCAAAACATCGAGATACACTACAAAATTCCTTGTATCATCTGATAAAGACAATACAGGTGACTCACTTATCTTTCCTTTCTCAGCTCTCATTCCCAACATCCCTATTAATTTGCCACTAACTTGCTTAGCTCCCCAAACGAAAAACCTAACTTTAGTACATCAGTCAACCCAAACGACATAACCAGAAACTTGTCATAACTATAACGAGTTCTGAACGTCATCCTAGGTACCTTCCCTCTTCCTCACTTTTAACTGACGATACCCCATACACAAATCTATCTTTTAAAAAAAATTTTACCCCTTTCAACTGATCAATTAGATCATCGATCCTGGGCAACGGTTATTTATTCTTAACCGTTAACTTATTAGTTATATATTTGACTTACTCATTGGTTTACTTAACTTTACTTCTTAAGGTTCGCGCTCTTTCAACCTAAGTTTACGCGACCTACTTTTATTATTGACTTACAGCTTCATGACATATGGAGATATCTTACTTAATACATTCATCATCTTTGATGATTTACATTCTTATCTTCTTCTTATTACTTCTCTAGGTCTCAGCACACATCGCTCCTCTGCTAGTAGTCCATATGGTACTCTGAGTGGTTTCCCACAAATAACCAACAAACAAGTTCTCGTCTCATCTACACTACCATCATAGTGAGTTAGATCGGTTGCCAGTTTCGTATATACCTTCACTCTCTGAAGGAATTATTTAGCCCAGCTCCCATATGTCAACCATCAAAGATTACGATTGTGCACCAGCCTAAACTTGTCTTAACATCCTTCTAAATTGCGTCATAATTAGACAACAAGAATTTTTTGGTGTTTTATTACCGTAAAATACCACCTTGGGTTTGTCAGAAAATTGAAGATTCATGCTTTTCCTTAGACAATTTGTTAAAGTTCTATGGTTAATCAACCCATTCATACCGAGAATTACTTCAAATTCCCTTAACTTTTTCGGTACTTATCTACCGATACTTGCTTACCTTTATTATTCATGAAACAATTTCCATGAATACAATTTACGAAAGTTATTTCCTCACTCTCTACCTTAATGTTTAAATGCATTTATAATCTGTATCGCCCCAAAATCTGGTCTACCTTCAGACCCGGACTCCGTGCGTCACTGTCATACTTCTTACCAAACATACATCATTATATACTAAAATATAATAACATATATTCTAAAATCCCAGGTTCTATAACCACAAATCCTCTTTCATTACAAATAATGATAATTACATTATTCTTTACATCTTACACGAGTGACTTTCATCCACCACAAAGGATTCATAACTGTTCATTAAACTAGTCTATAGTTTAATTCTATTATTCTATATTACAAGTCTTCACTTGCTCTTCACGCACATTCATATAATGAATGGCACTTCGTCTGAATACCGCTCAGCTTGATCTTTACGGGATCCTTAAGTTCTTTCTAACATCGTTCGCTGAAAATGTTTTTATTTAAAGCAAGTGTGAGCATTCAATTGCCCAGCAAGTCATATAGTTGAACAAATAACTTCAAGAGTTTAAACATTTTTCAGAACTTCAATAACCGAACAAAGGTTACGAAGCAGCTTGAATAATAGGAATAGTCTTGATTCCTATCATTTTAAAACATTAGTCACATGCACTTTGAAATACTTTCATTCTCTACTTTCTTCATGCACAATCGGTCTGGCTAGAATCATTAGCACAGACTTAACAATAACGGTTCATGTATACCGAACATACTTGTATTGAACAGTTCGAACACAAAACATTTCATCTCATAAAAACACCGAAGTGCTCACATTGTGGCTCAAGGCCTCATATATACTACCATCTTGTACAAATATCACACATTCACACATCAACAGAACCTCTCAAGTTCAACATCTGAGAAGTTTTAGAAACTAGCATTCATTTAGAATATGAATGAAGTTAGGAAACTTGCCTTACGCATAGCTACAGCTTACAGTTTACGCTAAAATGCTTATTCCAAAACCCTATATAAAAAATAAGGAAATAACAAGTACACCAATCAGTCATATACTTGACTTACGCATTGGTTTACTTAACTTTACTTCTTAAGGTTCGTGTTATTGTAATTTAAGCTTACGCGACTAACTTTTATTACCAGATTATGGCTTTATGACATACTGAGATGTCTTACTCAACACGTTCATCATCTTTGATGATTCACATTCTTATTTTCTTCTTATACTTCTCTAGGACTCAGCACACATCGTTTTTCTGCTAGTAGTCCATATGGTACTCTGAGTGGTTTTCCACAAACAACCAACAAATAAGTTTCCGTCTCATCTACACTACCCACATAGTGAGTTAGATCGGTTGCCAGTTTTGTATATACCTTCGCTTTCTTAAGGAATTGTTTAGCCTAGCTCCCATATGTCAACCATCAAAGGTTACGATTGTACTACACCTAACTTACCTTAACTTATCCGAACCATTAAACTATAATGTTCGTTAAGTCAACTTCTTATTCCTTATGGCTTTCTGGAAATTAAATGCCATACCTCAGGAATCATTCTTTATTGTCTAAGTTATACAATCTTTTGTATACTCGGAACAATCATTCATTGTCAATACTATGAGACCATAGCGTTAAACATTTCATATGAACTTATTCATATCTTACAACGTCCGGTTCCCTCAACTCGGAACATTGTCCAAGTTATACTTATTAACTCGGCTTCTTAACGTTATACGTTATTGTCTTTAATTTAGTTCCTTCACCGTTCACGGTTAATCAACATTCTTCATTACATTACGGTTAAACCATACACAGGGTGTAGGTTCTGCCCGTTTAACACTCGCTTACACTCAACCCTTACGCTGGTTAAAGTGTTCAGCGCTTACTTTTCATTCTATTATTCTCACCCGACTTATATTCAGCTTTCATTAATCTTATTACCGTTCGTTACGGCTCTCTTGATACCATTCGTATCTTACTTACTACCTTCATCAACGTCTATGTCATACAACCACGGTATACTTAGAACGTTCGTCCAACGCGAATACAATTCACAAGGATTGTTTACGTATTCAACGTTTTACTTGTTCGTCTTTTAATCTCTCATTCAACCTTTACTCAAGGTTTCAATTACTTTCATCATTATCCATCCCATGAACCCCATGTTCATTATTCTTTCTTAATGTCAAAGTCATACCATTCGTTGTATGCTAAGACCGATCGTTCATTGTAACTACGTTGCGTTCATAGCATCTATACGCTTTACATTCATCTCTCAATGCCATGTCATAACATCAAAATGTTATGCATTAACATCGTCAACCAACGTCTAAGGAATCACAACCATAGTAATCCCTCACGTTCGTTTATCGCGACTACGGTCCCCGGACATCGGTTCCGTAACCCGCATCTACATTCTTTGTCTTTTATTCTCGTTTAATCTTTTCGTTCAACCTTTGCTAAAGGTTTAAAACACTTGACTAAGTGTTGCATTACGTGAACTATATGTTCATACTTCTTTCTTGCACATCCCCCAGTATCTGAGAAATAAAATTCTCATTTCTGGGCAGTGCCTTGCACCGGCGCTGCGGCGCCGTGCCCTTCTCTTCCTCTCGCACTACGGCGCCACTCTCCAAAAGTGTATGGCTGAGCTCGCGTTGCGGCGCCCCTTCTCGCGCTGCGGTGCCAAGACAAAAACCTAGAAAATTTTTCTAAGTGTTAAGTCAAGTTTGAGATGCTTACTTTACGATCTCATAACTTCTTCGTTATAACTCGGAACGAGGTCGTTCCAAAGCCATTCTTTTCCTTATCTTACGTACTATAATATGCCTTGGATAGAACTTCATTCTGAATCTGTTAACATGCCATTCAATTGGCTTAATCCTAACCCTTTGTTCATTTTACGCTTTTAACGTTCTTCGTTCGTTCGTCCGTAATTCGGTCATCCGAACTCGAAATTCGTTCGTTCTTGAGTCCACGACTCACGTTTTATACATTCTCTTACATTCTTATGAAACCCTACACGTTCGGGTTCATTTACTAACTTTCAAATTCTCGTTCGTCTTTTACGAAAATTTCGCCATAACTTCGCTATAGCTCAATTTAAATCCGTTCTTCATGAACGTTTCTAACGCTCCTAACCAAGCAAGAAGCAACTAACTTATACACGATGGTTTTAAATTTGTCCATCAACAACATTTACACTACGATGGTTTTAAATTTGTCCATCAACAACGTTCTACGCGTTCTTCGCGTGTTCTTCGCGTTCTTCATTTTTAATCGATATTTTGGATTACGATTTGACTTTTTCTTGGAATTTGATGTTATAGAACACCATTCCTTACTTAATTCACCTATTCATTCATAATATTCATTCAGATCGCTCAAAATCCTTACGAATCTTATACTTGCTTAAGAAATTTATAAACTAAATTTCTTATTTCACATTTCTTATTTTCTCATGATTTCAACCATATGAAATCATTACTAACATCTTTTACTCCTTATTCTCATTAAGTTATGTTTTAAACATATTAAACTTAAAGAAAATAGTAGAAGAAACTAGGTTTCGGATTACCGTTCTTCTTTAATCCTCTTCCGTTAGACAAAGCCGACGATTTGCGAGCTTTTCTATTTCTCGATCACTTTTGATCCAAGCGTTCATGCTCATGCTCTTCCTCTTCTCTCCCAACCGAGCTCTCTCTATCTCTCTCAAGTTCTAGGATTTTCAAAATCCCACAAATTTGAAATTAAGCTTAGTATTTATAGAATTTCCAAGCAAAGGGCATTTTGGTCATTTCCCCTCCACCTCCTTACTATTCCTCACTTGGCAACCAAGTTTACTTGGCCACCACCCTTACTTGGTGGCCAAGTGGCCGCCCCTTATGCCCACGGGTCATCCCCATGGGTTGCTCCATGGGTTTTACCCATCTGTTTACCCATCGGTTCGATCTGCAGTTTCTTTTCTTGGTTTGGGCCTTAACCCTAATTCTTATTGGGCCTAACTTGGGCTTAACTTCACAAATCATTGGGCTTGACATAATCCAAGTCCAATTAGATTCTACAAAGTCCATGAACTCAAAGTCCATTAAGACTAATCGTATTCTACACATTCCATTCTCGTATTCTCGTATTCTCTTCGTATATCGTTCGTACGATATTCGTATTATACGTCGTACTAATCTTCGTACTATACTCGTATAATAACTAGTATTATACTCGTATCTCTCACGCATAATAACCCTAGTTATTACACGTACTTATTAAAATTCTCGGAAATCACTTTTCCTAACCCTTAGGTTTTACGTCCGCAGGCGAAAACTTTGTTTTTGCCATAACTGAAATATTATTGAATATTCCATCACGTCTCAGAATTAAACGTAATCTATAACTTCTCGGAATTTCAAAATAAATCCCCGAGCAGAAACGGGTGAATAGTGCCTATTTCGTCTTTTTCCCCGAAAAATATTTTATTCCCGAAAAACTTTTATTTTCGTCTTGAAAATTCTTACTCGTCCAGTCTAGCTCGTAGCCAGAATCCTCCCGATTAATAATCATTCTAGGTTATAGAACGATTAATAAACACATAGCACAGAATAGTATTAATAAAAATTCATTTTATTAATAACTAATTCTTTAACTTAAATTCTTGACAATCCGATTTTTCGGGTTGTCACATAATCCCCTTCGGGAATAAGGTTAATCACTTAGCAATTCACATGCTATAATAGAAAAGTGGCACTCCAACCAAATAACACATAAGCATTCATTGTATTACCTGGAATGATACCTGCTACTACATCCACTGATGCAATCACATCTTAGACTGTTATATTAAAAGTATGGGCCATAGATCTACTCGACGATAATGGTTCAATAATGGTTAAATTACCACTACTAATAACCCTGCTCTCTTCCCTCTCCTTTGTTCTTATTCTTCCTCTCTTTTGTGGTATTAGGTCAACGCCTCACTACTACCCTCCGCAATAATCACCTTCTCCATAATGGTTCCATAGGGAACCCTCTGGAATACCGCAATTCTACTATAGAGCCAGAGTTTCAGGCCCTGGTCAAACCTATGAGCCTTCCTCTCCTCAGTGTCCACTTGGTGTGGAGCAACCCTTGCCAATTCATTGAATTTGGCCGCGTACTGGGGAACCGTCATGTCCCCTAGTTCAAGTTCTAAGAACTTAATACCCATCCTCCCTTGCATGCTTGTAGGGAAATAATTCTCGAAACAAACCTTCTTGAATTGTTCCCATGCTACCGCATCTGTTCTAACCCCACCCTGGTGAGCCTCCCATCAAAATTTGGCTTCTCCTTTCATCCTGTAAGTCGCAAAAGAAGTCTTTTGCGCCTCAGCTACGTTTGTAATAACAAACACCTTCTCTATTTCTTTTACCCCTGTCTGGGCATCTATTGGGTCCGTCATTCCTTTGAACTCCAGCGGACCTACGCTTTTAAACTCTTTAAAGGTAGTCGTTCTGACTACTCTAGATTTCGGGGTACTCTACCCCTCCCCCCCCCCCCCCGGTTTGGTTAAATGCAGCCGTTAATAAATTAACAAATTCTTGCATAGGGTTGTTTTGACCCCATTGGTTATCATTACGTTATTCTACTTCCTGATTACGTTGTCTTCTCCATGGCAGCACTTTCTAATAAATAAAATTTCATTATTATCTATGTACTTACTTCATTATTATTCGCCACATACCAACTCGCACTATAACAAAGCATATTAAAAGAAAACTTCTTTATATTCATATGCTTCTTCATAGTTTGAAACTATTTACAATTTGTTCTCATAATCAAAAGCTATTACATTTTTATCCCGAAATGGTACTTCACAAAAGTTGAGATTTACAAAAGACTACCCTGTTATACAAAAGAGGGTTTTACATCACTACACACATACTTATAACTTTAGATTTCTAATAATGCATAACAGCATCCTCGTGCTTCTCATTCGTAATCATCGCTGCAGTATCCCGACTAATCATATGTCGAGTTTGTCCCGGCTCCATGGGATGACAAGCAACTTTCAGCTTGAAATCCTTATGAGCACTCTTATGGATATATGACATCCGTGCTGTCTTCCGATCCTTCTCCCCTAGTTCTTTACGAAGCTCATCGACCTCCTTCTTAAAATCCCTAGCCTTATTTATCATGAGTACTTTCTTATCATGCTCTGACTCAAAATCTACTTCTGCAGACTCCTTCGCGACATAAAGAGCACTAATCTCTTCATTCTGATTTTGCACAACTGTATTCAGTTGCACATTCTTGTCAAGCTCTGCCAGATACAATGATCTCATTGCATCTGGAGGTGATGACTCTGGTGTAGGTACCACCGTATCAACCGATGTTACCTCTCTTTCCTCCTCCACATCGTTCATCATATGAAGATATGATGCTATATCCATCTCTCCCTCGGAGTAGCTCTCCTCAAAAAAGTACTCCTCTGGCTCTGACTCCTCTAAGATCACTAATGGTACCTCCGCCACTGGCATGGGTACAGGCTCTACGCGGTTCACAATTTCTTTGCTCACCACGTGTATGTCTCTATACATCAAGCTATCGTTTGAGATCCTATAATAACACATAACATGTTGATTAGTACATAACTCACAATAGTATAAGCACAAATCACATTTAATTCCTTTAGGGTTACTTTCCATCTTTTAAATCTTCTGGTACTGAGTTTCCTCAATACCTTATTAACTCGTTCAACTCAAGTAAAGCTCAAGTTTTACTTCCTTCGGACTTCTCTTCCTTAACGAGGTTATTAGCCTAAGGTTCTTCCCCCCCTTAAGTTTTATAACCTAATGCTTTGATACCAACCTGTGACGCCCCAAAATCTGGGTCTCTTCCAACCCGACATATGGTGCTCCACGGTACTACAGTTCCCATAAATATTCAATTGAAATGCCTCAAAAGAACAAATATGTCTTCTATATATTCCAAAATAATACTAACATTCCCTAGGTTCTTTATAACCGTTACATTTGTTCTTGTCATAATATCAAATATTATCATTACAAACCTATGGTTCAAGCAAGAGTGAGCATAACAAGCTCAGCAAGTACAACAATTTCATTTTAAAAGCATGCTTGAAACATAGGAATCGTATATCTTCAATAACTGGATGATAGTTACGAAGTACTATCAATAACTTAAAATTACGTTTCTTTTCCTTCAAAACATTTTACAATAACGAGATTCAGTAATACATCAATTCTGGTTCAAGACGTGAATGTCTTATAGTTTCTTTGAAAAGGACAACCCGGCACGAAGTCCGTAAGTCCGACATATCTTACGAGCACTTCTAGGTGATCAGCCTATAGTACTCTATGTTGATCAATACTTCATCCATTAAACGTGTGTACGTTTAAGTTGTGGCAACCTCACGTGCCCATCGAATACTCGATGAAAATATATTTGTTTATTCATGTTCAGGCTTACCTTGAATCTATACCAAACAATTGGTGTAGGATAGTGTTAACAATTATATATTGAAAGACTTGTAAATAAATCAATCAATCTATCATGATTAGTCTAGCCGAGTTAAAACTGGCTTCGACCCTTTCTTTAAAATCATACATGCATCTCATAACATGAATCATTTGAAAACCTGGCTAACACGAAGGTTAGACAAGCGTTTAGGAAAAAACTTGCCTTCAGCGTCTGCTACAGAATAATTACGTTTCCTTTGAGTCTTTACGGTCTCTACAACACATAACCACATAACATACCACATTAGGTCATGAATGAACATACTTGATTTCTAAAGAATCTTACCCTTCTTCTTAATCTAATCCCGTATTAGATTTGTTATTTATTGGTTCCGGCTTTCCGTCATTACGTCATTCACATTACGTTCACGTTCAATTGATTATTAACTCTACTCATCATACATTACATGTCTAACAATGTCTTAACAATGTCATATCAACACCTTAATTCATTACCTATGAGTTCTCTTTCATTCTATACTTGCAAACATTCTTCTCTAGCAATTTCTTATGACTGGCGCCGCGGCGCCACCCATAGCTCTCCTTCTCGCGTCGCAGCGTGAGTTTGTAGTAGGCAACAACACTGTGCTGGCACTACAGCCCCACCCTTTTAGCCTTGGGTTGGCACCGCGACGCCAACTCTGTGCCTTATAAAATTTTTGCAGATTTTAAATTTTACGAAACTCCCGGACGCATAACTTCTTCGTTATAAGTCCGAATTGGTCCGTTCAAAAGCCTACGGTTCACAAATTACATACTCTATGCGTTCGTGCAAGAATTTTATCTATTTGACTTCGTTTGATAAAATTTCACCTATTAGTCCATTTTCAACGAAAACGATAAACGTTCGTGAACGTTCAACGCTTGTTTCTTCGTTCTAAGTCGAAATCCGGTCATTTTTGAGCCCGCAACTCTATAATGCCAAATATGACTTGTCTCCATTGAAAACTAACATTTCCAAGCTTAATATCAAAATTCGACTTCTATTCCGAGAATTTCACGAATTCGACGATTATCGTCCAATCGTGTTAATTCCGGCAAAACTTCGTTACTTAAGATTTTTAAACCGTTTCAAATGGATTCATTCCATCATACTAGCATTTTGACATACATACTTTATTAACTTATAAACATGATAATTTATTACTAGTTCGTTGTGAGTTTATAACTTATAAAAATATAAACTACTTATATTTTATTTACTAATGACTTATGAGGATCTTAATCTTTTAACCACCATTCTTGCATCTTCTTACTATCATACTAACTTCATTTGTATAAACATGTTACAAGTTCGTATCCGTTCATTATAAGTTCATAACTTATAAACGTATAAATGACTTAGTCATTACTTATTACGGCTTAAGTCCATTAACCATTCATTCTTATAATTATTTAGCATGCTAGTTCTACCAATACCCCCTTCTCTAACAATGGAAGAGAAAGAGAATCATGGTTTATGAGTACTTACTCTTTGATGATATCATGCTTAATCTTTGATCTCCTTCTTGCTTCTTGAAATATGAAAGACTAGCTTCTAGCTTTTAAAACTTATTCTCTCTAACCAATAAGCTATAAGTTATTGGTGGAAAAACTAACAAGGGAAGTCTAACTTTATATGTGCTTATTCTCTCAAGCAACTAATCTCACAACTTTATAAGTTGGATGAAATGAAACAACCAAACAAATGAATCCACGCTTGCTATTTATAGGATTTCCAAAGTTAGGGCATAATGGTCATTAAGACCTTCCACCTCCTTACTCCACTTCCTTACTATTCCTTATGTGCTCACCAAGTTTACTTGGCCTCCACAACAATTATCCATTGCTTGCTCCTTACTCCCTTTGCTTAATCATTAAGTTACTTTCTCCCCACAACACTTGGCCATTAAGTTGCTTTACTTGCTCATCACATTTACTTAACCATTAAGTTATCTTGCTCCCCACTTTAATTACTTGGTCATTACGTATCTTAGCCATTAAGTTACTTATTTCTCACTTTGGATCACCCATGGTTTAAACCATGGGTTTAAACCAACCCATAACCCCCTTGGTTCTTACTTTGGGCTTTAGCTTAATTATCTTAACTTAATCATTTGGGCTTACATTTAATTTACTTTGGGCTTCACATTACAAATACTTGGGCTTGAATATTAATTCTATTAAACTTAACCATTTCCATACTTGGCTAACATAATACTTAACAAATCCTACAAGTTCCTTTCTTTTGGCTTAAAGCCTTATAACATATACTATACGTATTAATTTCGTATTTTAACTCGTATACTAATTCAACATATACGTCATACCATCATCCACACATACTCGTATAATACCTCGTATCGTACTCGTATTCATTACTTCGTATAATACCTACGTATTATACGATCATTGTTTAATTCATTTATCACATTTAAATTCCTTCTCATAAATCATTTTCCCTAATCGTTAGGTTTTAAGTCCGCAGGCAAAAAATTGCGTTTTTCATAACTGAAATATTATTAGATATTCCATCTCACCTTGATATTCTATCATTACGTATTTCTCGGAAGTTCAAAAATAATTCTCGAGCAGAAATGCGTGAATAGTGTTTTTCAGAAAATTTCTCGAAAAACTTTTATTTTCGTCTTGGAAATTCAAACACTTTAATTTTGTCACGTAGCCAAAATACTACGACGTTCTGACATGTCTAGGTCATAAAACGACCTTCAAATAGATTACTTCCTTAAATAATCAGTTAAATTCATTTAATCCTCATAATTAAATAAAATTTTAATTCTCCTAAAAATTTGATTTTTTTCTCGGGTGTTACAACTGCGCTGGTGTGCAGACAGAAACTACGCAGATTATTTCTTGCTATGTTCAGACTCAAAACTCACGAACTTCACCAATTAAGCTTCAAATTACATACACCCAAATAACATAGGCTTCATATAAACATTACTCATCATATATACACTGATTTAGAACAACTAAACAACTAAAACAATCAATCCAATAGAATTAAAACCATGTTCATGCTTAAAACTCAAATTTTTATGTGTTTAACGAATTCAATCACTATGACTTCATTTCTCCACCAAATCAGTTCATTTAAACTATATTCATGTTGTTTCTTAGTGAATTAACACCTTCAAGAATCAATTTACAATTTAATTCATGAATCAACTATCAATTTTTAGACTCTAACAAACCATATTCCTACATATGTTCACTGTAACTAATTTCTTTTCTTTTTGAACATGATTTCCAAAATTAATATACGAAATCCATGTCTAGATGTTAGTTATAACATTACGATTACATATAAACACAGTCAATCACTTATACACCAAATTTATCAAAAGTTACATTGTAGAGAGTTTGAAAACCAATTTTGTTTTGTAGTGAAACTCAAGAACCATATTCCTTCAATTAAATTCCATATTGTTGATTTAATTCAACATATAAGAACAATCATCTAAATAACAATTTCTATTCTCATAAATCATCAACTAAAACTCAATTACAGAGAATTTTTATGAAACTCATGAACACAGAAAACTTTTCATTTATAGGAACTAAAGCTTTAGAAATTAAAATTATACATTCACTTTGCTTGATTAAATCTTTCTAGATGATAAAGAATTGGTTAGATAATCCCCTATCTACTTCTTGATTCACAGAACTTCTCTCTTATCTCAAACTCTCTCTTCTTCTCTATATTCTCTTCTTCTTAGTCGAAGTGTGTGATTATTTTTAAATGGTTCCCTGTCATTCTCCTATAAATAGGATGTATAGTTAAGAAATGAAAATCACACCAAAATCGGAGAATTCTTCTTCTATAATATTGTGTGTATTTCTTTCATAAGAATACTTTGAGTGTAGCTTATAGTAAAAGATTTTCTCAAGAATATCTCTGATATACCAGTCAGATTTACTCTCCTACTAAGGTAAAGGATATTATTTTTTTTTGTAAGGGATATTATTTTCGTTCAATATTCGTAAGAAATATTATTTTCTTCCATACTCTAAAGTATGTAAGTAATATTATTTCATTTCATATTCCTAAATCTACACTAAGTATTGCTTCTATACTCCCTGAAATTAATAGAATATCCTTGAATTTTGCGTTTCATCTAGTATCATTTCACTGAAATATTTTTCTGAACTTTCTTATTAAATTTTAATCTTTCATGCCGGGGTACTATTCACTCGAGTACTATTCATTCGAGTATTATTCACTCGGGGTACTATTTATGGAGTACTATTCACGACAAAATTGGTTTCTTTTATGACTAAATTATTTTTGATACATGAATATCATTCTTGAATTTTGCTCCATAATTAATTATCAAGCTGACAATTTGGACATTCTTAAACTCTGGATAAATTGAATTATAAATCTTTAATATTTATTCTTGATCTCACTTAATTTATTTCTTATATCATTGTCATCATCCTCATGCTTATATTGTGGTGAAAGTCATCTTTGGCCCGTAGTGCATAGATGGACTGTTGATTGATATGATTACAACTAGAAATTGTGTATTGGTATAAGCATGACCTATAATGTTACAGACAAATGATGTGGTAAAAGTCCTCTTTAGGCCGTAGTGCATAGATGGACAGTTGTTTGGCATGATCCTGACCACTGGTGATACTAACTAATATCCTTGGCCCGTAGTGCATGGATAATTCGATGATGTGAAATAGTTATTGAGTTGTGTTATAGAGATAAAATATTGATGATAACTTTTAAATCATAGAAGATAGTAGACATCATGCTCTACTTGACTCTTCTAATGGATTGTTTGTTCCACTGTAGTTGTTTATCTAAACTTGTTGTCTATCATATTCTATCAGTTTTTACACTGTTGAGGACTAAGGATAATTTATTTTACATTATCTTAGTCATAATATTCTTTACTGGGCTAGTTGAGCTCATCCTTTTCTTTCATTGTTCTCTTCAGGAAATGAGAATATAGCTGGGACTAGTCGGGGAATGGAGTGATGGTCCAAGATGGTGGCTATAGTAGTTATCACTATTATATAAAATAGTGTGATAATAATTATAATGAGGACTTATTTTGAGTTTGGATATTGTCTACGAGATAATATTTGTATTAAAACTCACAGTTTACATTTTGTCGTATTTTACACTACAATTAATAATCGTGTAAATGAAGTTTGTATTTGAATTTTGTACCAAGTATTTGGTGACTCAGAATGGGTTGTATGGACCTATTTTGGAGGCGTCACAATATAAATGTAATATGTTAATGTAGTAAGATTGTGAGTTTCATAAATAGTTAAAATATTTATCGAATAGAATAAATATTTTAGCTGGAATATTTATGGAATGAAATAAACATTTGAGTGGAATAGTTATGGGATAATTATTTAAAGTGTGATAATTTTGATGGAATAGGAAATATTCTAATTTAATTAAATAATTAAATTAGAGATATTGTGATTTGTTAAATAAAATTAGAGTTATATTGGTTAAGTAATTTAATCAAATAAAGTGTGACATTTGTGAACCATATAATAGGTGAATGATTAAAATAAATAAGTTGAGGGTTAATTGGGTTTAACCAAACAAGGCATAGAGACATTCCCATTCTGTAACTGCTGAGACTCGTGTGTATAATTGACAAGTCAGGTAGTTATTTGGTTCTACATTTATTTTCTTAGTCTGAGAGAGAAAATAGAGAAGAAGAAGAGAGGAAGAAGGTTTGAGAGAGAAAGAATTCTTTGTGAATCTTGAGAGGGGGGAAACTCTGGAAAGCAAGAGGAAGGAAGTGAATTCTTTATCATCTATCTAAGACTAACAAGAAATCAAAGGTAATTAAATCACTTTAAAATTCGCAATTCTTGTTTTCTCTAACTTAGTCTTTGTAAGTCGATTTTGATGGAGAATTTGTTGAGAAGTTGATATATGTGTTATATATATATATATATATATATATATATATATATATATATATATATGATTTATATCATCCATAATTGGATTTGAATCAATCAAATTGGTGTTTTTGGTGTTAAATAAGAAGAATTTGAGTTTTGTTGTATATATAAGTTTTGGTCAATTTTGATACTAAAATTAGTTATGAAATCATGATGGAAACTTAAATTGATGATGGATGTTGTAAGAACGTTGAAAAATGAAAAGAACGCAAGTTGAATGAATCAATTTGGTTAAGAAACGAATTCGTAGTGAATGAATTTGCTAAACATGTTAAAACATGAAAATTTAGTATGAACATGAGTTTTGGGTCGAGATTTGGGTTAGTTAATATTTTTGTAAATTGTTGATTCTTTGGTATGCTGTAGTTCTATGAATTACGAATCCATAGAGTCGAAAATGGATTGATTTGGATGGGTATAATTCGAGTTATAAAGGTTGGAAGGAGAAAGCGTTAAAAATTCGCAAGAACAGTAAAATTGAAAAAAAATCATGTACCTTTCTGCTAAGGGGGGATACAGCGCTGCCCCAAGGCTATTTGGGGCGCTACAACGTTGGAATAGTAGTTAGGCAGGACTGTTTTGATCTCTTGTAATAAAACAACCATAACATTTTTATAGGAACTCCAATTGAGGCGATTCAAGATGATCTGAAACGAGGACGAGTAAACCTACAACTTTTTTTCTTTAAGTTTTTCAATTTGAGGTCATTATAAGGGGTCAAAATGGTCATATTTCGGAGTGATGTGTATTCAAAGGCAATCGGAGGGCGTCGGGCATGCACGTATGCAAGTGTAGTGCTTCTGACGATAAAAGATGTTGTTATAAGTTATAAAACATGAATATTAGAAAGTATAATGATGCTTAACATTAATAAATGATGTAATAGATAAGTTGTATAAGCATACGCAAGAGAGACGAATCGGGCGTGTAACGAATGAACGTCGAAATGTCGTGACAAATGTTAATGAACTTAAAAAGTGCTTCAATTCAATTGAAGTGAACATTATAGGATATGAAATGTGGTTAATATAAACCAATAAGAAGTCCTATCAAGACTTAAAAACTTGAATGAACTTCGGGTATGACCTAAGAAGAAATATAGTGAGATATAAGTCAAAAGTTAACGCAATCAAATTGAACATTGTGTTTTGATTAATAGGAAGGGTTATGGGATATAGATTAAATTTTATATTACAACTACTATGCATTGCTATGTGACTAATAGTTGATTTGCATGATTATATAATTGTGTAGTGCACGTGAAGTGCAGATAGCTGTAAGCTGTTAAATTGTTATTGGTAAACAACGATCAAGGCAAGTTTTCAGTTCCTATTTGCTATGTGAACTTGATGATGAACTGTTTTAAATATTTATTGCAAAGAGCATGATGTGTTATATATGTTGAAAGTATGAAATATTAAAGTCAATTTATGACTACGTTGATTGAGTAAAGAATGTTGATTGGGCTATGGAACTCAATCTTTATTTGGTATATGATGTACAGCATGTATAATGTGTTTAGATAGATGTTTATGATGTATAAGATGAGCATATTATTTATGTGCTACGTGTTGCATGAAGACTGTTAGATTTGATGGGCTGTCGAGCTCAACCTTATAAATAACCATTTTTGCAAGTTAAGGTTTCAAGGTAACACTATGTACTAATTGAATGACATGGATCAGATGCAAGAGTTGTTATTCTTTTAATCCATGTTTAAGGTTTTGTGATATGTACTTGATGGTTTATGATGTTTAATAATTGTTGAGTTGTAAAGTTAAAGTTTGAGCTATCCAATGTATAAAGGATATCGATTTGAGATGTAAGTATATATATATTAACTCTAATAGAGTGAATCATGGATTGTATAAGATTCAAAGATATATACATGATAAAGGTTGTGATTCAGAGAAAATAAAAGAAGAAGATAGAAAAGTTTAAATTATTCCGTATTTTATTAAGTTGAACATCGTTTAATGATGTAATGTTAGAATAAAGATGTATTGATAAAGACCAAGGCCGAGAGTTGAGTTGTATGAATTTTGGGGTCGTTACAATTATTTTCGCTTTCTATATTCTACAGTTATTCTGTTGTGGGGTCCACCAATGATTGGTTATTTCCACCAGTACAAAGTACCTAATAGACAACACTTAAACCACAACGTTTTTTAAAAAAATGCTGTGGTTTTTTTTACAACATTTTAAAAAAAAACGTTATAGATATATATGCAAAAACGTTATCTATTTAAAAGGACATTTTTTTGGTTTTAACTAGATAACGTTTTTTTTAAAAACGTTGTCTATCAAGAAAAACACGGAGCTAAAAAAGAACAAGCGGAAATGAAAATTTGAAATTAAAACAAATCTTCTTTCTTCTCTCCTATCTCTATACTTTCTCTCTCTACGAAGTGGGTGCTCTCCTACTCTCCTACAATCCAAACTTCGGCTACCACTGTGGCCATCAGCTGAGGAGGCACATACGATGTTTCAGTCAAAGATATTTTGATTCGAACTAGAGAAGATCAGAAAATGCCTTTGACTACTGGTATGGTCTGGTTGGGTTCGGTCAGACACAAAATTATAGGGTTTTTGCTATGGTTGCCGCTCTCTCTGCGATTCCTGCTCCCGTTCTTCGTTGTTAAGTAGTCTGCAGTGCCTATGCCAAAGCCCATACTTATTTATTGCCCGACTCGAAGGTCTCATCAAGATGGCCGATCTAGTACCTTTTATACATATCTATCACTTTCTGTAATTACTTCTCCATTTCTTTATAGGTTTCGCTTTTAATTTCTCAGATTTGCTCTTGAATTTTGTTTTTATAATGTTTATTGTGAATTATGGACTGTCTTGAATCTGTAGCTAAGGTTATAGATCTTATATGTATTTTCATTGTATGATTTTGTTTAGGTTTTTCCATTTCTATTACTATTTTCAATTTGCTCTATTATCTCTAGGTTTAGCTTCTGGATTTCCTGATTCCCTTTTGAATTTTGCTGTTCTGGAGTTTCTCTTATCAATTAAGGAGTGTTACAATTGTGGATGTTGAAATATTTTTCTTCTTGGATTCATTTCTGCCAAGGTAGAGAGTGTTGTTGTTCTTCTTTGCAGGGAGCCTTGCCTTAGTGTTAATGCATTGAAAGATATGAATTGGGACCTGAGTCAGTGGTGTCCCCTTATTGATGATAGATATTTCTTGCAGTGGCTTGTCAAGGTTGGTATAAATATACATACGTATGTGTATTTTTATACAAGCTTCACCTTCACTGGAGGTAATATTTGCTTACTAAAATGTGCTAATCAGTTCCAAATTCAAATCTTCCAGGTCCCATCTGAATAGGAGAAGTTGAGGGCACGACAAATCAGTGCTCAACAAATAAATAAGGTAGAAGAGCTTTGGAAGACTAATCCTGATGCTACGCTGGAAGATCTTGAGAAGCCTGGTGTTGATGATGAACCTCAACCTATTGCCTTGAAGTGTGAAGATGCATATCAGGTGCCTATGTTGACAAGTGTTTGTTAATTGCTCTGAATTCATTCGCCCATTAAGCCTTGTTAATTTTTGTTCCACATTTTTGGTCTACACCATGAGAATGCTGTTATTGAGGGATTAGCAGCTGCCGCTATTATCTCTCTGGGATTTTTTGCTGATAAGTTGTTCTTGTTTCTGTTGCAGTATCAAAATGTGTTTGCACCACTTATCAAGTTTGAAGCTAACTATGATAAGGTATGCATACACCCTTAAAATTTTTGTCCTTTTGCCTTCCTCCTTTCTTCTGGTTTCCTTTCCTTAAGCTGACTATGATAAGGTATCACCAACTGTTTGTTCATTTGTTAGCGAGTTTCAAAGGGTGTTAGTAAACTAATTGAATAAATTTGAAATTATTGTTACCTGAGATGTCAAATATATATCTGTTTATAATGCCAATGATTAGCTGTTGACCGATTTACTGCAAACTATAACAGTTTTCCCGGGCAATTTAATGGGTAACACTTGTTTAACTATCATCCACTGTAATTTCACTTCAATAGTTTGCTTGTGACCTGAAATCCTAAATTATATTTTCGTTCTTCAGTGAGATGGATGAGGACATATCTCAATTGAAAACTACAGCTGTTAGCTTACTCAGCGACTTGGGTTGTAATGCCTCAACTTTGACAGAGGACCTTATCAATGAGATGTGCAGATATGGTGCTGTAGAGCTCCACACTGTTACTGCCTTCATTGGTGGAATTGCATCACAGGAAGTAATTAAGGTTTGTATTCTCACTTCAATTTCCACCAAGTTTCATATAGGAAACTTAGTTATACTGGTGGTTCAGTCATCTGCTACAGATGGCCTCTACTTACTTTTTCAATCCACGACTTAATAACGTTGAGTTTTATTGATAATGTATGTTACTTGCCTTATTGATATGTTGTCTGACCATATATTACAGTTTTTTGCATGCACCTAGTGGTACTCTCAAATTTCAATCAATTGAAAATGAGAAAAAAATGCTGACCAAAACCCCAGGCTGAAGGTCCTATATATGAACCTATCCTACCGAAACAAAATGCTCTATTATACGCCAAGGTAAGGCAAGTACAGTAATTTCAGTTTATAGTGCATGAACAAAATTGTTAATTATTATTCATAAGATGATAAATGAGCCACCCCTAAATGATGCCTGTAACTATAAGTTAATTATTTCAACAGCTTGCAAGCAAACAAACCATACTTATGGAGAAGTTAATTACTTCAACATCTTGCAAGCAAACAAACCATACTTGTGAATGTCTATGACACCACCAATTTCTCACTCCCTATCAACATGTATGGTTCAAATGTATCAGACGATGGGTTGCAGCATGTTACTACGATGGAGAAGTTAATTACGATGGTTTTGTTCACTCCCCTTCTTAAACTTGCCAATACTAGATGCTCTTGTACAGTTTATATTTTTTAACCTTCATTGATAAAATTAATTACTATAGGTCTTGCAAATGGAATCTGATATGCAGAATTACTTGAAGTTTGAAATGGCAGCAGTAACTGCTAGATGTTTCTTGTGGTAATAATAAGCTTTGTGTGATCTTAATGAAATGATTAACCACATTGCCTTTTACTGCTCTGTTATTGACTTAATTTATTCATGCAGGCGTTTCGTTTGCGCTGCTCAAGGGATTGATGAGGTAGCTATCTTGGACTTCTGTTCTATATAATTTGGAAAGTTATCTTTGTATGTTATATTTGGTTTTATTGTTGTAGCCTGTATGAACGATAATTTGTTGGCATTCATTAATTGCCAAATGTGGAAAATGAGCAACTAATGTCAGGAAATTCAGTATTAGTCGGTATAAGAATACACAGATCTTCCCCCTGAACGTTTGACTGACTTGAGAGCTGCTACCGTAAATAATGAAAATTTTGCACGTGTTGCCGTTAAACATAATCTTCATTTGCACAATCTTATTGACTTGAAACTCTTTTAAGTGGAGGGGGACTGTAATTATTAGACTGAACATGTTTTGCTTTACTGCTATGTCAAGCAAGTTGTGCTTGTATTTTCATCTTTGCTTTCTTTGTCAGATTCGGGACTTCGTGAAGGAGGTTCAAAACGAATTTTTAAAGCCAGGATTCAATTCCTTTGGCTTGGGTGATTGCAAAGCACCAAAAGGTCTAGGTGACATTGTTGAATCAATTGCTGGTTCCATTGTTGATTCAATTGCTGGTTCCATTTAGCAACTGTTGAAGTATACATTGATGGCATCCAGGTTGGGACTGCTCAAAATCAGCATAAGAAAATGGCACAAAAATTAGCTTAAACTTTGAGTATTTCTCTTTCCTATTTCTGCTTTATTGGTTAGGTGTGGCTATATTTTAGTTTGAACTTTGAGTATAGCTGCAGTTCTGTTGCTGCAGTATACGGCACTTCAGTGCTTATGTATAGTTTGGTATAGATTTTGTGGATGTAGTAATTTGAAACTGTAAATGAATGGTATTATTGGGATGTATTTTGAATGGTTGATACATTTTGGCTTTAAATTTAAACGAGAATTTAGACCTTTTAGCTATATATCATGACATTAGTATATTGCAGGTGCATTGGTAATGTAGGTGAATTATAACTTTTTTTTCTTTTTTTTAATCTACAACATTTTAAAAATATTGTGTAAATGTGCCTAAACGTTGTATGATATACTAAACAACATTTTTATCCAAAAAACGTTGTGGAATCATATCTTCTACAACGTTTTTAAGCATATGCTAATTTTTAGAAAATAAATCTACAATATTTTTTTTCCTAAAAAACGTTGTGTATTGTGCTTAACTACAACATTTTAAAAACGTTGTGTGAGGGTGTCAAATAGATAACACCCTTAACCACGACGTTTTTCTGACTGAAACCACAACGTTTTTTTCGCGTTGTCTATTTACTGTTTTGTAGTAGTGTTCGGCACCGTCGTACTTTACCGAATATAATATTTCTCGACAAAACGAATATTCTCCGACAAAACTATTTATCTGATAATTTGTATATATCACCCTTAACTATAACATTTTATCAATTAAACACTTTACTGTTTAAAAATAATCATAAAGAAAAATAAACTTTTATTTCATAAGAGTCCCGGTCTTACAACCTCCTCTCCTTATAAAATGTTGTCCTTGAAATTGACGTACATACCTAGTATTTCGAAGAACTGAGGATACATTGCTCTCATTTCAGATTCTAACTCCCAGGACATTTCCTCCGTATCATGGTTTCTCAATAAAACTTTAAATTGAGGTATAACCTTTAAGTGTAGAATATGTTCCTTCTTATCTAATATCTTAATAGGTACCTCCTCATACGGTAAATTTTCTCCTATCTCGTCTAGTTCCAATTCATTGATGTGATTCTGGTCTTTCACATATTTACGTAGCATGGATATTAGAAAAATGTTATGAACACGAGACATGTTTGGCGTGTTAGGTTTGCTAGAAACAAGTATATATAATCAAATCACATAAACGAAGCAGAAGCGTAATAAAACGGATTTTAAAATTTTCTTACAAACCATAAACCAAGATCATTCTTGTGCTTAATTATCAATCTATAAAAGAGAAGGAAAATCATAATCATACCTGTGACACCCCCAAATCCGGGTACCTAATAAAAGTAGTATGCATACAACCCAATCATGTATGATGATAAAGCATATACTTTGTAATCAATCTTATTTATTTATTAATAAAAGAATTATTTAATAAAGGCATTTATTATCTACATGGTGCTGTTTTAATAATATGTGATAAACCCATAGTTTTAAGCAATATTTTTAGAATCGTGATGAGATCATGCTAATGAGATCTAAATTCTTAGATAGCTTAAACTAAAATGTTCCCAATCAATGGATTACTAAAAAAGGGGATTAGTGAATTCGGATAGATTGGTACGTACGTTGCTTGCTCAATGGATGAGGATGATTGATCTCATTATCATTTGTGTGGAGACACTAAAGCAAGTATGTAGGTGCTTATTAGAGAATAAGTTCACTGAACGTGACTCGCTAAGGAATACCTAATGGAGTTTTACTTGCCTGTCAATAGGAATTCCTGTAGTGATAGTAGTACAAATGATCCTTAGACTTGAAATCATCATAGTATCTTATATATAATGAATTACACTTTGACTTATTTCTTAAGACTCTTAGAGTATATCAAAGGGTATGCTTGGGTGTAATAAGTTATATATGAAGATAATGAATGATCAATAAAGAATCTACCACTTCTAGTAAAAGAAGAGAAATGTCCTATGTGATTCGATAAATGACAACCCAGGAATCCTTGGCCAAGGTGGAATGAAATTAGAAAGTAGTTTCTAATTTGCATTCATTAGGAGTTGTGCATTTAGGAATCGAAATACATATAATTAAATAAAATAAGACTTGACAGTAATTCCATGTCTTATATTTAATTAGGACATTGTATGGTGGAAGGATTGAATTGTACGGTAACTATTAACTCAAAGGTTCTTTTATGATTAATGTTGAAATCTGTATTATCTGGAAAGTCGTTAATCGCTAGGGAGGCTTATCCCTATTGTAGAATAAATATTATTTATTTAAATAAATTAATCGTTTAATTTATTTATTTAAATAAGATTAGAATTGTTCTAATTGATTTATTCACAACCGGTTTAATATAGAGAACCTAAAGGGTCACACCATAAAAGGAAGAATAATTATTTAGAAGTTAATGGCATAATCGTAATAATATGTTAAGTATATTTAATTTAATCTATGGTGATAGAATAAATTAAATAGCTTAATATTTGTTATTTAATATTTTAAAAATATTAAATATAAATTAATAAGAGGAGTCTTATTAATATTATTACAACTATTATTATTTTAATTTCTAAAAGAGTTTAGAATTAATTTAATATAAGTACTCTCATTTATTCCTAATAAGATTAGGGAGCCCATTTAATTAAAAGAGTTTAATTAAATAAATAATACCTTATTTTAATTAAATAGGGTTACTTGATATCTTTATAAGAGGAGTCTTATATTAGATATCAGATATACGTAATTCTAATAGTTGGAGAGTACGCCCCCTTTTTCTATAGAGATAGGAAAAACTAGGGTTTGAGCCAATACACCCTTCTTCTTGAAAATTCTTCTTCCTTGGTGGATCACCTCTAGAGGCCATACACTTGGGTGGCTTACATTGATCAAAAGAAGGAATCTACCCGGAGATTCAAGGAGATTGCGGAGAAGTAGGAGGTGAACTCGTACCTGAGGAAGCTCGTTTCTACAAGGGTATGATTTCATAATTTCTTGTTCTTCGTTTTAATTAATAATATGCATAAAGGATGATCCGGGTAATTAGTTTGTGAAAAATTTTAAAATCTAATTTTATTACGCTTCCGCTAATTTTGCAATTTGATTGCTACTTTGATTTTCACAAAACCTTACAGTGGCATCAGAGCCAAACTTTATGCGAACTATTAATTATTTTGATTTCATATATATATATATATATATATATATATATATATATATATATATATATATATATATATATATATATATATATTTTATTTGTCGAAAAGGTTTTCGAAAAACCTTTTATTTTATTCCATGGATGATCTTGATAACTTGAAGTGCAAACCGTGTTGCCACTTGCCACTGCAATTTACGTAATTTTTTTATTTTCTTTTGTTAACCACGTTGGCCTGGGTCATGTTTTTTCCGCGTGGATTTTTTTTTTTCGTCAAAAGTTAAGTCCTGTTGCAACTTGTTTTGTTGCAGGCGGTTGTGTTTTTTTTTTTAAAAAAAAAACATGGAATCATGTTTTCCTTTGGATAAGGTACTTGATATGTAATATTATATATAAAATTCCGTGATATGCCATGTTCCTTTTCACGTGGAGAAGTAATCTGCATGCTTGATTACTTATGATTTCCTGCATGCTTGATTACTTATGATTTCATATGGAAGTATTAAGTTGTAAAAGGATTTCATATGAATTTCTAAGGCATATCACGTGAATCAATATATATATATATATATATATATATATATATTAATTTTAATAATTTTATAATTAAAATAAAAGAGTTTATTTTAATCTTGAAATTAGATTTCATGCAACTTGATATTGCCCATTAAATGATACTCATATATATATAGAATTATTTTATTTATTGATACATATGATGATATGTATGAAAATAAATGGGATTGATTATGGACTATTGACCAATGTGATTGGATTTATTTTGGTTTGATGTTTGAATGAATGGGTTTTATTAAATGGGGTCTGCGTACCTCGTCTTTTCTGGTTTTCTTCTTGATGTAAATTCTATCTCTCTTCTATGTACTTCCCCTTCACTGTTGATCAAGGTTTCTATTTAAATTAAATAGTTTAATGTAATAGGATTAGTTAGAATTTTTGAAGAACCGGAGATCAAGGAGAAAGGAGCGCTCGAAGACCCGTTTGTAATGGAGCCCGGGTTTAGATGTAATAGTTATATTTTAATGTTTATTCTTGCATCCTAGGGTTTGACCTTTTGGTTCATTTGGTGGCTCTAGTGAACCAACTAGAATAAAAGTTTGTAATCAATTCGGGCAGAATATAGTATTTTATATGTGCATGCTAGTATTATATATATTATATATTATGCAAACATGCTTCGCAAGTTTAATAATATGACGCGTATTTTATATATATATTTGCATGCACGCTAAACAAGATGAGACTAATAGTAACAAACCCCTCAATAAAATTATATTAAGTTGTAACGTTCAAAGATATTTGGAATATCGAACGTCGCCTTCTAGCATGATAAAAACAATAGAGCATTGAATATTTAATATGAGTTTGTTGTGCACACACAAGGCGAGTATTAAATATTTGAGATGTTATTTTTATTACATTTGATGTTTATAAGGAATTGAACATTATCGCTTTGTTGTGCACACACAAGGGCTGTAGTTTTCTCTTCACTTGTATGAAAATGCTGGGTATAACTTAACTTAAATCATTTTAGTTCGGATGTACACACACTTGACCATTGTGATTTAAGAGGTAAAATATAAGGAGTTACATGATGATGTAATTGACAAGAGTTGTCTACCTATTTATTTATATATAGTTTGTTGTGCACACACAAGGCTATATACATTTGAAATGGGATCCTTATTTTCACTAGCAAATCTTTAATTAGATATTGTCGAACTATATTCATGAGGGTAATATAGTTTGAAAAAAATAGTGGGAGATACCAATATAAAATAAGACCTAATTTATTTTGGTAATTAATTAAATGAATGTTTGCTAAAATATTATCTTTTTACATGCAGAATTTTGAAAATGTCACATTCATTAATTTCACTACGTAGCATACTTGATGCTAACAAATTGACCGGACCGAACTACACGGACTGGTTAAGGAATCTGAGAATTGTTCTCGCTGCTGAAAAGATTTCTTATTTCCTAAATTCGCCCGTACCTGCAAAAGTTGCAGAGACAGCCTCTGAGGAAGAGATTGCTACTTTCAAACAGTGGCAAGATGATGCATCTGTGGCTCAATGCATCATGCTCGCATCCATGAGTAACGAGCTTCAACGTCAGCATGAAAACATGGATGCACCTACTATACTGCTGCACCTGCAAGAGCTGTATGGTGAGCAAAGTAGGACTACTAGATATGAGATATCTAAGGAGCTCTTCCGATCTCGGATGACCGAGGGTACTACTGTTGAGACTCATGTCCTAAAGATGATTAATTTGATTGAACGTCTTGGACAGCTTGGGTTCGTCATGGATGGGGAGTTGAGTCAAGATTTGATCTTGCAGTCACTCCTTGACACCTTCCAACAATTTGTTGTGAATTTTCACATGAATAAGTTGGACGTCAGCTTGCCTGAATTACTTAACATGTTGAAAACTGCTGAAGGTCACTTCCCATCCAAGAAGAACCATGTCTTACTGGTGGATGATTCTTCCAAGAAAAGGAAGAGGCCCAAGGTATCTTCTGAAAAGAAGAAATCCAAGAAGGTTAAGGGAAAGGTGAAAGTGAAAGATCAAAAGAAACCTGATCCAGCTAGCAAAGGAATTTGCTTCCATTGCAATAAGCCGGGTCACTGGAAGAGGAACTGCAAAGATTATCTTGCGGAACAAAAGCAGAAGAAGCTTGGAGAAGCTTCGAATTCTAATCAAGGTTTATTTATGATTGAAATTAATTTTTCTGAAAGTCAATCTTCTACTTGGGTATTGGATACCGGCTGTGGTTCTCATATATGTAATAATATGCAGGGACTGGTCAGAAGTAGATAGTTGAGCAAGGATGAGGTCGTCCTACGAGTGGGAAATGGAGCAAAGGTTGCTGCATTAGCTGTAGGGACTTATTGTTTACCATTGCCTATGGGAAAATTCATTAGTTTAAATAATTGTTATTTTGTTCCATCACTTATTAGAAACATTATTTCAATATCTGTATTGGATATGGATGATTTTGACGTTATAATAAAGAACAATAGTTGTTCTATTTATAATAATAATGTTTTATATGGTGTTGATAATTTACGAAATGGACTTTACATTCTTGACTTGCATGAAAATATACTTCAAATTAAACAAACTAAGAAAAGGAAAAGAGATGATGTTAATTATACCTATATGTGGCACTGTAGACTTGGTCATATTAATGAAACAAGATTATCCAAGTTGTATAAAGATGGGCTCCTAGAGCTATCGGATTATGAATCATATCCAACTTGTGAATCTTGTCTCATGGGAAAAATGACTAAATCTCCTTTTAGTGGAAAAGGAGAAAGAGTTACAGAGTTATTAGCGTTGGTACACACGGATGTATGTGGACCTATGACAACGAATGCACGGGGAGGGTATTCTTATTTTATTACATTCACTGATGATCACTCAAGATTTGGATATGTGTATTTAATGAAATACAAATCTGAATCATTTGAAAAGTTCAAAGAATTCAGAAGTGAATTAGAGAAACAAACGGGTAAAAGTATTAAAATTCTTCGATCAGATCGAGGTGGTGAATACTTAACCAGTGAGTTTCTCAATTGTCTAAAAGAAAATGGTATAATCTCACAATGGACTCCACCAGGGACGCCACAGCTGAATGGTGTGTCTGAAAGGAGAAATCGAACATTGTTGGACATGGTTCGTTCCATGATGAGTTTTACCGATCTTCCGATATCATTATGGGGATATGCCCTAGAAGCAGCTACATATCTACTAAATAAGGTTCCCTCGAAATCCGTCCCTAAGACTCCATATGAGATGTGGACAGGGAGGAAGCCTAGTCTTAAGCATGTTAAGATTTGGGGATGTCCAGCTTATGTGAAAAGGTTTCAGAACGATAAGCTTGGAACAAGATCTGATAAGTGTACTTTTGTGGGATACCCTAAAGAAAGTTTAGGATATTATTTCTACAATCCTACTGACAAAAGGTGTTTGTTGCCAAACATGATGCCTTCTTGGAAAAGGAGTTTATCCTTGAAGGGGTCAGTGGGAGGAAAATAGATCTTGAAGAAATTCAAGAACCACAAACCACTACAGATCAAAATGAGGTACCTAACCAAGTAGAGATTCCTTCTGTACCACACCCTATTCGTAAATCTGGAAGAGTACCAAAGATACCAGAGAGGTACGGACTTGTCATAGAAGATGACAATGAGGTACGCATCATAGATGATGATGATCCATTGAATTACGAACAGGCTATGAGTAGTAAAGACTCAGAGAAGTGGCAAGAAGCCATGAAATCCGAGATGGACTCCATGTATGAGAACAAAGTATGGACTTTGGTTTCACCACCTGAAGGCATTAAGCCTATTGGGTGTAAATGGGTCTTTAAAAGAAAGACTGGAGCAGATGGCAAGGTAGAGACCTATAAAGCCCGACTGGTCGCAAAAGGTTTCAAACAAAGACAAGGAGTTGACTATGACGAAACTTTCTCACCAGTAGCAATGCTCAAGTCCATTCGGATTTTGCTTGCGATTGCAGCTTACCATGACTACGAAATCTGGCAGATGGACGTGTAAACGGCCTTCCTTAATGGGAAACTTGAAGAGGATATGTATATGACACAACCAGAGGGATTTGTTTCAAAGGTTGGAACAAATCAAGTCTGTAAGCTACAACGATCCATTTATGGATTGAAGCAAGCTTCTCGTAGGTGGAACATCCGCTTTGATGAGACAATCAAAGAGTTTGATTTTATCAAAAATGAGGATGAACCATGTGTGTACAAGAAGGTTAGTGGGAGCGCTGTTTCATTCCTTGTATTATATGTTGATTATATATTACTAATAGGGAATGATATTCCTATGCTACAATCAATTAGACTCTGGTTATCTAAACACTTCTCCATGAAGGACTTGGGAGAAGCATCCTATATTTTGGGGATAAAGATCTATAGAGATAGATCTAAAAGGATGCTTTGCTTGTCCCAAGGAACGTACATTGACTCGATGCTAAAGAGGTTTAGCATGGAAGATTCCAAAAGAGGTCTCATGCCGATGAGCCATGGAATACATCTCTCCAAGAAACAGGCCCCAAAGACACTTGAGGAGAGAGACCGTATGAGTAAGATTCCTTATGCTTCAGCAATAGGATCTATCATGTACGGTATGATATGTACTAGACCAGATGTCGCTCATGCACTTAGTGTAACAAGCAGATATCAGTCGAATCCAAGAGAAGAACACTGGAAGGCAGTGGAAAATATCCTAAAGGACTTAAGAAGAACTAAGGATGTATGTCTTGTCTACGGTGGGTCTGAATTAAAATTAGAGGGCTTCACAGACTCAAGTTTTCAAACAGACCAAGATGACAGTAAATCCGTTTCGGGGTATGTGTTTACCTTAAACGGTGGCGCAGTGAGTTGGAAGAGTTCCAAACAGCAAACAGTTGCTGATTCAGTGACAGAGGCAGAGTACATAGCTGCAAGTGAAGCTGCAAAGGAAGCTGTTTGGATGAAGAAGTTCATTACCGAACTTGGTGTGGTTCCTAGCATTACAGGACCAGTACCTTTATTCTGTGACAACACCGGAGCTGTTGCACAGGCTAAGGAACCCAGGTCTCATCAGAAATCCAAACACGTGTTGCGGCGATTTCATTTGATCAGAGAGATCATTGAAAGAGGAGACGTCACCCTGGAGCGTGTGGACTCTCAAGACAATATTGCAGATCCATTTACTAAAGCGTTAACACAACAGCAGTTTGATCGTCACTTAGAGAAGATGGGTATGAGATACCACGACGATTGGCTTTAGTGCAAGTAGGAGATTGAAAGTAGTATGCATACAAGCCAATCATGTATGATGATAAAGCATATACTTTGTAATCAATCTTATTTATTTATTAATAAAAGAATTATTTAATAAAGGCATTTATTATCTATATGGTGCTGTTTTAATAATATGTGATAAACCCATAGTTTTAAGCAATGTTTTTAGAATCATGATGAGATCATGCTAATGAGATCTAAATTCTTAGATAGCTTAAACTAAAATATTCCCAATCAATGGATTACTAAAAAAGGGGATTAGTGAATTCGGATAGATTGGTACGTGCGTTGCTTGCTCAATGGATGAGGATGATTGATCTCATGATCATTTGTGTGGAGACACTAAAGCAAGTATGTAGGTGCTTATTAGAGAATAAGTTCACTGAGCGTGACTCGCTAAGGAATACCTAATGGAGTTTTACTTGCCTGTCAATAGGAATTCCTGTAGTGATAGTAGTACAAATGATCCTTAGACTTGAGATCATCATAGTATCTTATATATAATGAATTACACTTTGACTTATTCCTTAAGACTCTTAGAGTATATCAAAGGGTATGCTTGGGTGTAATAAGTTACATATGAAGATAATGAATGATCAATAAAGAATCTACCACTTCTAGTAAAAGAAGAGAAATGTCCTATGTGATTCGATAAATGACAACCCAGGAATCCTTGGCCAAGGTGGAATAAAATTAGAAAGTAGTTTCTAATTTGCATTCATTAGGAGTTGTGCATTTAGGAATCGAAATACATATAATTAAATAAAATAAGACTTGACAGTAATTCCATGTCTTATATTTAATTAGGACATTGTATGGTGGAAGGATTGAATTGTACGGTAACTATTAACTCAAAGGTTCTTTTATGATTAATGTTGAAATCTGTATTATCTGGAAAGTCGTTAATCGCTAGGGAGGCTTATCCCTATTGTAGAATAAATATTATTTATTTAAATAAATTAATCGTTTAATTTATTTATTTAAATAAGATTAGAATTGTTCTAATTGATTTATTCACAACCGGTTTAATATAGAGAACCTAAAGGGTCACACCATAAAAGGAAGAATAATTATTTAGAAGTTAATGGCATAATCGTAATAATATGTTAAGTATATTTAATTTAATCTATGGTGATAGAATAAATTAAATAGCTTAATATTTGTTATTTAATATTTTAAAAATATTAAATATAAATTAATAAGAGGAGTCTTATTAATATTATTACAATTATTATTATTTTAATTTCTAAAAGAGTTTAGAATTAATTTAATATAAGTACTCTCATTTATTCCTAATAAGATTAGGGAGCCCATTTAATTAAAAGAGTTTAATTAAATAAATAATACCTTATTTTAATTAAATAGGGTTACTTGATATCTTTATAAGAGGAGTCTTATATTAGATATCAGATATACGTAATTCTAATAGTTGGAGAGTGCGCCCCCTTTTTCTATAGAGATAGAAAAAACTAGGGTTTGAGCCAATACACCCTTCTTCTTGAAAATTCTTCTTCCTTGGTGGATCACCTCTAGAGGCCATACACTTGGGTGGCTTACATTGATCAAAAGAAGGAATCTACCCGGAGATTCAAGGAGATTGCGGAGAAGTAGGAGGTGAACTCGTACCTGTCGTACCTGAGGAAGCTCGTTTCTACAAGGGTATGATTTCATAATTTCTTGTTCTTCGTTTTAATTAATAATATGCATAAAGGATGATCCGGGTAATTAGTTTGTGAAAAATTTTAAAATCTAATTTTATTACGCTTCCGCTAATTTTGCAATTTGATTGCTACTTTGATTTTCACAAAACCTTACACCTAAAACTCGTACTTGGTGTTCCACGATAACATTTATTCAAACTACTTAATATATTAATTAAGTAAAAATATTATATCAAAGTTGTCTACTTCCCAGTTACGATAACATTTAAGTACTTCATTACATGATAAACAGTAAATTATCATAATACCTAATTACAGTTATTAATTACAAATCACACTTGATAATTATTCCTTCAGCTTTCTCTTTCCTTTATCCTTGCTAGAACCTTCTGGTCGATCAAGCTTAACTGAAAACATTTAAATTTAAAGCAAGAATGAGCATTTAATTGTCCAGCAAGAAATAACAAATAATAAACATTAGCTGAAAGAATTTAATGTTTTCTTTAAACTATACTTCTACAACGAATCAATTGTTGTGAAGTAAACTGAAACAATACTAGACAACATATTCAATCAATTACATTTTTGAAACTACGTACTTACTATAAATGTTGAGCAGTCAATAGACCATGAACTTTCATTTTTAATTTTTGAAAAGGTCAGTACAGAAATTCATCTGCAAACCGTCAAGACTTAAGGACACATTGGGTGATCAGTCTGTATGCCTTGTATTGATCAATACTACATGCTGGAATGATATTCGCGTTCATCATAACCGCCTTTGGCGCATAAAAGTTTTCCAATTTTGGGATGTTCATACTCAGTCTGGAGTCCAAACCAAAACAATTTAGTTGGACCAGTGACACCCCCAAATCCGGATACTTCAATTCCCACAAGATTTAGTGTTCACTATCCAAACATCATGTATCTATCTACCTATAATAAATGAAAACATAAATAGATAGAAATAAATCCTCTCCTTAAGAAGTTACATCATCTGAAATAAATACATCAATCACAGGTCATACTAACCTTAAATCTCAAATGCGGAAACATAAACAAATAATAGTCTTACAAAACATTGACATAAGTCTGAAACATAAATACATAATCACATAAACAACAAGTCTTCATCACTTGTTAATCTTGCTCTTGCCTTTGCTAGTAGAAGGCTCGTCGGACCTTTCGTTCTTAACTGCAATGTTATTATTACGCAAGAGTGAGCACAATTAACCACAAGTATAATAATGAAACAACAATATAATAACATGCGGGTGAATCAAAGATTTTTGGAATAAGAAACTCAACTTTTGAATCAAGAATGAATAACAAGAATCAAAAGAACTTCCGAGGGTCATAAGACCTTGAACTACGTCCTAGGTTGTCAAGTGTTTATACTCGAAACCTTTAACAGTCATAAGACTATGGACTCTTCTTCTCGTACTTAGGGGGATCAGCCCTTAGTACCATATTGTGCACAATATCTTAACGCTAAAGCATAAGTAATCCCCTAAATAGGGTTGTTCATCTCAGTTTGACATTAGAGTCTGTACCAAAGGAAGTTTGGTTTAGATAACTTCAACAAGGGTTCTAAAATTTAGAACGTTCATCAACTATAGACTACTCGAATCAATAAGGTTTCGCTAGTCTAACAAGATTCAACAATAATTGATGTTCAAATTGAATAATAACTAAAGAGGTATACAATGGAATAAGAATTATATAAAAGAAATCATACTTTGAAAAGATTAATAATCTTTAATATAACATATTGAACTTGATCAATAAATAACAAGACTTGATCAATATAGAATATGAGTCTAGAATTTGGTCAATGTAAGAGGTAAGGTTTGTAAATTTGCATAACGATAACAAGTAGAGTTAGGAAACTTGCCTTTTGCACAAGCTACGATTAATTCATATTCTTTATTAAATCCTACATATCAATACATTCACAATACCCATAAATCAATAGTTCGATATACCTATCGAATCCTAACATTGGTCTTTGAATACGTTATTGGACTTTTAAGTCTTATTAATTAATCACATATTGTAAGTTAACTAACATATTATTATACGCTTGACATGCCTTCATGTTCATTACTTTAGGTTTTACAAACACATTTTCAAAACTTGAACACTTAGAAAAATTTCTGAAGTTCTACAGGTAGGGCACGGGCGTGGTACCTTTGTTCTCTGAAACGGCGCGAGCGCGCTCCGTTCGTTCTTTAGAGCGGCAGGGTCGCGCTACGACGTAGACCCAGATTCTGCAGTTCGCGAAAAATGCAGAACAAGCCAAAATCTACCAATTTCTTTATTCAAACATGAATTTAAACATACCCAGACATTATAATATACACATAATCATTACTCAACCTTCCTAGAATGATTTTAACAGGTTAAAATATACAATTATTTGAATCAATTCATGTAATTTCATTGTTCTTGGTGATTTTGAAAATATTGAACATGAAACCGAAAATTTGGCATTACGGGTTCGTTATAACACCAAATCTGTCCATTCGAAGTTTGTTTTCTTCATTTTAATATACATAAACATATACAAGTGTAAATTTATGATACAACATATGATTAACGCATTAAATTTGTACGTAAGGGCCATATGGCCATATTTTAATACTCTGTAAGTTTGAAGAACTATATACGACATATTTTTATGAAATTAATGTTATGAAAACATACATATATGATAAAAACATGTTACGATGGCACATTATCATATATATATATATATATATATATATATATATATATATATATACACACACACACACACACACACACAATTATTACTCTTAGCAAATATAGAGACTTGAATCAGAGACTTGAAAACCATTATTTTATAAAAACTTTAATGACGTAAATAAAACTAGGTTGAAGAGATTACCCTAAAATAATTCTTCTGACTCTTCACGTTCTTCTACAATATCACAATAATTCTCACTATTTCTCTCTAATTCTCTGAAATCCTTTAATTCTTTTTGTAAACTTGTTTTATTTTTCCAGACTTCGAAAATAAAAGAAGGCGCATGAAAATATAAGAACTGACACTGTTGTGGTCAGTTAATCCAATCATGGGTTAACTGCTCTCAACTTCCCATAGGGCCTTGTTTGGCTATTTTTAATAAACTCGTTTCCATTTAATTTAATTAATCCTTATAGTTTTAATCAAGTCACACCCAATTACACAATAAATTAAATATCTTATTTAATTTAATTTAAATAAAATATAATAATTTCTCATTAATTCACACAGTCACATAATTAATTTTTCCATTTATTAATTATGTCAAATTATTAATTCTCTAATTAATTATTAAATTAATTAAAATAACATTTATACTTATTAAATAATCTATTTAATTCAATAAGCTCACATAAATACATACTTTGAATAATAAAAATTTTCCACATTAATTTAATCAATATAACACATATAATTAAATTAATCTACCATAATTTTATTAATTAATTATTTAATCCAACAATTAAATCATCGAAAAATATTTATTTAATTCAATAAATATTCAAACTAAATTACAAAATCTCATTCGTCACATCTTTCCCCCCTTAAAAAAATTCTATTCCCAGAATCACTACTCAATTAAATCGTCCCGTTACATTCTCCCCCCCCCCCTACAATGATCCTGTCCCAAGAATCGCTTACACATAAATTAAGTAAATAAATGAGGATAATTCTTCATCATATTCTCCTCAAGTTCCCACGTAGCTTCTTCGGCGTTGTGGTTCCTCCAAATTTCCTTAACAGAAGGTATTATTTTATTTCTGAGAACTTACTATTTCCTGTCAACAATTTGAACAGGAATTTCTTCATAAGATAAATCTTTTTCAAATTGTAGGGGTTCATATTCAATCACATGCTTGTAATCGGGTTTGTAGGGTCGTAAAACTGAAACATGGAAGACGTTGTGGACATTCTCGAGTGATGGAGGAAAGGCTACCTCATACGCAACTTCTCCAATCCTTTGCAGTACTTCAAAGGGTCCAATGAATCTTGGGCTTAATTTTTCTTTCTTTCCGAACATGATCTTTCCCTTCCAGGGAGAGACTTTCAAAAACACATAACTACTCGATTCAAACTTAACCTTTTTACGGTGTAGATCGGCGTATTTCTTCTGCCTATCTTGAGCTGTTACCAGTCTTGTTCGGATCACTTTGACTATCTCTGCTGTCTACTGTACCAATTTTGGGCCTAGCAATTGTCTTTCACCAATTTCATCCCAGTATAGCAGAGTTCTGCACTTTCTGCCATATAACGCTTCATAAGGCGGCATGCCAATACTAACGTGATAACTGTTGTTGTAGCTAAACTCTACGAGCGGTAGGTGATCGTCTCAATTTCCTTTAAAGTCCATTATACAAGCTCTTAACATATCTTCTAATGTCTGAATCGTTCTTTCACTCTGTCCGTCTGTTTGAGAGTGATATGTCGTACTCATTCTCAACTACGTACCCATGCATTCCTATAGATGTTTCCAGAAGTTCGATATAAAGCGCGGATCCCTATCGGAAATAATTGACACCGGAACTCTGTGTCGTGAAATAATCTCTTTTACATATAATCTTGCCAACTGGTTTACGTTAAACTTGATTCTGATCAGAAGAAAGTGTGCGGATTTTGTCAATCGATCAACGATAACCCATACTGCGTCATAGCCTTTTTGAGTTATCGAAAGGCCAATCATGAAATCCATCATAATATGTTCTCATTTCCATTCTATGATTTCTAACGGTTGTAGCAACCCACTTGGCCTCTGATGCTCTGCTTTCACTTTCTGACATGTCAGACACTTGGCAACACACTCTGCAACATCTCGTTTCAAATTTGGCCACTAGAAATATTGTCGAAGATCTTGGTACATCTTAGTACTACCAGAGTGAATTGAATATCGTGAGCTATGAGCCTCGATCAATATGTCCTCCTTAATCTCTGGCACTAACGGTACCCAAATTTTGTTTTTAAATCTCAGTACTCCTTCATTATCCATCTTGAATCTCGGTTCGGTTCCTTCGAATATCTTCTTTTTCACCTTTTCACATTCTTTGTCTTGAATTTGAGCCTCCTTAACTTTATCCAGCAAAATTGTACCAGCTTGCATCTAGAACAACTTCTCGTCCCTCTCCATAGGATGCTTTACTTCTATTTCCATCTTCTCCATCGCTGAAATTAGTTCCTCCTGAGCGGTCAACATCATCAATTTCTCCCAACCCTTTCTACTTAAGGCATCGACAACCACATTTGCCTTACCCAGATGGTATAAAATCTCACAATCATAGTCATTAATTAACTCCAACCACCTTCTTCGACGCATATTCAAGTCCTTCTGTGTAAAAATATATTTCAGACTCTTGTGGTCTGTATATATTTCACACTTCTCCCCATAAAGATAGTGTCTCCAGATCTTTAAAGCAAAAACCACGGCAGCTAACTCCAAATCGTGGGTCGGATACCCCTTCTCATAATCTTTCAACTATCATGACGCATACGCAATGACTCTACCATTTTGCATAAGCACACAGTCAAGTCCTTTATGCGACGCATCACTATAAACTACAAAATTTACTGTGTCATCCGGAAGAGATAACACAGGTGCTGTACTCAACCTCTTCTTAAGTTCTTGAAAGCTTTCCTCACACTTCTCTGTCTAAACGAATTTTATAGCTTTTCTAGTCAAATTCGTTAACAGAGTTGCGATCTTGGAAAAGACTTGAATGAATCTTCTGTAATATCCTGCCAATCCAAGAAAACTTCATACTTTTGACGGCGTTCTCGGCTGATCCCAGTTTATCACGGCATCGACCTTGGATGGATCCACCGAAATTCTGTCCTTATCAATCACATGTCCAAGAAATTGTACCCGCTCAATCCAAAATTCGCATTTTGAAAACTTGGCATACAACTTCTCCCTTCTCAACGCTGCTAATGTTACCTTCAATTGCTCAACATGTTCTTCTTTAGTTTTTGAGTATACCAAAATGTCATCGATGAACACCAACACAAATTTATCCAAAAATAGTTTAAACACCCTGTTCATCAATTCCATAAACGCTGCAGGAGCATTTGTTAGACCAAACGACATCACTAAAAATTTGTAATGACCATATCGCGTTCTGAACGCTGTCTTCGGTATATCCTCTGGTCTCACCTTCAGTTGATGATAACCACTCCTCAAGTCTATCTTTGAAAAGTATCTCGCTCCCTTCAATTGATCAAACAGGTCGTCAATCCTCGGTAATGGATATCTATTCTTAATCGTGACCTTATTCAGTTCTCTATAGCCGATGCAGAGTCGCATCATCCCTTCCTTCTTCTTTACAAATAACATCGGTGCTCCCCACGGTGATACGCTCGGTTGAATGTACTTCTTGTCGTATAATTCTTGCAGTTGTACCATCAATTCTTTCATCTCTACCAGTACCATTCGGTACGGTGCCTTCGATATTGGAGTCGTTCCTGGCGCCAAATCGATCACAAACTCAACTTCTTTGTCTGGCGGAAGTCCTGGCAAATCGTCCGAAAATATGTCTGCGAAGTCCCTCACTACTGGTATCTCCTCTATTTTTGGATTCTCTTTACGACTGTCAACTATGTAAGCTAGATATCCTACACAGCCTTGTCTTAACAACTTCCTGGCCTCAATCATTGCCAGATAACTCGCGTGTCTAGGTGACTTGCTACCATAAAACACAACCTTTGACGAAGTCATAAGGTTAATACGCTTCTTCTGACAATCAATTACAGCCCCGTAATTGAACAACCAATCCATTTCCAAGATAACGTCAAATTTCCCAAGTCTGTTAGGGATAAGGTCTACGCTCATAATATTACCCTTAATATCCACCAAACAGTTCTTATGTACGTACTTAACAAGGATTATTTCTCTATTCATAATTTTTATGTTCATGGGGTATTCTAACTCATCCTTAGGCAATTCTAAGTTCTTAGCAAAGTCATCGGTTATAAATGAACAAGTAGCACCCGAATCGAATAATACATAAGCATTAACTTTATTAATCGGAATGATACCTGACACCACATGACGAGACTGCACAGCATCCTGCACTGTAATAACCCGATATTTTCAATATAAAATAAATAAGAAATTTTGCATATAAATTTTTTTTATATATTTTATTTATCTTAATGATGAGAATAAGTGTCCAGTAATGTGTATGATAAATACAAATATATTTAGTACCTGAAAAATTATAAATAATTTTAGAATTTTTGATCTTTACAAATTATATTCTTATAGTAATTAATTTTTTTAAGGAGAAATGTTTTATTAATTATTTTTCCATAAAACATAATTTTATATTATTTAAATAATATATGAAATGATTATTAGAATTATAATAATAAATATTTTATTATATGAATTTTATAATAATGATTATTAGCTTAATTATTGATGTTGTATAAGAAAGATAAATCAGATATGGAATCCAAACCCTAAATTTGAATTTTTATCAAAGGATGAGAATAATAATATAATATTAATTATATTTTGATTTTTTAGTGCTATAAATATGTGCTGTATATCTGTAGACTGATAATGGTGGGCCAAATATGGTAAATTATGTCATAACCCTCATACCGTGTTATTAAACCCTAATTGTTAAACTCGGTTATGAGTTTAAGACTGAGCAGTAACTGTGTTATATGAATTTTACTGTGTATTATAGAATTTCGATAATTAGGAAAAACCCTAATTATTGTTTGAAACCCCTAATTTGCTAAAATTAGAAACCCTAATTATTATTTTTGTAAATTATAATGATAATTAGAAAACCCTAATTGTGAATTTGGGAAACCTAATAGTATTAAGGAACCCTAATTTAAAAACCCTAATTTTTTATTAAAAACCCTAATTTTAAATTAGTGTGTTTACTTAAAATTTTATTACACTTTAATTATAATTTTTCAAACCCTAGAAATTATTTAGAAAACTTTAAGGCTTAAAATCTAGTGATTAAACCCTATATTTAAGCACCTTGGACAATAATACCCTTGAGATTATAAGTAAAATTACCAAAGTGCCCTTTTTGTCCCATTAGTTGAATTATTGCTAGCCGAATCCTTGCAAAATCTGCAACCACCCAACCCTAGACCTACCTATGAGCCTACAATCTATAACACATCACACGATCAACCATCACATACATTACATACATGATTTGCAAGATTTAAGAGAGAGAAAGTGCTCATTTTTGGCCTTATTTGTTCACAAATACATAGCCATATTCTCTCAAGACCAAACCTCCGAAATTTCCTTGCTAGATCAGTCCCCAATCAAGCCCCACGAACACTAACATCAAATCAGAAGCATGGAAATCAGAATTTGATCATCAAAAAGGTGCAAACCATAAAATTTGAAAATCTTTTGATCTTATGTTAGATGTAATTTTTTGTGTTAAAAATGTTGTATGGGGTGTTAATCAATGATCTGGATTGCTAGATATTAGATCCATAACATCTAGAGGCTCAGATTTGATGATTTTCTAAATTTGGAAATTTTTGAAAATAAGGGTCTGACAGTGAATGTCAGGTCCAATAAATCTCGATCTGTTATGTGTTTTTGTGTTTTAAAAGTTTGTACTTGTAGTCTGTTAGGAGATCTTTAATATGCAACTTGAATCAGGTCCATATCTATTGTAAATTAAAAGTTATTTAAGGTCAAAGTGACTTGACCGGCATTGACCGGCTGTTCTTGAAGCCCAGAATCAGCCAAAAAACTTCTGACAGTGTTTTTGTAGGGCTTGAATCTTGCTATGTTTAAGTTGTTATGCCATGTCGTTGTTTTGTAGTTATATACTGACATGCAGACTATATGCTAAAGCCTTTATATCACATAGATCCTTAACAGAATCAAATCTAGTGATGGTCAAACTTAGGTAGCCGAAACTGCTCAAGAACATTTCTGGGAAACCCAGAAATGTTCAAGAACAGTTCCGGGAGGGTACTTTGACCAGCCTATAGATCTTGATTGTTTTGATGATATGATGATCTGACGTTGTGTTATTGTTGTCTGACATGTATTCTATAAGTATAAATCGTTATATCACATGAAGCAAGGCTAGAACCTAATGTAAATTGAGCACGAAACAAGGGACTCGAATTTCTGGGTTTATGACTACTACAAAACAGTAAATAGATGACGCGTAAAAAACGTTGTAGAAGGTCTTACAGAAAAGTCGTGGTTAAGGGTGTCATCTATTTGATACCTTTATACAACGTTTTTAAAACGTTATAGTTTGACGCATTACACAACGTTTTTTTCTTAAAAAACGTTGTATATTTGTTTTCCATAAATTCGTAGATGTTTGAAAACGTTATAGATGATATGATTCCACAATGTTTTCTGGCTTAAAATATTGTGGTTTGGTACAACAGACAACGTTTAGACTCATTTATACAATATTTATAAAGTGTCATCTATTTAGACTACTTTATACAATGTTTTTAAAATAATTAAGAAATAAAACAATAAAACAAAGCTAGTTTCGATAACTTGAAAACATATTAATTAATTAATAAAAAATGTCATACAACTACAAAATTATATATTACTCACAAAACAAATACTTAAATAAAATAGACATAACTTTGCCATTTTTATTGCTCTAAACAAAACATAGCGGACAGTTTGCATATGCCAATTAAACATTGCATAAACGATACAGTAAATGAGTTGGAACGGTTATAGCAGACAGTTTGCTGCAAAATCCTGGCAGGATCAACAGTCATAGCTTTGAAAAGATGTTCTAGCGCTTGAGTCCTGCTCATGCCAGGGAAGATTGGCTCCACAACATCAAAGTGATGGAGTGATAGGATCGATGATAATGGATGTGCTGAAAGCATTCCAAGAAGATCTCCTCGCATGTCAACCTGAAAAAAGTGACATTTTTAAGTGATAGTCTATTTAAATTACCAATGCTACCATATCACCTGATTTGCAAATTCAGATATCCTTAAGTCAATAATATGGTACTCACATACTAAACACACTAGTTTTTAATGCAAAAGTACCCCGAGTCAATAATAAGGTAAAATGTTGAATATTACTCCATGCTCTAATTGCAGACCGAGATATAATCGCAATACCTCACAGCATACCACAGGAGTAAATTTTATTTTATAAAAGTACCAATTTTATTTGGAACATTAACTCATTTGCATATGCCAACTCTACAACTACCGCTTGACATGCATTAAACATTTGAGCATAATAAAAGGAAGTTCACCACAATACAAAACTTTTAGGATACTTTAAAAACAAACTACCAGCAGTGTGGTTCAGACACCTTCAGAAGATGCAGAATGAATGCAACTACTCTACACAAAGCTGTGTTTAACAGTTTTCTTATATAATTTCAAATGGTAATCTGAATTATTTGAAGGAAATGTGTAGTAAAGGCATATAGTGAGTAGTCCTTTGTCAAACCCCTTTTTAACATGAAAATGCATTACAGGATAAACAATTGTAATGCACTAATAAGATCAGCTTACCACAAGACTGCCATTGTCTAAACTTATAGTGTATCTGAGAGTCCAGAAATCCCATGCAGGTGTCAGTGTGGTTAGAGCATATGTCTAAAAAAAGTGATGATTAACATTAACAAATTTCTAAAAAGCTAAAACAAAGAAGTAATGGTCCATATTGGGCTCAATTATTCCTTGAGACACCTACTGAATACCTTGTCTGGGTGGTAACAGATTACCGCCTTTAGCATCCTGCCATAATTGTTTCATAGGGAAATGGATGAATAAATAAAGTAACCATTTTTAGGAAGTTTGGTGATTGAATTTCAACATCAGAAATCATGCCCCATATAACTCTTGCGAGATGGTCAAACATTTTTTGTATACAGAAAACAGTATCCCATCCAACATAAAGCAGCCACACATCAAAGCATAACAAAATGTGTCAATGCATGGAAAGTATTTATGTCAGCCAACAACAACAAAAATTAATGCTCATCTACCTATAAGGTATGTGTTGGTGGGTTGAAGTATCTCTATATTTCTTTGCAAGACCGAAATCTATGATGTAAACCTGCATTCAAAGTAAAAGGAAACATGAGCCGTCACCACATTCTTGCCAGAAAAAAATTCTACTACTTAAACACATTTAGTAATAACCAAAAACCTGATTAGCACGCCATCCTAAACCCATAAGAAAATTGTCTAGCTTAATATCTCGGTGTAGAAATGATTTAGAATGAACAAATTCTACACGATTGATCTGCAACGAAAATTAAGACAGCATTAACAACAAAACTTAAAAGGTAAACAAATGCAACAATAATGTAGATTTAATATATATTAAAACATACTGTACATCGGAACTTGCCATTTGATCTGCAAGCATGAGAACCGTCTTCAAGGACAGTTTTCTACTTCAAAAATTAAACAAATCTTCGAGACTTGTTCCAAGCAAATCTATCACTAGAACGTTATATTCTCCCTCCACTCCGAACCATCTCACATTTGGAATTCCAGCTGCAATAGTTAGAAAGTATTATAGTTAAAGCCATAAATAAGATATTGAGATAAAGAATTCAAGATTGAGCTACTGAAAGGAAACTAAGAGAAAAATAGAGTAAGCCGTTATACTTCCTCCCTGTTGAATTCTGTATAATTTTGATTCATACAGCAACTGAGGATGTTTTGTCTTGACATTTTCCTGTGTTTACAAGATAAAATATCAGTATCATAACTTATATAGATAACATAATCAAAATGAAACTTAGATCATAAATAAAATATAGGCATGTCAATGGATCACTTGATGCTACAATAACACTTATACTGATAAACTGTACCACGATTATTTTGCAATCCAGAATGGTTCAAATCACTTGCACATCTGCTATTTCGAGATCAAATCACTTACCTAATTTAGTGAAGTAAAGTTTAGAAACAGCTAAGAACCTTACCTAGTGAGCTCTGAAGCATATGCGTAAGTTTTGAGTTCCTGGTTTGATCAAAATAAAAGAAACAATAAGCCAATAGTATTTAAAAGGCAGTGTGGCCTTTTAAATTACACAACAATATGCATGTACTCTTTACCAAGGTACTATGTTTAGTGTGAGAAGATGTGACTAGAAATAAAAACAGATATCAAAATGTAAGTTGAAATTGAACAAAACCATGCCTGTTCTATATGTGATGCAATCTGTTGATCCCTCTTGGAGCAGGAATGAATTGCATAATTTGCAACCGTGCCAGCTGAATTAACTTGGGCAGTTGTCACTGAAGCAGGACGAAGTGACTCCCCTAAGACCGAAGCAATTGCAGGTGAGCTGATAGCTTCATTAGGGCTGCGAGAGATATGAGCTACCCTTTTCTGTCAAGTAAAACATAAAAACAGGTAATGCAAGATAAAAATATATATAAGCCAAGGCTTAAACAGTAATAATTTATGTATTAAAGAATATCCTCTTAAGATTTTCTTTCTTTCTTTCTTTCTTTCTTTTGATTTTCGCAGTGGTGTGATGCAGTGTTATGAAAACATTTTACTAGTACAACCTTCTCTTAAATGTACTTAACATCAAAAGAAAGGGTGTCACACATTTAGATTTTGCAGAAATATGACGAAGACATCCATTATTAATTGACTTTCACAAGTCCGAATATAGATACTCCACTTATAAGTGAAATTTGAATACTACTGCAAATTCAGTATGGGTAAACTTGTATAGCTAAAGTTCCTTAACAAAGTTAAATTATTGAAATTTTATGTTATTAAACATTAAAAGGCACTTGAATCATTGAATTATACAGAGACACTGATGGAGTATTTTAGGAAGATAATTATGTGATTTTCATACAAGTATTCAACATATTACACATATAGTTTTCAAACATTCAATAAATCCAAAAAGGTAATCTGGTACTGAGCGGTAACTGAAAGTACCATGCCAATAAGAAAAATAGTCTTTTCAATGGTACGGTATTTACAACTATGGTGTGAGAGAAAAAGATGATATTTTTCGCAAACCTGGGAATCAGGCATTCCAAAACTCTTTGCAGTTAGGACAACCAGTTGCTGCTCCCGTAATCCATGATGCTGCCATGGCGTCAGGGCCACTTGCCATGGTGACAATTCATTTAGAATTGATGAATAGACTTGCGAAATAAAATCTGCGTTGGATCTTACAGGCAAGCCATATTTATTTTCAACATTCCAAGCCTGTAGCTGTGTACGCCCAGAGTTTGAAACCATTGATTCCTGCTGGTTCTGCAGCTATAGCTGTAATACTTGCGAATGCCCAGCAATCATGGGTCCAGAATTGATACCCATGAATTGCCCCGACACTATCTGCTGGTTCTGCAGCTGTGTCTGCAATACTTGCAAATGCCCAGCAATCATGGGTCCAGAATTGATACCCATGAATTTCCCCGACACTAACTGCTGGTACTGATAACCTAAGTTGGTCTGCCTTTAAAATACTATTAGAAGAGTTTGCTCTTGATCAGAATAAATTTCCTCGCCATCATTTGAAAAATTGCTCTCATCCATCAAATCACTATTTTGTTCAATGTGTTCTGAAACAATATCCCAATAACTAAAATTTAAAATAATTATATATAAAATCTAAAACTGCTCATAATTTGGATCAAATAATACAAATCATTTATTCAAATGAGCCACATACAAGTAACTAAACTATTTATCAACTATTGGAGAACAAAAACAAGGAAAAAGAAAATTATTAAAGTAATTCTACTCAATCCCACCATATCCTACGAAATTAAAACGAACCTGTGTCACATTTTGGAGTTTCTAGGGTTTGATCTGAAACAGAAACCAGCAAAAGCTTCCAATCAGCATTTCATGTTTCATGTCAAGAAATTATTCACAATTGGAAGAGAATAAAACAATTAAAACAAAATTCGCCTTCAAATTCCAACGAATCCTCTTCATAAAGATCCTCATCGTCACTTCAATCAAAAACAAAATAAAAACTTCAATACACAAACGATTTATTTCAAGTAATCTAGGGTTCTGTTTTAGTAAAATAAAGAAAAAAACGATACCTTTTTATGCCAAAATCTTCACCAGGAGGAAGGTGAATTGAGTCCCAATCGACGTTGGAGAGGTCAATTCCGAGGCTTCCAGCTGTGGCTCGGATTTCCTCCATAGAAATTGTATCCGCCATGATTGCAGAAAGGAGAGAGATTAAGAGACCAGATTTTGCTGGTCTCAATAGAGAAAAAAGGGGGGTTTGATGTTGTTAGCTTCACAGAGCCCTTGGCTCACTAGAGGGAGTGTGAGATAAAATCTAGACAAATTTTTACTTCAGCGTTTTTAATTTCAAATTTTTAGTTCGGCGTTTTTTTTTCTCCGTGTTTTTTACGTAGATAATGTTTTTTTTTTTAAAATATTATCTATTTAAAACCAAAAATTGCTCTTATAAATGCATAATATTTTTTCATATGTATCTACAACGTTTTGTTAAAAAAACATTATAAAAAAAACACCACAACGTTTTTTATAAAAACGTCATCTTTAAAGTGTTGTCTTTTTATGATTTTGTACTAGTAGTTTATGGGAAAACCCAAAAACGCCTAACAAGAAGTTTGAATGGCTAAATTTTCATGATGTTGTATGTTATGACCTGGATTTTGATTGTTAATTGTAGTGTTACATAAAGACTACATGAACAATATGTTACATGACCCAGAAATATTTCGAGATAAGAATTAGACTCGGTCAAACAGGTCACCTCGACCACTGACTTGTCAATGTTCTTGAGCCCAAGAACACCTAACATGACAGATAAGTGTCGCTATAGCCTATAGCGACGGTTATTAATAATTTTATTTTACTAAATTCCTGGAAATGATTAAAAATAGAAAAAAAATAGTTTTAAATTATTAAAATTATAAATTAATTTACTAAAAATTATTTTAAAGTCTGGAAATTAGTTTTTAATTATTTTAAGTATATTTCATAAATATTTAATATTTTTGGGATATAAAAGGTATTTAATTTATTTAAGTATAATATTAAATAAATTATTTAAAAATTATTTTAATACATGAAAAATCATTTAAAAATATGTTATGATATAAAAAGATATTTTAAGTTATTTTCTATAATTTTTAATATTTTGTGATGATTTTCGTTACTAATTAGATATTAATGATGATTATGTTATTTAATAAAGATATTAAATAAATGATGGAAAATAGAATTAATGACTTAAAATTTATATAAAAATGATTTAGAGATTATAAAAATATTTTAAGTTATAAGATATAACTTTTGATATTTTATCACAAAAAATATTAATATTTTAATATTAAGGATATTAGATTTATTTAATAATTATATTAAATAAAGTAATGTAAAAAAAATTATAATATTAGAAAAATTATTTTAAATAAAAATAAAATGTTTAAAGATATTTTAAGTTATAAAACATAACTTTTAATATTTAAAGGATAGTTTCATTAATAAATCAATATTACTGATAATAATGTAATATTAAGGATATTAAATTTATTTAATAATTATATTAAATAAATAGTTTAAAAATAGTTTTATTGAATTAAAAATCATTTAAAAAGGAAATAAATGAATTAAAAATATTTTAAGTTATAATCAATGACTTTTAATATTTTGATAAATAATAAATTAATATTCTAATATTAATGGTAATTATTTAAAAATAATTTTAAATGTTTTGAAAATCATTTAAGGGTAATATTAATACTTTAAAAATATTTTGAGTTATTGTAAATAACTTTAATATTTTAGCAATAGTTTCATTAATAGTTTAATATTAATACTTTAAAAATATTTTGAGTTATTGTAAATAACTTTAATATTTTGGCAATAGTTTCATTAATAGTTTAATATTAATGATAACAAAATTAGTTAATATTTAAATCATTTAATAATAATTTCGATGTTTGAAAATCTTATGATAAATTATAATAAACGTTTAAAAATTATTAGAAGTCATTTTAAAAAATATTATGACTGATATTTTCAGTTATTGAACTACAGGACAGAGTCTTAGACTCGATAAATACCTGATAAAGCCGTCAGTACACATAAATATTTTAGAAATTGATCTGAACTTAGATAATTTGACTTGATAAGTGTTTATTTGTGATTCAATGGTTGTTAAACATATGTGACAATGTGATTAGATAATGTGCGGACTACAATAAGCAGTGCTATGTGTTACGATATATTATTCTAATCGAACGAATGATCTTATTACTGATAGGTCGCTGTATAAAAGATTAATCTAAGTTGCGTTATTGTAAGCAGAATCTCAGGCAAGTATTCTACCTTTGCATTTCTTTTATGCAATGGGCATGAGTAAGAATGTTTCAGAATTATATTATTACTGTACAGATTATTAACTCTATACTATATATGCTCATTGATTATCAACATGTTAGTATATAGTAATTCAGATATATATATATATATATATATATATATATATATATATATATATATATATATATTCTGTTTGTTAATTTCTATAAATGGTTATACAAGTGTCCCAATTGGATAATCATTGTATTTAATCACATGTTGATACACTTTTGTTAACTACCCGTATATATATATATATATATATATATATATATATATATATATATATATATATATATATATATGTTGAATTATAGATTATTGTTAAACAAGATAAAACTTTTGGTTTGGAACCTGACAAGTATGAACATCCCACAAACGGGAAAATTTTTTATGCACCCAAGGTGGACAGAGTGAGCGATACTATCGTTCTTGCATGTAGTATTGATCAATACAGGGCATAACGGGCTGATCACCTCCCGTGCCCGTAAGTTATGACGGTTTGCAGATGAAGTTCTGCTAAACCTATTCAAAAATTGAAAATAATATTCATAGTATGTCACCTTAACCCTAATTATAGTCATTACGTAATTTCAAAAATTTGATAGAGAGTTGTTATGTTATTATTATCGGTTCAGATTACTTTACAACTATTGACTTGTTGTAGAAGGATAGTACAAAGAAAATATTTAACCCTTTCAGCTAATATTTATAATTGTTATTACTTGCTGGGCACTCAAATGCTCACTCTTGCTTAAATTAAATATTTTCAGTTAAGTATGATCAACCAGAAGGCTCAGGCAAGAACAAGGGGAAAGGAAAGCTGTTTGAATGAGATTTATAATATTCTATGTAATAGTTATAGTTTATTAAGACAATGTTACTTATTATCTATAATGTAATGAATATTTAAAGGTCTCGTACCTGGGAGTAAACTTTGTTGCATATGTAAATTAAGTTTGAATTTTATATTATTGTTATTATTATTAGTATTATTTAGCTTATAAAAATGGTATCGTAAAGCACCGAGTTCGGGTTTCGAGTACCCAAATTTGGAGGCGTCACAGGTTGGTATCAAAGCTTTAGGGTTAGAAACCTTAGGTGGGATCGACCTTAGGTTATAACCTTATTGTAAGACCCCGAATTTTATGAAATAAAAGTATTCAATTTTTCTTATAATTACTATTCAGTAAATGGTTAAATTGATAAAAGTTTAAAGTTATGAGTGAAATATGATTTTTTTTTCAAAATAAGCAAGTGGTTATAAAATAATCATTGTTGTCGGGGAATATTCGTTTGGTCGTGGAATATTCTTTCTGTCGGGAAATATTCGTACGACGGCGCAGCCATTTGTGGGCCCCGTAACAGAATAACTGTCGGATGAAGAAAACGACAAATTTGAGTTTTTACAAATAACGGCGTAGTTGTTATCGTTAACACTGTTGGAATACCCGGTGGTTAAAATACAGTAATACGCGTTATTGCACAGTAGCACACGGTATTGCATAGTATTTTTGAAATTATTGATTCTTACGTAAGAAGGCACTACTCAATAATTGTTACAGTAATTACTGTTCAATATTTTATTTTATTGATTCAATAATTGCTACGTTGAAATTTTGTATTATTGTTGTTCAATAATTGTTGCTGCACAGTATTTTCTATTATCAGATCAATAATTCATATTATTTGAATAATATTATTAGATAACATTATTGGCAATGTCTAGAAAGTTCTGCCTAAGGAGAGGTTTGGTCATCTAATTGCGCGCCAGTAAGGAGAAATCCTTATTGGAAAGCCCCCTCTTTCCTGGGAACGGCCTGGTTGTCATAAATGTGATTCTGTAATATTATTTGTGAATAATTAATTATTGATTCATATGATAAGGAAATATTTATTTTATGTGGATATAAATGAGGGATATATTTTTGTGGTTAAAAATGAGGAGTTAATGTTGAGATTTTTATCAGTATTTTTGTCGGAATGGAGGTATTAAAAATCAGGGTTTTTGAGATATTTTGCGAGGGTTATAATTTTTAATCCGACCGTTGGATCGTGGTAATATTTGGATATGTTATACATATATAAGTTGAGTATATGTCTACAAATTTTGAACCGTTAAAAATGAACGTATAATTTGTTATGAATTTTACAAGATGACTGGTTCAGAAATTGTTGAATTTTTGGAGTTTATCATTTTGGTGGAAAATTCTAGAATTGGTGGGCCCCACTTGTGGTTGGTGAAGAAATGTGCTGAATTATATTTCAAATGTGGTGGGTGGGAATAGTAGCAGGTAAAGCCATCAGGTTGCAGGTAAACCTACCAAAATTTTCCTATAAATAGAGGGCTAAGTTAGAATTGAAAATCACACCAGAAACATAAGCTTTCTCTCTTTCTCTCTCTATATTATGAAGCATATTTTGTGAGTTTTTAGATACTTGGTGAGTTGCTATTCATCAGTGCAAGTTTTCTTCAGCATCATATCCGATATCCAGTCAGAAGTACTGCTCTTTTGAGGTAAGGGATAGTAAGGGATAGTAAGGGTTGTTATGATTTTCAGTTTCGTAATTTTTCTGAACTTCAAAAATTCTGGAAAAATTTGAAATGATATTTTGATGAGTTTTATTGATTGTGTCCAAAAATGGTGATTTTTGGATGTATAGATTGAGAGTTATGAATTTTATGAGAAAAGACTATTTTAAAAGTAACCGCTTATAATTCCTTGTGGTTAACTCCAAAATTGATGAAATTTTTATTGGGAGTACATGTATATGATAGAAGTATACTCTGTAAATTTCAGAATTTTTAGACAAAAGTACAATTTTTGATAAATGTCTAAATATTCGGCTATTTTGGCCATATGAAAAATAGTAAATGACTTTTAAAAATTCTGAGAAAAATATATGTTCACTATGGGACTATATTATGCTAAATCCCAGAAAAAAATATTTTTGGAACTGATTTGGTATTTTTCATGAAAATGGTTTAGTTATGAGTAAATGAATTAAATATGTTTTGTGAAGAAAGAAAATTGGAAAATAGGATTTTATGGCTTGAGAATCCTATATGAGGTATATGCAGATTTTTGATGAGAGTTTTGGTTATTGATGATGAAATTGTAAGAGTTGGCATTTTATGATGATTAAATGCATTAATTAGTAAAGTGTAAACAATTAAAATAAATTGTTTATAAATTTAAGTAATGTTATTCTTTCAATATCATTATACCGAAATATTGGTATGAATTTTATTGTAGAATTTCTATCTTTTGTGTCGGGGTTACTATTCATGAGTTACGAATATTACTCTTGAGATTAAAACTATATGTTGATCATATTATTTTTATCATCATATATAACATTTTTATAACCCTGATGTTGAAATTCTCTTTCACTGGAGTGTAAAGATGGGTAGATTATTGGTATGATCATGACTAGGGTTCTCTTTGGCCTGTAGTGCAAAGTTGAATTGTGACTGGTATGATCATGACCATTGAATTTATAATTGAATATCTTAAGCTTAAGTGCAAAGGTGAATTGATCAACATGGTTATAATTATTGTTTATATAAATTCTGAAATGATTATATATTTCTTTGAGATATGAATATATTTGGCCTGTAGTGCAAATATGAATTGTTGATGAATATCTTTGGCATGTAGTGCAAAGATGGCATGTTGATGAATATCTTTGGCCTGTAGTGCAAAGATGAACTGTTGTTGAATATCTTTGGCTCGTAGTGCAAAGATGGTTTGTTGATGAATATCTTTGGCCCGTAGTGCAAAGATGAACTGTTGTTGAATATCTTTGGCCTGTAGTTCAAAGATGGTCTGTTGATGAATATCTTTGGCCTGTAGTGCAAAGATGAACTGTTGTTGAATATCTTTGGCCCGTAGTGTAAAGATGGATTTGTTAGTATGATTATAAACAGGAACTGTGATTTGGTATAACCACGATCTTTGATGTTTCAGGTAAAGACAGGTGATGAAAATATTCTTCGTCCTGGGTGCGAAGAAAAATTTAGAATCACAATTATGATTATGAGTTATTCATATGATTGTGGAAAGGAACTGTTGATTGATGTTACAGGGATAAAACATTGTTGATGGATTTTTAACATGGAGAAGATAATAGACTTTATAGTCTATTTGACTCTTCTAACGGATTGCTCGTTCCGCTGCAACTATGGTTGAAATTTTTATCATTTACCATATGTTCTAAATCTCTGATTTATTGTTGATGAAGGCTATTGATAATTGAATTATCTTTAGTCATGATATTCTTTACTGAGCTAGTTGTGCTCACCCTTTTGCTTCACAATTCCTTTCAGGTAATAAGAGTGTAGCTGGGTCGAGCGGGGGTAACAAGGGAATAGAACGGTGGTCATCATTTAGTAGTTATATTTGGTGAAGAAAATAGGGTGAGGCGAACCCAACGTTGGAAGGGTGTTTTGTCACTATCATACAAGATGTCTAATGACATACAACCTCGTGTCATCATAAGACAGGGTTGTGCTCATCCACTTGCTGAGTATATCTATGGGCACTACCTATATAATCTTGGTGTTTGTTTGAAGTATAATTCTCAATTAGAGACAGTGGAGATAATGATAAGTCAAGAGAAGACTCACCATTGGGAAGAATATGATAGTAATCTTCTCGTTTTTCTTTGGGGTCTATTGGGTCAACCAAGGATAATTCTGTGGCCATATGATATCTATCATAACCTAGACGCGTGGCCTCCCATGTACGAAGGTTTCCTTGAGCACTTCCAAAGATTCTAATTTCTAAAACAGTTTTTGACTATACCTTTATGTAAGGTGTTATTGTGAGGTGATGTCCACGGTTGGAACATGAGTCACATTTGGTATATATTTGTATCCAAACTCACAGCATATGTGTTGTTGTATTTTGCACGACAATTGTTGTAATAAAGTTGTAGTTGTTTTTTGTACCATGTATTTGACGACTCAGAATGGGTTGGGTGGAATGGACCTATTTTGGGGTCGTTACATTTGGTATCAGAGCTTAGGGATATGATCTCTGGCGGAGATCGGGGAATACAACTAGGAGGGGAGAGATGAGTAAATCCTTCGCTAGTGTGTCCTACCTAAGCTTATTTGTTGGTCAGTCATAATATTAGAATATTATGTAATATGTTAATTTGTTAAATTAACCCTTGTTTTGAAGCTGTATTCTAGAATGATATTTGAAATACAGGAGATGAGCAATGGAGAAATTATGATGACAGGAAAGATGGAATCTGAAATGAAGCAAGGTATTCTCAACTCTTTGAAATACCAGGTACGTAAATTTCGGGGACGAAATTTCATAAGGAGGGGAGATTGTAAGACCCCGAATTTTATGAAATAAAAGTATTCAATTTTTCTTATAATTACTATTCAGTAAATGGTTAAATTGATAAAAGTTTAAAGTTATGAGTGAAATATGATTTTTTTTTCAAAATAAGCAAGTGGTTATAAAATAATCATTGTTGTCGGGGAATATTCGTTTGGTCGTGGAATATTCTTTCTGTCGGGGAATATTCGTACGACGGCGCAGCTATTTGTGGGCCCCATAACAGAATAACTGTCGGATGAAGAAAACGACAAATTTGAGTTTTTACAAATAACGGCGTAGTTGTTACCGTTAACACTGTTGGAATACCCGGTGGTTAAAATACAGTAATACGCGTTATTGCACAGTAGCACACGGTATTGCATAGTATTTTTGAAATTATTGATTCTTACGTAAGAAGGCACTACTCAATAATTGTTACAGTAATTACTGTTCAATATTTTATTTTATTGATTCAATAATTGCTACGTTGAAATTTTATATTATTGTTGTTCAATAATTGTTGCTGCACAGTATTTCCTATTATCAGATCAATAATTCATATTATTTGAATAATATTATTAGATAACATTATTGGCAATGTCTAGAAAGTTCTGTCTAAGGAGAGGTTTGGTCATCTAATTGCGCGCCAGTAAGGAGAAATCCTTATTGGAAAGCCCCCTCTTTCCTGGGAACGGCCTGGTTGTCATAAATGTGATTCTGTAATATTATTTGTGAATAATTAATTATTGATTCATATGATAAGGAAATATTTATTTTATGTGGATATAAATGAGGGATATATTTTTGTGGTTAAAAATGAAGGAGTTAATGTTGAGATTTTTATCAGTATTTTTGTCGGAATGGAGGTATTAAAAATCAGGGTTTTTGAGATATTTTGCGGGGGTTATAATTTTTAATCCGACCGTTGGATCGTGGTAATTTTTGGATATGTTATACATATATAAGTTGAGTATATGTCCACAAATTTTGAACCGTTAAAAATGAACGTATGATTTGTTATGAATTTTACGAGATGACTGGTTCAGAAATTGTTGAATTTTTGGAGTTTATCATTTTGGTGGAAAATTCTAGAATTGGTGGGCCCCACTTGTGGTTGGTGAAGAAATGTGCTGAATTATATTTCAAATGTGGTGGGTGGGAATAGTAGCAGGTAAAGCCATCAGGTTGCAGGTCAAACCTACCAAAATTTTCCTATAAATAGAGGGCTAAGTTAGAATTGAAAATCACACCAGAAACATAAGCTTTCTCTCTTTCTCTCTCTATATTATGAAGCATATTTTGTGAGTTTTTAGATACTTGGTGAGTTGCTATTCATCAGTGCAAGTTTTCTTCAGCATCATATCCGATATCCAGTCAGAAGTACTGCTCTTTTGAGGTAAGGGATAGTAAGGGATAGTAAGGGTTGTTATGATTTTCAGTTTCGTAATTTTTCTGAACTTCAAAAATTCTGGAAAAATTTGAAATGATATTTTGATGAGTTTTATTGATTGTGTCCAAAAATGGTGATTTTTGGATGTATAGATTGAGAGTTATGAATTTTATGAGAAAAGACTATTTTAAAAGTAACCGCTTATAATTCCTTGTGGTTAACTCCAAAATTGATGAAATTTTTATTGGGAGTACATGTATATGATAGAAGTATACTCTGTAAATTTCAGAATTTTTAGACAAAAGTACAATTTTTGATAAATGTCTAAATATTCGGCTATTTTGGCCATATGAAAAATAGTAAATGACTTTTAAAAATTCTGAGAAAAATATATGTTCACTATGGGACTATATTATGCTAAATCTCAGAAAAGAAATATTTTTGGAACTGATTTGGTATTTTTCATGAAAATGGTCTAGTTATGAGTAAATGAATTAAATATGTTTTGTGAAGAAAGAAAATTGGAAAATAGGATTTTATGGCTTGAGAATCCTATATGAGGTATATGCAGATTTTTGATGAGGGTTTTGGTTATTGATGATGAAATTGTAAGAGTTGGCATTTTATGATGATTAAATGCATTAATTAGTACAGTGTAAACAATTAAAATAAATTGTTTATAAATTTAAGTAATGTTATTCTTTCAATATCATTATACCGAAATATTGGTATGAATTTTATTGTAGAATTTCTATCTTTTGTGTCGGGGTTACTATTCATGAGTTACGAATATTACTCTTGAGATAAAAACTATATGTTGATCATATTATTTTTATCATCATATATAACATTTTTATAACCCTGATGTTGAAATTCTCTTTCACTGGAGTGTAAAGATGGGTAGATTATTGGTATGATCATGACTAGGGTTCTCTTTGGCCTGTAGTGCAAAGTTGAATTGTGACTGGTATGATCATGACCATTGAATTTATAATTGAATATCTTAAGCTTAAGTGCAAAGGTGAATTGATCAACATGGTTATAATTATTGTTTATATAAATTCTGAAATGATTATATATTTCTTTGAGATATGAATATATTTGGCCTGTAGTGCAAATATGAATTGTTGATGAATATCTTTGGCATGTAGTGCAAAGATGGCCTGTTGATGAATATCTTTGGCCTGTAGTGCAAAGATGAACTGTTGTTGAATATCTTTGGCCCGTAGTGCAAAGATGGTTTGTTGATGAATATCTTTGGCCCGTAGTGCAAAGATGAACTGTTGTTGAATATCTTTGGCCTGTAGTGCAAAGATGGTCTGTTGATGAATATCTTTGGCCTGTAGTGCAAAGATGAATGTTGTTGAATATCTTTGGCCCGTAGTGCAAAGATGGATTTGTTAGTATGATTATAAACAGGAACTGTGATTTGGTATAACCATGATCTTTGATGTTTCAGGTAAAGACAGGTGATGAAAATATTCTTCGTCCTGGGTGCGAAGAAAAATTTAGAATCACAATTATGATTATGAGTTATTCATATGATTGTGGAAAGGAACTGTTGATTGATGTTACAGGGATAAAACATTGTTGGTGGATTTTTAACATGGAGAAGATAATAGACTTTATAGTCTATTTGACTCTTCTAATGGATTGCTCGTTCCGCTGCAACTATGGTTGAAATTTTTATCATTTACCATATGTTCTAAATCTCTGATTTATTGTTGATGAAGGCTATTGATAATTGAATTATCTTTAGTCATGATATTCTTTACTGAGCTAGTTGTGCTCACCCTTTTGCTTCACAATTCCTTTCAGGTAATAAGAGTGTAGCTGGGTCGAGCGGGGGTAACAAGGGAATAGAACGGTGGTCATCATTTAGTAGTTATATTTGGTGAAGAAAATAGGGTGAGGCGAACCCAACGTTGGAAGGGTGTTTTGTCACTATCATACAAGATGTCTAATGACATACAACCTCGTGTCATCATAAGACAGGGTTGTGCTCATCCACTTGCTGAGTATATCTATGGGCACTACCTATATAATCTTGGTGTTTGTTTGAAGTATAATTCTCAATTAGAGACAGTGGAGATAATGATAAGTCAAGAGAAGACTCACCATTGGGAAGAATATGATAGTAATCTTCTCGTTTTTTTTGGGGTCTATTGGGTCAACCAAGGATAATTCTGTGGCCATATGATATCTATCATAACCTAGACGCGTGGCCTCCCATGTACGAAGGTTTCCTTGAGCACTTCCCAAAGATTCTAATTTCTAAAACAGTTTTTGACTATACCTTTATGTAAGGTGTTATTGTGAGGTGATGTCCACGGTTGGAACATGAGTCACATTTGGTATATATTTGTATCCAAACTCACAGCATATGTGTTGTTGTATTTTGCACGACAATTGTTGTAATAAAGTTGTAGTTGTTTTCTGTACCATGTATTTGACGACTCAGAATGGGTTGGGTGGAATGGACCTATTTTGGGGTCGTTACATTTGGTATCAGAGCTTAGGGATATGATCTCTGGCGGAGATCGGGGAATACAACTAGGAGGGGAGAGATGAGTAAATCCTTCGCTAGTGTGTCCTACCTAAGCTTATTTGTTGGTCAGTCATAATATTAGAATATTATGTGATATGTTAATTTGTTAAATTAACCCTTGTTTTGAAGCTGTATTCTAGAATGATATTTGAAATACAGGAGATGAGCAATGGAGAAATTATGATGACAGGAAAGATGGAATCTGAAATGAAGCAAGGTATTCTCAACTCTTTGAAATACCAGGTACGTAAATTTCGGGGACGAAATTTCATAAGGAGGGGAGATTGTAAGACCCCGAATTTTATGAAATAAAAGTATTCAATTTTTCTTATAATTACTATTCAGTAAATGGTTAAATTGATAAAAGTTTAAAGTTATGAGTGAAATATGATTTTTTTTTCAAAATAAGCAAGTGGTTATAAAATAATCATTGTTGTCGGGGAATATTCGTTTGGTCGTGGAATATTCTTTCTGTCGGGGAATATTCGTACGACGGCGCAGCTATTTGTGGGCCCCATAACAGAATAACTGTCGGATGAAGAAAACGACAAATTTGAGTTTTTACAAATAACGGCGTAGTTGTTACCGTTAACACTGTTGGAATACCCGGTGGTTAAAATACAGTAATACGCGTTATTGCACAGTAGCACACGGTATTGCATAGTATTTTTGAAATTATTGATTCTTACGTAAGAAGGCACTACTCAATAATTGTTACAGTAATTACTGTTCAATATTTTATTTTATTGATTCAATAATTGCTACGTTGAAATTTTGTATTATTGTTGTTCAATAATTGTTGCTGCACAGTATTTCCTATTATCAGATCAATAATTCATATTATTTGAATAATATTATTAGATAACATTATTGGCAATGTCTAGAAAGTTCTGTCTAAGGAGAGGTTTGGTCATCTAATTGCGCGCCAGTAAGGAGAAATCCTTATTGGAAAGCCCCCTCTTTCCTGGGAACGGCCTGGTTGTCATAAATGTGATTCTGTAATATTATTTGTGAATAATTAATTATTGATTCATATGATAAGGAAATATTTATTTTATGTGGATATAAATGAGGGATATATTTTTGTGGTTAAAAATGAAGGAGTTAATGTTGAGATTTTTATCAGTATTTTTGTCGGAATGGAGGTATTAAAAATCAGGGTTTTTGAGATATTTTGCGAGGGTTATAATTTTTAATCCGACCGTTGGATCGTGGTAATTTTTGGATATGTTATACATATATAAGTTGAGTATATGTCCACAAATTTTGAACCGTTAAAAATGAACGTATGATTTGTTATGAATTTTACAAGATGACTGGTTCAGAAATTGTTGAATTTTTGGAGTTTATCATTTTGGTGGAAAATTCTAGAATTGGTGGGCCCCACTTGTGGTTGGTGAAGAAATGTGCTGAATTATATTTCAAATGTGGTGGGTGGGAATAGTAGCAGGTAAAGCCATCAGGTTGCAGGTTAAACCTACCAAAATTTTCCTATAAATAGAGGGCTAAGTTAGAATTGAAAATCACACCAGAAACATAAGCTTTCTCTCTTTCTCTCTCTATATTATGAAGCATATTTTGTGAGTTTTTAGATACTTGGTGAGTTGCTATTCATCAGTGTAAGTTTTCTTCAGCATCATATCCGATATCCAGTCAGAAGTACTGCTCTTTTGAGGTAAGGGATAGTAAGGGATAGTAAGGGTTGTTATGATTTTCAGTTTTGTAATTTTTCTGAACTTCAAAAATTCTGGAAAAATTTGAAATGATATTTTGATGAGTTTTATTGATTGTGTCCAAAAATGGTGATTTTTGGATGTATAGATTGAGAGTTATGAATTTTATGAGAAAAGACTATTTTAAAAGTAACCGCTTATAATTCCTTGTGGTTAACTCCAAAATTGATGAAATTTTTATTGGGAGTACATGTATATGATAGAAGTATACTCTGTAAATTTCAGAATTTTTAGACAAAAGTACAATTTTTGATAAATGTCTAAATATTCGGCTATTTTGGCCATATGAAAAATAGTAAATGACTTTTAAAATTTCTGAGAAAAATATATGTTCACTATGGGACTATATTATGCTAAATCCCAGAAAAGAAATATTTTTGGAACTGATTTGGTATTTTTCATGAAAATGGTTAGTTATGAGTAAATGAATTAAATATGTTTTGTGAAGAAAGAAAATTGGAAAATAGGATTTTATGGCTTGAGAATCCTATATGAGGTATATGCAGATTTTTGATGAGGGTTTTGGTTATTGATGATGAAATTGTAAGAGTTGGCATTTTATGATGATTAAATGCATTAATTAGTAAAGTGTAAACAATTAAAATAAATTGTTTATAAATTTAAGTAATGTTATTCTTTCAATATCATTATACCGAAATATTGGTATGAATTTTATTGTAGAATTTCTATCTTTTGTGTCGGGGTTACTATTCATGAGTTACGAATATTACTCTTGAGATTAAAACTATATGTTGATCATATTATTTTTATCATCATATATAACATTTTTATAACCCTGATGTTGAAATTCTCTTTCACTGGAGTGTAAAGATGGGTAGATTATTGGTATGATCATGACTAGGATTCTCTTTGGCCTGTAGTGCAAAGTTGAATTGTGACTGGTATGATCATGACCATTGAATTTATAATTGAATATCTTAAGCTTAAGTGCAAAGGTGAATTGATCAACATGGTTATAATTATTGTTTATATAAATTCTGAAATGATTATATATTTCTTTGAGATATGAATATATTTGGCCTGTAGTGCAAATATGAATTGTTGATGAATATCTTTGGCATGTAGTGCAAAGATGGCCTGTTGATGAATATCTTTGGCCTGTAGTGCAAAGATGAACTGTTGTTGAATATCTTTGGCCCGTAGTGCAAAGATGGTTTGTTGATGAATATCTTTGGCCCGTAGTGCAAAGATGAACTGTTGTTGAATATCTTTGGCCTGTAGTTCAAAGATGGTCTGTTGATGAATATCTTTGGCCTGTAGTGCAAAGATGAACTGTTGTTGAATATCTTTGGCCCGTAGTGCAAAGATGGATTTGTTAGTATGATTATAAACAGGAACTGTGATTTGGTATAACCATGATCTTTGATGTTTCAGGTAAAGACAGGTGATGAAAATATTCTTCGTCCTGGGTGCGAAGAAAAATTTAGAATCACAATTATGATTATGAGTTATTCATATGATTGTGGAAAGGAACTGTTGATTGATGTTACAGGGATAAAACATTGTTGATGGATTTTTAACATGGAGAAGATAATAGACTTTATAGTCTATTTGACTCTTCTAATGGATTGCTCGTTCCGCTGCAACTATGGTTGAAATTTTTATCATTTACCATATGTTCTAAATCTCTGATTTATTGTTGATGAAGGCTATTGATAATTGAATTATCTTTAGTCATGATATTCTTTACTGAGCTAGTTGTGCTCACCCTTTTGCTTCACAATTTCTTTCAGGTAATAAGAGTGTAGCTGGGTCGAGCGGGGGTAACAAGGGAATAGAACGGTGGTCATCATTTAGTAGTTATATTTGGTGAAGAAAATAGGGTGAGGCGAACCCAACGTTGGAAGGGTGTTTTGTCACTATCATACAAGATGTCTAATGACATACAACCTCGTGTCATCATAAGACAGGGTTGTGCTCATCCACTTGCTGAGTATATCTATGGGCACTACCTATATAATCTTGGTGTTTGTTTGAAGTATAATTCTCAATTAGAGACAGTAGAGATAATGATAAGTCAAGAGAAGACTCACCATTGGGAAGAATATGATAGTAATCTTCTGTTTTTCTTTGGGGTCTATTGGGTCAACCAAGGATAATTCTGTGGCCATATGATATCTATCATAACCTAGACGCGTGGCCTCCCATGTACGAAGGTTTCCTTGAGCACTTTCCAAAGATTCTAATTTCTAAAACAGTTTTTGACTATACCTTTATGTAAGGTGTTATTGTGAGGTGATGTCCACGGTTGGAACATGAGTCACATTTGGTATATATTTGTATCCAAACTCATAGCATATGTGTTGTTGTATTTTGCACGACAATTGTTGTAATAAAGTTGTAGTTGTTTTCTGTACCATGTATTTGACGACTCAGAATGGGTTGGGTGGAATGGACCTATTTTGGGGTCGTTACACTTATGACAGGGGAAACGTTGAAAATATAAGTAACTCATATAGAGTTTAAAAGGAGATGAATTGAATAAATTCATCGTTAAACAAAATAAAAGATAACTTTTATAAAACTATTGTTTGTTATGTGTATATACTATATGCTAATCAGGAGAATTTATGTATGTAGATGTCTGGTGGAAAAGGCTTGTTATATGCTTATAGCATGAAGGAGGATCAAATCCATATACCCAAGCTAATATCGAAGCCAATAGCTGAAATACAGGCTCACAATGAAACCAACTCGGATGAGGTGGTTATTTTGGAAAACGTAGTACCAGATCCGACGATGTTGGAGTTGACAGATAGTGATACGGACACTAAAGTTAAAGCTGATCAAGAATTAACGAAGGTGCAGGATCTGAGGAACAAGGTTTCTTATCTGGAAAAGTTATGGGAAATAGAAAAGCTACTAAATAGTCAATTGTGTTAGGCATTAATAGAAACAATGGAAGAACAAGATAAGCTTAAAATCCAAATTGATCAAATGGGAGCCACAAGCAACACATTGTGTGCAGCTCCGAGCAAGAAGGGGAAAAGAAAGATAGGAGACTATGACTTAGAAAAAAACTGATAAGAAGAAAGATAAAAGAATATGTTACCTTTGCGGCTATGAGGGACATACCACTCTGTATTGTCCTGACTATAAACTAGGTGCATGTTTTATCTGTGGGATAGAAGGTCATCAGGCGAAGGGTTGTCCAAAGAAAAGGCGTAGTAAATAGGTAGTATAGGTTCTGTTGTGTATGTTTGTTTAATGTAATAGATATGATAAGTATGTCTGTGTAATGTAATGTTCCCAACTTTTGTATTAGTCAAGGCTGTGAATCCTGACTTTTATGGTCACAAAGGGATAGCTGATGTTTAAAATAGTATGTGCTATGTTATGTAAAATATTCGCTAAATGAATATGAATCTATGTTTGAGTAATGAACCAAGTTTAATATATATAACTTATATGATAAGATTTAGAATATGAGTTAAATTTATAATTTTATCAGACAATGCCGCCAAGACGTCGAACTCGAAATCAAAGGGCAGAAGAATCTGTCAACAATGCTAAGGGGTAACAGCAAGACCCGATGCAAAACTTTGCAAACATGGTAGCTCAAGCTATGCAGCAGGGAATACCAGCCGCAGGGAACCAGCCAGACAATCGCTTAGCAAAATTTAAAGACTTCAAGGCAGTAGGACCACCAGAATTCAAGGGATCAGTTGACCCTATAGAATCCCAGACATGGGTTAACGAGATAGAAAAGGCATTCGTAATTGCTAGGGTAGATGTCGGGCAAAAGATCGCTTTTGTCACTTATATGATGAAAGGGGAGGCTAACTTTTGGTGGGAGATAAATCAAACTAGGGCAGGAGAAGGAGTAGTTACTTGGGCTAGGTTTAAGACTTTATTTTTCGAAAACTACCTCTCAGCTAGCATGCAGGCTAGAATGGAGGTTAAATTTCTAAAATTAAAGCAGGAGAACATGACTGTTGCGGAGTATGCCGCAAAGTTTAATGAGTTGGCTAGGTTTGCTCCGCATCAAGTTGATACGGAGGCTTGGAAGGCAAGGAGGTTTGAGTTGGGCTTAAAACCCTGGCTCTACAATAAGGTGGCAGTGTTGCAAATCAATACTTTTGTAGCACTCATGGAAAAGGCTATCATAGCTGAGGAGGGGAGTGAGACCATGAGCCTCTACAACAAGGAAAAGAAGAACAAAGGCAAGGCAGGAGGAGTTGTAAAGGTGGAAGGTAAAAGTAGATATAGGGGTGAGAAGAGAAAAGGAAATTATTTAGGGAATGTTCAGGTGAAACAGGAAGGTGTGAAGAAGCAGGTAGTTTAGTGTAAGAATTGCGGGAAGAATCACTCTAGTGAGTGTCTGAAGGGTAAGTTTGTATGTTACAAGTGCGGGCAGGAGGGCCATATCTCTCCCAACTGCCCCAACCCAAGGATGAATAGTGGGTGTTTTCTATGTGGATCGACTAAACATAAGGTGAAGGATTGTCCAAAGAGAAAAATGGAGGCAGGGAGTGTAACCACGGGAATAGGCAGCGGGGCTATGACAATCACAGGACCGACTTCAACTAACAAACCAATCGTGAGAGTCTTCAACATGACAGTTCAGGATACTTTGGCAGCTAAAAATGGGACTCCAGGTATTATTTGAATAACTTTTATTTTCGTATATATATGCTTTTCCTATATATAGCGAATTATGTTATAAAAAAATTTTGAGGGAGGAATTTGAGTTTTTTTTTTGAAATCAAACTTCCGTTTAATCAGACAGACAAGCTTTATTTGAGTAGTTGAAGATCAGTTCGATCAAATATGATCGAGATTTACTTGCAATGATTGTGTATGTTATGTACCCTTGTATGTATAAGTTTTAAAACGGTGATTCCGGGGACGGAATCCTTACAAGGGAGGGTGAATGTAATAACCCGATATTTTCGGTATAAAATAAATAAGAAATTTTCCATATAAATTTTTTATATATATTTTATTTATCTTAATGATGAGAATAAATGTCTAGTAATGTGTATGATAAATACAAATATATTTAGTACCTGAAAAATTATAAATAATTTTTGATCATTACAAATTATATTCTTATTGTAATTAATTTTTTTAAACAGAAATGTTTTATTAATTATTTTTCCATAAATCATGATTTTATATTATTTAAATAATATATGAGATGATTATTAGAATTATAATAATAAATATTTTATTATATGAATTTGTTCAGAATATTTAAGTTAATTATTTTAGCTTAATTATTGATGTTGTATATGAAAGATAAATTAGATATGGAATCCAAACCCTAAATTTGGATTTTTATCAAAGGATGAGAATAATAATATAATATTAATTATATTTTGATTTTTTAGTGCTATAAAAATGTACTGTATATCTGTAGACTGATAATCGTGGGCCAAATATGGTAAATTATGTCATAACCCTCATAGCGTGTTATTAAACCCTAATTGTTAAACTCGGTTATGAGTTTAAGACTGAGCAGTAATTGTGTTATATGAATTTTACTGTGTATTATAGAATTTCGGTAATTAGGAGAAACCCTAATTATTATTTGAAAACCCTAATTTACTAAAATTAGAAACCCTAATTATTATTTTTATAAATTATAATGATAATTAGGAAACCCTAATTGTGAATTTGGGAACCCTAATAGTATTAAGGAACTCTAATTTTAAAACTCTAATTTTCTATTAAAAACCCTAATTTTAAATTAGTGTGTTTACTTAAAATTTTATTACACTTTAATTTTAATTTTTCAAACCCTAGAAATTATTTTGGAAACTTTAAGGCTTAAAATCTAGTGATTAAACCCTAGATTGAAACACCTTGGACAAGAATACCCTTGAGATTATAAGCAAAATTACCAAAGTGCCCTTTTTCCCATTAGTTGAATTATTGCTAGCCAAATCCTTGCAAAATCTGCAGCCACCCTACCCTAGACCTACCTATGAGCCTACAATCTATAACACATCACATGATCAACCATCACATACATTACATACATGATTTGCCATATTTTCTCAAGACCAAACCTCCGAAATTTCCTTGCTAGATCAGTCCCCAATCAAGCCCCACGAACACTAACATCAAATCAGAAGCATAAAAATCAGAATTTGATCATCAAAAAGGTGCAAACCCTAAAATTTGAAAATCTTTTGATCTTATGTTAGATGTAATTATTTTTGTGTTAAAAATGTTGTATGGGGTGTTAATCAATGATCTGGGTTGCTAGATATTAGATCCATAACATCTAAAGGCTCAGATTGGATGATTTTCCAAATCTAGAAATTTTTGAAAATAAGGGTCTGACAGTGAATGTCAGGTCCAATAAATCTCGATCTGTTATGTGTTTTTGTGTTTTAAAAGTTTGTACTTGTAGTCTGTTAGGAGATCTTTAATATGCAACTTGAATCAGGTCCATATCTGTTGTAGATTAAAAGTTATTTACGGTCAAAGTGGGTTGACCGGCATTGATCGGCTGTTCTTGAAGCCCAGAATCAGTCCAGAAACCTCTGACAGTGTTTTTGCAGGGCTTGGATCTTGTTATGTTTAAGTTGTTATGCCATGTTATTGTTTTGTAGTTGTATACTGACATGCAGACTACATGCTAAAGCCTTTATATCACATAGATCCTTAACAGAATCAAATCTAGTGATGGTCAAACTTAGGTAGCCGAAACTGCTCAAGAACATTTCTGGGAAACCCAAAAATGTTCAAGAATAGTTCCGGGAGGGTACTTTGACCGGCCTATAGATCTTGATTATTTTGATGATATGATGATCTGACGTTGTGTTATTGTTCTCTGACATGTATTGTATAAGTATAAATCGTTATATCACATGAAGCAAGGCTAGAACCTAATGTAAATTGAGCTCGAAACAAGGGACTCGAATTTCTAGGTTTTTGGGAAAACCCGGAAATGCCTGACAGGAAGTTTGAATGGCTAGATTTTCATGATGTTGTATGTTATGACCTGGATTTTGATTGTTAACTGTAGTGTTACATAAATACTACATGAACAATATGTTACATGACCCAGAAACATTTCGAGATAAGAATTAGACTCGGTCAAACAGGGCACCTCGACCACTGACTTGTCAGTGTTCTTGAGGCCAAGAACACCTAACATGACAGATAAGTGTCGCTATAGCCTATAGCGACGGTTATTAATAATTTTATTTTACTAAATTCTGGGAAATGATTAAAAATAGAAAAAAATAGTTTTAAATTATTAAAATTACAAATTAATTTTCTAAAAATTATTTTAAAGTCTGAAAATTAGTTTTTAATTATTTTAAATATATTTCATAAATATTTAATATTTTTGGGATATAAAAGGTATTTAATTTATTTAAGTATAATATTAAATAAATTATTTAAAAATTATTTTAATACATAAAAAATCATTTAAAAATATGTTATGATATAAAAAGATATTTTAAGTTATTTTCTATAATTTTTAATATTTTGTGATGATTTTCATTATTAATTAGATATTAATGATGATTAAGTTATTTAATAAAGATATTAAATAAATGGTGGAAAATAGAATTAATGACTTAAAATTTATATAAAAATGATTTAGAGATTATAAAAATATTTTAAGTTATAAAATATAACTTTTGATATTTGTCATGAAAAATATTAATATTTTAATATTAAGAATATTAGATTTATTTAATAATTATATTAAATAAAGTAATGTAAAAATAATTTTAATATTAGAAAAATCATTTTAAATGAAAATAAAATGTTTAAAGATATTTTAAGTTATAAAACATAACTTTTAATATTTAAAGGATAATTTTATTAATAAATCAATATTACTGATAATAATGTAATATTAAGGATATTAAATTTATTTAATAATTATATTAAATAAATAGTTTAAAAATAGTTTTATTGAATTAAAAATCATTTAAAAAGGAAATAAATGAATTAAAAATATTTTAAGTTATAATCAATGACTTTTAATATTTTGATAAATAATAAATTAATATTCTGATATTAATGGTAATTATTTAAAAATTATTTTAAATATTTTAAAAATCATTTAAGGGTAATATTAATACTTTAAAAATATTTTGAGTTATTGTAAATAACTTTAATATTTTGACAATAGTTTCATTAATAGTTTAATATTAATACTTTAAAAACATTTTGAGTTATTGTAAATAACTTTAATATTTTGGCAATAGTTTCGTTAATAGTTTAATATTAATTAAATATTAATGATAACATAATTAGTTAATATTTAAATCATTTAATAATGATTCCGATGTTTGAAAATTTATGATAAATTATAATAAACGTTTAAAAATTATTATAAGTCATTTTAAAAATAATATGACTGATATTTTCAGTTATTGAACTACAGGACAGAGTCTTAGACTCAATAAATACCCGATAAAGTCTTCTGTACACATAAATATTTCAGAAATTGACCTTACTTAGATAATTTGACTTGATAAGTGTTTATTTGTGATTCAATAGTTGTTAAACATATGCGACAATGTGATTAGATAATATGCAGACTACAATAAGCAGTGCTATGTGTTATGATAAATTATTCTAATCGAACGAATGATCTTATTACTGATAGGTCGCTGTATAAAAGATTAATCTAAGTTGCGTTATTGTAAGCAGCAGCTCAGGCAAGTATCCTACCTTTGCATTTTCTTTAAGCAATGGGCATGAGTAAGAATGTTTCAGAATTATATTATTACTGTACAGATTATTAACTCTATACTATAAACATTCATTGATTATCAACATGTTAGTATAATGTAATTCAGATATATATATATATATATATATATATATATATATATATATATATATATATTCTATTTGTTAATTTCTATAAATGGTTATACAAGTGTCCCCAGTTGAATAATCATTGTATTTAATCACATGTTGATACACTTTTGTTAATTACCCGTATATATATATATATATATATATATATATATATATATATATATATATATATATATATATATATATATATATATATATATATATATATGTTGAATTATAGATTATTGTTGAACAAGATAAAACTTTTGGTTTGGAACCCGACAACTATGAACATCCCGTAAACGCGAAAACTTTTTATGCACCCAAGGTGGACAGAGTGAACGATACTATCATTTTTGCATATAGTATTGATCAATACAGGGCATAACGGGCTGATCACCCCCCGTGCCCGTAAGTTATGACGGTTTACAGATGAAGTTCTGCTAAACCTATTCAAAAATTAAAAATAATGTTCATAGTATATCACCTTAACCCTAATTATAGCCATTACGTAGTTTTAAAAATTTGATAGAGAGTTGTTATATTATTATTATCGGTTCAGATTACTTCACAACTATTGACTTGTTGTAGAAGGGTAGTACAAAGAAAATATTTAACCCTTTCAGCTAATGTTTATAATTGTTATTACTTGCTGGGCTCTCAAATACTCACTCTTGCTTAAATTAAATGTTTTCAGTTAAGTATGATCAACCAGAAGGCTCAGTCAAGAACAAGGAGAAAGGAAAGCTGTTTGAATGAGATTTATAATATTCTATGTAATAGTTATAGTTTATTAAGACAATATTACTTATTATCTATGATGTAATAAATGTTTAAAGGTCTCATACCTGGGAGTAAACTTTGATGCATATGTAAATTAAGTTTGAATTTTATATTATTGTTATTATTATTAGTATTATTCAGCTTATAGAAATGGTATTGTGAAGCACCGAGTTCGGGTTTCAAGTATCCGAATTTGGGGGCGTCATATGCACTGTCATGTTGAAAGTCCTAACGGTTAGTCTGTTGGTTGTTGTTGGTCCCGTGATAGTCAAAGCGCTTCCACCACTGTTTCCCCTATTTCCTCCTGATCCTGTCGCTCCAGATCCCTTCTTAGGACAATCTCTTGCCAGATGGTCCTTTGAGCTGCAAGTGAAGCAGGCGCCTTTCTTTGGGTTAGGACAGTTAGGTGCTATGTGGCCTTTCTGACCACAATTGTAGCACACTTATTTTCCTTTCATGCAAACTCCCAGATGAGCTTTCTCGCAGGTCGGGCATGCTTTAATCCTCTTCTTCTGACCTCCTTGCTGATTTCCAGTTGATGAGTTGTTAGACCACCTTATCTTCTAATTATTACAACCTCCCGTGTTACTTCCACTAGCCTTATTAATTCCTTCATTTTCACTCTTCTTCTTCTTCTGATCCTGATTATACTTAATTACCGCATCGCTCCCACCTTCAGCGAGTATGGCCTTCTCCAGTACTCCAGCGAATGTCTTCAACTAAAAAATTGACACTTTACTATACAACTAGGGCTTCAGTCCTTGTTCAAACTTTCTTGTTTTTCTCTCATCTGTGTGCACTTGATACATGGCGAACCTAGCCAACTCATTGAATCTTGCTGCCTAATCTGGCACGGACATATTTCCTTTCTTTAACTCCAAAAATTGTACCTCCATTCTGTTCTGCGAGCTTGTCAGAAAGTACATCTAGAAGAACATCTCTTTAAACCTCTCCCAAGTGATCACACCTTCTCCTCCACAGACCTTATTTTCTTGCCACCAATAACTAGCTTTGGATTTCAGCATAAATGTTGCGTAGGCGGTTTTCTGATCCTCTCTGACTTTGGCAACATCAAAAACTTTCTCCATTTCCATAACCCAAGTTTGAGCTTCAATTGGGTTCATGGAGCCTTTAAACTCTGGCGGTCCCACCGCCTTAAAGTCCTTGAATGTCGTATTGTGTGGAGCTTGAAGTTGATTATTAATCGCTCCATCTAATAAGTTCACTAATTGCTGAACGGGGTTAACATTGGCGTTATTGTTGTTATTTATCGATTCTTCTTGAGCTGGTTGATGGTTTGGTCTTCTTCTCGGTGGCATATTTCTGTTTAAATATACGCTTATGAGATCTTTATCCAATTCTCTAAATATTTAAGGCTTAACTCAAATAATTTAACATAATCACTTAACACATTTTCTCAAACAACTTGATATATTTATTTAATCAAAAGTTTAAACAAACTACAATAGCATCACTGCTATTTACATCAACTATCCAGAGATAAAGAATCTACAGGATTTAAAACATTAAAATAATCCTTTATTTATAAACACATCAGAATTTTCAACTTTAACTACCAGATAGGTTTTCACATAATAAACTAATCTTATCATTGCCTGCTAAGGCGTTGAATAGCCTTGCTACGTTCTTCTTCCATAATGCGGGACATCGTCCTACGATCTAGCATGTATGATGGTACTCCTTCGAACTGAATTGGGTATCTCATAACTCGATCCTGGGCCTCATCCATTGCATTAAGAAGTGTAGAGTACGTCTCCCCAAGCTTAGCCTTCTTTGCATGACAATCCTCTTCTGCAAGATCAGCACGACGTGATTCCCTTACCCAGGCCTCCTCTGCTATGGCCAGCCTTGCTGAGTTCTCTTTCAGTTCATTCCTCAACTTCTCTATTTCCTCAGACTTCTCCTCAGTTTGACCCTTCTCGTGAACCAAATCCTACTCTACGTTTCCTAGACATGTGTGAAGAGTCACAACTTCTGTATCCCTCTGCTCGATGGTAAGCTGCTGAATAACCGTCCGCTCATTCAGCTCATGAATAGTATCACGCCACTCTATGTTACGGTCATATAGCTCATCATACATCTCGGCACTGATAGAGTTCGGTGGGAACTCATCTTCTTCCTCTTCTTCCTCAGGATCCTCCTCTGGATTAGACTAAGGCTCATACTCCTGACCAACAACAGTGATCAACGGAGATGGCTCTCTCTGTACTAACTGCTCCCTGACGACATGAATGTCTCGGGGCTCCTCCTCCATAGGTACTCGGGGTTCCTCCTCCCCAGCTCGACTAGCTCCTCCAACATCCAACATCCTGACAACACAGTTTTAAGTTTTAGTTACTAAGCTGTACTAGCGGGCACATAAATTTATCACATAAATACATAAACTCTTTTATTATCTTCAATGAGTTAAGAAATTCATTTCTTAGAACTCGATAAGAGTTTACCACCACTATGTTCTCGATCTCTTATAAGGATACTACCTAAGGTTGTTCCCCCACCTAAGGTTCATAATCTACATCTTTGATATCAACCTGTGACACCCCCAAATTTGGGTACTTCAATTCTCAAAGGATTTGGTGTTCACTGTCCAAAAATCATGTATCTATCTACCCATAATAAATGAAAACATAAATAGATAGAAATAAATCCTCTCCTTAAGGAGTTACATCATCTGAAATAAATACATCAATCCCAAGTCATACTAACCTTAAATCTCAAATACGGAAACATAAACAAATAATAGTCTTACATAACAAATACATAAGTCTAAAACATAAATACATAATCACATAAACAACAAGTCTTCATCACTTGTTAATCTTGCCCTTGCCTTTGCTAGTAGAAGGCTCGTCAGACCTTTTGTTCTTAACTGTAATGTTATTATTACGCAAGAGTGAGCATGATTGCCCACAAGTATAATAATGAAATAACAATATAATAACATGCGGGTGAATCAAAGATTTCTGGAATAAGAAACTCAACTTTTGAATCAAGAATGAATAACAAGAATCAAAAGAACTTCTGAGGGTCATAAGACCTTGAACTACGTCCTAGGTTGTCAAGTGTTTATACTCGAAACCTTTAACAGTCATAAGACTATAGACTCTTCTTCTCGTATTTCGGGGGATCAGCCCTTAGTACCATATTGTGCACAATATCTTAACGCTAAAGCATAAGTAATCCCCTAGATAGGGTTGTTCATCTCAGTTTGATATTAGAGTCCGTACCAAAGGAATTTTGGTTTGGATAACTTCAACAAGGGTTCTAAAATTTATAATGTTCATCAACTATGAACTAGTCGAATCAAAAAGGTTTCGCTAGTCTAACAAGATTCAACAATAATTGATATTCAAATTGAATAATTACTCAAGAGGTATACAATAGAATAAGAATTGTATAACAGAAATCATACTTTGAAAAGATTAATAATCTTTAATAAAACATATTGAACTTGATCAATAAATAACAAGACTTGATCAATATAGAATATGAGTCTAGAATTTGCTCAATGTAAGAGGTAAGGTTTGTAAATTTGCATAACGATAACAAGTAGGGTTAGGAAACTTGCCTCTTGCATAAGCTACGATTAATTCACGTTCTTTATGAAAGTAGTATACACACAAGCCAATCATATTTGATGATAAAGCATATACTTTGTAACAATCTTATTCATTTATTAATAAAAAGTATTAATTTATTAAAGGCTTTTAATTATCCACATGATGCTGTTTTATAATATGTGATAAACCTATAGTTTTAAGCAATGCATTTAGAATAATGATGATGATCATTCTAATGAGATCTAAATTCTTAGAAAGCTTAAAACTAAAATAGTTCTCAATCATTGGATTACTAAATTAGAAATTAGTGAATCCGGATAGATTAGTACATACATTGCTTGCTCATTGGATGAGGATGATTGATCTCATGATTATTTATGTGGAGACACTAAAGCAAGTATGTAGGTGCTTATTAGAGAATAAGTTCACTGAACGTGGCTCACTAAGGAATACCTAATGGAGTTTTACTTTCTTGTCAATAAGAATTCATGTAGTGAAAGTAGTACAAGTGACCATTGGACTTGAGATCATCATAGTATCTTGTGTATGATAAGTTATACTTTGACTTATTCCTTAAGACCCTTAGGGTATGCTTGGGTATGATAAGTCGTACATGGAGATAATGTATGATCAATAAAGAATCTACCGCTTCTAGTAAAAGAAGAGAAATGTCCTATGTGATTCGATAAATGACAACCCAGTAGTCCTTGGCCAAGGCAGAATGAAATTAGAAAGGAGTTTCTAATTTGCATTATTTGGAGTTGTGTATTTAAGAGTCAAAATACATATAATTAAATAAATTAAGTCTTGACAGTAATTCCATGTCTTATATTTAATTGAGACATTGTATGGTGGAAGGATTGAATTGTACGGTAACTATTTACTCAAATGTTCTTTTATGATTAATGTTGAAATCTATATTATCTGGAAAGTCGTTGATCGCTAGGGAGGCTTATCCCTATTGTAGAATAAATATTATTTATTTAAATAAATTAATAATTTAATTTATTTATTTAAATAAGATTAGAATTGTTCTAATTGATTTATTCACAACCGGTTTAATAAGGAGAACCTAAAAGGTCACACCATAAAAGGAAGAATAATTATTTAAGAAGTTAATGGTATAATCGTAATAATAAGTTAAGTATATTTAATTTAATCAATGGTGATAGAATAAATTAAATAGCTTAATATTTATTATTTAATATTTAAAAAATATTAAATATAAATTAATAAGAGGAGTCTTATTATTATTATTATTTAATTCCTAAAGGAGTTTATGAATTAATTAATAAAAGTACTCTCATATATTCCTAATAAGATTAGGAGCCTAATTAATTAAAGGAGTTTAATTAATTAAAATAAAGCTCAATTCCTTAATTGTTAAGGAGGGTTGCCTACATCTATAAATAAGAGGAGTCTTATTATGGGTGAAGTGTTGTTGTTGACTTTTTTCACAACATACGTGATTCCAATTGTTGGAGAGTACGCTCCTTTTTCTATGAGAGATAGAAAAACTAGAGTTTTGCCAAACACCCTTCTTCTTAAATATTTCTTCTTCCTTGGTGGGTCACCTCTAGACGTCAAACACTTGGGTGGCTAACGTTGATTAAAGGAAGGAACCAAATCCGGTGGATTTAAGTTGAACGCAAAAAGGATTGGAGGTAAACTTGTACCTGAGGAAGCTCGGATCTTCAAGGGTATTATTCTTGTTCTTTCTTTTTCGTTTAATTAATAATTGTGCATAAAGGGAGATCCGGGTATATGGTTTGTAAAATTTTAAAACTCTGATTTTTCACATTTCCGCTTATTTTATGCAATTTGATTGCGTTCATGAATATTACAAACCTAACAGTAGTATAAGAGCTAAACCTTTATGCGAATTATTAATTGTTTGGATTAGATATATATATTGATATATATTTAGAATAATTTAATTGGGCATAATTTGTTGTATAAAAGTTTAAATAAATAAAAAAAACGGAAGTCAAAATCCCCTGAATCAACATGTATTATATTGATTTCTTGGAATTTTATTATATATAAAGGTTATGTATTAATAAGATAAGGAATCATGTGCTATATATGTACGGATTCGCGTGCCTGAATGGTTCAAAGTGAATTGCGACACAGTGATATGTGGCTTGGTACAAATTGATTTGCGGCACAATGGTCTGAAGCTTCTTTGCGGCACAATGGTCTGAAGCTTCTTGGATGTTAATATATATATATATATATATATATATATATATATATATATATATATATATATATATATATATATATATATACACACACACACACACACACACACACACACAATATATATTTTAATGAGTTTATAATTAAAAAAAATTATTTTAATCTTAAAATAAAAAGTTTATTTTAATTTTAAAATTAGAATTTCATGCTAACTAATTAGAATTGGAATTGGATTCCATGATAACTAATTGGAGTTGAAATTGGATTCCATATTTTTTAAAAATAAAGAAGTTTATTTGTGAATAGAAAAGTGAATCCATCTTTTCTTAAATAAAGGAGTTTATTTAGATATGAAATAAAATTTTATATTATTCAAAATAAAAGAGTTTATTTGTGAATAGGAAAGAGAATCTGTGTTTCTTTTAATAAAAGAGTTATTTTATTATTTTATTTTTTTTACTTAGAATTGAATTCCATAATTAATTAAAATAAAGGAGTTTATTTTGATTAAAGTAAAATAGTTTATTTTAGTCAAAATTGGATAAATTAAAATAAAAGAGGTTTATTTTGATTTAAATTTAGATTAAAATAAAGGAGTTTATTTTGATTCAAAATTAGATATTATACTAACTAAACTTGCCCATTAAATGATATCAACATATATATATATATTGAATGTTTATTATTCATGAGATGAATGTTATTTATTGATGCATATGGTGATGTGTATGATAATAAATAGGATTGATTATGGACTATTGACCAATGTGATTGGATTTTATTTTAGTTGGATGCATGAATGTATGGATTTTATTAAATGGGGTCTGCGTACCTCGTCTTCTCTAATTTTTCTTAATGTAAATTCTATCCTCCTCCTATGTACTTCCCCTTGACTGCTGACCAAGGTTTCTATTTAATTTAAATTGTTTTGTAATATGAATAGTTAGAATTATTTTGAAGAATTAGAGATCAAGGAAAAAGGAGCGCTTGAAGACCCGTTTGTAATGGAGCCCGGGTTTAAATGTAATAGTTATATTTAAATATTAATTCTTGCACCCCTAGGGATTGACCTTTTGGTTCACTTGGTGGCTCTAGTGAACCAAACTAGAATAAAAGTCCATAATCAATCCGGGTAGAATATAGTATTCTATATGTGCATGCTTATACTATATATATTATATATTATGCAAACATGCTTCGCATGTTAGTTAATATGACGCGTATTATATATATATATATATATATATATATATATATATATATATATATATATATATATATATATATATATATATATATGTGTGTGTGTGTGTGTGTGTGTGTGTGTGTGTGTAAATGCGCGCTAAACAAGATGAGACAAATTAATAACAAACCCCTCAAATATTTTACATTAAGTTGTAACGTTCAAAGATATTTAGAATATCGAACGTCGCCTTCTAGGATGATAGAAACAATAGAGTATTGAATATTTAATATGAGTTTGTTATGCACACACAAGGCAAGTATTAAATATTTAAGATGTTGTTATTGCGTATGATGTTTATAAGGAATTGAACATTACTGCTTTGTTGTGCACACACAAGGGCTGTAGTTTTCTCTTCACTTATATGGAAATGCTGGTTCTGACTTAACTTAAATTATTTTAGTTCGGATGTGCACTGTGACACCCCCAAATCCGGGTACTTCGATTCCACGGGATTTGGTGTTCACTGTACAAGCATCATCTATCTATCTACCCATAAATAATATCAAACCATACAATAGATAGAAATCATAATAAAATCTCTTCCCTTAAGGGTTACATCAACTAATCATAAATAAATCCCAGGTTAATCTAACCTTAAAACATCTGTGCGGAATTCTAAACAAATAAGTTTTAAACAACAACATAAGTCTTAAACATAAATACATCATCAATTAAAATAACAAGTCTTCATCACTTGCTAACTTTGCCCTTACCTTTACTAGTGGAGGGTTCATCGCTTCTTTCGTTCTTAACTGCAATGTTATTATTAAGCAAGAGTGAGCACAAATGCCCACAAGTATAATAATGAAATAACAGTATAATAACATGCGAATAAATCAAAGACGTCTGAATAAGAGCTCAACTTTTGAATCAAGAATGAATAACAAGAATCAAAAGAATTCTGAGGGTCATAAGACCTTGAACTATGTCCTAGGTTAACAAGAAATATACTTGAAACCTTTAACAGTCATAAGACTATGGATCTTCTTCTCGTACTTAGGGGGATCAGCCCTTAGTACCATACTGTGCGCAATATCTTAACGCTAAAGCGTAATTAATCTCCTATACAGGGTTGTTCATCTCAGTTTGACATTCGAGTCCGCACCAAAGGAAGTTTGGTTTGGATACTTTCATCAAGGGTTCTGAAATTTAGAACGCTCATCAACTATGGACTAGTTGAATCAATAAGGTTCACTAGTCTAATAAGGTTCAACAATAATTGATATTTGATTAGAATAATAATCTCAAAAGTATACAATAGGACAATTATTGTATAACTGAATCATGCTTTGGAAAGATAATTAATCTTTAATATCATGCTTGAACTTGAATAATAACAAGGATAATTTATTCAAGGTAAATAATAAACTTGAATAATAATGATAAGTAGGGTTAGGGAAACTTGCTCAACATAAAAGTAACGTTTAAGTTTAAATAAACTTGCTCAATAGAATGGAATTAGGGATATGATACTTGCCTCGTGCGTAGATTACACTTTAACTAAGCACGTTCTTTGAATTAAATCCTACATACCATTCATATACACAATACTTGTTAATTAATAATTAATCAACATGAGCTCATTCTCGTTGTCTACTTTAATTATTGACTAAACTTAGTCAAATTATCATGTTGTCGCATAATTTATAATTCATGAATTATCAAACCAATTATGTATTTAATAATTCAATTCACATATAATATTTTATTACATGTTAAACAACTATTTTATCATCTCATAATACCTCTAACATGATTACATGTTCATTACATCAATCCACTAACACTTGTTAGACTTTAACATTTTAAAAATACATTTCTGACATTTTCTGGAGAGTGGCGCTGCGGCGCCACTAATATGCTAAGGAGTCGCGCTGCGGCGCGGTGGCGCTGTGGCCGGGCCCTTGGCGCTGCGACGCTATGGCGCCGTGGCTTGGGTCTTGGCGCTGCGGTGCAGTGGCACTGCGGCGCGGGACTTCAGTTCTGGAGTTGGCGCCGCGGCGCGAGACTCCAGAAACTGATTCTCAGTTCGCGAAGAACACAGAGTTCAGCGAAAACAACACATTTTTAACACTAATTTCACCAAATCACATATACCCACATGTTATAATTCATGCATAATTATAATACAACATCTATAAAGTGATTTTAACCTATTAAAACATATAATCACATATTTAAATCATAAAAATTTAGACTGTTCTTGAAGTTCTTGAGGATTTTGAACAAAACTTATAATTTAACACTACAGATTCGTTATAAGGCCAAATCCGTTCGTTTAAAGCTTGATCACTTCGTATTAAAATGCTCAATAATATAAGGGTGTAAATTTTAGGGATAATATATAATCAATACATCAATTATCACATATATGGCCATATGGCCATATCACGTACTCTGTTTATTTTGAAATAACATATGTACGACATGTTTTCACAATACTGATGTTATGGTTTGCAGCAATATATAATTAAATACGGTGTGATATAACATAACACATATACAACTCATAATCAATACTCCTAACTCAATTACAGAGGTTAAACCAAAACTTTGAAACTTATATTCGTGAAACTTTTAAAGAGCGTAATAATAAAAATTGGGTTGAAGAGATTACCCAAAAGTAGATTAGTAGTATTGAAACCTTCTCCAATTTCTTCTTAACTCTCAAAATCTCTGAACTCTCAAGTTTTCTCTTTGAATTCTCTCTGTGATTTTTATCAGACTTAGAACAAAATGAAAAGAGAAGACGTCGTATAATAAAGACTGGTGCGCATCATGGCCAGTTATCCCAGTCATGGGTAACTGATGGTAACTCCCACTAAAGCCTTGTTTGTTTAGCCACTAATTCCAAAACTCTTTATTTTAATAAAACCTTTTTATCATATAGTTCAATCATGTCACACCCACTTATACAATAAACTCATATATCTTATTTAATTTAATAATAATTTTTCATAAATTCACATAGTCACATAATTAATTATATCATTAATAAATAATGTCAATTTATTAAATTTCTAATTAATAATTAAATTAATTAAATAACATCATGCTTAATTAAATAATTTATTTAATTAAATAAGCTCACATAATTTCATACCTTGATAAAATTATTCTCTTCATTAATTTAATAAATGTAACACATATAATTAAATTAATCTATCACAATTGCATCGATTAATTATTAAATCTAATAATTAAATCATCGAAAATATTTATTTAACTCAATAAATATTTAAAATAATTTACAAAATTCTCGTTCGTCACATCTTTTCCCCCTTAAAAGGATTCTGTCCCCAGAATCACGACTCAATATAATTCGACCCGTTACATTCTCCCCCCCTTACAAAGATTCTGTCCCCAGAATCGCTTACAAATAATTAAGTAAATAAATGAGGGTAATTCTTCATCATACTCTCTTCGAGTTTCCACGTAGCTTCTTCAGCGTTGTGGTTCCTCCAAATTACCTTAACAGAAGGTATTACTTTATTTCTGAGAACTTGTTCTTTTCGGTCGACAATTTGGACAGGAATTTCTTCATAAGATAAGTCTTTCTCAAAATGCAGGGGTTCGTATTCAATTACATGCTTGTAATCAGGTTTGTAAGGTCGTAACACAAAAACATGGAAGACGTTGTGGATATTCTCGAGTGCTGGAGGTAAGGCTACCTCGTACGCAACTTCTCCAATTCTTCGCAGTACCTCAAAGGGTCCAATAAATCTTGGGCTCAATTTTCCTTTCTTTCCGAACCTGATCTTTCCCTTCCAGGGAGAGACCTTCAAGAAAACATAACTACCTGGTTCAAACTCAATATTTTTACGATGTGGATCAGCGTATTTTTTCTATCGATCTTGAACTGCTACCAGTCGTGCTCGGATCACTTTGACTATTTCTGCCGTCTGCTGTACCAATTCTAGCCCTAGCAATTGTCTTTCACCAATTTCATCCCAATAAAGCGGAGTTCTGCACTTTCTGCCGTATAACGCTTCGTAAGGCGGCATACCAATACTAGCGTGGTAACTGTTATTGTAGCCGAACTCTACCAACGGCAGGTGATCATCCCAATTTCCTTTGAAGTCCATTACACATGCTCGTAACATATCTTCCAGTGTTTGAATTGTTCGTTCGCTCTGTCCGTCTGTTTGAGGGTGGTAAGCTGTACTCATTCGCAGTTGTGTACCCATGCAGTCCTGAAGACATTTTCAGAAATTTGATGTGAAGCGCGGATCCCTATCGAAAACAATAGACACCGGCACTCCGTGCCTCGAAACAATCTCTTTCACATATAATCTTGCCAACTGATCTAAGTTAAATCTGATTTTGATAGGAAGGAAGTGCGCGGATTTCGTCAGTCGGTCAACGATAACCCATACTGCGTCGTAGCCTTTCTGAGTCGTCGGAAGGCCAACCACGAAGTCCATCGCAATATGTTCCCATTTCCATTCTGGGATCTCCAACGGTTGTAGCAATCCACTCGGTCTCTGATGTTCTGCTTTAACTTTCTGACATTTCAGGCATTTGGCAACACATTCTGCAACATCACGTTTCAAATTCGGCCACCAGAAATGTTGTCGAAGATCTTGGTACATTTTTGTACTACCAGGGTGAATCGAATATCTTGAACTATGAGCCTCACTCAAAATTTCTTCCTTAATTTCTTGTACTGGCGGAACCTAAATTCTGCTTTCAAATCTCAATATTCCTTCCTTATCCATCTTAAATCTTCGTTCGGTTCCTTCAGATATCTTCGATGTTACCTTTTTGCATTCATCATCCTGAAGCTGAGCCTCCTTCACTCTATCTAGTAGAGTTGTACCAGATTGCATCTGAAATAGCTTCTCATCAATCTCCATAGGATACTTCACTTCTAACTCCAGTTTCTCCATATCTGCAATTAGCTCCTGCTGAGCAGTCAACATCATCAATTTCTCACGACCCTTTCTACTTAAGGCGTCGGCAACCACATTAGCCTTACCCGGATGGTATAAAATCTCACAGTCATAATCCTTGATTAATTCCAACCATCTTCTTTGACGCATATTCAAATCTTTCTGAATAGTAATTATAAGAAAAATTGTATACTTTTATTTCATAAAATTCGGGGTCTTACAATCTCCCCTCCTTATGAAATTTCGTCCCCGAAATTTACGTACCTGGTAATTCAAAGAGTTGAGAATACCGTGCTTTCATTTCAGATTCCATATTCCCTGTCATCATGATTTCTCCATTGCTTATCTCCTGTATTTTAGATATCATTCTAGAATACAGCTTCAAAACAAGGGTTAATTGATCAAATTAACATATCACATAATATCCTGATATTATGACTGATCAACAAATAAGCTTAGGTAGGACACACTAGCGAAGGATTTACTCATCTCTCCCCTCCTAGTTGTATTCCCCGATCTCCGCCAGAGATCATATCCCTAAGCTCTGATACCACCTGTGACAACCCCAAAATAGGTCCATTCAATCCAACCTATTCTGAGTCGCCAAATACATGGTACAGAAAATAACTACAACTTTATTACAACAATTATCGTGCAAAATACAACAACACATATGCTGTGAGTTTGGATACAAATATATACCAAATGTGACTCATGTTCCAATCGTGGACATCACCTCACAATGACACCTTACATAAAGGTATAGTCAAAAACTGTTTTGGAAATTAGAATCTTTGGGAAGTGCTTAAGGAAACCTTCGTACATGGGAGGCCATGCTTCTAGGTTGTGATAGATATCATATGGCCACAGAATTATCCTTGGTTTACCCAATAGACCCCAAAGAAAAACGAGAAGATTACTATCATATTCTTCCCAATGGTGAGTCTTCTCTTGACTTATCATTATCTCCACTGTCTCTAATTGAGAATTATACTTCAAACAAACACCAAGATTATATAGGTAGTGCTCGTATATATACTCAGCAAGTGGATGAGCACATCCCTGTCTTATGATGACACGAGGTTGTATGTCGTTAGACATCTTGTATGATAGTGGCCAACCACCCTTCCAACGTTGGGTACACCTTACCCTATTGGATTCACCAAATAAAACTACTAAATGAACTTTTCTATACTGCTTCGGGAGAACATCCACAGCTAGAGACCACCGTTCTATTTTCCCGTTACCCTCGCTCGACCCAGCTACACTCTTATTACCTGAAAGGAATTGTGAAGCAAAAGGGTGAGCACAACTAGCTCAGTAAAGAATATCATGACTAAAGATAATTAAATTATCAATAGCCTTCATCAATAATAAATCAGAGATTTAGAACATATGGTAAATGATAAAAATTTCAACCATAGTTGCAGCGGAACGAGCAATCCATTAGAAGAGTCAAATAGACTATAAAGTCTATTATTTTCTCCATGTTAAAAATCCACCAACAATGTTTTATCCCTGTAACATCAATCAACAATTCTGGTGCACAATCATATGAATAACTCATAATCATAACTGTAGTTCTAAATTTCTCTTCTCAACTAGGACGAAGATAATTTTCATCACCTGAAACATCAAACATCATGGTTATACCAAATCACAGTTCCTGTTCATAATCATACTAATAACTTCATCTTTGCACTACGGGCCAAAGATATTCATCAACAAGTCATCTTTGCACTACAGGCCAAAGATATTCATCAACAGTTCATCTTTGCATTACTGGCCAAAGATATTCATCTACAATTCATCTTTGCACTACAGGCCAAAGATATTCCTCAACAATTAATATTTGCACTACAGGCCAAATATATTCATATCTCAAAGAAATATATAATCATTTCAGAATTTATATACACCATAATTATAATCATGTTAATCAATTCATCTTTACACTTAAGCTAAAGATATTCAATTGTAAATTCAATGGTCATGATCATACCAGTCACAATTCAACTTTGCACTACAGGCCAAAGAGAACCCTAGTCATGATCATACCAATAATCTATCCATCTTTACACTCCAGTGAAAGAGAATTTCAACATCAGGGTTATAAAAATGTTATATATGATGATAAAAATAATATGATCAACATATAGTTTTAATCTCAAGAGTAATATTCGTAACTCATGAATAGTAACCCCGACACAAAAGATAGAAATTCTACAATAAAATTCATACCAATATTTCGGTATAATGATATTGAAAGAATAACATTACTTAAATTTATAAACAATTTATTTTAATTATTTACACTTTACTAATTAATGCATTTAATCATCATAAAATGCCAACTCTTACAATTTCATCATCAATAACCAAAACCCTCATCAAAAATCTGCATATACCTCATATAGGATTCTCAAGCCATAAAATCCTATTTTCCAATTTTCTTTCTTCACAAAACATATTTAATTCATTTACTCATAGCTAGACCATTTTCATGAAAAATACCAAATCAGTTCCAAAAATATTTCTTTTCTGGGATTTAGCATAATATAGTCCCATAGTGAACATATATTTTTCTCAGAATTTTTAAAAGTCATTTACTATTTTTTATATGGCCAAAATAGCCGAATATTTAGACATTTATCAAAAATTGTACTTTTGTCTAAAAATTCTGAAATTTACAGAGTATACTTCTATCATATACATGTACTCCCAATAAAATTTCATCAATTTTGGAGTTAACCACAAGGAATTATAAGCTGTTACTTCTAAAATAGTCTTTTCTCATAAAATTCATAACTCTCAATCTATACATCCAAAAATCACCATTTTTGGACACAATCAAGAAAACTCATCAAAATATCATTTCAAATTTTTTCAGAATTTTTGAAGATCAGAAAAATTACGAAACTAAAAATCATAACAACCCTTAAAATCCCTTAATATCCCTTACCTCAAAAGAGCAGTACTTCTGGCTGGATATCCGATATGATGCTGAAGGAAACTTGCACTGAATAGCAACTCTCAAAGTATCTAAATACTCACAAAATATGCTTCATAATATAGAGAGAGAAAGAGAGAAAACTTATGTTTCTGGTGTGATTTTCAATTCTAACTTAGCCCTCTATTTATAGGAAACTTTTGGTAGGTTTGACTTGCAACCTGATGGCTTTACCTGCTACTATTCCCACCCACCACATTTGAAATATAATTCAGCACATTTCTTCACCAACCACAAGTGGGGTCCACCAATTCTAGAATTTTCTACCAAAATGATAAACTCCGAAAATTCAACAATTTCTGAACCAGTCATCTCGTAAAATTCATAATAAATCATACGTTCATTTTTAACGGTTCAAAATTTGTGGACATATACTCAACTTATATATGTATAACATATCCAAAAATTACCACGATCCAACGGTCGGAATAAAAATTATAACCCCCGCAAAATATCTCAAAAATTCTAATTTTTAATACCTCCATTCCGACAAAAAACCTCAATATTAACTCCTTCATTTTTAACCACAAAAATATATCCCTCATTTATATCCACATAAAATAAATATATCCTTATCATATGAATCAATAATTAATTATTCACAAATAATATTACAGAATCACATTTAAGACAACCAGGCCGTTCCCAGGAAAGAGGGGGCTTTCCAATAAGAATTTTTCCTTACTGGCGCGCAATTAGGTGACCAAACCTCTCCTTAGACAGAACTTTCTAGACATTGCCAATAATGTTATCTAATAATATTATTCAAATAATATGAATTATTGATCTGATAAAGAAAAATACTGTGCAGCAACAATTATTGAAACAACAATAATATAAAATATCAACGCAACAATTATTGAATCAATAAAATAAAATATTGAACAGTAACCACTGTAACAATTATTGAGTAGTGCCTTCTTACGTAAGAATCAATAATTTCAAAAATACTATGCAATACCGTGTGCTACTGTGCAATAACGCGTATTACTGTATTTTAACCACCGGGTATTCCAACAGTGTTAACAGTAACAACTACGCCGTTATTTGTAAAAACTCAGATTTGTCGTTTTCTTTACCCGACAGTTATTCTGTTATGGGGCCCACAAATAGCTGCGCCGTCGTACGAATATTCTCCGACAGAAAGAATATTCCACGACCAAACGAATATTCCCCGACAACAATGATTATTTTATAACCACTTGCTTATTTTGAAAAAAAATTCATATTTCACCCATAACTTTAAACTTTTATCAATTTAACCATTTACTGAATAGTAATTATAAGAAAAATTGCATACTTTTATTTCATAAAATTCGGGGTCTTACAGCCACATAATTAATTATATCATTAATAAATAATGTCAATTTATTAAATTTCTAATTAATAATTAAATTAATTAAATAACATCATGCTTAATTAAATAATTTATTTAATTAAATAAGCTCACATAATTTCATACCTTGATAAAATTATTCCCTTTATTAATTTAATAAATGTAACACATATAATTAAATTAATCTATCACAATTGCATCGATTAATTATTAAATCTAATAATTAAATCATCGAAAATATTTATTTAACTCAATAAATATTTAAAATAATTTACAAAATTCTCGTTCGTCACATCTTTCCCCCCTTAAAAGGATTCTGTCCCCAGAATCACGACTCAATATAATTCGACCCGTTACATTCTCCCCCCCTTACAAAGATTCTGTCCCCAGAATCGCTTACAAATAATTAAGTAAATAAATGAGGGTAATTCTTCATCATACTCTCTTCGAGTTCCCACGTAGCTTCTTCAGCGTTGTGGTTCCTCCAAATTACCTTAACAGAATGTATTACTTTATTTCTGAGAACTTGTTCTTTTCGGTCGACAATTTGGACAGGAATTTCTTCATAAGATAAGTCTTTCTCAAAATGCAGGGGTTCGTATTCAATTACATGCTTGTAATCAGGTTTGTAAGGTCGTAACACAAAAACATGGAAGACGTTGTGGATATTCTCGAGTGCTGGAGGTAAGGCTACCTCGTACGCAACTTCTCCAATTCTTCGCAGTACCTCAAAGGGTCCAATAAATCTTGGGCTCAATTTTCCTTTCTTTCCGAACCTGATCTTTCCCTTCCAGGGAGAGACCTTCAAGAAAACATAACTACCTGGTTCAAACTCAATATTTTTACGATGTGGATCAGCGTATTTTTTCTATCGATCTTGAACTGCTACCAGTCGTGCTCGGATCACTTTGACTATTTCTGCCGTCTGCTGTACCAATTCTAGCCCTAGCAATTGTCTTTCACCAATTTCATCCCAATAAAGCGGAGTTCTGCACTTTCTGCCGTATAACGCTTCGTAAGGCGGCATACCAATACTAGCGTGGTAACTGTTATTGTAGCCGAACTCTACCAACGGCAGGTGATCATCCCAATTTCCTTTGAAGTCCATTACACAGGCTCGTAACATATCTTCCAGTGTTTGAATTGTTCGTTCGCTCTGTCCGTCTGTTTGAGGGTGGTAAGCTGTACTCATTCGCAGTTGTGTACCCATGCAGTCCTGAAGACATTTTCAGAAATTTGATGTGAAGCGCGGATCCCTATCGAAAACAATAGACACCGGCACTCCGTGCCTCGAAACAATCTCTTTCACATATAATCTTGCCAACTGATCTAAGTTAAATCTGATTTTGATAGGAAGAAAGTGCGCGGATTTCGTCAGTCGGTCAACGATAACCCATACTGCGTCGTAGCCTTTCTGAGTCGTCGGAAGGCCAACCACGAAGTCCATCGCAATATGTTCCCATTTCCATTCTGGGATCTCCAACGGTTGTAGCAATCCACTCGGTCTCTGATGTTCTGCTTTAACTTTCTGACATTTCAGGCATTTGGCAACACATTCTGCAACATCACGTTTCAAATTCGGCCACCAAAAATGTTGTCGAAGATCTTGGTACATTTTTGTACTACCAGGGTGAATCGAATATCTTGAACTATGAGCCTCACTCAAAATTTCTTCCTTAATTTCTTGTACTGGCGGAACCCAAATTCTGCTTTCAAATCTCAATATTCCTTCCTTATCCATCTTAAATCTTCGTTCGGTTCCTTCAGATATCTTTGATGTTACCTTTTTTCATTCATCATCCTGAAGCTGAGCCTCCTTCACTCTATCTAGTAGAGTTGTACCAGATTGCATCTGAAATAGCTTCTCATCAATCTCCATAGGATACTTCACTTCTAACTCCAGTTTCTCCATATCTGCAATTAGCTCCTGCTGAGCAGTCAACATCATCAATTTCTCACGACCCTTTCTACTTAAGGCGTCGGCAACCACATTAGCCTTACCCGGATGGTATAAAATCTCACAGTCATAATCCTTGATTAATTCCAACCATCTTCTTTGACGCATATTCAAATCTTTCTGTGTAAAAATATATTTCAGACTCTTGTGATACGTATATATTTCACACTTCTCCCCGTATAGATAGTGCCTCTAAATTTTCAAAGCAAAAACAACTGCAGCTAACTCCAAATCATGGGTTGGGTAACCCTTCTCGTAATCCTTCAACTACCGTGATGCATACGCAATGACTTTACCGTTTTGCATCAGCACACAGCCAAGTCCTTTATGCGACGCATCGCTAAAAACAACAAAATTTCCTGTATCATCCGGAAGAGATAACACAGGCGCTGTACTCAACCTCTTCTTTAATTCTTGAAAACTCTCCTCACACTTCTCCGTCCAAACAAATTTCACAGCTTTTCGAGTTAAATTTGTTAATGGAGTTGCGATCTTAGAAAAATCTTGTATGAATCTTCTATAATATCCTACTAATCCAAGAAAACTTCTTACTTCTGACGGCGTTCTCGGCTGATCCCAGTTAAACACAGCTTCTACTTTGGATGGATCTACCGAAATTCCATCTTTATCGATTACGTGACCAAGAAATTGTACTCTCTCGATCCAGAATTCGCATTTCTAAAATTTAGCATACAACTTCTCCCTTCTCAATACTTCCAACGTTAACCTCAAGTGTTCTTCATGTTCCTCTTTGGTTTTGGAATATACCAAAATGTCATCTATAAATACCACCACGAATTTGTCCAAAAACAGCTTGAATACACCATTCATTAGTCCCATAAATGCTGCAGGAGCATTCGTAAGACCAAACGACATTACTAAAAACTCATAATGACCATATCGCGTTCGGAACGCTGTCTTCGGTACATCCTCTGGCCTCACCTTCAGCTGGTGATAACCACTCCTCAAGTCAATCTTGGAAAAGTATTTTGCTCCCTTCAATTGATCAAACAGATCATCAATCCTCAGTAATCGATATCTGTTCTTAATCGTGACCTTATTTAATTCTCTGTAGTCAATGCAGAGCCTCATCGATCTGTCCTTCTATTTCACGAACAACACCGACGCTCCCCACGGCGATACGCTCGGTTGAATGTACTTTTTGTCCAACAATTCTTGTAGTTGTACCATTAATTCCTTCATCTCTACTGGCGCCATTCGGTATGGTGCCTTCGATATTGGAGCAGTTCCGGGCGCCAAATCAATCACAAAGTCTACTTCTCTATCTGGTGGAAGTCCTGGCAAATCGTCTGGAAATACATCGACGAAGTCCCTCACAATCGGTATCTCCTCTACCTTCGGGTTCTCTTTTCGACTGTCGACTATGTAAGCTAAATATCCTACACAGCCTTGTCTTAATAACTTCCTGGCCTGCAACATCGTTAGACAACTCGCTTGTCTAGGCGACTTGCTACCATAAAACACAACCTTTGACCGAGTCATAAGGTTAATACGCTTCTTTTGGCAGTCAATTACAGCCCCATAATTGGATAGCCAATCCATACCCAATATAACATCGAATTCCCCCAATCGAATAGGGATAAGATCTACGTTCATGATATTACCCTTAATATCCACTCTACAATTCTTATACACATGCTTAACAGGAATTATCTCTCTATTCGCAATTTCTATAATCATGGGATATTCCAATTCATCCTTAAGCAAATCTAAACTATTAGCAAAGTCATCGGATATAAAGGAACATGTAGCACCCGAATCAAATAAAACGTAAGCATTAATTTCATTGATCGGAATGATACCTGACACCACATCACGAGACTGGATTGCATCCTGCACCGTCATATTGAAAGTTCTGGCGGTTGGTCAGTTTGTTGCAGGTGGTCCGGTGATGGTTAAGGTATTTCCACTGCTATTTTCCCGGTTTCCTCCTTGTCCTGATCCTCCCGATCCCTTCTTGAGCCAGTCTCTTGCTAAATGATCTTTCGAACCACAGTTGAAACAAGCACCCTTCTTTGGGTTTGGACAATTTGGTGCTATGTGGCCTTCCTGACCACAATTGTAGCACACTCTCTTTCCCTTCAAACAAACTCCTAGATGTGCCTTGCTGCAAGTCGGACATGCTTCTATCTTCTTTTTCTACCCTCTGTGTTGACTTCCAGCTGTCGAGTTATCCGTCCACTTCCTCTTCTGATTATTATTATTCCCAGTATTACCTCCACAAGTCTTGTTATTACCTTCGTTCTCACTCTTTTTCTTTTTCTGTTCTTGGTTGTACTTAGTCACTGCATCACTTCCTCCTTCAGCGAGAATGGCCTTTTCCAAAACTCTCGCAAACGTGTTAAGTTGAAACATTGATACCTTGCTGTATACCCAAGGCTTCAGTCCTTGTTCGAATCGTCTGGCTTTCCTCTCGTCAGTGTGTACTTGATACGGGGCAAACCTTGACAACTCATCGAATTTAGCCGCGTATTCAGGCACGCTCATGTTTCCCTGTTTCAGTTCCAGAAATTGCACCTCCATCTGATTCTGCGAACTAGCTGGGAAATACATTTCGAAAAACATCTCTTTGAATCTCTCCCACGTAATTACACCTTCACCTCCTCGCATCTTGTTTGCCTGCCACCAGTAGCTAGCCTCAGACTTCAGCATAAATGTCGCAAAAACGGTCTTCTGATCTTCTCGAACCCTAGCAACGTCGAAAACCTTCTCCATTTCCATCACCCACGTTTGAGCCTCGATCAGGTTTCTGGAACCTTTGAACTCTGGCGGTCCCACCGCCTTAAAATCTTTAAACGTTGTGCTAGGTGGAGCTTGCGGTTGGTTATTCATGACTCCAGTTAGTAAATTAACTAGCTGTTGAACTGGATTAACGTTGGCATTATTGTTATTATTGGTTGACTCTTCCTGAGCCGGTTGACGTTGTTGTCTTCTCATTGGCGGTATTTTTCTGTTAAATAAACGTTTATTAGAACTTTATTTATTTCTCTACATAGTTAAGACATTACTCAACAATTTAACATATCACTTAACACATCATCTCAAACAACTTGATATCTTTTCATTCAATTAAAAAGTTTTAACATTAAACTATAGCATACTGCTATTTACATCATCTATCCTGGAATAAAGAATCCACATGATTTAAAACATTCAAATATTAACATATTCCTTAGTTCATAAACATATCAGAATTTACATAAAACTATATAAGTCTTTCGCATAAATAAACAGATTCTATTCCTGTCTTCCAAGGTGCTCAATAGCCTTGCCACGCTCCTCATTCATGATACGAGACATCGTCCTGCGATCCAACATATACGATGGAAGTCCTTCAAACTGGATGAGGTACCTTAACACTCGCTCTTGAACCTCATCCATCGCATGATTAAGTGTGGCGTACGTGTCTTCAAGCTTTGCCTTCTTTGCATGACTATCATTTTCTGCACGATCTGCTCGATGTGATTCTCTTACCCATCCTTCCTCTGCTATTTTCAGTCTTCCGGAGGTTTCCTTCAGTTCCTTCTTCAGCTTCTCTATCTCCTTGGTCTTATCTTCGGTTTGACCCTTCTCATGAACCAGATCCCACTCCACGTTTCCTAAACGTGTATGAAGGGTCACAATCTCTCTATTCTTCTCCTCTAAAATAGACTGCTGAACAGTCGGTCGCTCAGTCAATTCCTGAATCTCATCTCAGCATCAACAGTGTACCGTGGTAGCTCCTCTTCTTCTTCCTCCTCATCAAACTCCTCCTCAGGATCAATCTCAGGTTCATTCTCCTGACCAACAACGGTGATCAATGGAGATGACTCCCTCTGAACTAACTGTTCCCTAACAACATGTATGTCTCGGGTCTCCTCCTCTGTAGGTACTATAGGTAATCGGGGTTCTTTCTCCCCAGCTCGACTAGCTTCTCCAACATTCGTCATCCTGACAACAAAATTTTAAGTTTTAGTTACTAAGTTGTACTAACGAGCACATAAATTAGCACATAGACACATAATGTATTTTATTATCTTCAATGAATTACCAAAAATTCATTTCTTAAAACTCGATAAGAGTTTTCCTTTACTATCTTCTTTCTATAAGGTTACTACCTAAGGTTGTTCCCCCACCTAAGGTTCATAACCTACAGCTCTGATACCAACCTGTGACACCCCCAAATTCGGGTACTTCGATTCCACGGGATTTGGTGTTCACTGTACAAGCATCATCTATCTATCTACCCATAAATAATATCAAACCATACAATAGATAGAAATCATAATAAAATCTCTTCCCTTAAGGGTTACATCAACTAATCATAAATAAATCACAGGTTACTCTAACCTTAAAACATCTGTGCAGAATTCTAAACAAATAAGTTTTAAACAACAACATAAGTCTTAAACATAAATACATCATCAATTAAAATAACAAGTCTTCATCACTTGCTAACTTTGCCCTTGCCTTTACTAGTGGAGGGTTCATCGCTTCTTTCGTTCTTAACTGCAATGTTATTATTAAGCAAGAGTGAGCACAAATGCCCACAAGTATAATAATGAAATAACAGTATAATAACATGCGAATAAATCAAAGACGTCTGAATAAGAGCTCAACTTTTGAATCAAGAATGAATAACAAGAATCAAAAGAATTTTGAGGGTCATAAGACCTTGAACTATGTCCTAGGTTAACAAAAAATATACTTGAAACCTTTAACAGTCATAAGACTATGGACCTTCTTCTCGTACTTAGGGGGATCAGCCCTTAGTACCATACTGTGCACAATATCTTAACGCTAAAGCGTAATTAATCCCCTATACAGGGTTGTTCATCTCAGTTTGACATTTGAGTCCGCACCAAAGGAAGTTTGGTTTGGATACTTTCATCAAGGGTTCTGAAATTTAGAACGCTCATCAACTATGGACTAGTTGAATCAATAAGGTTCACTAGTCTAATAAGGTTCAACAATAATTGATATTTGATTAGAATAATAATCTCAAAAGTATACAATAGGACAATTATTGTATAACTGAATCATGCTTTGGAAAGATAATTAATCTTTAATATCATGCTTGAACTTGAATAATAACAAGGATAATTTATTCAAGGTAAATAATAAACTTGAACAATAATGACAAGTAGGGTTAGGGAAACTTGCTCAACATAAAAGTAATGTTTAAGTTTAAATAAACTTGCTCAATAGAATGGAATTAGGGATATGATACTTGCCTCGTGCGTAGATTACACTTTAACTAAGCACGTTCTTTAAATTAAATCCTACATACCATTCATATACACAATACTTGTTAATTAATAATTAATCAACATGAGCTCATTCTTGTTGTCTACTTTAATTATTGACTAAACTTAGTCAAATTATCACGTTGTCGCATAATTTATAATTCATGAATTATCAAACCAATTATGTATTTAATAATTCAATTCTCATATAATATTTTATTACATGTTAAACAACTATTTTATCATCTCATAATACCTCTAACATGATTACATGTTCATTACATCAATCCACTAACACTTGTTAGACTTTAACATTTTAAAAATATATTTCTGACATTTTCTGGAGAGTGGCGCTGCGGTGCCACTAATGTGCTAAGGAGTCGCGCTGCGGCGCGGTGGCGCTGTGGCCGGGCCCTTGGTGCTGCGACGCTATGGCACCGTGGCTTGGGTCTTGGCGCTACGGCGCAGTGGCGCTGCGGCGCGGGACTTCAGTTCTGGAGTTGGCGCCGCGGCGCGAGACTCCAGAAACTGATTCTCAGTTCGCGAAGAACACAGAGTTCAGCGAAAACAACACATTTTTAACACTAATTTCACCAAATCACATATACCCACATGTTATAATTCATGCATAATTATAATACAACATTTATAAAGTGATTTTAACCTATTAAAACATATAATCACATATTTAAATCATAAAAATTTAGACTGTTCTTGAAGTTCTTGAGGATTTTGAACAAAACTTATAATTTAACACTACGGATTCGTTATAAGGCCAAATCCGTTCGTTTAAAGCTTGATCACTTCGTATTAACATGCTCAATAATATAAGGGTGTAAATTTTAGGGATAATATATAATCAATACATCAATTATCACATATATGGCCATATGGCCATATCATGTACTCTATTTATTTTAAAATAACATATGTATGACATGTTTTCACAATACTGATGTTATGGTTTGCAACAATATATAATTAAATACGGTGTGATATAACATAACACATATACAACTCATAATCAATACTCCTAACTCAATTACAGAGGTTAAACCAAAACTTTAAAACTTATATTCGTGAAACTTTTAAAGAGTGTAATAATAAAAATTGGGTTGAAGAGATTACCCAAACGTAGATTAGTAGTATTGAAACCTTCTCTAATTTCTTCTTAACTCTCAAAATCTCTGAACTCTCAAATTTTCTCTCTGAATTCTCTCTGTGATTTTTGTCAGACTTAGAACAAAATGAAAAGAGAAGACGTCGTATAATAAAGACTGGTGCGCATCATGGCCAGTTATCCCAGTCATGGGTAACTGATGGTAACTCCCACTAAAGCCTTGTTTGTTTAGCCACTAATTCCAAAACTCTTTATTTTAATAAAACCTTTTTATCATATAGTTCAATCATGTCACACCCACTTATACAATAAACTCATATATCTTATTTAATTTAATAATAATTTCTCATAAATTCACATAGTCACATAATTAATTATATCATTAATAAATAATGTCAATTTATTAAATTTCTAATTAATAATTAAATTAATTAAATAACATCATGCTTAATTAAATAATTTATTTAATTAAATAAGCTCACATAATTTCATACCTTGATAAAATTATTCTCTTCATTAATTTAATAAATGTAACACATATAATTAAATTAATCTATCACAATTGCATCGATTAATTATTAAATCTAATAATTAAATCATCGAAAATATTTATTTAACTCAATAAATATTTAAAATAATTTATAAAATTCTCGTTCGTCACATGCACACACTTGACCATTATGATTTAAAAGGAAAAATACAAGGAGTTACATAGTTGATGTAATTGACAAGAGTTGTTTACCTATTTATTTATATATAGTTTGTTGTACACACACAAGGCTATATACATTTGAAATGAGATCCTTATTCTCACTAGCATATCTTTAATTAGATATTGCCGAACTATATATATTGAGTGTAATATAGTTTGAAGAAAATAGTGAGAGATACCAATTTAAAACAAGACCTAATTTATTTTGGTAATTAATAAAAGAATGTATGCTAAAATGTTGTTAATTATAAATTTTTTTACATAATTTTACAATGTCTAAAATTACTATCACTACGAAACATATTAGATGTTAATTAACCGGACCGAATTAAACGGATTGGTTCAGGAAATTGAGAATAGTTCTCATGGCTGAAAAGCTATCTTATGTCCTTAATACACCTATCCCTGTAATGGTTGCAGACAATGCCTCTGAGGAAGAGATTGCTACTTTTAGAAAGTGACAAGATGATGCACAGTTGGCTCAATACATCATGCTCGCATCCATGAGTAACGAGCTTCACCGTCATCATGAAACTATAGATGATCCTACTATACTCATGCACGTCAAGTAGTTAATGGTGAGGAAAGTATGACTAATAGATATCAGATATCTAAGGAGCTCTTCCGATCTAGAATGACCGATGACACTAAAGTACAGATAAATGTTCTTAACATTATCAATTTGATTGATCAATTAGGACAACTGGTTTTGTCATGGATGGAGAGTTGAGCCAAGATTTTATCTTGCACTCACTCTCGGACTCATTTCACAATTGTTGTGAATTTTTCATATGAACAAGCTAGATATCAACGTCGATGATTTGCTTAACATGTTGAAAAATATTGAGTCACTTTCCAACCAAGAAAGACTATGTCTTACTGGTAGGGCCAAAGGATCTTCTGAAAAGAAGAATGATTCTAAGAAGGTAAATAGAAAAACAAAAATAAAGGATAATAAGAACAAAACTGATACGAATAGTAAAGGTGTTTGCTTCCACTACAATAAGACTGGACACTGGAAAGAAACTGCAAGAAGCATCTTGCAGAGGCTAACCAATAGAAGCTTAGTGAAGTTTCGGTTACAAATATAAATTTGTTTATGATTTAAAATAATTTTTTTAAGTCAAGGTTTTACTTGGGTATTGGATATCGACTTTGGTTATCATAAATATAGATTTATGAAGGGACCAAGCAGAAGTAGAAAGCTAAACAAATATAAGTAATTCTATGTGTGGGAAATGAAGCAAAGGTTGCCACATTAGCCATAGAAACTTATAGTTTAGCAATGCCTACGGGTAAATCTATTAAGTCAATAAGTTGTTATTGTATTCCAATTCTTGTTAGAAATATTATTTCCATTTTATTGTTGGACAATAAAATCTTTGATATTATATTTAAGAACAATTGTTGTTCTATTTATAATAATAATATTTTTTATAGAACTAAAATATTACTTAATGAATTTTGTATACTTGACTTACGTTAAAATAATTTTGCAAATTGAACAAACTAGTATAAGAAAATGAAATGATCATTCAAAGAGTTGAATGTGTGTATTTGTTAAAATACAAGTGTGAATTATTTAAAAGGTTCAAAGAATTCAGAAGTGAAACAAATTGCCAAAGTATTAAGATTCTTTGATTAGATCAAGAAATAAATACTTGTTGTGACACCCCCAAATTCGGGTACTTCGATTCCACGAGATTTGGTGTTCACTGTACAAGCATCATCTATCTATCTACCCATAAATAATATCAAACCAAACAATAGATAGAAATCATAATAAAAATCTATTCCCTTAAGGGTTACATCAACTGAATCATAAATAAATCCCAGGTTACTCTAACCTTAAAACATCTGTGCGGAATTCTAAACAAATAAGTCTTAACATCAACATAACTCAAGTCTTAAACAAATACATCAATTAATAAATAACAGGTCTTCATCATTTGCTAACTTTGCCCTTGCCCTTACTAGTGGAGGGTTCATCGCTTCTTTCATTCTTAACTGCAATGTTATTATTAAGCAAGAGTGAGCACAAATGCCCACAAGTATAAAAAAAATGAAACAACAGTATAACAACATGCGAATAATCAACGACATCTGAATAAAGCTCAACTTTTGAATCAAGAATAAATAACATGAATCAAAAGAATACTGAGGGTCATAAGACCTTGAACTATGTCCTAGGTTAACAAGGGTTATACTTGAAACCTTTAACAGTCATAAGACTATGGACCTTCTTCTCGTACTTAGGGGGATCAGCCCTTAGTACCATACTGTGCACAATATCTTAACGCTAACGCATAAGTGCATCCCTTTTCAGGGTTGTTCATCTCAGTTTGACATTCGAGTCCGCACCAAAGGAAGTTTGGTTTGGATAATTCAATAAGGGTTCTGAAATTTAGAACGTTCATCAACTAAGGACTAGCTAAATCATTAAGATTCACTAGTCTAAAAAGGTTCAACAATAATGATATTCGATTTGAATAATAATCTCAAATGTATACAATAGAACAATTATTGTATAATTGAATCATGCTTTGAAAGATAATCAATCTTTAATATAATACTTGAACTTGAATAATAATTTAAGTTTAAGTAAATTGCTCAATGTAAAAATAGAGTTAAGAAACTTGCTCAATTTAAGAGTTTAAGTTTAGGAGACTTACCTCGCGTGTAGATTACACTTTAACTAATCACGTTCTTTGAAATAAATCCTACATACCATTCACATTCAATACCAGTTAATTATTAACTAATCATCATAACTTATTCTCATTGTCTACTTTAATAATTGACTAACTTAGTCAAATCATCACGTTGACACCTAATTTGTTCGTCATGAATGAATAACTAATTATGTATTTAATAATACAATTCACATGTAATTATGTTATTTACATGCTAAACAAATATTTTATCATCATATAATATTTCTAACATATTTACATGTTCATTATTTTAATACACTAACCCATTGTTAGACTTAGAAAATTTAAAAGCTCATTTTTTTATTTTTTTTAATTTTTTTTTTCCAGTTCGCGAAGAACACAGAATTCAGCGAAAATAATTACTACAAAATCATTAATTCTCCAAATTAAACATACCCACATGTTGGAATTCATATATAATTAATACCCAATATTTATATACTGACAAAACTAATTTTAAACACTTAATAACAGATTTAAAGCCTAACAATTCACTGACTTTGATGTTCATGAAGTTTTAGAAAACTTTATGTGAAAATTCTCCCTACGAATTCGTTACAACACCGAATTCGTTCGTTTAAGGCTTAAACTCTTCGTATTAACATGCATAACAACATACAAGTCCAAAATTTAGGGATAATATATAATCAATACATTAATTATCACATATATGGCCTTATGGCCATATCACGTACTCTGTTTATTTTGAAAAACATACGTACGACATGCTTTCATGAAACTGATCACATGGCTTACATGATATATATAATTAAACACTATTTGGTATAACATAACACACATATATAAAGTTATACTCATCTCCTATACCGAACACAGAGATTTTTAGAAAACTGTGAAAGTCATTTTATGAAAACCTAAAAGACGTAAATGTAGAAATTGGGTTTGGAGAGAATTACCCAGAGTATAAGATGATCAGATAACCCTTTTTGCAATAACCTGTAATTACACACTCACAAATTCTCTCAAAAATTCTCACCTTCTCTCTGAACTCTCTCTGAAAATAATGCCAGACTTAGGAAATTATGAAGAAGAAGAAGGAAGCGTCGAAGAAATAAAACTGACGCGATGTGGTCAGTTGTCCAGTCATGGGTTAAGTGCCCATAACCTCTCTTAGTGCCATGTTTGGCTTAGCAAATAAATTCAAAGCTCATTATTTTAATAAACCTTTTATTATATAGTTTAATAAATGTCACACTCCTTATAAATAAAATATAATATTTTCTCATAAATTCATATAGTTACATAATTAATTTTTCTCATTAATAAATAATAACAATTTATTAAATCTCTAATTAATAATTAGATTAATTAAATAACATCATGCTTAATTAAATAACTTATTTAATTCGACAAACTCACATAATTACATACTTGAATAATAATTATTCTCCACATTAATTTAATAAATGTAATACATATAATTAAATTAATCTACCACAATTGCATCGATTAATTATTAAATCTAATAATTAAATCATCGAAAAATATTTATTTACTTCAATAAGTATTTAAAATAATTTACAAAATTCTCGTTCGTCACATCTTTCCCCCCTTAAAAGGATTCTGTCCCCAGAATCACGGCTCAATAATTTCGACCCGTTACACTCTCCCCCCTTACAAAGATTCTGTCCCCAGAATTGCATACACATAATTAAGTAAATAAATTAGGGTAATTCTTCATCATATTCGCTTCGAGTTCCCACGTAGCTTCTTCAGCGTTGTGGTTCCTCCAAATTACCTTAACAGAAGGTATAACTTTATTTCTGAGAACTTGTTCTTTTTGGTCAACAATTTGGACAGGAATTTCTTCATAAGATAAGTCTTTCTCAAAATGCAGGGGTTCGTATTCAATTACATGCTTGTAATCAGGTTTGTAAGGTCGTAACACAGAAACATGGAAGACGTTGTGGATATTCTCGAGTGCTGGAGGTAAGGCTACCTCGTACGCAACTTCTCCAATTCTTCGCAGTACCTCAAAGGGTCCAATAAATCTTGGACTCAATTTTCCTTTCTTTCCGAACCTGATCTTTCCCTTCCAAGGAGAGACCTTCAAGAAAACATAACTACCTGATTCAAACTCGATATTTTTACGATGTGGATCAGCATATTTCTTCTGTCGATCTTGAGCTGCTACCAGTCGTGCTCGGATCACTTTGACTATTTCTACCGTCTGCTGTACCAATTCTGGCCCTAGCAATTGTCTTTCACCAACTTCATCCCAATAAAGCGGAGTTCTGCACATTCTGCCGTATAACGCTTCGTAAGGCGGCATACCAATACTAGCGTGGTAACTGTTGTTGTAGCCGAACTCTACCAACGGTAGGTGATCATCCCAATTTCCTTTGAAGTCCATTACACATGCTCGTAACATATCTTCCAGTGTTTGAATCGTTCGTTCGCTCTATCCGTCTGTTTGAGGGTGGTAAGCTGTACTCATTCGCAGTTGTGTACCCATGCATTCCTGAAGACGTTTCCAGAAATTTGATGTGAAGCGCGGATCCCTATCGGAAACAATAGACACCGGCACTCCGTGCCTCGAAACAATCTCTTTCACATATAATCTTGCCAACTGATCTAAGTTAAATCTGATTTTGATAGGAAGGAAGTGCGCGGATTTCGTCAGTCGGTCAACAATAACCCATACTGCGTCGTAGCCTTTCTGAGTCGTCGGAAGGCCAACCACGAAATCCATCGTAATATGTTCCCATTTCCATTCTGGGATCTCCAACGGTTGTAGCAATCCACTCGGTCTCTGATGTTCTGCTTTAACTTTCTGACATGTCAGGCATTTGGCAATACATTCTGCAACATCACGTTTCAAATTCGGCCACCAGAAATGTTGTCGAAGATCTTGGTACATTTTTGTACTACCAGGGTGAATCGAATATCTTGAACTATGAGCCTCACTCAAATATTCTTCCTTAATTTCTTGTACTGGCGGAACCCAAATTCTGCTTTTAAATCTCAATATTCCTTCCTTATCCATCATAAATCTTGGTTCGGTTCCTTCAGATATCTTCGTTGTTACCTTTTTGCATTCATCATCCTGAAGCTGAGCCTCCTTCACTCTATCTAGTAGAGTTGTACCAGATTGCATCTGAAATAGCTTCTCATCAATCTCCATAGGATACTTCACTTCTAACTCCAGTTTTTCCATATCTGCAATTAGCTCCTGCTGAGCAGTCAACATCATCAATTTCTCACGACCCTTTCTACTTAAGGCGTCGGCAACCACATTAGCCTTACCCGGATGGTATAAAATCTCACAGTCATAATCCTTGATTAATTCCAACCATCTTCTTTGACGCATATTCAAATCTTTCTGTGTAAAAATATATTTCAGACTCTTGTGGTCCGTATATATTTCACACTTTTCCCCGTATAGATAGTGCCTCCAAATTTTCAAAGCAAAAACAACTGCAGCTAACTCCAAATCATGGGTTGGGTAACCCTTCTCGTAATCCTTCAACTGCCGTGATGCATACGCAATGACTTTGCCGTTTTGCATCAGCACACAACCAAGTCCTTTATGTGACGCATCGCTAAAAATAACAAAATTTCCTGTATCATCCGGAAGAGATAACACAGGCGCTGTACTCAACCTCTTCTTTAATTCTTGAAAACTCTCCTCACACTTCTCCGTCCAAAAAAATTTCACAGCTTTTCGAGTTAAATTCGTTAACGGAGTTGCGATCTTAGAAAAATCTTGTATGAATCTTCTATAATATCCTGCTAATCCAAGAAAACTTCTTATTTCTGACGGCGTTCTCGGCTGATCCCAGTTAATCACAGCTTCTACTTTGGATGGATCTACCGAAATTCCATCTTTATCGATTACGTGACCAAGAAATTGTACTCTCTCGATCCAGAATTCGCATTTCAAAAATTTAGCATACAACTTCTCCCTTCTCAATACTTCCAACGTTAACCTCAAGTGTTCTTCATGTTCCTCTTTGGTTTTGGAATATACCAAAATGTCATTTATAAATACCACCACGAATTTGTCCAAAAACGGCTTGAATACACCATATATTAGTCCCATAAATGCTGCAGGAGCATTCGTAAGACCAAACGACATTACTAAAAACTCATAATGACCATATCGCGTTCGGAACGCTGTCTTCGGTACATCCTCTGGCCTCACCTTCAGTTGGTGATAACCACTCCTCAAGTCAATCTTGGAAAAGTATTTTGCTCCCTTCAATTGATCAAACAGATCATCGATCCTCGGTAATGGATATTTGTTCTTAATCGTGACCTTATTTAATTCTCTGTAGTCAATGCAGAGCCTCATCGACCCGTCCTTCTTTTTCACGAACAACACCGGCGCTCCCCACGGCGATACGCTTGGTTGAATGTACTTTTTGTCCAACAATTCTTGTAGTTGTACCATTAATTCTTTCATCTCTACTGGCGCCATTCGGTATGGTGCCTTCGATATTGGAGCAGTTCCGGGCGCCAAATCAATCACAAAGTCTACTTCTCTATCTGGAGGAAGTCCTGGCAAATCGTCTAGAAATACATCGACGAAATCCCTCACAATCGGTATCTCCTCTACCTTCGGGTTCTCTTTTCGACTGTCGACTATGTAAGCTAAATATCCTACACAGCCTTGTCTTAATAACTTCCTGGCCTGCAACATCGTCAGACAACTCGCTTGTCTAGGCGACTTGCTACCATAAAACACAACCTTTGACCGAGTCATAAGGTTAATACGCTTCTTTTGGCAGTCAATTACAGCCCCATAATTGGATAGCCAATCCATACCCAATATAACGTCGAATTCCCCCAATCGAATAGGGATAAGATCTACGTTTATGATATTACCCTTAATATCCACTCTACAATTCTTATACACATGCTTAACAGGAATTATCTCTCTATTCGCAATTTCTATAATCATGGGATATTCCAATTCATCCTTAAGCAAATCTAAACTATTAGCCAAGTCATCAGATATAAAGGAACAAGTAGCACCCGAATCAAATAAAACGTAAGCATTAATTTCATTGATCGGAATGATACCTGACACCACATCACGAGACTGGATTGCATCCTGCACCGTCATATTAAAAGTTCTGGCGGTTGGTCTGTTTGTTGCAGGTGGTCCGGTGATGGTTAAGGTATTTCCACTGCTATTTCCTCGGTTTCCTCCTTGTCCTGATCCTCCCGATCCCTTTTTGGGACAGTCTCTTGCTAAATGATCTTTCGAACCACAGTTGAAACAAGCACCCTTCTTTGGGTTTGGACAATTTGGTGCTATGTGGCCTTCCTGACCACAATTGTAGCACACTCTCTTTCCCTTCAAACAAACTCCTAGATGTGCCTTGCCGCAAGTCAGACATGCTTCTATCTTCTTTTTCTGCCCTCTGTGTTGACTTCCAGCTGTCGAGTTATCCGTCCACTTCCTCTTCTGATTATTATTATTCCCAGTATTACCTCCACAAGTCTTGTTATTACCTTCGTTCTCACTCTTTTTCTTTTTCTGTTCTTGGTTGTACTTAGTCACTGCATCACTTCCTCCTTCAGCGAGAATGGCCTTTTCCAAAACTCTCGCAAACGTGTTAAGTTGAAACATTGATACCTTGCTGTATACCCAAGGCTTCAGTCCTTGTTCGAATCATCTGGCTTTCCTCTCGTCAGTGTGTACTTGATACGGGGCAAACCTTGCCAACTCATCGAATTTAGCCGCGTATTCAGGCACGCTCATGTTTCCCTGTTTCAATTCCAAAAATTGCACCTCCATCTGATTCTGCGAACTAGCTGGGAAATACATTTCGAAAAACATCTCTTTGAATCCCTCCCACGTAATTACACCTTCACCTCCTCGCATCTTGTTTGCCTGCCACCAGTAGCTAGCCTCAGACTTCAGCATAAATGTCGCAAAAACGGTCTTCTGATCTTCTCGAACCCTAGCAACATCGAAAACCTTCTCCATTTCCATCACCCACGTTTGAGCCTCGATCGGGTTTCTGGAACCTTTGAACTCTGGCGGTCCCACCGCCTTAAAATCTTTAAACGTTGTACTAGGTGGAGCTTGCGGTTGGTTATTCATGACTCCAGTTAGTAAATTAACTAGCTGTTGAACTGGATTAACATTGGCATTATTGTTATTATTGGTTGACCCTTCCTGAGCCGGTTGACGTTGTTGTCTTCTCCTTGGCGGCATTTTTCTGTTAAATAAATGTTTATTAGAACTTTATTTATTTCTCTACATAGTTAAGACATTACTCAACAATTTAACATATCACTTAACACATCATCTCAAACAACTTGATATCTTTTCATTCAAATAAAAAGTTTTAACATTAAACTATATCATACTGCTATTTACATCATCTATCCTGGAATAAAGAATCCACAGGATTTAAAACATTCAAATATTAACATATTCCTTAGTTCATAAACACATCAGAATTTACATAAAACTATATAAGTCTTTCACATAAATAAACAGATTCTATTCCTGTCTTCCAAGGTGCTCAATAGCCTTGCCACGCTCCTCATTCATGATACAAGACATCGTCCTGCGATCCAACATATACGATGGAAGTCCTTCAAACTGGATGGGGTACCTTAACACTCGCTCTTGAACCTCATCCATCGCATGATTAAGTGTGGCGTACGTGTCTTCAAGCTTTGCCTTCTTTGCACGACTATCATTTTCTGCACGATCAGCTCGATGTGATTCACTTACCCATCCTTCCTCTGCTATTTTCAGTCTTCCGGAAGTTTCCTTCAGTTCCTTCTTCAGCTTCTCTATCTCCTCAGTTTTATATTCGGTTTGACCCTTCTCATGAATTAGATCCCACTCCGCTTTATTGGGATGAAGTTGGTGAAAGACAATTGCTAGGGCCAGAATTGGTACAGCAGACGGTAGAAATAGTCAAAGTGATCCGAGCACGACTGGTAGCAGCTCAAGATCGACAGAAGAAATACGCTGATCCACATCGTAAAAATATCGAGTCTGAATCAGGTAGTTATGTTTTCTTGAAGGTCTCTCCTTGGAAGGGAAAGATCAGGTTCGGAAAGAAAGGAAAATTGAGTCCAAGATTTATTGGACCCTTTGAGGTACTGCGAAGAATTGGAGAAGTTGCGTACGAGGTAGCCTTACCTCCAGCACTCGAGAATATCCACAACGTCTTCCATGTTTCTGTGTTACGACCTTACAAACCTGATTACAAGCATGTAATTGAATACGAACCCCTGCATTTTGAGAAAGACTTATCTTATGAAGAAATTCCTGTCCAAATTGTCGACCGAAAAGAACAAGTTCTCAGAAATAAAGTTATACCTTCTGTTAAGGTAATTTGGAGGAACCACAACGCTGAAGAAGCTACGTGGGAACTCGAAGCGAATATGATGAAGAATTACCCTAATTTATTTACTTAATTATGTGTATGCAATTCTGGGGACAGAATCTTTGTAAGGGGGAGAGAGTGTAACGGGTCGAAATTATTGAGCCGTGATTCTGGGGACAGAATCCTTTTAAGGGGGGAAAGATGTGACGAACGAGAATTTTGTAAATTATTTTAAATACTTATTGAAGTAAATAAATATTTTTCGATGATTTAATTATTAGATTTAATAATTAATCGATGCAATTGTGGTAGATTAATTTAATTATATGTGTTACATTTATTAAATTAATGTGGAGAATAATTATTATTCAAGTATGTAATTATGTGAGTTTGTCGAATTAAATAAGTTATTTAATTAAGCATGATGTTATTTAATTAATCTAATTATTAATTAGAGATTTAATAAATTGTTATTATTTATTAATGAGAAAAATTAATTATGTAACTATATGAATTTATGAGAAAATATTATATTTAATTTATAATAAATTAAATAAAATATTAGAGTTATTTTATAAGGAGTGTGACATTTATTAAACTATATAATAAAAGGTTTATTAAAATAATGAGCTTTGAATTTATTTGCTAAGCCAAACATGGCACTAAGAGAGGTTATGGGCACTTAACCCATGACTGGGCAACTGACCACATCGCGTCAGTTTTATTTCTTCGACGCTTCCTTCTTCTTCTTCATAATTTCCTAAGTCTGACATTATTTTCAGAGAGAGTTCAGAGAGAAGGTGAGAATTTTTGAGAGAATTTATGAGTGTGTAATTACATGTTATTGCAAAAAGGGTTATCTGATCATCTTATACTCTGGGTAATTCTCTCCAAACCCAATTTCTACATTTACGTCTTTTAGGTTTTCATAAAATGGCTTTCACAGTTTTCTAAAAATCTCTGTGTTTGGTATAGGAGATGAGTATAACTTTATATATGTGTGTTATGTTATACCAAATAGTGTTTAATTATATATACCATGTAAGCCATGTGATCAGTTTCATGAAAGCATGTCGTACGTATGTTTTTCAAAATAAACAGAGTACGTGATATGGCCATATGGCCATATATGTGATAATTAATGTATTGATTATATATTATCCCTAAATTTTGGACTTGTATGTTGTTATGCATGTTAATACGAAGAGTTTAAACCTTAAACGAACGAATTCGGTGTTGTAACGAATTCGTAGGGAGAATTTTCACATAAAGTTTTCTAAAACTTCATGAACATCAAAGTCAGTGAATTGTTAGGCTTTAAATCTGTTATTAAGTGTTTAAAATTAGTTTTGTCAGTATATAAATATTGGGTATTAATTATATATGAATTCCAACATGTGGGTATGTTTAATTTGGAGAATTAATGATTTTGTAGTAATTATTTTCGCTGAATTCTGTGTTCTTCGCGAACTGGAAAAAAAAATAAATAAAAAAAATAAAAAAATGAGCTTTTAAATTTTCTAAGTCTAACAATGGGTTAGTGTATTAAAATAATGAACATGTAAATATGTTAGAAATATTATATGATGATAAAATATTTGTTTAGCATGTAAATAACATAATTACATGTGAATTGTATTATTAAATACATAATTAGTTATTCATTCATGACGAACAAATTAGGTGTCAACGTGATGATTTGACTAAGTTAGTCAATTATTAAAGTAGACAACGAGAATAAGTTATGATGATTAGTTAATAATTAACTGGTATTGAATGTGAATGGTATGTAGGATTTATTTCAAAGAACGTGATTAGTTAAAGTGTAATCTACACGCGAGGCAAGTCTCCTAAACTTAAACTCTTAAATTGAGCAAGTTTCTTAACTCTATTTTTACATTGAGCAATTTACTTAAACTTAAATTATTATTCAAGTTCAAGTATTATATTAAAGATTGATTATCTTTCAAAGCATGATTCAATTATACAATAATTGTTCTATTGTATACATTTGAGATTATTATTCAAATCGAATATCATTATTGTTGAACCTTTTTAGACTAGTGAATCTTAATGATTTAGCTAGTCCTTAGTTGATGAACGTTCTAAATTTCAGAACCCTTATTGAATTATCCAAACCAAACTTCCTTTGGTGCGGACTCGAATGTCAAACTGAGATGAACAACCCTGAAAAGGGATGCACTTATGCGTTAGCGTTAAGATATTGTACATAGTATGGTACTAAGGGCTGATCCCCCTAAGTACGAGAAGAAGGTCCATAGTCTTATGACTGTTAAAGGTTTCAAGTATAACCCTTGTTAACCTAGGACATAGTTCAAGGTCTTATGACCCTCAGTATTCTTTTGATTCATGTTATTTATTCTTGATTCAAAAGTTGAGCTTTATTCAGATGTCGTTGATTATTCGCATGTTGTTATACTGTTGTTTCATTTTTTTTATACTTGTGGGCATTTGTGCTCACTCTTGCTTAATAATAACATTGCAGTTAAGAATGAAAGAAGCGATGAACCCTCCACTAGTAAGGGCAAGGGCAAAGTTAGCAAATGATGAAGACCTGTTATTTATTAATTGATGTATTTGTTTAAGACTTGAGTTATGTTGATGTTAAGACTTATTTGTTTAGAATTCCGCACAGATGTTTTAAGGTTAGAGTAACCTGGGATTTATTTATGATTCAGTTGATGTAACCCTTAAGGGAATAGATTTTTATTATGATTTCTATCTATTGTTTGGTTTGATATTATTTATGGGTAGATAGATAGATGATGCTTGTACAGTGAACACCAAATTCCGTGGAATCGAAGTACCCGGATTTGGGGGTGTCACAATTCTCCAAATTAAACATACCCACATGTTGGAATTCATATATAATTAATACCCAATATTTATATACTGACAAAACTAATTTTAAACACTTAATAACAGATTTAAAGCCTAACAATTCACTGACTTTGATGTTCATGAAGTTTTAGAAAACTTTATGTGAAAATTCTCCCTACGAATTCGTTACAACACCGAATTCGTTCGTTTAAGGCTTAAACTCTTCGTATTAACATGCATAACAACATACAAGTCCAAAATTTAGGGATAATATATAATCAATACATTAATTATCACATATATGGCCATATGGCCATATCACGTACTCTGTTTATTTTGAAAAACATACGTACGACATGCTTTCATGAAACTGATCACATGGCTTACATGGTATATATAATTAAACACTATTTGGTATAACATAACACACATATATAAAGTTATACTCATCTCCTATACCAAACACAGAGATTTTTAGAAAACTGTGAAAGCCATTTTATGAAAACCTAAAAGACGTAAATGTAGAAATTGGGTTTGGAGAGAATTACCCAGAGTATAAGATGATCAGATAACCCTTTTTGCAATAACCTGTAATTACACACTCACAAATTCTCTCAAAAATTCTCACCTTCTCTCTGAACTCTCTTTGAAAATAATGCCAGACTTAGGAAATTATGAAGAAGAAGAAGGAAGCGTCGAAGAAATAAAACTGACGCTATGTGGTCAGTTGCCCAGTCATGGGTTAAGTGCCCATAACCTCTCTTAGTGCCATGTTTGGCTTAGCAAATAAGTTCAAAGCTCATTATTTTAATAAACCTTTTATTATATAGTTTAATAAATGTCACACTCCTTATAAAATAACTCTAATATTTTATTTAATTTATTATAAATAAAATATAATATTTTCTCATAAATTCATATAGTTACATAATTAATTTTTCTCATTAATAAATAATAACAATTTATTAAATCTCTAATTAATAATTAAATTAATTAAATAACATCATGCTTAATTAAATAACTTATTTAATTCGACAAACTCACATAATTACATACTTGAATAATAATTATTCTCCACATTAATTTAATAAATGTAACACATATAATTAAATTAATCTACCACAATTGCATCGATTAATTATTAAATCTAATAATTAAATCATCGAAAAATATTTATTTACTTCAATAAGTATTTAAAATAATTTACAAAATTCTCGTTCGTCACATCTTTCCCCCCTTAAAAGGATTCTGTCCCCAGAATCACGGCTCAATAATTTCGACCCGTTACACTTGTGCAATAAGTTTCTAGATCATCTCAAATGGTTTTCTCATAATGGACGCCTCCTAATACATAATAATTGATTGATGTATCTAAAAGAAAAAATCGTACCTTGTTGGACATGGTACAGTCCATAATGATTTTACCGACATTGCAGTATCTTTATGGGGTCATGCACTAGAAATGGCTGCATATCTATGAAAAGGTAACCTCAAAATCTGGCCCCAAGACTCCATAAGAGTTATGGACAGGGAGGATTCCTAATCTTAAGTATGTTAAGATAAGGGGTTGTCCAACTTATGTGAAAGGGTTTCAAAGGATAAGCTTGGGACAAGATTTGACAAGTGTCGATTTGTGGGACATACTAAAGTAAGTTTAGGGTATATGTTCTATAATTCTACTTAGCAAAAGGTGTTTGTTACGAAATACACTGCCTTCTAAGATAAAGATGTTTATCATTGAAGGAGCTAGTGGGAGGATAATAGATCTTGAAGAGTTCAAGAACCACAAATCACTATAAGTTAAATAAGAGGAACCTGTAGATGTCTTGTACCACAACCGAATCGTAAATCTAGAATAGTACCGAAGATACCTGGGAGGTATGGATTCATCATAGATGATGATGATGAGGTACGCATCATAGAAGATGATGATCCAGTTACATACAATGAGGTAAAAGTTGTAGACACTCAGAGAAATGGATTAAAGCAAGCTTCTCAAATATGGAACATTCGTTTTGATGAGACAATCAAAAGAGTTTGATTTTATCAAAAAAACAAGAATGAACCTAGTGTGTACAAAAGGGTCAGTGGGAGTGTCGTGATATTCCTAGTATTATATGTTGATATACTATGGATAAGGAATGACATATTAATGCTACAATCAGTAGAGATAAAGTTGTTTAAACATTCCTCCATGAATGATTTGGGAAGAGTATCTTAACCCAAGGAACATATATTCATTTGATGCTAAAGTCGTTTAGCATGGCAGACTCCAAGAGATGTCTCATGTTGATGAGCCGTGGAGTGTATCTCTCTTAATAGTCCCCAAAGACTCATAAAAGAGAGATCGCATGAGTAACTATCATGTATGCAATGAAATGTACGAGACCTGATGTTGATCAGTCATATTCTAGAGAAGTTCACTATGAGTCAGTGAAAAACATCTTATAGTACTTAATCGGCACTAATGATGTGATCATTTACATGGTGGGTCTAAATTAAAACTAGAGGGCTTAACAGACTCAAGTTTTTTTTTTCAAACAGACCAAGACGACATGAAATCTACTTTAAGGTAAAGCGTTACCTTGAACAGTGGTGCAGTGAATTGGAAAGGTTCCAAACAGCAAAGAGTTGCTAGTTTAGTGATAAAAACAAAGTATATAGCTGTAAAGGAAGCTGTAAGTTGATTATTTGGATGTAAAGTTCATTACAGAACTAAGAATAGTTCCTAAGTCTCATCTCGAACCTAAACATGTGTTGCAACACTTTCATTTGATTATGGAATCATTGAAAGATGGGAAATCAATACAGAGATAATGGACTCTCAAGAACAACATTACATATCCATTTACTGAAGCTTATCCAACAGCAGGATAATCGTCACTTAGAGAAGAAGAGTATGAGATACCATGACGATTGACTTTAGTGCAAGTGGGAGATTAAAAGTAGTATGCACACAAGCCAATCATGTTTGATGATAAAGCATATACTTTATAACAATCTTATTCATTTATTAATAAAAAATATTAATTTATTAAAGGCTTTTAATTATCTACATGATGTTGTTTTATAATATATGATAAACCCATAGTTTTAAGCAATGTATTTAGAATAATGATGATGATCATTCTAATGAGATCTAAATTCTTAGAAAGCTTAAAACTAAAATAGTTCCTAATCATTGGATTACTAAATTGGAGATTAGTGAATTCGGATAGATTGGTACATACGTTGCTTGCTCATTGGACGAGGATGATTGATCTCATGATCATTTGTGTGGAGACACTAAAGCAAGTATATAGGTGCTTATTAGAGAATAAGTTCACTGAACATGGCTCGCTAAGGAATACATAATAGAGTTTTACTTGCCTGTCAATAGGAATTTCTATAGTGATAGTAGTACAAGTGATCCTTGGACTTGAGATCATCATAGTATCTTGTGTATGATAAGTTATACTTTGACTTATTCCTTAAGACCCTTAAGGTATATCAAAGGGTATGCTTGGGTATAATAAGTCGTACATGGAGATAATGTATGATCAATAAAGAATCTACCGCTTCTAGTAAAAGAAGAGAAATGTCCTATGTGATTCGATAAATGACAACCCAATAGTCCTTGGCCAAGGTAGAATAAAATTAGAAAGGAGTTTCTAATTTACATTATTTGGAGTTGTTCATTTAAGAGTCAAAATACATATAATTAAATAAATTAAGACTTGACTGTAAGACCCCAACTTTTATAAATAAAGATGAATTTTTTATAAATATCATTTTTGAATATTATGGAGTTAATTTGATATAATGTTATAGTTGTGGGTAATATTTATAAATTTTGCAAAGTACACAAGTTGTTATATAATATTCAATTGGTCGGGGAATATTCTTTTTAACAGGGAATATTCGTACAACGGCACAATCATTAGTGGATCCCACAACGGAATTATTGTCGGATTGAGAAAACGACAAAAATAATTTATTAAAAATAACGGCGGAAGTTTTACCATTGATACTGTTGAACTACTCGGTAGTAAAAGTACAGTAATACGTGTGATTGAATAGTAGCACACGGTATTGATTATTAATACTTATGTGAGAAGTCACTCAGTTTGATTCAATTATTGTCAGTTAATAATATGAATTATTTAGCGATAATAAAGTTTTGTTTTATTCGTATTATTAACGTAATAAAACAGAAACATCTTTTTATATAAAACAGAATACTTTATTAAAGTTATTCTATAAATAGAATATATTATATTTTATTTAAAAGATTTTTCTTTAAATATGGACCGTCAGATTAAAGTAATCAATCTGGACAGTTCATGGATTAGTTACTATGCATTCCATTTTTTTATAAATAGCAGCTCATTCCTTCATTATTTCTTACGAATTCACTGAACTCTAGAGAGAAACTATAGAGAGAGAGAGAAGAAAAGTATTCTGCTACTTAACTACTTCCTTATTTCAGTTCTTCTTTAAAACGGTAAGGGGTGTTATTCTTTCTTATTCATGAAGAGAACTATTATTGTTCCATTTCTTATTATTCTGTTGGAATAACCTGTATACGCGGTCTACCCTATACTTGGTGACATTCTTCTGTTATTCTGTTGGAACATCATGTCTGTGTGTTTTACACCGGACCTGGTTCCGTCTTTATTATTATTCTGTTGGAACATCCCGTCTGTGTGTTTTACACCGGACCTGGTTCCGTCTTTATTATTATTCTGTTGGAACATCCTGTCTGTGTGTTCTACACCGGACCTGGTTCCGTCTTTATTATTATTCTGTTGGAATATCCTGTCTGTGCGTTTTATGCCGGACCTGGTTCCATTATTTATTCTTCTGTTGGAATAACCTATCTGTGCGGTCTATCGCATGCATGGTGATTTCTTTTGTTATTCCATTCTTTATTATACTCAGTTGGTTAAGTTTTGACTTCTATACTCTATGAAATTTGTGGAATATCCTTGATAATTACGTTTCATCCAGTATCTTTTCATGAAAATATTCTTCTAAGCATTCTTGAATTTTACTCCATAAAGCAGTATCATGTTGACAATTCGGACGTTGTTAATTCTTGGATAAATTAATTCTTGAACTTGTTTAATTGAATTCTTATATCATTGTCATCATCCTGATGTTTATAAAATGTTCAAAGTCATCTGTGACCTGTAGTGCATAGATGGACTTGGTATGATTATGACCAGGAGTTATTCGGTATAATCATGACCGTAATATTACAAATGATGTGGTAAAAGTCCTCTTTGGCCCGTAGTGCATTGATAGACAGTTGTTGGTATGATCATGACCATTAATGAATACACGAATATCTTTGGCCGTAGTGCAGGGGTGATTCGATGATGTGGATTATTTTATTAAGCTGAGTCCCAGCGATAATAGTGTTGAAAAACCTTTTAAATCATAGAAGATAGTAGATTTTATTCTCTACTTGACTCTTTTAATGGATTGCTTGTTCCGCTGGAGTTAAACTTGATGTTCGTTATATTTTATCAGTTTAACACTGTTGAAGGCTAATGATAATTTATTCTACATTATCTTAGTTATAATATTTCTTACTAGGCTAGTTGAGCTCACCCTTTCTTTCACTGTTCTCTTCAGGAAATGAGATTATAGCTGGGACGAGTCGGGGAACGGAGTGATGGACCAGATGATAGTATTAGTAGTCCTCACTATTCTATTAAATAGTGTGACAATAATTGTAATGAGGACTCCTTTTGAGTTTGTATAGTCTCTAGTAGACAATAATTGTATTCAAACTCACAGTTATGTTTTGTCGTATTGTACACGATAGTTGTATTAGTAAGTTGTATTTTGTATTCTGTACCATGTATCTGACGACCCAAGATGGGTGATGTATACCTAATTTTGGGGGCGTCACATGACAGTAATTCCATGTCTTATATTTAATTTGGACATTGTATGGTGGAAGGATTGAATTGTACGATAACTATTTACTCAAAGGTTCTTTTATGATTAATGTTGAAATCTATATTATCTGGAAAGTTGTTGATCGCTAGGGAGGCTTATCCCTATTGTAGAATAAATACTATTTATTTAAATAAATTAATAATTTAATTTATTTATTTAAATAAGATTAGAATTGTTCTAATTGATTTATTCACAACCGGTTTAATATTGAGAACCTAAAGGGTCATACCATAAAAGAAAGAATAATTATTTAAGAAGTTAATGGCATAATCGTAATAATAAGTTAAGTATATTTAATTTAATCTATGGTGATAGAATAAATTAAATAGCTTAATATTTATTATTTAATATTTTAGAAATATTAAATTTAAATTAATAAGATGAGTCTTATTATTATTGTTACTATTATTATTATTTAATTCCTAAAGGAGTTTGGGAATTAATTAATAAAAGTACTCTCATATATTCCTAATAAGATTATGAGCCTAATTAATTAAAGGAGTTTAATTAATTAAAATAAAGCCCAATTCCTTAATTGTTAAGGAGGGTTGCCTACATCTATAAATAAGAGGAGTCTTATTATGGGTGAAGTGTTGTTGTTGACTTTTTTCACAACATACGTGATTCCAATTGTTGGAGAGTACGCTCCTTTTTCTATGAGAGATAGAAAAACTAGGGTTTTGCCAAACACCCTTCTTCTTGAATATTTCTTCTTCCTTGGTGGATCACCTCTAGAGGCTAAACACTTGGGTGGCCAACGTTGATTAAAGGAAGGAACAAAACCCGGTGGATTCAAGTTGAACGCGAAAAGGATTGGAGGTGAACTTGTATTTGAGGAAACTCGGATCTTCAAGGGTATGATTCTTGTCCTTTCTTTTTCGTTTAATTAATAATTGTGCATAAAAGGAGATCCGGGTATATGGTTTATAAACTTTTAAAACTCTGATTTTTCACGTTTCCTCTTATTTTATGCAATTTGATTGCGTTCATAAATATTACAAACCTAACACTTTATTAAATCCTACATATCAATACATTCACAATACCCATAAATCAATAGTTCGATATACCTATTGAATCCTAACATTGGTCTTTGAATACGTTATTGAACTTTTAAGTCTTATTAATTAATCACATAATGTAAGTTAACTAACATATTATTATACGCTTGACATGCCTTCATGTTCATTACTTTAGGTTTTACAAACACATTTTCAAAACTTGAACACTTAGAAAAAAATTTGAAGTTTTGTAGGTAGGGCGACCTTTGTTCTCTGAAATGGTGCGTGCGCGCTCCATTTGTTCTTTCAAGTGGCGCGGGTGCGCTCCATTCATTCTTTAGAGCGGCACGACCGAGCTACGACGCAGACCCAGGTTCTGCAGTTCGCGAAAAATGCAGAACAAGCCAAAATCTATCAATTTCTTTATTCATACATGAATTTAAACATACCCATACATTATAATATACACATAATCATTACTCAATCTTCCTTGCATGATTTTAACAGGTTAAAACATACAATTATTTGAATCAATTCATGTAATTTCAGTGTTCTTGGTGATTTTAAAAATATTGAACATGAAACAGAAAAATTGGCATTACGGGTTCGTTATAACACCAAATTTGTCCATTCGAAGTTTGTTTTCTTCGTTTTAACATACATAAACATATACAAGTATAAATTTATGATACAACATATGATTAACGCATTAAATTTGTACGTAAGGGCCATATGGCCATATTTTAATACTCTGTAACTTTGAAGAACTATATACGACATATTTTTATGAAATTAATGTTATGAAAACATACATATATGATAAAAACATGTTATGATGGCTCATTATCATATATATATATATATATATATATATATATATATATATATATATATACACACACACACACACACACACACACACGCACACACACACACAATTATTACTCTTAGCAAATACAGAGACTTGAATTAGAGACTTGAAAACCATTACTTTATAAAAACTTTAATGACATAAATAAAACTGGGTTGAAGAGATTACCCTAAAATAATTCTTCTGACTCTTCACGTTCTTCTACAATGTCACAATAATTCTCACTGTTTCTCTCTAATTCTCTGAAATCCTCTAATTCTCTTTGTAAACTTGTTTTATTTTTCCAGACTTAGAAAATAAAAGAAGGCGTATGAAAATATAAGAACTGACGCTGTTGTGGTCAGTTAATCCAATCATGGGTTAACTTCTCCCAACTTCCCATAGGGCCTTGTTTGGCTATTCTTAATAAACTCATTTCCATTTAATTTAATTAATCCTTATAGTTTTAATCATGTCACACCTAATTACACAATAAATCAAATATCTTATTTAATTTAATTTGAATAAAATATAATAATTTCTCATTAATTCACATAGTCACATAATTAATTTTCTCATTTATTAATTATGTCAAATTATTAATTCTCTAATTAATTATTAAATTAATTAAAATAACATTTATACTTATCAAATAATACATTTAATTCAATAAGCTCACATAAATACATACTTTGAAAAATAAAAATTCCCCATATTAATTTAATCAATATAACACATATAATTAAATTAATCTACCACAATTTCATCAATTAATTATTTAATCCAACAATTAAATCATCAAAAAATATTTATTTAATTTAATAAATATTCAAATTAAATTACAAAATCTCGTTCGTCACAGGACGACTCTATCATAAACAATCATGTTCAACGATATATTTCAAACTATGTCTAGCCGAGTCAAATAGCTTAGACAACTTTTAATCATGTATACATACCGAAATTTAATAGTATGTATCAACACTCGTTCAAATGCAACCATTATCCAAGTGAGAACACTTGCATAATCAAACTTATCTCATAAAGAACAGAATAATTTTTTATCATATATGGATCAAATGAAGACAATAATAATATACTAGTAAACAATGAATAAATAGAATTTGAGAACTTGCATAAATACAAAGGTTCAGATACATGCCCAATATAAAATAGAGTTCGGATACTTGTTTATAAGATATATTGCGTAAAGTAAAGGCAAGGGTTAAGATACCTGCAATGAACACAGACAACTTGCCCAATATAAAACATTGCACATGTTAGGAAACTTGCATTGTTATAGATCTCTTGCATAAAGTAAATGCATAGAGAAATGATACTTGCACAATAAAAGAGTATAGAAACTTGCATAATCATATACCTGTTTGCACAATATAAAATTAGTGCATAAGGTTTAGATACTTTCCTTAATTGTTGCTTACTGCTACACAATTTAATATTACTTCTTCTGAAAGACCTATCATTAATAAGATTAATCTATCAATTAGCATCACATATCTTACTTATTATACCATTATTCCATAATAATTTATCTAACATGTAATCACATAATCAAACACCTTAAATCTTTAATAATATTATTATCCTTTGATAGTATTTCAATCACTAAACTATATACATTAAGATTTAACATTTACTCTTTCATTTTATAAGTTTTTCTTTAAAATCTAATAAGTCAAATACTAATCCAGCAACCTAAATTATTCTAACAGACCAATCCAGCAACCTGGATTATCTAAACATACCAATCCAGCAACCTAGATTATCCAAACATACCAATCCAGCAACCCAGATTGCAATCCAGCAAATCAGATTGCAATCTAGAATTCAGCAAACTGGATTCCAATTCCAGCAACCAGATGGCCAATCTAGCAAACTGGATTCCAATCCAGCAATCAGATGGTCAATCCAACAAACTAGATTTAATAATTTTTTCATGAAAATAACAAATCAACTTATTATTTTTCTATCCTTTGGTCAAACATATATACACGCACAAAAAGAATTTTTCTGTAATTTTTCAACTCCCTTTAATATTTTTCAAAAATAATTTTTAGCTCCTAGCTTAAGAAATTAGCCCTATTATGCTCAACTCCAGAAATTCTCATCTCTTGGCATAATCTTACACGTGCTAACGTGAATCTTCAGTTTAAATTTCGTGGCCATCGAAGTTATAGAACTCTGGTTATAGCAGTTTTTGTCAAAAAATCCAAATATTGAAATGGTCATAACTTGGTCAATTTAAGTCCGAATGAGCTCATTTTTTGACAGAAGCTACTTTATATCATATATTTTCATGTACCAAAAGGCCGGAATTTTTTTCAAAAATTAAATGGCTGAAACTGCCCTTGTAAAATCTTGGGTAGTTTGTTTTTGAAAAACCAACTTTTGTCTACTTTGCCAAAAATAGTACATACGAAAATCTACAACTCCTTTTTGAGTGATTCCACTTTAGTTTGAAATATAACTCATCATATTATCATTCCAAATTTTTCTAGAATTTTTGAATGCCAAAAAAATGATAAAACTGCCCCTGGCAATGACTGGCCAAAAATAATTTATTTCTCTTTCTAAAAATGAAACTGTTTTTGCTAAAACAACCACTACGGCTTGTGAACTCAACATTTTTTAGTGCTACCACTTGGGTTTAGTATTTAACTTACATATCTATCACCCCTCTTTGACGGATTGCAAAAAGAAAGTGCAAATCAAAAACGGTAGTTGATCAAAGGAAGAGAAAACTAGAATTTTCAAACTTAAAAAAAACTAGTTTCTTTTCTCTCCTTTTTATTCACTTTCTAACACTCATATATGTTAGATCTAAACATGAAACCATATAAAACATGTAAATCTATAGTTTTCAAGTTATATTCCATTAAACAAACAAAAGAAATAGAGATAAAAGCTTTAAACTTAGAGTTTATACCTTGATTTTTGGGCTACTCTTCTTTCTCTTCCAAAGTATGAGATGAACTTAGGGTGCATCAATAGTGAAACTCCCTCTTCCTCTTCTCCCTCTTTCCACCATATTCTTTCTCTCTCTCTAGCTTTGCTTTGTTAGCTAAAAGAAGATAATGAAATGAAAGAAAAGATGAAAGAGAATTAAATTTGATGAGATGTATTTCCCCCACCTTCTTTCCCTTCTCTCTCTCTCTCTTTAATTATTACAAATTGCTTACTAACTTGGTAAAATGTGGTGGCTTCATAATAGTTTTGACACCTAGCTAAGTTGTGGGTAAATATCTTTTGAAATATGTGGTTTGGAAATGATGATATGCATTCCCCTTCTCTCCTCTCTCTCATAACCGGCCAAGTGGCCTTAATATCCTCCATGTTTTATTTTTTTTATTTCTTATTTAGTATACTAAATGTCCAAAATGGCCCCCCTTAAATTTGGCTAAGCTTGGGCCATTTTATTTGATGTCTTGGGCTTTTAAATTAATTCTTTAGTTCATAGAAAAATTAACATATTCCAATACTTTCCATTTTATCTTACCCTAATTATTTAATTAGGGTTTCCATTAACTCATATGTAATTTAAATAATCACCCATGTACATTAAATTTGTATAACCCAATTAGACTTGCTTTACTAAAGTTATAAAATTTAACTAATTGAGATATATAAAATAAATCTCTTTAGGGTTAGTCTATATTTTAAATACTAGCATTATTCCATATTATAACCTTTAGGTAATTTAATTACCATACCTAATATCATATCAAATGGGCCTTTGTATTGATAATATCACACTCATACCCGCATATGATCTTCTACTCAACACGTCAGCTATCACGTTTACTTTTCCAGGATGGTATAGGATGGTATGGTCATAATCTTTCAATAGCTCAAGCTAACGTCGTTACCACATGTTGAGTTCCTTTTGGATGAAGAAATATTTAAGGCTTTTATGATCTGTATAGATCTCCACTTTCTCCCCATATAGGTAGTGTCTCCAGATCTTTAACGCGAAAATGACTGCTGCCAAATCTAGATCATGAGTAGGATAATTTCTCTCATATTATTTGAGTTGTCGAGAGGCATAGGCTATGACTTTTTCATGTTACATGAGAACTCAACCTAGACATCTTCCTGAAGCATCGTTATAGATGACAAATCCCTCTGAACCTGATGGTATGGTCATAACAGGTGCTGAAATGAGTCTCTTCTTTAGTTCTTGGAAGGTCTTCTCACATTCCTTGCTCCATTCAAATTTTGTATCTTTTCGAGTCAGCTGAGTTAATGGAGTGACAATTCGAGAAAATCCTTCTACGAATCTCCAATAATAACCAGCTAGAACCAAAAAGCTACGTACTTCGATTACTGACTTAGGTTGCTCCCAATTTAGTATCGCTTCAATCTTTGTCGGGTCGACTGATATTCCATGCTTAGAGATCACGTGTCCAAGGAATGTTACTTCCTCAAGCTAGAACTCGCACTTCTTTAACTTGGCATATAGTTTGTTTTCCTGAAGTTTTTGGAGTATCACCCTCAAGTGTTGCTCATGATCTTCACGACTTTTGGAGTAAATGAGGATGTCATCAATAAAGACAACCACGAAATGATCTAAATATTCTTTGAATATTTGGTTCATCATATCCATGAAGGCAGCAGGAGCATTAGTCAAGCCAAAATATATAACTAGGAATTTGTAATGCCCGTATCGAGTTTTAAAGGCAATCTTTAGAATGTAATCAGCTTTAATCTTTAACTGATGATATCCAAAACGGGTCAAACAGGTCATCAATGCGAGGTAACAGGTACCTATTTTTGATGGTGACATAGTTCAACTCGCGATAGTTAATGCAGAGTCCTATATTCTCGTCTTTCTTCTTTACGAATAAAGCAGGAGCACCCCAAGAATATGTACTAGGACGTATGAAGCCGATGTCTAACAACTCATGTAGTTGGACTTTTAACTCTTGAAGTTCAATATGAGTCATTCGATATGTGGTTTTAGAAATGAGTTTTGTACCAGGTTCAAGGTGAATACGAAATTCAATTTCACATTCTAGGGGTAGGCCATGAAGTTATTCAGGATATACATTGTGGAATTTATTAACAACAGAAATATCATTCAAATCCAACGTATTTTTGTTTAAATCGGTGACATGGGCTATAAAAGCTTGACATCTATTTTTTAATAAACTAATGGCTTTATGGCTTGAGATGACAGTGATTGATTTCAACAGTTTGGTTGCTTAAATTCGCATAACAGGTTGATTAGGAATATGAAAACTAACAACCATATAAAAAAATCAAATTTAGCATGATAGTTTGTTAATCAGTCAATTCCTAAAACCATATCAAATTCAAGTATTTTTTAATAGATGAGATTAACGGGTAATATGAGGGTGCCGATTTGAATCAAACGAGATTTATATATAATGGATGTAATGAAGGTTTTTCCTAATAGAGTTTTAACAGATAAGTCAAAATCTAATTTCTCAAGAGTTAAGTTCAAACGTTAAGCACAAGCAGGTGAAATAAAAGAGTGGGTAGAACCAGTATCTAATAAGGTATAGACTTCATTACATTTTATAATTAGCTTACCGGTTATGACTTCATTTGGTTTCCACGCCTTTTGGACGGTTAAAACAAAAGCTCTCAATTGCACCACATACTTTAATTTGTCTGTAACAGCCTTTCGTGTCACCATTATAGTTGAACTTGATTTTGTTATAGGGCAAAATCGAGCTATGTGACCTTCATTTCCACAACTGTAACACAACTTAGATTATTGTGTACGGTTTGGACTGATATGTCCTTCCTATCCGCATTTGTAACATCTGACTGGTGGTCGTTCTCCTTCCCTTGAAACTAGTGTTGCTGCTGGCGCTGATGTCGGTACCTTCCCATGGTCATTGTTGAATCTTCTCTTCTTGGAGTTATTTTAACTCGACTCACTTCTTCTATTATCTGGGCCAGGATTACCATCGAGAGAAAGGCTTTTAAATCTATATCTATAAATACATATATACACATCAATGAACTCCAACCAAATTCATATGTGTATCACATTTTTTGGGAAACAACACATCTGTGACGCCCCCAAAATAGGTATACATAACCCATTCTGAGTCACCAAATACATGGTACAGAATACAAATACAAACTTAATTATACAACTGTTGTGTAACATAAGCTGAGATTTTTAACACGAATATTGTCTTCTAGACAATATCCAAACTCAAATGAAGTCCTCATTATAATTATTATCATACTATTTTATAAAATAGAGAGGACTACTACAGCTACCATCTCAGACCGTCACTCTATTTCTCGACTAGTCTCGGCTACGTTCTCATTTCTTGAAAAGAATAATGAAAGCAAAAGGGTGAGCTCAACTAGCCCAGTAAGAAATATTATAACTAAGATAATGCAGAATAAATTATCGTTAGCCTTCAACAGTGTTAAACTGATAGAGTATAATAAATAACAAGTTTAACTGCAGCGGAACAAGCAATCCATTAGAAGAGTCAAGTAGAGCATGATATTTACTATCTTCTATGATTTAAAAAGTTTATCATCAATTTTTATCGCTGAGACTCAGCTCAATAAATAATCCACATCACTGAATTATCCATGCACTATGGCCAAGGATATTCATTAGTATCACATCCACGAATTATCCATGCACTACGGGCCAAGGATATTTGTGTTATCACCAATGGTCATGATCATGCCAACAACTGTCCATCAATGCACTACGGGCCAATGAGGACTTTTGCCACATCATTTGTAACATTACAGGTCATGATTATACCGAATAATCCCTAGTAATAATCATACCAATCAATAGTCCATCTATGCACTACGGGCCAAAGATGACTTTTATCACAATATAAGCATGAGGATGATGACAATGATATAAGCATCAATCAACAAAATTAAGGATAAATATTAAAGATTTTTAATTTATCCAGAGTTTGAAAATGTCCAAATTGTCAACATGATAACTACTTTGTGGAGTAAAATTCAAGAATAATATTGTATCAAAAATAATTTGGATAGAAAAGAAATTAATTTTTTGTCCTAAATAGTACCCCGGGTGAATAGTACTTGAGTAAATAGTATTCCATGAATAGTACTTCGGGATCAGTACCCCAAAAATAGTTCATGTAATGCCTCCAAATTCAGGTACTTGAAACCCGAACTCGGTACTTTACGATACCATTTCTATGAGCGGAATAATACTAATAATAATTACAATAATATAAATATCAAACTTATCTTACATTTATCAGAGTCTAATCCCAAGTACGCAACTTTTACTACATTCTTTACATGATATATAATACATATCATTATATTAATACAGTCTAACTATTTTAAAAGAAACCATTAAACATATACTGTTTGCTTTCCTTTTCACTTGTTCCTGTCTGAACCTTCTAGTTGTTCACACTTATCTGAAAATATTTAAATTAAGCAAGGATGAGCATTTGAGTGCTCAGCAAGTAATAACAATTAGAAATATAATTAGCTGAAAGAAATAAATGTTTTCTTTATACATCACTTCTACAACGAATTTATAGTTGTGAAATAAACTGAACCGATAATAATATTATAACAATTCTATCTCAAATTTTTGAAACTACGTATTGACTATATATATAGGGTAGTTGACATACTATGAACATTGTTTTATATATTCAATAAGGTTTAGCAGAACTTCATTTGTAAACCGTCATAACTTACGGGCACGAGGGTGTACATCCCATGGACCATGTATTTATCAATACTACATTGCTAGAACGATATTATCGTTCATCCTTTGTCCGCCTTGGCGCATAAAAATTTCCCCGTGATCGGGATGTTCATACTTAGTCTGGAATCCGAACCAAAATAATTTGATTGGATACAATAAGTTTTATCATATTCAACGATATTTCAAAATTTGTGTCTAGCTGGGTCAAATAGCTTAGACGTCTATATATATATATATATATATATATATATATATATATATATATATATATATATATATATATTAACATGTGATTTAATACAATGATTATCCAAGTGGGGACACTTGTATAACCATATATAGAAATTAACAAACAGAATATATATATCTGAATTACCATATACTAACATGTTGATAAACAATGATCGGATATAGAATATATACGACAATAAGGTTAATAATATAGTATAATAATAATAATATAATTCTGAAACTTCTTACTCATGTCCATTGCATAAAGGAAATGCAAAGGTAAGATACTTGCCTGATGCGCTGCTTACAGTACGCAACTTAGTTTTATCTTTATATAACACATGTAACGCCCCCAAAATAGGTCCAATCCATCCAACCCATTCTGAGTCGCCAAATACATGGTACAGAAAATAACTACAACTTTATTACAACAATTGTCGTGCAAAATACAACAACACATATGTTGTGAGTTTTGATACTAAAATATACCAACTGTGACTCTGGATACCAACTTGTGTAGCACGTCACTATGACACCTTACATAAAGGTACAGTCAAAAACTGTTTTAGAAAATAAAATCTTTGGGAAGTGTTCAAGGAAACCCTCGTACGTGGGAGACCATGCTTCTAGGTTATGATAGATATCATATGGCCACAGAATTATCCTTGGTTGACCCAATAAACCCCAAAGAAAAATGAGAAGATTACTATCATATTATTCCCAATGGCGAGTCTTCTCTTGACATATCATTATCTCCACTGTCTCTAATTGGGAGTTATATTTCAGATAGACTCCAAGATCATATAGGTAGTGCTGGTAGATATACTCAGTAAGTGGATGAGCACAACCTTGTCTTATGATGACACGAGGTTGTATGTCATTATACATCCTATAAGATAGTGGCAAAACACCCTTCCAAGTTAAATTCACCTCACCCTCAATATCTATAGACCACCGTTCTATTCCCTTGTTATCCCTCGCTCGACCCAGCTACACTTTTATTACCTGAAAGGAATTGTGAAGCAAAAGGGTGAGCACAACTAGCTCAGTAAAGAATATCATGACTAAAGATAAATTATCAATAGTCTTCAACAGTAATTAAATCAGAGATTTAGAACATATGGTAGATGATAAAAATTTTCAACCATAGTTGCAGCGGAACGAGCAATCCATTAGAAGAGTCAAATAGACTATAAATTCTATTATCTTCTCCACGTTAAAAATCCACCAATAATATTTTATCCCTGTAACATTAATCAACAGTTCCTTTTCACAATTATATGAATAACTCATAATCATAATTGTAATTCTAAATTTCTCTTCGCATCCAGGACGAAGATAATTTTCCTCATATGTCTTTACCTGAAACATCAAAGATCATGGTTATACCAAATCACAGTTCATGTTCATAATCATATTAATAAATTCATCTTTGCACTACGGACCAACGATATTCGTCAACAGTTCATCTTTACACTACTGGACAAATATATTCAACAACAGGTCATCTTTGCACTACGGGCTAAAGATATTCATCAACAATTTATCTTTGCACATCAGGCCAAAGATATTCCTCAACAGTTCATATTTGCACTACATGCCAAATATATTCATATCTCAAAGAAATATATAATCATTTCAGAATTTATATAACCAATAATTATAACCATGTTGATCATTTCACATTTGCACTTAAGCTAAAGATATTCAATTATAAATTCAATGGTCATGATCATACCAGTCACAATTCAACTTTTCACTACCGGACAAAGAGAACCCTAGTCATGATCAGACCAATAATTTACCCATCTTTACACTCCAGTGAAAGAGAATTTCGACATCAGGGTTATAAAAATGTTATATATGATAATAAAATCAATATAATCAATACATAGTTTTAATCTCCAAAGTAATATTCATAAATCAACTATAATTTGGTTAGAAAAAGAAACCAATTTTGTAGTGAATAGTACCCGTGAATAGTAACTTGTGAATAGTTACTCATGAATAGTAACTCATGAATAGTAACCCATCGTAAATAGTAACTCATGAATAGTAACTCGTGAATAGTAACTCGTGAATAATAACTCGTGAATAGTAACTCATGAATATTAACTCGTGAATAGTAACTCATGAATAGTAACCCCGACATGAAAAGTTCCAAATTTGATAAAAAGTTCAGATCAATACTTCGGCATAATGATATTGAAGAAAATAATATCATTTAAGAAGAAATAACATCCCTTACTATCCCTTACAATCCCTTACAATCCCTTACTATCCCTTACAATCCCTTACTATCCCTTACCTCAAAAGAGCAGTACTCCTGACTGGAATAACGCTGAACGAACTTGCACCGTATAGCAACACTCAAGATATCAAAATTCTCACAAGAATACACTCGATAATATAGAGAGAGAAAATTTTAGTTTCTGGTGTGATTTTCAATTCTAACCTAAGCACCCTATTTATAGGAAAATGCTTAGAACACCAAAGATGAAAATTGAATATAATAATAATATAATTACAAAATATTCAAGCCCACCTCTATATACTTGAATTCAGCCATAAACACATGCTAATCTTCTAGAAAAAGTAAGAAAAAACGTTTTTCTTAATAAAAATAATTAAAACTTCCAAAAATCAATAATTTCGGAACTTCAGAACTTCAATAATTCATAATAAATAACCCTTTTATCAGAAAATTCGAATTTCGCGAGTTTTTATAGTAAATTCAATTCTCTACAACTTTGCAGAAGAAAGTTTTTCCAAATTCCAAACAAAAATTAACCGAAATCCACAAACGGGCGATTTTACAGTCAATAATAAATTTTCAGTCAAGAATTGTGTCCACCAACACACAAAATATGTGTTAATCATTTAATCCAACAAAAATACCCTTCCTCCTCATTTATTCATATATCCCACATTCATTGTAAAAATATCACCATTAATATATTATTAAAATAATATATTTAAATAAATTATTTTATCAGAAAAAGATAAAATATGTATTTACAACAATTGTCACATTAAAAATTTTCTCCATCTATATCCACATAAAATCAATATTTTCCTCATCATATAAATTAATAATTAATTATACACAAATAATATTACAGAACCACAGTACTGGCAACCAGGCCGTTCCCAGGAAAGAGGGGGCTTTCCAATAAGGATCTCTTCCTTACTGGCGCGCAATTAGATGACCAAACCTCTCCTTAGACAGAACTTTCTAGACATTGCCAATAATGTTATCTAATAATATTATTCAGATAATATGAATTATTGCTCCGATAATAGAAAATAATGTGTAGTGACAATTATTAAAACAACAGTAATATAAAATATCAACGCAGCAATTATTGAATCAATAAAATAAAATACTGAACAGTAATTACTGTAACAATTATTGAGTAATGCCTTCTTACGTAAAAATCAATAATTAGTGCAATACCGTGTGCTACTGTGCAACAACGCGTATTACTGTGTTTTAACCACCGGGTATTCCAACAGTGTTAACGGTAACAACTACGCCGTTAATTATAAACAACTTACTCTTGTCGTTTTCTTCATCCAATCGCTTTCCGTTATGGGGCCCACAAAAGACTGCGCCGTCGTACGAATATTCTCCGACAGTAAGAATATTCCACGACCAAGTGAATATTCCCCGACAACAATGAATATTTTATAACCACTTGTGTATTTCGAAAAAAATTTATATATCACCCTTAACTTTAACATTTATCAATTTAACCATTTACTAAATAATAATTATAAGAAAAATTGAATACTTTTATTTCATAAAATTCGGGGTCTTACAATCTCCCCTCCTTATGAAATTTCGTCCTCGAAATTTACGTACCTGGTATTTCAAAGAGTTGAGAATACCTTGCTTTCATTTCAGATTCCATCTTTCCTGTCATCATAATTTCTTCATTGCTCATCTCCTGTATTTCAGATATCATTCTAGAATACAGCTTCAAAACAAAGGTTAATTGAACAAATTAACATATCACATAATATCCCGATATTATGACCGACCAACAAATAAGCTTAGGTAGGACCCACTAGCGAAGGATTTACTCGTCTCTCTCCTCCTAGTCCTATTCCCCGATCTCCGCCAGAGATCATATCCCTAAGCTCTGATACCAAATGTAACGCCCCCAAAATAGGTCCAATCCATCCAACCCATTCTGAGTCGCCAAATACATGGTACAGAAAATAACTACAACTTTATTACAACAATTGTCGTGCAAAATACAACAACACATATGTTGTGAGTTTTGATACTAAAATATACCAACTGTGACTCTGGACACCAACTTGTGTAGCACGTCACTATGACACCTTACATAAAGGTACAGTCAAAAACTGTTTTAGAAAATAAAATCTTTGGGAAGTGCTCAAGGAAACCCTCGTACGTGGGAGACCATGCTTCTAGGTTATGATAGATATCATATGGCCACAGAATTATCCTTGGTTGACCCAATAAACCCCAAAGAAAAATGAGAAGATTACTATCATATTATTCCCAATGGCGAGTCTTCTCTTGACATATCATTATCTCCGCTGTCTCTAATTGGGAGTTATATTTCAGATAGACTCCAAGATCATATAGGTAGTGCTGGTAGATATACTCAGTAAGTGGATGAGCACAACCTTGTCTTATGATGACACGAGGTTGTATGTCATTATACATCCTATAAGATAGTGGCAAAACACCCTTCCAAGTTAAATTCACCTCACTCTCAATATCTATAGACCACCGTTCTATTCCCTTGTTATCCCTCGCTCGACCCAGCTACACTTTTATTACCTGAAAGGAATTGTGAAGCAAAAGGGTGAGCACAACTAGCTCAGTAAAGAATATCATGACTAAAGATAAATTATCAATAGTCTTCAACAGTAATTAAATCAGAGATTTAGAACATATGGTAGATGATAAAAATTTTCAACCATAGTTGCAGCGGAACGAGCAATCCATTAGAAGAGTCAAATAGACTATAAAGTCTATTATCTTCTCCACGTTAAAAATCCACCAATAATATTTTATCCCTGTAACATTAATCAACAGTTCCTTTTCACAATTATATGAATAACTCATAATCATAATTGTAATTCTAAATTTCTCTTCGCATCCAGGACGAAGATAATTTTCCTCATATGTCTTTACCTGAAACATCAAAGATCATGGTTATACCAAATCACAGTTCCTGTTCATAATCATATTAATAAATTCATCTTTGCACTACGGACCAACGATATTCGTCAACAGTTCATCTTTACACTACTGGACAAATATATTCAACAACAGGTCATCTTTGCACTACGGGCCAAAGATATTCATCAACAATTTATCTTTGCACATCAGGCCAAAGATATTCCTCAACAGTTCATATTTGCACTACAGGCCAAATATATTCATATCTCAAAGAAATATATAATCATTTCAGAATTTATATAACCAATAATTATAACCATGTTGATCATTTCACATTTGCACTTAAGCTAAAGATATTCAATTATAAATTCAATGGTCATGATCATACCAGTCACAATTCAACTTTTCACTACTGGACAAAGAGAACCCTAGTCATGATCAAACTAATAATTTACCCATCTTTACACTCCAGTGAAAGAGAATTTCAACATCAGGGTTATAAAAATGTTATATATGATAATAAAATCAATATAATCAATACATAGTTTTAATCTCCAGAGTAATATTCATAAATCAACTATAATTTGGTTAGAAAAAGAAACCAATTTTGTAGTGAATAGTACCCGTGAATAGTAACTTATGAATAGTAACTCATGAATAGTAACCCATCGTGAATAGTAACTCATGAATAGTAACTCGTGAATAATAACTCGTGAATAGTAACTCATGAATATTAACTCGTGAATAGTAACTCATGAATAGTAACCCCGACATGAAAAGTTCCAAATTTGATAAAAAGTTCAGATCAATACTTCAGCATAATGATATTGAAGAAAATAATATCATTTAAGAAGAAATAACATCCCTTACTATCCCTTACAATCCCTTACAATCCCTTACTATCCCTTACTATCCCTTACAATCCCTTACTATCCCTTACCTCAAAAGAGCAGTACTCCTGACTGGAATAACGCTGAACGAACTTGCACCGTATAGCAACACTCAAGATATCAAAATACTCACAAGAATACACTCGATAATATAGAGAGAGAAATAGAGAGAAAACTTCAGTTTCTGGTGTGATTTTTAATTCTAACCTAAGCACCCTATTTATAGGAAAATGCTTAGAACACCAAAGATGAAAATTGAATATAATAATAATATAATTGCAAAATATTCAAGCCCACCTCTATATACTTGAATTCAGCCATAAACACATGCTAACCTTCTAGAAAAAGTAAGAAAAAACGTTTTTCTTAATAAAAATAATTAAAACTTCCAAAAATCAATAATTTCGGAACTTCAGAACTTCAATAATTCATAATAAATAGCCCTTTTATCAGAAAATTCGAATTTCGCGAGTTTTTATAGTAAATTCAATTTTCTACAACTTTGCAGAAGAAAGTTTTTTCAAATTCCAAACAAAAATTGACCGAAATCCACAAACGGGCGATTTTACAGTCAATAATAAATTTTCGGTCAAGAATTGTGTCCACCAACACACAAAATATGTGTTAATCATTTAATCCAACAAAAATACCCTTCCTCCTCATTTATTCATATATCCCACATTCATTGTAAAAATATCACCATTAATATATTATTAAAATAATATATTTAAATGAATTATTTTATCAGAAAAAGATAAAATATTTATTTACAACAATTGTCACATTAAAAATTTTCTCCATCTATATCCACATAAAATCAATATTTTCCTCATCATATAAATTAATAATTAATTATACACAAATAATATTACAGAACCACAGTACTGGCAACCAGGCCGTTCTCAGGAAAGAGGGGCTTTCCAATAAGGATCTCTTCCTTACTGGCGCGCAATTAGATGACCAAACCTCTCCTTAGACAGAACTTTCTAGACATTGCCAATAATGTTATCTAATAATATTATTCAGATAATATGAATTATTGCTCCGATAATAGAAAATACTGTGTAGTGACAATTATTAAAACAACAGTAATATAAAATATCAACGCATCAATTATTGAATCAATAAAATAAAATACTGAACAGTAATTACTATAACAATTATTGAGTAATGCCTTCTTACGTAAAAATCAATAATTAGTGCAATACCGTGTGCTACTGTGCAACAACGCGTATTACTGTGTTTTAACCACCGGGTATTCCAACAGTGTTAACGGTAACAACTACGCCGTTAATTATAAACAACTTACTCTTGTCATTTTTTTCATCCAATCGCTTTCCGTTATGGGGCCCACAAAAGACTGCGCCGTCGTACGAATATTCTCCGACAGTAAGAATATTCCACGACCAAGCGAATATTCCCCGACAACAATGAATATTTTATAACCACTTGTGTATTTCGAAAAAAATTCATATATCACCCTTAACTTTAACATTTATCAATTTAACCATTTACTAAATAATAATTATAAGAAAAATTGAATACTTTTATTTCATAAAATTCGGGGTCTTACAACACATATCAGTAATACGATCATTTGATCGATTAGAATAACATACTATAACACATAGCACTGCTTATTGCAGTCAGCACATAACCTAATCACATTGTCACATATGTTTCACAACCATTGAATCACAAACAAACATTAATACAGTCAAAATATCTAAGTCCAGATCAATTTTTGAAACATGTCGGTGTACCGATGGCTTTACCGGGAAATTATCGAGTCTAAGACTTTATTATGTAGTTCAACATCTGTAAGTATCAGTCATATTATTTTTAAATGACTTATAATAATTTTTAAACATTTATTATAATTTATCATGAATTTTCAAATACTAGAATCATTATTAAATGATTTAAATATTAAACAATTCTATTATCATTAATATTTTATTAATATTAAACTATTAATGAAACCATTGCCAAAAATATTAAAGTTATTTATAATAACTCAACATATTTTTAAAGTACTTATATTACCCTTAAATGATTTTTGAAATATTTAAAATTATTTTTAAATAATTACCATTAATATTAAAATATTAATGCACTATTTATCCAAATATTAAAAGTCATTAATCATAACTTAAAATATTTTAATTCATTTATATCCTTTTTAAATAATTTTTAAATAAATAAAATCATTTTTAAATTCTTTATTTAATATAATTATTAAATAAACTTAATATCAATAATCTTAAATTAGTATCATTAACATTAAATTATCAACGAAATTATCCCTTAAATATTAAAAGTAACATTTTATAACTTAAAATATCTTTAAACACTTTATTTTCATTTAAAATGAATTTTATAATAATAAAATCATTTTTAAACTAAACTATTTAGTATAATCAATAAATAAATCTAATATCATTAATATTAATTTATTAATGAGAATTCTCCAAAAATATTAAAAATTATATTTTATATTTTAAAATATTTTCTAACACTTTATACTCATTTAAAAATGATTTTTATAACATTAAAATCATTTTTCTCTAATTTATTTAATACACTAAATAAATAAATTAAATATCATTAATATTCAAATAATTATAAATATTAATAAAAAATATCCCAAATACTTAAAAGTTATTTTTCATAATTTAAAATAATTTTTAAAATCATTTTTGTAATTTCTATAATTTATTTCCTATTTTTAATCAATTTTCAGAAATTCATAAAAATAAAATAAAATAAACCGTCGCTATTGGCCTTTAGCGACACTAAGCGTCGCTGTTGGTGTTCTTGAGCTCAAGAACATTTGTAAGACCCCGAATTTTATGAAATAAAGTATTCAATTTTTCTTATAGTTACTATTCAGTAAATGGTTAAATTGATAAAAGTTTAAAGTTATGGGTGAAATATGAATTTTTTTTTTCAAAATAAGCAAGTGGTTATAAAATAATCATTGTTGTCGGGGAATATTCGTTTGGTCGTGGAATATTCTTTCTGTCGGAGAATATTCGTACGATGGCGCAGCTATTTGTGGGCCCCATAACGAATAACTGTCGGGTGAAGAAAAATGACAAATTTGAGTTTTTACAAATAACGACGTAGTTGTTATCGTTAACACTGTTGGAATACCCGGTGGTTAAAATACAGTAATACGCGTTATTGCACAGTAGCACACGGTATTGCACAGTATTTTTGAAATTATTGATTCTTACGTAAGAAGGCACTACTCAATAATTGTTACAGTAATTACTGTTCAATATTTTATTTTATTGATTCAATAATTGGTGCGTTGATATTTTATATTATTATTGTTTCAATAATTGTTGCTGCACAGTATTTTCTATTATCAGATCAATAATTCATATTATTTGAATAATATTATTAGATAGCATTATTGGCAATGCCTAGAAAGTTCTGTCTAAGGAGAGGTTTGGTCATCTAATTGCGCGCTAGTAAGGAGAAATCCTTATTGGAAAGCCCCCTCTTTCCTGGGAACGGCCTGGTTGTCATAAATGTGATTCTGTAATATTATTTGTGAATAATTAATTATTGATTCATATGATAAGAAAATATTTATTTTATGTGGATATAAACGAGGGATATATTTTTGTGGTTAAAAATGAAGGAGTTAATGTTGAGGTTTTTATCCGTATTTTTGTCGGAATGGAGGTATTAAAAATCAGGATTTTTGAGATATTTTGCGGGGGTTATAATTTTTAATCCGACCGTTGGATCGTGGTAATTTTTGGATATGTTATACATATATAAGTTGAGTATATGTCCACAAATTTTGAACCGTTAAAAATAAACGTATGATTTATTATGAATTTTACAAGATGACTGGTTCAGAAATTGTTGAATTTTTGGAGTTTATCATTTTGGTGGAAAATTCTAGAATTGGTGGGCCCCACTTGTGGTTGGTGAAGAAATGTGCTGAATTATATTTCAAATGTGGTGGGTGGGAATAGTAGCAGGTAAAGCCATCAGGTTGCAGGTCAAACCTACCAAAATTTTCCTATAAATAGAGGGCTAAGTTAGAATTGAAAATCACACCAGAAACATAAGTTTTCTCTCTTTCTCTCTCTATATTATGAAGCATATTTTGTGAGTTTTTAGATACTTGGTGAGTTGCTATTCATCAGTGCAAGTTTTCTTCAGCATCATATCCGATATCCAGTCAGAAGTACTGCTCTTTTGAGGTAAGGGATAGTAAGGGATAGTAATGGATTTTAAGGGTTGTTATGATTTTCAGTTTCGTAATTTTTCTGATCTTCAAAAATTCTGGAAAAATTCAAAATGATATTTTGATGAGTTTTCTTGATTGTGTCCAAAAATGGTGATTTTTGGATGTATAGATTGAGAGTTATGAATTTTATGAGAAAAGACTATTTTAAAAGTAACAGCTTATAATTCCTTGTGGTTAACTTCAAAATTGATGAAATTTTTATTGGGAGTACATGTATATGATAGAAGTATACTCTGTAAATTTCAGAATTTTTAGACAAAAGTACAATTTTTGATAAATGTCTAAATATTCGGCTGTTTTGGCCATATGAAAAATAGTAAATGACTTTTAAAAATTCTGAGAAAAATATATGTTCACTATGGGACTATATTATGCTAAATTCCAGAAAAGAAATATTTTTGGAACTGATTTGGTATTTTTCATAAAAATGGTTTAGTTATGAGTAAATGAATTAAATATGTTTTGTGAAGAAAGAAAATTGGAAAATAGGATTTTATGGCTTGAGAATCCTATATGAGGTATATGCAGATTTTTGATGAGGGTTTTGGTTATTGATGATGAAATTGTAAGAGTTGGCATTTTATGATGATTAAATGCATTAATTAGTAAAGTGTAAACAATTAAAATAAATTGTTTATAAATTTAAGTAATGTTATTCTTTCAATATCATTATACCGAAATATTGGTATGGATTTTATTGTAGAATTTCTATCTTTTGTGTCGAGGTTACTATTCATGAGTTACTATTCACGATTTACTATTCATGAATTACGAATATTACTCTTGAGATTAAAACTATATGTTGATCATATTATTTTTATCATCATATATAACATTTTTATAACCCTGATGTTGAAATTCTCTTTCACTGGAGTGTAAAGATGGGTAGATTATTGGTATGATCATGACTAGGGTTCTCTTTGGCCTGTAGTGCAAAGTTGAATTGTGACTGGTATGATCATGACCATTGAATTTATAATTGAATATCTTAAGCTTAAGTGCAAAGGTGAATTGATCAACATGGTTATAATTATTATTTATATAAATTCTGAAATGATTATATATTTCTTTGAGATATGAATATATTTGGCCTGTAGTGCAAATATGAATTGTTGATGAATATCTTTGGCATGTAGTGCAAAGATGGCCTGTTGATGAATATCTTTGGCCTGTAGTGCAAAGATGAACTGTTGTTGAATATCTTTGGCCCGTAGTGCAAAGATGGTTTGTTGATGAATATCTTTGGCCCGTAGTGCAAAGATGGATTTGTTAGTATGATTATAAACAGGAACTGTGATTTGGTATAACCATGATCTTTGATGTTTCAGGTAAAGACAGGTGATGAAAATATTCTTCGTCCTGGGTGCGAAGAAAAATTTATAGTCACAATTATGATTATGAGTTATTCATATGATTGTGGAAAGGAACTGTTGAGTGATGTTACATGGATAAAATATTGTTGGTGGATTTTTAACATGGAGAAGATAATAGACTTTATAGTCTATTTGACTCTTCTAATGGATTGTTCGTTCCGCTGCAACTATGGTTGAAATTTTTATCATTTACCATATGTTCTAAATCTCTGATTTATTGTTGATGAAGGCTATTGATAATTGAATTATCTTTAGTCATGATATTCTTTACTGAGCTAGTTGTGCTCACCCTTTTGCTTCACAATTCCTTTCAGGTAATAAAAGTGTAGCTGGGTCGAGCGAGGGTAACGGGAAAATAGAACGGTGGTCATCATTTAGTAGTTATATTTGGTGAAGAAAATAGGGTGAGGCGAACCCAACGTTGGAAGGGTGGTTTGCCACTATCATACAAGATGTCTAACGACATACAACCTCGTGTCATCATAAGACATGGATGTGCTCATCCACTTGCTGAATATATCTACGAGCACTTCCTATATAATCTTGGTGTTTGTTTGAAGTATAATTCTCAATTAGAGACAGTGGAGATAATGATAAGTCAAGAGAAGACTCACCATTGGGAAGAATATGATAGTAATCTTCTCGTTTTTCTTTGGGGTCTATTGGATCAACCAAGGATAATTCTGTGGCCATATGATATCTATCATAACCTAGATGCGTGGCCTCCCATGTACGAAAGTTTCCTTGAGCACTTCCCAAAGATTCTAATTTCTAAAACAGTTTTTAACTATACCTTTATGTAAGGTGTCATTGTGAGGTGATGTCCACGGTTGGAACATGAGTCACATTTGGTATATATTTGTATCCAAACTCACAGCATATGTGTTGTTGTATTTTGCACGACAATTGTTGTAATAAAGTTGTAGTTATTTTCTGTACCATGTATTTGACGACTCAGAATGGGTTGGGTGGAATGGACCTATTTTGGGGTCGTTACAACATTGACAGCCGGCCTTAACAAGGGGTCAACTTTGACCAACTTTAAATCTTAATCCAAACATGTTTTGGGATATCCTTAACCATGACCTTGTAGTCATTACACAACACTACAACTAGCAATCAACATCTAGGCCATACTACAAAAACAAAAAGAGATCTGGGATTGTAAATATGTTGTCAGACATTCATCTGGGTTTTCTGGGCCCAGACAGTTTCGAGTTTACACATTCAAGCCCACTTTAATCTTTGTTCTGGTCTTGGTTCAGGTGGTTTGATGATTCAAAGTTATAGTCCATGTATTATAGAATATTTACAAAGTAACATATTAGATCAACAACAACAGAATCATAATTTATGAGCCAGTCAAAGGATGTCAGAGAGCTTGTTCATAGACTTTTCTGGAAATTCCAGAAATACAAAAACAGTACAAGTGGCCTACTTTGACCGCTTTCCACGATTGATATGTTGATTGTTTATGGGATCTTAAGACATGAATCTACAGTCCATATTACCAGCTACAACATGTACCAAACAAAAAGATTAAAGCACTTAAAACCTGACAGATCCGGACTTACAAAGTTCTTGTCAGACGCTGTTTCAAATTCTGGGTTGCCCAGATTTTTGACCAGTTATGCCCGGTCAACGGGTTTTGACCGTGAATAAAATGAAATATAGACATCTAATAACTGTGCTTCCACTTTCATATGCACGACAACATGACAAGATATAGATTAAAACTTTAAAACAACAAAAACCATTAACAAACAAAGATTTAAAGCCCCTGACATTCATTGTCAGACGAAAGAAAGAAATTTTCCCAAATTTTTTGAAAACATCAATTTCGTGTATTTAAATGTTATGGATCTATCAAATACCAACCCAGATTATCTATTGACACTTCATACAACATATTTAACACAAAAATTGTAACATCTAACACAACATACAAGATCAGATTGTAAGATTAGTTTTATACCTTCACATAAGCAAATCTTGATTCTATGTTTCTGATTTGTTATTGTTGATCGTGGGGCTGTAATAAAGGACTGAAATGTTATAACTTTTCGTGCGTTTGAAGAGGTAGAGACTTGGTTGAGTGTTTGAGAGAAAATGAGGTAAATAATGCACTTTTCTCTCTCTAATATATATATATATATATATATATATATATATATATATATATATATATATATATATATATATATATATATATATAAAGCTAGATGCATGGAATGGCTAATGGCTGTCAATAAAGAGCACATGGGGTTGTTGGATTTGGTCACCAACTTCCCCTATTGTCAAAACCTACAATTTAGCCTCAATTATATAAGAGGGGCATTTTTATCATTTGGTTTATAAAAATAATGACACAATTGTAACTTGTCCAACCCTTAGGGTTTGACCCTTAAAGTTTGGCATAAAATAAAATAGAATTGCTAATTAGGGTTTGTACCAAAAATTTAGTTTCTAAAATTATAATTCACTAATTAGAATATGTTTACCACTTATATAATTTGAAGAATTTGATTAAGAATTTTCTAATTATAATTAATCTCACTAATTTAGCAATTAGGACAACAATTAGCAAATTAGGGTTCTTAATTTAATAATTTGGGTTTCTAACTTTTGAAATTAGGGTTTTCAAAAATAAAATTAAGATATCTAATTTCGCATTTTAGGGCTTACGATTAGTAATTAGGGTTTACAATTACTAATTAGGGTTTCTAAATTTAGAAGTTAGATTACCGAATTTAGTAATTTGGATTCTCAATTAATTAGGGTTTCTAATTAATTAGGTTTTCAAAGTATAATTAAGGTTTTAATTTCCTAATTAACTTTAAATTCCGCAATACACGACATAATTCACATAACACAGTTACAACACGGTCTCAAACTCATAGCTGAGTTTCAGATTAGGGTTTCCACTTAGCGAATAGCTAATTACTGTATAGGGTTTCTATTTTAAGAAAAATAGAGTTTTAAATTACTAATTAGGGTTTTACATAATTAACAATAATACTTATAATACAAATCACATACCACATATCACAATGACTTAACATATGTTACAGTCGTAAATGACTTTCAAATTAGGGTTTTATCAAGTCATAAGGAAACTGCTCCCCAGATTAACCTTACAAATATAACATACATATTTATAGCACTGAAAAATCAAAATATAATTAATATTATATTATTATTCTCATTTCCTTATTCAAAATCCAAAATTAGGGTTTGGATTCCATATCTGATTTATCTGTCATATACAACATTAATAATTAAGTTAAAATAATTAACTTAATAATATGCACTAAAATTCATATAATAAAATAATTATTATAATAATTCTAAAAATCATTTCCTATATTATTTTAAATAATATAATAATCATATTTTCATGAAAAATTAATATTAAAAACATTTTTATTATTAAATTGATTATTATAAGAATATAATTGATAATGAACAATAATTCTAAAATAAAATTATCTAAAATTATTCATGTAATAAATGAATTCTATATTCATTACATAAATACATACACATTATCTGGCACATATTTCCAACTTTTATAATAAAAAATTCATACGTAAAATTTCTAATTTAATTATATAGAAAATATCGGGTTATTACATTCACCATCCCTTATAAGGATTCCGTCCCCGGAATCACCGTTTTAAAACTTATACATACCAGGGTACATAGCATACACAATCATTACAAGTAGATCTCGATCATAATTGATCGAACTGATCTTTAACTATTCAGCAAAAAGTTTATCTATCTTCTTAAACAAAAATTTAATTTCTAAAAGAATTCAAATTCCTCCTTCAAAGTAATTTATAAAATAATTTACCATATATGAGAAAATAATATATAAGAAAATAAAATTGGTTTGAGTAATACCTGGAGTTGCATCCCCGATTGCCACAGTATCTTGAACGGTTATGTTGAAGACGCTTGCGGTTGATTTCGTTGGTTTATTTGTTGATGTTGGTCCCGTTGTCGCCAATGTCCTGCTGTATTTTCCTTGTTTGCGTATTCCTTGCCTCCCTTCTCCTTCTTGGACTGTCTTCCACCTTATACTCCATTGATTCACACTTAAAACACACAGACTTGTCCTTTATCTCCTTTTCTTTTATCGTATAGGTGACGAAACTTTCTTTTGCTCCTCCGTTATCCTAGCTATCACAAACGTTGCTACAGGGTCAGTTGATCCTTTAAATCCTGGTAGTACGAATGCCTTGAAGTCCTTGACGTTTGTCGGTCGATTATCTGGCTGATCTTACCGCGACTGGTATTCCGTTCTGCATAGCTTGATCGTCCATATTCGTAAAATTCTGTATCGGGTTTGGTTGTCTTCCAGCTTTGTTGATAGGCTCTTCTGTCTGTGCATTTCATTTTCGTCTTGGCGGCATTATCGTAAATTATTCTTATTAACTTACATTCTAAACCTTATCGTATACGCTTATCATATAACGCAAAATTTTCTACTCAAATAATCATGTATTCAAAATATTAGGTTTTGAAAACTCGGTTTACTGCATTAACCAGTGTTCAGATAAATATCTACTATCTTTATACCAACTTATTTCATTAATCCCACATAGACTCATATTTATAACACTTGACATACCATAGCACATATTGCTTTAAACATCCGCTATCCCTTTGTGACTTAAGAGTCAAGAATCATTGCCACAACTTATACAAAGTACTACATTACACCAACATACATATCATATACACAACATAGAATCATACATATTTAACTAATACTAATACTACTTATTTCTTACACCTTCACTAAGGATCAATTGCTTAGTAATTTATATATTCCCATCATCTTCGATAATCCATTCACACCTAACTATACCTAGTTCATCCAACTTACAACACATTATGAGTTTAAGAACTCACCACAAACATATGAGTTTAAGAACTCGACATTGACTACATATTCTTTAACTATACTCTATCTATCAGTTATACTATCGTTTATGGGTCCGGTACTATATTTTCCAAAATAACCACCTCATTGAGGTAGCTTTCAATGTGAGCCTCTATTTCAGCTATTGGCTTTGTTATTGGCTCGGTTATGGAGGTTAATTCTTTATTTACGACCTGAGGGTATCCTAATCCTTTCTATCTGATATTTATACACATAAATTATCCTGATTAACACATAATATATACACACTCCAAATAATGGATTAATATAAGTTATCTTTTATTTTTTTCGACGATGAATTTATCCAATTCATCTCTTTTTAAACTTTATTTGAGTTATTTATATTTTCAACGTTTTCCTCTGTCCCAAGGTTATAGCCTAAGGTCTAATCCACCTAAGGTTTTTAACCCTAAAGCTCTGATACCATGATGTAACGCTCCCAAATTCAGGTACTTGAAACCCGAACTCGGTGCTTTACGATACCATTTCTATGAGCGGAATAATACTAATAATAATAACAATAATATAAATATCAAACTTATCTTACATTTATCAGAGTCTAATCCCAAGTACGCAACCTTTACTACATTCTTTACATGATATATAACACATATCATTATATTAATACAGTCTAACTATTACAAAAGATACCATTAAACATATACTGTTTGCTTTCCTTTTCACTTGTTCCTGTCTGAACCTTCTAGTTGTTCACACTTATCTGAAAACATTTAAATTAAGCAAGGATGAGCATTTGAGTGCTCAGCAAGTAATAACAATTAGAAATATAATTAGTTGAAAGAAAGAAATGTTTTCTTTATACATCACTTCTACAATGAATTTATAGTTGTGAAGTAAATTGAACCGATAATAATATCATAACAATTCTATCTCAAATTTTTGAAACTACGTATTGACTATATATATAGGGTAGTTGACATACTATGAACATTGTTTTAAATTTTTGATAAGGTTTAACAGAACTTCATCTGCAAACCGTCATAACTTATGAGCACGAGGGTGTACATCCCATGGACCCTGTATTGATCAATACTACATTGCTAGAACGATACTATCGTTCATCCTTTGTCTGCCTTGGCGCATAAAAATTTTCTCGTGATCGGGACGTTCAGACTTAGTCTGGAATCCGAACCAAAACAATTTGATTGGATACAATAAATTTTATCATATTCAACGATATTTCGAAATTTGTGTCTAGCTGGGTCAAATAGCTTAGACGGCTTATATATATATATATATATATATATATATATATATATATATATATATATATATCAACATGTAATTAAATACAATGATTATCCAAGTGGGGACACTTGTATAACCATATATAGAAATTAACGAACATATATATATATATCTGAATTACCATATACTAACATGTTGATAAACAATGATCGGATATAGAATATATACGACAATAAGGTTAATAATATAGTATAATAATAATAATATAATTCTAAAACTTCTTACTCATATCCATTGCATAAAGGAAATGCAAAGGTAAGATACTTGCCTGATGCGCTGCTTACAGTACGCAACTTAGTTTTATCTTTATATAACACCTATCAGTAATAAGATCATTTAATCGATTAGAATAACATACTATAACACATAGCACTGCTTATTATAGTCAGCGCATAACCTAGTCACATTGTCACATATGTTCCACAACCATTGAATCACAAACAAACATTAATACAGTCAAAATATCTAAATCCATATCAATTTCTGAAACATGTCGGTGTACCGGCAGCTTTATCGGGTAATTATCGAGTCTAAAACTCTATTATGTAGTTCAACATCTGTAAGTATCAGTCATATTATTTTTAAATAACTTATAATAATTTTTAAACATTTATTATAATTTATCATGAATTTTCAAACACCAGAATCACTATTAAATGATTTAAATATTAAATAATTCTATTATCATTAATATTTTATTAATATTAAACTATTAATAAAACTATTGCCAAAATATTAAAGTTATTTATAATAACTCAACATATTTTTAAAGTACTTATATTACCCTTAAATGATTTTTGATATATTTAAAATTATTTTTAATTAATTACCAGTAATATTAAAATTTTAATGCACTATTTATCCAAATATTAAAAGTCATTAATCATAACTTAAAATATTTTAATTCATTTATATCCATTTTAAATGATTTTTAAATAAATAAAATCATTTTTAAATTCTTTATTTAATATAATTATTAAATAAACTTAATATCAATAATATTAAATTAATATCATTAACATTAAATTAACAATAAAATTATCCCTTAAATATTAAAAGTTACATTTTATAACTTAAAACATCTTTAAACACTTTATTTTCATTTAAAATAAATTTTATAATAATAAAATTATTTTTAAACTAAACTATTTAATATAATCAATAAATAAATCTAATATCATTAATATTAATTTATTAATGAGAATTCTCAAAAATATTGAAAATTATATTTTATATTTCAAAATATTTTCTAACACTTTATCCTCATTTAAAAAATAATTTTTATAACATTAAAATCATTTTTCTCAAATTTATTTAATACATTAAATAAATAAATTAAATATCGTTAATATTCAAATAATTATAAATATTAATGAAAAATATCCCAAATACTTAAAAGTTATTTTTCATAATTTAAAATAATTTTTAAATTCATTTTTGTAATTTCTATAATTTATTTCCTATTTTTAATCAATTTTCAGAAATTCTTAAAAATAAAATAAAATAAACCGTAGCTATTAGCCTTTAGCGACACTAAGAGTCGCTGTTGGTGTTCTTGAGCTCAAGAACACTGACAGCCGGCCTTAACAAGGGGTCAACTTTGACCAATTTTAAATCTTAATCCAAACATGTTTTGGGATATCCTTAACCATGACCTTGTTGTCATTACACAACACTACAACTAGCAATCAACATCTAGGCCATACTACAAAAACACAAAGAGATTTGGGATTGTAAACATGCTGTCAGACATTCATCTGGGTTTTCTGGGCCCAGACAGTTTCGAGTTTACACATTCAAGCCCACTTTAATCAATGTTCTGGTCTTGGTTCAGGTGGTTTGATTATTCAAAGTTATAGTCCATGTATTATAGAATATTTACAAAGTAACATATTAGATCAACAACAACAGAATCATAATTTATGAGCCGGTCAAAGGCTGTCAGAGAGCTTGCTCATAGACTTTTCTGGAAATTCCAGAAATACAAAAACAGTACAAGTGGCCTACTTTGACCGCTTTCCACGATTGATATGTTGATTGTTTATGGGATCTTAAGACAAGAATCTACAGTCCATATTACTAGCTACAACATGTACCAAACAAAAAGATTAAAGCACTTAAAACCTGATAGATCCGGACTTACAAAGTTCTTGTCAGACGCTGTTTCAAATTCTGGGTTGCCCAGATTTTTGACCAGTCATGCCCGGTCAACGGGTTTTGACCGTGAATAAAATGAAATATAGACATCTAATAACTGTGCTTCCACTTTCATATGCACGACAACATGACAGGACATAGATTAAAACTTTAAAACAACAAAAACCATTAACAAACAAAGATTTAAAGCTCCTGGCATTCATTGTCAGACCATAGAAAGAAATTTTCCCAAATTTTTTGAAAACACCAATTTCGTGTATTAAATGTTATGGATCTATCAAATATCAATCCGGATCATCTATAGACACTTCATACAACATATTTAACACAAAAATTTTAACATCTAACACAACATACAAGATCAGATTGTAAGATTAGTTTTATACCTTCACATGAGGAAATCTTGATTCTATGTTTCTGATTTGTTATTGGTGATCGTGGGCCTGTAATAAAGGACTGAAATGCTATAACTTTTCGTGGGTTTGAAGAGGTAGAGACTTGGTTGAGTGTATGAGAGAAAATGAGGCAAATAATGCTCCTTTCTCTCTCTAATATATATATATATATATAAAGCTAGATGCATGGAATGGCTGATCAAATGGCTGATGGTTGTCAATAAAGAGCACATGGGGTTGTTGGATTTGGTCACCAACTTCCCTTATTGTCAAAACCTACAATTTAGCCTCAATTATATAAGAGGGGCATTTTTGTCATTTGGTTTATAAAAATAATGACTCAATTGTAACTTGTTCAACCCTTAGGGTTTGACCCTAAGGTTTGACATAAAATAAAATAGAATTGCTAATTAGGGTTTGTACCAAAAATTTTGTTTCTAAAATTATAAATTATAATTCACTAATTAGATTAGGTTTACCACTTATATAATTTGAAGAATTTGATTAAGAATTTTCTAATTATAATTAATCTCGCTAATTTAGCAATTAGGACAACAGTTAGAAAATTAGGGTTCTTAATTTAATAATTTGGGTTTCTAACTTTTGAAATTAGGCTTTTCAAAAATAAAATTAAGATTTCAAATTTCGCATTTAGGGCTTACGATTAGTAATTAGGGTTTATAATTACTAATTAGGGTTTCTAAATTTAGAAGTTAGATTACCGAATTTAGTAATTTGGATTCTCAATTAATTAGGGTTTCTAATTAATTAGGTTTTATAAGTATAATTAGGGTTTTAATTTCTCAATTAACTTTAAATTCTGCAATACACGACGTAATTCACATAACACAGTTACAACACAGTCTCGAACTCATAGCTGAGTTTCAAATTAGGGTTTCCACTTAGCGAATAGCTAATTACTGTATAGGATTTTTATTTTAAGAAAAATAGAGTTTTAAATTACTAATTAAGGTTTTACATAATTAACAATAATACTTATAATACAAATCACATTCCACATATCACAATGACTTAACATATTTTACAGTAATGACTTTCAAATTAGGGTTTTATCAGGCCATAAGGAAACTGCTCCTTAGATTAACCTTACAAACATAACATACATATTTATAACACTGAAAAATCAAAATATAATTAATATTATATTATTATTCTCATTTCCTTATTCAAAATCCAAAATTAGGGTTTGGATTCCATATCTGATTTTTCTGTCATATACAACATTAATAATCTGCACTAAAATTCATATAATAAAATAATTATTATAATAACTCTAAAAATCATTTCCTATATTATTTTAAATAATATAATAATCATATTTTAATGAAAAATAAATATTAAAAACATTTTTGCTATTAAATTGATTATTATAAGAATATAATTGATAATGAGAAATAATTCTAAAATAAAATTATCTAAAATTATTCATGTAATAAATAAATTTTATATTCATTACATAAATACATACACATTATCTGGCACATATTTCCAACTTTAATAAAAAAAATTCTTACGCAAAATTTCTAATTTAATTTTATAGAAAATATCGAGTTATTACAGTACCCCGACATGAAAAGATTAAAAATGAACAAGAATGTTCAGGATAATATTTCCGTGAAAAGATACTAGATGAAGCCCAAACTTCAAGGATATTCTACTAACTTCAAGGAGTATAGAAACAATACTTAACAAAATGAGTGTAGAATTCAGAATCTGAAATGAAATAATATTACTTACATACTACAGAGTATGAAAGAAAATATTATTTCTTACGAATATTGAACAAAAATAATATCTCTTACCTTAAAAAGAGAGTTCTTCTGACTGGTATAGCGGGAATATTCTTGAAGAAAACTTGTATTGTTTTCTACACTCAAAGTTTCCTTAAACTCTAAAGAAATACGCTTAATATTATAGAAGAAGAATTCTCCGATTCTGGTGTGATTTTCAATTCTAAACTAAGCATCCTATTTATAGGAGAATGGAAGGATACTATTTAGGAAAAATCACGGACTTCACATTGGGGGAAATCACGGGCGCAACGAATTCGTCTGAAATAATTTTGATTTTACTATGCAGCACTATACAAATACTATGCAAATACCATGCATAATAAAATATAATATATTCTATTTTTCATAAAAAATAAAACTTATTATAATATATATATATATATATATATATATATATATATATATATATATATATATATATATATATAACAAAACTGAGATAACTTTCTACCGATAGTTTTGAAAAATGGGTAAATGGGGGATCCATATAATAAACAAAATTTATAACAAATACATCATAAAAATTCTCTCTATTTATCTCAACTTACTTGGCTTTACAAGACACATTTTTGAACAACAATTATTCATCATTTATAACTTGCAATATTAACAATCAGATCATTCCCAAGAAAGAGGGGCTTTCTGATAAGGATTTCTCCCTATTGGCGCGTAATTAGGTGACCAAACTCCTTTCCTCGACAGAACTTTTTAGACATCGTCAATAATACAAATAATAATATGAATAACTTTATCGTCTCAATTATTGATTTAATAATATAAAATATTATGCAGATTATACTGTGACAATAATTGAATCAATAATGTGAGATACTATGCAACAATTACTATGTCAATAATTGAAATAAACTGAGTGACTTCTCACGTAAGCATCAATAATCAATACCGTGTGCTACTATGCAACCACGCGTATTACTGTACTTTTATCACCGGGTATTTCAACAGTTAACGGTAAAACTTTCGCCGTTATTTTTATAAAAAGATATTTTTATCGTTTTCTAACTCCGACAATAATTCCGTTGTGGGGTCCACCAATGATTGTGTCGTCGTACGAATATTTCCTGATAAAACAAATATTCCCCGACCAATTGAATATTTTCTAACAACTTGCTTTCTTTGTAAAATTTTTAAATATAACCTACAACTATAACATTATAACAAATTCACACCTTAATATTCAAAAATAATATTTAGAGAAAAAATCATTTTTATTCATAAAAGTTGGGGTCTTACAACCTCCCATTCTTATGAAATTTCATCCTTAAAATTGGTGTACATACCTGGTATGACGAAGAGATGAGGATACCATGATTTCATTTCAGATTCTAACTCCCAGGTCATTTCCTCAACATCGTGGTTTCTCCACAAAACTTTAACTTGAGGTATAACTTTCGAGCGTAAAATATGTTCTTTCTTATCCAAGATTTTAACAGTTACCTCTTCATACGTTAAATCTTTCGTAATCTCGTCTGGTTCTAATTCAATAATGTGGTTTGGGTCTTCCACATATTTACGTAACATAGATATTTGAAAACCGTTATGAACACGAGACATACTTGACGGTAAGGCGAGTCTATAGGCCACAGTTCCTACTCAATCAAGAATTTCGAATGGCCCAATGAATCGAGGATTTAGCTTTCCTCTCTTTCCAAATCTTGTAACTCCTTTCCATGGAGTAACATGTAACAACACATGATCTCCAACATTGAATTCCACGTCCTTTCGATGAATATCAGCATAACTCTTTTGCCAATCTTGTGAGGTTTTTATAAGTTACCAGATCATTTGAATCTTTTTCGTTGTCATGCATACTAATTCCGGTCTTAACAACGTTGCTTCACCCACCTCATCCCAGCATACTGGAGAACGACACTTGCATCCATACAACGCCTCGAATGGAGTCATGCCGATACTTGCTTGATAACTGTTGTTGTAGGAGAATTCCACTAATGGCAAGAACTTGTCCCAACTTCCTTTGAAGTCAAGGATACAGAGTCTTAATAAATCTTTAGGAGTTGAATAGTCCTCTCCGACTGCCCGTTCATCTAAGGATGATATGCCGAACTGAATCGTAAATCCGTGCCCATAGCCTTCTGCAAACTGACCCAAAACCGTGAAGTGAATCTTGGGTCTCGATCAGAAACTATGGATACTGGCATACCATGCAGTCTTACAATCTCATTTATATATATACGAACAAGACGTTCAAGTGAATAAATTTTGTAACGCCCCAGAAAATCGAACCTTTTGTGAATACTTTAATAATTAATAAAATAATATTATTTGTTATTATTATGTGTTAATAAGATGATTGTCGTTCTATAACCTAGAAGCGTCGAAAAGTCGTAGTATTTTAACTATGTGAAAGAATTAAAGTTTTAAATTTCCAAGATGAAAAGAAAAGATTTTCGAGAAATTTTTCGTAAAACACTATTCATTATTTTCTGCTCGGGAATTATTTTTAAATTTTCGAGATATATGTAACGTTATAGTATCTAGGTGAGATGGATTATGTAATAATAATTCAAGTATGGAAAACGTAGTATTTCGCATGCGGACTTAATTGGAGAACGTTAAGGATTAAAAATATAAACAAATGGAATTGTGGAATATTGTATAAAGTACAAGTCCAATATGAATAAAGGTGTAAACTATGTGGGATTAATATTAAGTGTAAGACCCCAACTTTTATAAATAAAGATGAATTTTCTATAAATATCATTTTTGAATATTATGGAGTTAATTTGATATAATGTTATAGTTGTGGGTAATATTTATAATTTTTGTAAAGTACGCAAGTTGTTATATAATATTCGATTGGTCGGGGAATATTCGTTTTAACAGGGAATATTCGTACAACGGTACAATCATTGGTGGACCCCACAACGGAATTATTGTCGGATTGAGAAAACGACAAAAATATTTTATTAAAAAAACGGCGGAAGTTTTACCATTGATACTGTTGAACTACTCGGTAGTAAAAGTACAGTAATACGTGTAATTGAATAGTAGCACACGGTATTGATTATTAATGCTTATGTGAGAAGTCACTCAGTTTGATTCAATTATTGTTAGTTAATAATATGAATTATTTAGCGATAATGAAGTTTTGTTTTATTCGTATTATTAACGTAATAAAACAGAAACATCTTTTTATATAAAACAGAATACTTTATTAAAGTTATTCTATAAATAAAATATATTATATTTTATTTAAAAGATTTTTCTTTAAATGTGGACCGTCAGATTAAAGTAATCAATCTGGACCGTTCATGGATTAGTTACTATGCATTCCATTTTTCTATAAATAACAGCTCATTCCTTCATTATTTCTTACGAATTCACTGAACTCTAGAGAGAGAAACTATAGAGAGAGAGAAGAAAAGTATTCTGCTACTTAACTACTTCCTTATTTCAGTTCTTCTTTAAAACGGTAAGGGGTGTTATTCTTTCTTATTTATGAAGATAACTGTTGTTGTTCCATTTCTTATTATTCTGTTGGAATAACCTGTATACGCGGTCTACCCTATACTTGGTGACATTCTTCTGTTATTCTGTTGGAACATCCTGTTTGTGTATTTTACACCGGATCTGGTTCCGTTTTTATTATTATTCTATTGGAACATCCTGTCTGTGTGTTTTACACCGGACCTGGTTCCGTCTTTATTATAATTCTGTTGGAACATCCTGTCTGTGTATTTTACACCGGACCTGGTTCCGTCTTGTTATTATTTGTTGGAACATCCTGTCTGTGTCTTTTACACCGGACCTGGTTCCATTATTTATTATTCTGTCGGAATATCCTGTCTGTGCGTTTACGCCGGACCTGGTTCCATTATTTATTATTCTGTTGGAATAACCTGTCTGTGCGGTCTATTGCATGCATGGTGATTTCTTTTGTTATTCCATTCTTTATTATACTCAGTTGGTTACGTTTTGACTTCTATACTCCATGAAATTTGTGGAATATCCTTGATAATTGCGTTTCATCTAGTATCTTTTCATGAAAATATTATTCTAAGCATTCTTGAATTTTACTCCACAAAGCATTATCATGTTGACAATTTGGACGTTGTTAATTCTTGGATAAATTAATTCTTGAACTTGTTTTATTGAATTCTTATATCATTGTCATCATCCTCATGTTTATAAAATGTTGAAAGTCATCTGTGGCCTATAGTGCATAGATGGACTTGGTATGATTATGACCAGGGATTATTCGGTATAATCATGACCGTAATGTTACAAATGATGTGGTAAAAGTCCTCATTGGCCCGTAGTGCATTGATGGACAGTTGTTGGCATGATCATGACCATTAATGAATACACGAATATCCTTGGCCGTAGTGCAGGGGTGATTCGATGATGTAGATTATTTTATTAAGCTGAGTTCCAGCGATAACAGTGTTGAAAAACCTTTTAAATCATAGAAGATAGTAGATTTTATTCTCTACTTGACTCTTTTAATGGATTGCTTGTTCCGCTGCAGTTAAACTTGATGTTCGTTATATTTTATCAGTTTAACACTGTTGAAGGCTAGTGATAATTTATTCTGCATTATCTTAGTCATAATATTTCTTACTGGGCTAGTTGAGCTCACCCTTTCTTTCACTGTTCTCTTCAGGAAATGAGAATATAGCTGGGACGAGTCGGGGAACGGAGTGATGGACCAGATGATAGTATTAGTAGTCCTCACTATTCTATTAAATAGTGTGACAATAATTATAATGAGGACTCCTTTTGAGTTTGTATAGTCTCTAGTAGACAATAATTGTATTCAAACTCACAGTTATGTTTTGTCGTATTGTACACGACAGTTGTATTAGTAAGTTGTATTTGTATTCCGTACCATGTATCTGACGACCCAAGATGGGTGATGTATACCTAATTTTGGGGGCGTCACAGTTGGTATCAAAGCTTAGGGATATGATCCCTGGCTAAGATGTGAGAATAGAACTAGGAGGGGAGAGACGGGAAATTCCTTCGCTAGTATGACCTACCTAAGTTTATTTGCATGGTATTTAATTGGTCGGTCAGAATATAAGGATAATATATGACATATCAATTAACTTTTGTTTTATGGCAGTATCTAAAAATGGCATCTAAGAATGTTGAGAATAGCAATGGAGCACAGGCGACTGTTGATTCACCACATATCAATAATCAGGATAATGTGCATCAAGAAGGTGACAATCCTCATGCAAACAATAATACTGACCAAATGATGAATGATGGAATGTTCAGAAGCTTTATGCAGTTCATGCAACAGCAGGCGAGAGCGGCTCCTGTTCAAAATATAGGTGGAAACACTGAAAACTCTCGGACGGTCACCGCTAAACAGTTCAAGGAGCTGGGACCACCGGAGTTTAAGGGAGAGCCAAAACCACTTATAGCGGAAACATGGATAAAGCAGATCACCAAGATATTTGATATCTTGGGATGCTCCGAGGAGCAAAAGGTTCCCTTTGTCGCCTTTATGTTGCGAGGAGAGGCAGATTACTGGTGGGAATCGATTAAGCGTACTCAACCTGCCGCACTGAAGATGTCTTGGGAGAAGTTCCAAGAGCTGTTCAATGACAAATACTTTCTCGAAAGTGTTCGTCACATGAAGGAGGTAGAGTTCGTCAAATTGGAGCAGAATAATATGACCGTGTCGCAGTCTGAGGTTAAATTTGCTGAGTTGTCCCGATTTGCGTCCCACTTGGTGGATAATGAAGAGTGAATGACGCGAATGTTTTTGCGAGGTTTGAAACCTGAGATACGTCAACATCTTATTTCTCATAAATTATGTTTGTATTCAGATGTTGTGAATAGGGCTCAGTTAGTGGAGAGCGATAACGAGTCAACGCAACCAAAACAGAGCAGTCGGTAAAATGATAATACCAGTGAGAGCAGTCATTGAAGCGGTGACAACAAGCGTGGAGGGAATCAACAGGCCAGAAATGGTAACCACTTCGGTGGTAATCAGGGCCAAAATAATAAGAATGGTTATTTCAAGAAGAGGAGATTCAAAAATGATGGAAAGACGTCAGCACCAACACCCGTTGTTAAGGAAGGAGAACGACCACCTATCATATGTATCAAATGCAGAGGGGAGGGGCACATCAGTCCAAACTGCGCGATGCCGTCTAAAGTATGTTATAATTGTGGAAGAGAAGGTCATTTAGCTCGATTTTGTCGTTTACCAAAAACAAGTTCAGCCAAGATGGAGACACCAAAGGTCATCCCAAAAAAGTCAAAACCGGTAGTGCAAGGGAGAACGTTTGTTGTGACCTCCCAGAAAGAAAAGAACCCGAATGAGGTCATCACGGGTAAGCTTATCATAAACTCTAACGAAGTCTATACTTTATTTGATACCGGTTCTACCCATTCTTTTATTTCTCCTACTTGCGCTCATCGATTAAATTTGACTATGGAGAAATTAGACTTTGACTTATCTGTTGAAACTCTATTGGGAGAAACCTTCATTACATCCACGATTTATAAGTCTTGTTTGGTTCAAGTTGGTACCCACACATTACCTGTCGATCTTATTTCATTAAAAATACTTGCATTTGACGTGATTCTAGGGATTGATTGGTTAACTACTCATCATGCAAAAATTGATTATTTTTGTAAGGTTGTTAGCTTTCATATTCCTAATCGACCTATTATGCGAATTCAAGCAACCAAACCATTAAAATCAATCGCTGTCATCTCAAGCCATAAAGCTATTCGTTTATTGAAAAACGGATGTTAAGCTTTATTAGCTCATGTCACGGATCTAAATAAAAATACGTCAGTTTTGAATGATATTTCTATTGTTAATAAATTCCCTGACGTATTCCCTGAAGAACTTCCTGGCCTACCCCCAGAGCGTGAAATTGAATTTTGTATTGACCTTGAACCCGGTACAAAACCCATTTCCAAAGCCCCATATCGAATGGCTCCTATTGAACTTCAGGACTTAAAGATCCAACTGCATGAATTGTTAGACATTGGCTTTATTCGTCCTAGTACTTCTCCTTGGGGTGCTCCTGTGCTATTCGTGAAGAAGAAAGATGGAAGTATGTGACTTTGTATTGATTATCGGGAGTTGAATAATGTCACCATCAAAAACAGGTACCCATTACCACGTATTGATGACCTGTTTGACCAATTACAAGGAGCACAATTCTTTTCAAAGATCGATCTTCATTCTGGATATCATCAGCTGAAGGTTAGAACTGAGGATATTCCAAAGACGGCTTTCAGAACTCGGTACGGGCATTATGAATTCCTAGTCATGTCCTTTGGATTGACTAATGCTCCTGCTGCCTTCATGGATATGATGAACTGGGTATTCAAGGAATATTTGGATCACTTTGTGGTCGTCTTTATTGATGACATCCTTATTTATTCCAAAAGCCGTGAAGAACATGAGCAACACTTGAGGCTGGTACTCCAAAAGCTTCGTGAAAGAAGCTTTATGCCAAGTTGAATAAATGCGAGTTCTGGCTAGAGGAGGTAGCATTCCTTGGGCACGTAGTATCAAGTCGTGGAATATCTGTTGACCCGATAAAGATTGAAGCTATTCAAAGCTGGGAGCAACCTAAATCAGTGACCGAAGTACGTAGCTTTCTTGGTTTAGCTGGTTATTATCGGAGATTCGTGGAAGGATTTTCCCGAATCGCTACTCCATTAACTCAGCTGACTCGAAAAGATACAAAGTTCGGTTGGAGCGAAGAATGTGATAAGAGTTTTCAAGAACTCAAGAGGAAACTCATTTCAGCACCTATTCTAACAATACCATCTGGCTCGGAGGGATTTGTCATCTACAGTGATGCTTCGAGCAAAGGGTTGGGATGCGTTCTCATGCAACATGGAAAAGTCATAGCCTATGCATCAAGACAACTCAAGGAATATGAGAGGAATTATCCTACTCATGATCTAGAATTGGCAGCTGTTATCTTTGCACTTAAAATTTGGAGGCATTACTTGTATGGGGAGAAGGTGGAGATCTTTACGGATCATAAAAGCCTCAAATATTTCTTCACTCAAAAAGAACTCAACATGCGACAACGACGTTGGCTTGAACTGTTGAAATATTATGATCATACCGTTCAATACCATCCTGGAAAAGCGAACGTGGTAGCTTACGTATTGAGTAGAAGATCATATGCAAGTACGAGTGCGATATTGTCAACACAAAGGCCCATTTTGTGTGACTTGCAAAGGATGGAGATAGAGTTAAAGACTGCAGGGACCCATGTGATAATGGCGAATATACGAGTAGAACCAACTTTAATCGATAAAGTTAAAGCTGCTCGTGCTACAGACCTGGAGCTGATGCGTATGAGGAAGAAAGTGCAAGAAGGTGCTATGCCGGAAGCAAGAATCGATGAAGAAGGAATACTTCGAGTCAACTCCAGACTTTGTGTTCCTAACAACCCTGATTTAAAGTATGAAATCATGATGGAGGCGCACAACACACCGTTTGCAATCCATCCTGGAAGTACCAAAATGTATCATGATCTTCGTCATACATTTTGGTGGAGCAATATGAAGAGAGAGATAGCGTTGTTTATCTCAAGGTGTCTAACTTGTCAACGAGTCAAAGCGGAGCATCAAGTACCAAAAGGTCCATTACAACCACTTGAAATTCCAGAATGGAAGTGGGAGCACATTACCATAGATTTTGTTACCGGTCTTCCTAAGGTTTCTCAAGGTATAGATGCGATTTGGGTCATTGTTGATAGATTGACCAAGTCTGCTCATTTCTTACCGATACGAGAAACTTATACACTTGAACATCTTGCTCGTATGTATATAAACGAGATTATAAGAGTGCATGGTATGCCAGTATCCATAGTTTCTGATCGAGACCCAAGATTCACTTCACGATTTTGGGTTAGTTTACAAAAAGCTATGGGCACGGATTTACGATATGGTTCGGCATATCATCCTCAGACGGACGGACAATCAGAGAGGACTATTCAAACTCTAGAAGATTTATTAAGACTCTGTGTCCTTGACTTCAAGGGAAGTTGGGACAAGTTCTTACCATTGGGGGAGTTTTCCTACAACAACAGTTATCAAGCAAGTATTGGCATGGCTCCATTCGAAGCATTGTATGGAAGAAAATGTCATTCTCCAGTATGCTGGGATGAGGTGGGTGAAGCAACGTTGTTGGGACCGGAGTTGGTACGTATGACTACAGAAAAGATTTAAACGATCCGACAACGTATAAAAACCTCACAAGATCGACAAAAGAGTTATGTGGATCTTCATCGAAAGGACGTGAAATTTGATATAGGAGATCATGTGTTCTTACGTGTTGCTCCATGGAAAGGAGTTACGAGATTTGAAAAGAGAGGAAAGCTCAATCCTCGATTCATCGGTCCATTTTTAATCCTCGATCGAGTAGGAACTGTGGCTTATAGACTGCTTTACCGCCAAGTATATCTCGTGTCCCTAACGTTTTTCACATATCTATGTTACGTAAATATGTGGAAGACCCGAACCACATTATTGAGTTAGAACCGGACGAAATAGCAGAAGATTTGATGTATGAAGAAGTTCCTGTTCAAATCTTGGATAAGAAAGAATATATTCTACGCTCCAAGGTTATACCTCAAGTCAAAGTTTTGTGGAGAAACCACGATGTTGAGGAAATGACTTGGGAGTTAGAATCTGAAATGAAATCAAAGTATCCTTACCTCTTCGACATACCAGGTACGTACCCTAATTTCGAGGGCGAAATTTCATAAGAAGGGGAGGTTGTAAGACCCCAACTTTTATAAATAAAGATGAATTTTCTATAAATATCATTTTTGAATATTATGGAGTTAATTTGATATAATGTTATAGTTGTGGGTAATATTTATAAATTTTGTAAAGTACGCAAGTTGTTATATAATATTCGATTGGTCGGGGAATATTCATTTTAACAGGGAATATTCGTACAACGGCACAATCATTGGTGGATCCCACAACAGAATTATTGTCGAATTGAGAAAACGACAAAAATATTTTATTAAAAATACTGTTGAACTACTCGGTAGTAAAAGTACAGTAATACGTGTGGTTGAATAGTAGCACACGGTATTGATTATTAATGCTTATGTGAGAAGTCACTCAGTTTGATTCAATTATTGTCAGTTAATAATATGAATTATTTAGCGATAATGAAGTTTTGTTTTATTCGTATTATTAACGTAATAAAACAGAAACATCTTTTTATATAAAACAGAATACTTTATTAAAGTTATTCTATAAATAGAATATATTATATTTTATTTAAAAGATTTTTCTTTAAATATGGACCGTCAGATTAAAGTAATCAATCTGGACCGTTCATGGATTAGTTACTATGCATTCTATTTTTCTATAAATAGCAGCTCATTCCTTCATTATTTCTTACGAATTCACTGAACTCTAGAGAGAGAAACTATAGAGAGAGAGAAGAAAAGTATTCTGCTACTTAACTACTTCCTTATTTCAGTTCTTCTTTAAAACAGTAAGGGGTGTTAGTCTTTCTTATTCATGAAGAGAATTGTTGTTGTTCCATTTCTTATTATTCTGTTGGAATAACCTGTATACGCGGTCTACCCTATACTTGGTGACATTCTTCTGTTATTCTGTTGGAACATCCTGTCTGTGTGTTTTACACCGGACCTGGTTCCGTTTTTATTATTATTCTATTGGAACATCATGTCTGTGTGTTTTACACCGGACCTGGTTCCGTCTTTTTTATAATTCTGTTGGAACATCATGTCTGTGTATTTTACACCGGACCTGGTTACGTCTTGTTATTATTCTGTTGGAACATCATGTCTGTGTGTTTTACACCGGACCTGGTTCCATTATTTATTATTCTGTCTGAATATCATGTCTGTGCGTTTACGCCGGACCTGATTCCATTATTTATTATTCTGTTGGAATAACCTGTCTGTGCGGTCTATCGCATGCATGGTGATTTTTTTTGTTAATCCATTCTTTATTATACTCAGTTGGTTAAGTTTTGACTTCTATACTCCATAAAATTTGTGGAATATCCTTGATAATTGCGTTTCATCCCGTATCTTTTCATGAAAATATTATTCTAAGTATTCTTGAATTTTACTCCACAAAGAAGTATCATGTTGACAATTTGGACGTTGTTAATTATTGGATAAATTAATTCTTGAACTTGTTTTATTGAATTCTTATATCATTGTCATCATCCTCATGTTTATAAAATGTTGAAAGTCATCTGTGGCCTGTAGTGCATAGATGGACTTGGTATAATTATGACCAGGGATTATTAGGTATAATCATGACCGTAATGTTACAAATGATGTGGTAAAAGTCCTCATTGGCCCGTAGTGCATTGATGGACAGTTGTTGGCATGATCATAACCATTAATGAATACACGAATATCCTTGGCCGTAGTGCAGGGGTGATTCGATGATGTGGATTATTTTATTAAGCTGAGTTCCAGCGATAACAGTGTTGAAAAACTTTTTAAATCATAGAAGATAGTAGATTTTATTCTCTACTTGACTCTTTTAATGGATTGCTTGTTCCGCTGCAGTTAAACTTGATGTTCGTTATATTTTATCAGTTTAACACTGTTGAAGGCTAATGATAATTTATTCTGCATTATCTTAGTCATAATATTTCTTACTGGGCTAGTTGAGCTCACCCTTTCTTTCACTGTTCTCTTCAGGAAATGAGAATATAGCTGGGACGAGTCGGGGAACGGAGTGATGGACCAGATGATAGTATTAGTAGTCCTCACTATTCTATTAAATAGTGTGACAATAATTATAATGAGGACTCCTTTTGAGTTTGTATAGTCTCTAGTAGACAATAATTGTATTCAAACTCACAGTTATGTTTTGTCGTATTGTACACGACAGTTGTATTAGTAAGTTGTATTTGTATTCCGTACCATGTATCTGACGACCCAAGATGGGTGATGCATACCTAATTTTGGGGGCGTCACATTAAGCCCAAGTGGTTATTAATATAAAGCCCAAAATAACGTAAGGTAAGCCCAAAATAATAAGCTATGAAATTAAAGTAAGCCCAAAGCTATGATCCATTGGATAATTTGGATCCATGGGGCAACCCATGGGTGAACTTGGAGACCAAGATCTTTATGTGGTGGCCAAGTATTTGATGTAGGGAGCAAGTATACTTGGGAGCTAAGGAAGGAATAGTAAGGAGGTTTATTAAGGAGGTGGGAGGTTTTAATGACCTATTTTCCCTAACTTTGGAAGCTCTATAAATACCAAGCCTTTGAATTCATTAGTTGTTTGTTTATTTCATCCAAGCTAAACAACTTAAGTGTTAGAGAGAATAAGCACAAATAAGTCAAACGTCCATTGTTAGATTTCCAAGAAGAAGAAGTTAATCATCAAAGGTAAATGATCTTATCTCTTCCATCTCTATCATTGTAAGGTTATAAGAGAAGTGTAACTTAATGAACATGTATGCTAAGAACACATAAAGAATGGTTGATTAATGGAATTAAGCCGAATAAGTAAGGAGTAAGCAATTCAAACCTAAATAAGTTATGAACTTATGAAGAACATGGATGAACTTGTCATATTATTATTTTAAGAAGTTAGTATGAGTTATAAGATGTAAGAATGTTGATTGAAGGACTTAAAGCAATAATAAGTAATAAGGAAATGAAATCTTGTAAGGTATAATTTGTTAAGTTATGAACTTATGAATGATAAGCCATAACCTAATTTAAAGATAAGTTATTGTAATATGTAGGTTGAGATGACTAGTTAATGAAATGAATACATTTGGGGTGATGAACAAATCCTAAGTAACGAAGTTTTGTCGGAATTCATACGATTGGACGATAATGGCCGAATTCGTAAAATTCTCGAAATGGAAGTCAAATTTTGTGTTTGAACTCGAAAACATTGATTTTCGATGGAGACAAGTCGAATTTGGCATTATAGAGTTACAGACTCAAAAATGACTGAATTCTGACTTAGAATGAAGAAACGAGCGTTGAACGTTCACAAACGTTTATCGTTTTCGTTAAAAATAGACTACTGTGTGAATTTTTAGTTAACAAAAACAAATAGATTAAAATCTTGCATGAACATATAGAGCATGTAATTTGTGAATCGTAGACTCTTGAACGAGCCAATTCGGACTTATAACGAAGAAGTTACGAGCCCGGGAGTTTTACAAAATTTCAAAACTGTCCAAGTTATCTGGTGCATAGAGCTGGCACCGCGGCGCCAGCCCAAGGCTTAAAGGTGGCGCTACAGTGCCAGTGCCATGCCTAGACATACTGCAGAGTCACGCCGCGACGCGGCCAAGGGAGCTATGTGTGGCGCCCCAGCGCCAAGGCCGGGCTCTGGCTACTGCTAACCCGCACCGCAGCGTGAGTTGTATAAGGATGACTGGTGCCACAGCGCCAGCCTTAAGAAGTACACAGTGAAGCATGTTTACAAGTATAGAATGAATGGTAATCGTATGGCAAAGAAGTAAAAGATTAATTGTAACATTGTTAAGACATGTTTAAACCTCAAGTATGATCACTTAGGGTTGAAGTAACTCAATTGCATATGAACGTAAGAATGACGTAACGGAAAGACGGAACCAATAATAACAAATCTAATACGTAATTAGATTAAGAAGAAGGGTAAGATTATTTAGGAGCCATGTATGTTTATTCATGACCTAATGTGCTATGTGATGTTATCATCTATAGAGACCTTAAAGACTTAAAGTGCACGTGTTATAATTGTAGCCGACACTAAAGGCAAGTATTCCCACCCTTGTTCCAGTTCAATTTGGACAAACTTTATGATTCATGTATTCTTACGCATGAACTAATGTCTGATGAAGTTAAAGCCAATTCTTTCGGCTAGACTTACGATATGTTGGATTTCTTATAATCTATCAAAGTATTGTCAATGATTTACCAAACTAATATTTGTGTGGTTTTCAAAAGGAGACTGAGTATGCTAAAATATTTTGTCGTCAAACGGCAGGCACGTGAGGTTGCCACAACTTAAACGTATACACGTTTAATGAATGTAGTGTTGATCAACATAGAGTACTATAGGTTGATCACCTAGATGTGCTCGTAAGCTATGCTGAACTTATGGACTTCGTGCCGGGATATCCTTTTCAAAGTACTTATGAAATGCTCATGGTCTTGGACCGGAATTGATGTTTTACTGAATATTGTCATTGTAAAACGTTTTGAAGGGAAAGAAGTGCTATTTTGCATTATCAATAGTACTTCGTAACTATTGTTCAGTTATCGAAGATATAAGATTCCTATGTTTCAAGCATACTAGTGTTATTAGAATTATTGTACTTGCTGAGCTAGTTAGGCTCACTCTTGCTTGAACTATATGAATGCAGCTAAGGTTGAACGGACCGATGGATCAGGCAAGGATAAAGGGAAGGCTAAAGCGAACCCGTAGATTACTTATATAATAGTATAGGTTTGTAATGATAATATTTGATATTATGACAAGGACAAATGTAATAGTTATAATAAACCTGGGGGAATGTTAATATCATTTTGAATATATATAAGACATTCGTTCTTTTGAGGCATTTCAATTGAATGTTTGTGTGAACTGTAGCACCATGTAGCACCATCTGTTGGGTTGGAAGATACTTGAATTTGGGGGCGTCACAAGTTTTTCGTATAGGTAAGAAATGAGCAGACTTGATTAATCTATCAATAATGACCCAAATTACATTTATGCCTTGAAAAACCTTGGGAAGACCATTAACGAAATCCATGGTAATGTGCTCCCGGCACCATTCTGAAATTTCAAGTGGTTGCAATGGACCTTTTGGCACTTGATGCTCCGCCTTGACACGTTGACAAGTTAAACACCTTGAGATAAACTCTGCTATCTCTCTCTTCATATTGCTCCACCAAAATGTATGTCGAAGATCACGATACATTTTGGTACTCCCATGATGGATTACAAACGGTGTATTGTGCGCCTCTATCATGATTTTATACTTCAAATCAAAGTCGTTAGATACATAAATTCTGGAGTTGACTCAAAGTATTCCTTCTTCATCGATTCTTGCTTCTGGAATAGTACCTTCTTGCACTTTCTTTTTCATAAGCATCAGTTTCGGGTCTGTAGCTTGAGCAGCTTTAACTTTAGCGATTAAGGTCAGTTCTACTCGTATATTTGACATCATCACGTGGATCCCTAGAGTCTTTAACTCTATCTCTATCCTTTTTAAGTCATACCAAATGGGTCTTTATGTTGACAATATCGCACTCGTACCTGCATACAATCTTCTACTCAACGAGTCAGCTACCACGTTTGCTTTTCTAGAATGGTATTAAATGGTATGGTTGTAATATTTCAACAGCTCGAACCAATGTCTTTGGTGCATGTTAAGTTTGTTTCGGGTGAAGAAATATTTGAGGCTCTTATGGTCTGTGTAGATCTCCACTTTCCCCCCCATACAGATAATGTCTCCATATCTTTAGCGCAAAAATGACTGCTGCCAACTCTAGATCATAAGTAGGATAATTTCTCTCATATTCTTTGAGTTATCGTGAGGAATAGTCTATGACTTTCCTATGTTGCATGAGAACACATCCTAAACCTTTGCCTGAAGCATCGTTGTATATGACAAATCCCTCCGAACCAGATGGTATTATCAGAATAGGTGCTGAAATGAGTCTCCTCTTGAGTTCTTAAAAACTTTTTTCACATTCCTCGCTCCAACCGAATTTTGTATCTTTTCTAGTCAGCTGAGTTAATGGAGTAGCGATTTGAGAAAATCCTTCCACGAATCTTCGATAATAACCAGTTAAGCCCAGAAAGCTACATACATCGGTTACTGACTTAGGTTTCTCCCAGCTTTGAATTGCTTCAATCTTTGCTGGGTCAACAGATATTCTATGATTTGGTATCACGTGCCCAAGGAATGCTACTTTCTCAAGCCAGAACTCGCATTTCTTTAACTTGGCATACAACTTGTTCTAATGAAGCTTTTAGAGTATCAACCTCAAGTGTGCTCAACATCTTAACGGCTTTTGGAGTATATGAGGATGCCATCAATAAAGATGACCACAAAATGATCCAAATATTCCTTGTATACTCGGTTCTTCATATCCGTGAAGGAAGCAAGAGCATTAGTTAATCCAAAAGACATTACTAAGAATTCGTAATGCTCATACCGAGTTCTAAAAGCAGTCTTTAGAATGTTATCGGTTTTAATCTTTAACTGATGATATTCGGAACGAAGATCGATCTTTGAAAATAATTTAGCGCCTTACTACTGGTCAAACATGTCATCAATGCGAGGCAACGGGTACATATTTTTTACGGTGACATGATTCAACTCCCGATAATCAATACAAAGTTACATACTCCAATATTTCTTCTTTACGAACAGAACAGGAGCATCCCAATGAGACGTACTAGGACGAATGAAATCGATGTCTAACAGTTCTTGCAGTTGGGTTTTTACCTCCTGAAGTTCAATAGGAGCCATTCGGTATGGGGCTTTGGAAATGGGTTTTGTACCGGGTTCAAGGTCAATACAAAACTCGATTTCATGCTCTGGGGGTAAATCAGGAGGTTCTTCAGGGAATACGTCAGGAAATTTATTAATAATAGAAATATCATTCAAATCTGACGTATTTTTATTTAAATCTGTGACATGGGCTAAGAAAGTTTGACATCCATTTTTCAATAAACGAATAGCTTTATGGCTTGATATGACAGTGATTGACTTTAGTGGTTTGGTTGCTTGAATTCGCATAATAGGTTGGTTAGGAATATGAAAGCTAACAACCTTAGGAAAACAATCAATTTTAGCATGATGAGTAGTTAACCAATCAATCCCTAAAATCACATCAAATGCAAGTATTTTCAAAGAGATAAGATCGACAGGTAATGTGAGGGTACCGATTTGAATCAAACAAGATTTATAAATAGTGGATGTAATGAAGGTTTCTCCCAACGAAGTTTCAACAGATAAGTCAAAGTCTAATTTCTCCGGAGTTAAATTTAAATGTTGAGTGCAAGTAGGAGAAATAAAAGAATGGGTAGAACATGTATCAAATAAGGTATAAACTTTGCAATAGTTTATGATTAGCTTACCTGTGATAACTTCGTTTGGGTTCCTCACTTTTTGGGAGGTCACGACAAATGTTATCCCTTGAACTACCGGCTTTGACTTGTCTGGGATGACCTTTGGTGTCTCCATCCCAGCTGGACTTAACTTCACTGCACGACAAAATCGCGCTAGGTGACCTTCTCTTCTGCAACTATAACACACTTTGGATTGCAACGTACAGTTTGGACTGATGCGTCCCTCCCCTCCGCATTTGTAACATACGATCACTGGTCGTTCTCCTTCCTTAACAACAGGTGCTGGTGCTGACGTCTTTCCATCATTGTTGAACCTTTTCTTCTTGAAATTTCCACTTCTATTATCTTGGTCATAATTACCACCGAAGTGGTAACCTTTTCTGGCATGTTGATTTCCTCCACGTTTACCACTGGTATTATCATTTTGCCAACTGCTCTCTCTTGGTTGGGTTGACTCATTATCACGCTCCAATAATTGAGCCATATTCACAATATCTGAATACAAGCAAAGTTTATGAGAAATGAGGTATTGACGTATTTCAGGTTTCAAACTTCGCAGAAATATTCGCGTCATTCTCTCCTCATTATCAACCAAATGGGATGCAAACCGGGACAACTCGGCAAACTTAGCCTCGTATTTTGACACGGTCTTATTGTTTTGTTTCAGCTTGATAAATTCCACCTCCTTCATGTGACGAATACTTTTGGGAAAGTACTTGTCGTTGAATAGTTCTTGGAACTTCTCCCAAGACATTTTTAATGCGACAGGTTGAGTATGCTTAACAGATTCCCACATGTAATCTGCCTCTCCTCTCAACATAAAGGTGGCAAAGGGAACCTTTTGCTCCTCGGAGCATCCCAAGACATCAAATATCTTGGTGATCTACTTTATCCACGTCTCTGCCTTAAGTGGTTCTGGCTTTCCCAAAAACTCCGGTGGTTTAAGCTCCTTGAACTGCTTAACAGTGACCATCCATGAGTTGTCAGTGTTTCCACTTGCATTTTGAACAGGAGTTGCTCTCGCCTGATGTTGCATGAATTGCATAAAGCCTTTGAACATCCCATCGTTCATTATTTGGTCGGTGTTGTTGTTTATATGTGGATTATTGCCTTCCTGATGCACATTATCCTGGGTATTGATCGTTAGTGACTCAACGGTCTCATGTGCTCTATTGCTTATCTCAACATTCTCGGATGTCATTTTCAAACACTGCCACACAAAAAAAGGTTAAATGACATTCCACATATTATCCCTATATTCTGACCGGCCAATTAAATAACAAATAAGTTTAGGTAGTTCATACTAGCGAAGGATTTACCCGTCTCTCCCCTCCTAGTTCTAACCTCAAATCACAGCTAGGGATCATATCCCTAAGCTTTGATACCAACTGTGACGCCCCCAAAATAGGTATACATAACCCATTCTGAGTCGCCAAATACATAGTACAGAATACAAATACAAACTTAATTATACAACTGTCGTGTAACATAAGCTGAGAGTTTTAACATGAATATTGTCTTCTAGACAATATCCAAACTCAAATGGAGTCCTCAATACAATTATTATCACACTATTTTATAAAATAGTGAGGACTACTACAGCCACCATCTCGGACCGTCACTCCATTCCTCGACTAGTCTCGGCAACATTCTCATTTCCTGAAGATAACAATGAAAGCAAAAGGGTAAGCTCAACTAGCCCAGTAAAGAATATTATGACTAAGATAATGCAGAATCAATTATCGTTAGCCTTCAACACTGTTAAACTGATAGAATACAATAAACAACAAGTTTAACTATAGCGGAATAAGCAATCCATTAGAAGAGTCAAGTAAAGCATGATATCTACTATCTTCTACGATTTAAAAAGTTTATCATCAATTTTTATCGCTGACACTCAGCTCAATAAATAATCCACATCACTGAATTATCCATGCACTACGGCCAAGGATATTCATTAGTATCACATCCACGAATTATCCATGCACTACGGGACAAGGATATTCGTGTTATCACCAATGATCATGATCATGCCAACAACTCTCCATCAATACACTACAGGCCAATGAGGACTTTTACCACATCATTTGGAACATTACAGGTCATGATTATACTGAATAATCTCTAGTCATAATCATACCAATCAACAGTCCATCTATGCATTACGGGCCAAAGATGACTTTTATCACAATATAAGCATGAGGATGATGACAATAATATAAGCATCAATCAACGAAATCAAGGATAAATATTATAGATTTTTAATTTATCCAGAGTTTAAAAATGTCTAAATTGTCAACATGATAATTGCTTTATGGAGTAAAATTCAAGAATAATATTATATCAAAAATAATTTGGATAGAAAAGAAATCAATTTTTTTGTCTTGAATAGTACCCTAGATGAGTACTACCCGAGTGAATAGTCTCTCGTGAATAGTACTTTGGGAATAGTACCCTGTGAATAGTACCCCGACATGAAAAGATTAAAAATGAAGAAGAATGTTCAGAATAATATTTTCGTGAAAAGATACTAGATAAAGCGCAATGTCAAAGATATTCTACTAATTTTAAAGAGTATAAAAGCAATACTTAACAAAATGAGTGTAGAATTCAGAATCTAAAACGAAATAATATTGCTTACATACTACAAAGTATGGATGAAAATATTATTTCTTACAAATATTGAAGAAAAATAATATCTCTTACCTTAAAAAGAGAGTACTTCTGACTGGTATAGCAGGGATATTCATGAAGAAAACCTGCACTGTTTTCTACACTCAAAGCTTCCTTAAACTCTAAAGAAATAAGCTCAATATTATAGAAGAAGAATTCTCTGATTCTGATGTGATTTTCAATTCTAAACTAAGCATCCTATTTATAGAAGAATGGAAGGATACTATATAAGAAAATTCAGGACTACACAGTGGGGGAGACCACGGGCGCAACTAATTCGTCTGAAATAATTTTGATTTTACTATGCAGCGCTATGCAAATATTATGCAAGCACTATGAAAACACTATGCATAATAAAATAAACTATATTCTATTTTTCAAAAAAAACAAAACTTATTATAATATATATATATATATATATATATATATATATATATATATATATATATATATATATATATATATATATAATAAACTCCCTCCTGACCAAGTTATTCCCCCCCCCCCAACTTTGATATATATATATAAAACAAAATTGAGATAACTTTCTACCGATAGTTTTGAAAAATGGGTAAGTGGGGGGTCCATATAATAAACAAAATTAACAACAAATACATCATAAAAATTCTCTCTATTTATCTCAACTTACTTGGCTTCACAAAACACATTTTTGAACAACAATTATTCATCATTTATAACTTGCAATATTAACAACCAGATCATTCCCCGGAAAGAGGGGGCTTTTCGATAAGGATTTCTCCCTATTGGCGCGTAATTAGGTAACGAAACCCCTTTCCTCGATATAACTTTCTAGACATCGTCAATAATGCAAATAATAATATGAATAACTTTTTTGTCTCAATTATTAATTTAATAATATAAAATATTATGCAGATGATACTGTAACGATAATTAAATCAATATTGTGAGATACTATGCTACAATTACTATGGCAATAATTGAAATAAACTAAGTGACTTCTCACGTAAGCATCAATAATCAATACTGTGTGCTACTATGCAACCACGCGTATTACTGTACTTTTATCACTAGGTATTTCAACAGTTAATGGTAAAACTTTCGCCGTTATTTTTATAAAAAGATATTTCTGTCGTTTTCTAACTCCGGCAATAATTCTGTTGTGGGGTCAACCAATAATTGTGTCGTCGTACGAATATTCCCTGATAAAACGAATATTCCCCGACTAATCGAATATTTTATAACAACTTGTTTTCTTCGCAAAAATTTTAAATATAACCCACAACTATAACATTATAACAAATTCACACCTTAATATTCAAAAATGATATTTAGAGACAAATTCATCTTTATTCATAAAAGTTAGGGTCTTACAACATCTTAGAGAGCTTATGAACTTAAGCGATCAAGCATATATACGTACATTATATCTAATTAAACTGTAAGACATAATGCATCTAACTAATATTTCATCTTATGTGAGAAACAAAAAGATTAACTTTTCATATTCATTTAACTTATTTCGAACTTGACCAACTCCACAAATGAATCGTCTAACTCATTCCTAACTTAAACCTGTTGGGTTTTCGGCACAAAAACGCAGCAGAAATATAAAATAATCAAAGCAATTTCCGAAACCCAAAAATAGGATCCATGCGAAACAGAAATTAATTTAGTGGTTTAGATATTATACCGATTATGAAAGAGTTCTGAAACAGCTTCGAATCCCTTACGCAATCTAACAGAACTGCGCCACTACGGTATCCACACGAACGCCCCACGAATTGTTGAACGATCTGTAGTGAAGAGAACTGCAGTACTAGCCACCAAGGATTAGTGTAACGACCCCAAAATTTATACAATTTAATATTCTCCTTCTCCATCGTTAACAATACAACTTTAATCTATCTTTACATCATAATTCGATATTAAAATCACTAAAAATATAGAATATTTAAAAATTTTATACATTTCCTTCTATATTACCCTAAATCGCAACCTTTACATTACATCTCTTCGATTCAAATTTATATTATGAATCGTTATAACAAAATGACTATACAAAGTCTTACATCATAAATAGATATCCAAATACACCAGATAGCTCAACTTACAATTCAACAACATGTTACATCATAAAACATTGAGTACATCTCATGAACCCTAATCATGGTTTAAATAATAATAATTCAACCAAAGGGTATAAATCTTCAAGTAACACATCCGACCCATGTCTTTCAAGTAGCACATAACTTTACCTTGGATCTTTAACCTGCAAAAGTGGTTATTTGCAAGGTTGAGCTCGACAGCCCAGCAAAATCTAACAGTTTTCATGCATCACGTAGCATATAATAACATCCTTAACATATATCTCCTAAACATTGGACTAACATAACATACATGCTACAGTTCATATAATAAGTATAAAGATTGAGTTCCTTACTCAATCAACATGCTTTACTCAATCAACATAGTCATAAATTGACTTTAACGTTTCATACTTTCAACATATATACAACACATCATGCTCTTTGAAATAAAGATTTAAAATAGTTAATCATCAAGTTCACAGAGCAAATAGGAACTGAAAGACTTGCCTTGATCGTTGTTTACCAACAATAGTTTAACAACTTACAGCTATCTGCACTTTACGTGCCCTACACAATTATATAATCATGCACATCAACTATTAGTCACATAGCCACGCATAGTAGTTGTAATGTAAATTTTATTCTACATCTCATAACCCTTCATATTATCTTTACACAATGTTCAATTTGATTGTGTTAACTTTTATCTTATATCTCACTATATTTCATATTCGAAGTTCATTCAAGTGCTTAAGCCTTGCTAGGAATCATTATTGGTTTTATATTAACCCCATTTTATATCTAATAATATTCATTTCATTTGAATTAAAATGCTTTTTACATTCATTAACACTTGTCACGGCGTTTCAACGTATATTCGTCACACACCCGATTTGTCTCTCTTGTGTGTGCTTAGTATGCTTATACAACATATCAAATACATCAGTTATCAATGTTAAGTATCATTATATTTATTAACATTCATATTTTATAACTTAGAACAACATCTTTTATTGTCAGAAGCACTACACTTGCATACATGCATGCCCGACGCCCTCCGATTGTCCCCAAAAACATAACAGTCCTAAAGATGACCATTTTGACCATTGTTCCCGATATCAAATTGAAAAACTTAAAGAATGAAAGTTGTAGGTCCATTCGTCCTCGTTCCGGATCATCTTGAATCGCCTTAATCGTAGTTCGCATGAAAAAGTTAATGCTATTTTACCAAAACAGGTCAAAACAGTCACAGTTAGCACACACTGGGAGCACCCGCACCACTTCCAGCGTGCCCGCACCACCTCCCAGCCCCAGCTATGCGCCTGTGCGCATGGGCGGCGCGCCTACGCGAGGCTTGGCACAGATTACAGTTTTTTTGACGTAACTTTCTCATTTTAAGTCCGAATTAGTTGGTTTTTGATTCGTTGAACTCGTTAAACTCCTAGCTACTCATCTAGAGAATAATTATAACACTTCAAACATATTAACAAATCATTTTAAGGGTTCTAATTCAGTGTTCATGCTATATTTTCATGTTTTAAACACATTTAGCGAATTCAATCGCCACGACTCCGTTTCTTAACCAATTAACATGATTCAAACTGTCGTTTTCGTTTCTTCACATACTAACATAATTCAATACCAATTTACAGATTATAACACATATTAGGCATAAAATTTCATACTTTCTTAAGCCATTTTTCACAAATATACACTGTTATTTACTTTTCTCCCTACAAACCCAAATTTCATGAATTTGATACTCAAACAACACTCACATGTGATGATTAACAGAGTATAAACTTTACATATATATATATATATCAATCCAACACAATTATCAATAGAAATTCCAAACATAAGAGTTAAAATTGAAGTAAGTTATATCTTATTCCTTGATTGTTGACTAGCAAAAGATGATGACTAGGTTTAGAATTCCTCTCCTTGACAATCACAGAGAATCTAATTCACCATGTTTCCTCTCTTGCTCTCTCTCCAAACTCTATGTGTTTTCTTCTTCTCACCAAACCCTCTCTGAACTTAGCCTTAAAAATTTAGACGAGTAGAAAATAAACTGATATGGCCACCTCCCACATACTCTTTCAGTTACACAATAATACGTCTTCATTAGTTAAATTAGACCAAAGGCCACAAGGCCTTGTTTGGCCACACACAAATTCCCCCAAACTGGATTATTTTAATAATATTATATTATATTGTTTCATGTGTCACACCTTTAGTTAATTTAAATAACTTATAATAATAATTAATAATAATAATAATAATCTTATTATAATTATACTTATAATTAGTAAATAATTACATGTATCTAATTAATAAATTAGACTTAAACATTACTTCATTTAATATACTTATTTTCTTTCATATTAAACAGCTCATTTAATTTAATTAATTCATTAAATTAAATCTTTAAATAATAATATTTACCTTTGCTTTAATTTAATTATCATACACACGTAACTAAATTATTATACCACAATTTCATAAATTATTTATTTTTCTTAATAAATAAACTATTTAAAATATCTATTTAATTCAACAAATATTTAAAATAATTACCAAATTCATTTAATTTCTTCAATAGTTAACCTAACTATTAAACCTCACTTTCCTAATATATATATATATATATATATATATATATATATATATATATATATATATATATATATATATATCTTCACACCAGTTCACATATGTAGACACTCGAAATTTTCTGTACACCTGTTACTAACATTGTAGGAGGATAGATTCGTCTTTCAAGAGGGAACCATGGAAGACAGTTCATATCCAGTCCAGATAATACCGGAAGTTCAACATCAACCCCGGAGTACACATCGGGAGTAACAAATCCAACCTCGGAGATAACCCCGAGGCATACAGATCCAATACCGGAACACACACTGGAGAAGACCGATTAATCTCAGAGATAACCCCGAGGTATCCAGTCTCAGTCCCAACCACGGGAATAGCTACCAACCTTGGTGATAACCCCAAGGAATGCAGTTTCGGTGATAACCCCGAAAATATTTGTTTCAAATACAATCATCTTCAATCTCGGCGCTCATAACGAGATACTCAGTACCAACCCGGATATAACACCGAGAGGACAGGCACACCTCAGAGATGACACTGAGGACCTTCAACCATTGCAACAGTCCAATCTCAGAGATAACTCTGAGCAACGTCTGCTTTATCAGCCCAAACCGGAGATAACACCGGTGAGGGGCTAAGTCGTCATCTCGCCACCATGACGCCACATCACGTCATCTCAACATTTCAGACATACATTTCTACACAGTAATGTCCCACAAAAGCTCAGAAGAACCAATCCCGAGTGACTATTGCGCAGGATAACAGATAGAATTTGAAGCTGAAGACCGGAGGGCCTCGTCCCATCTTCATTACTTCGTACAACCTCTAATCCCATGTCATTGCGTAACTCTCGACAACGGCGGTCCGAAATAGGTCTTATATACCTCAGTCGAATGCCCGAATTACAATTCTAAAAGTTCGAGTGGACATCACGTTGCCCGCGTGCACGTACTACCAGACGATGCGACCCGCAAAACCCAGGGCAACCCGGGTAGCCTCTGGTACAGCTACGGTTCCAACCGTAGGTACACTTGCGGCCCCACCCTCTATAAATAGAGAGCTTGGGGTGGCCATTTTAAGAAGAGAAAGAGCGAGGAAGCCCTGTCCAATTTGCTCCGTACTTGCAATATATTGAGTGTTTTCCCATTTTAAACATCTGTGAGCTCACATATAGCTATTTTTGTACCAAAAAAAGCCAGTGTTTATCTACTTTAAAGATATAGAAGTCTTCTTTGGCAGCCCACTATAAGCCTTCTTACACACTTTAAAGCTTTTCTCTCCATCTTTGCACACACCCTTCTTTAAGTTGAGAGTCGTGTTGCGTTTGTTTGTCAGAACTTCGGTCCGTGGTTTTATTTCAGTTTGTATATATATATATATATATATAATATATATAATATAAACGCTCCATATAGTATAGGCTCAATCGAGCATAACTCGATAATGTTAGTATATATATATATATATATATATATATATATATATATATATATATATATATATATATATATATATATATATATTAACTGTTGTCGGACTTTGTTCGATGAGCCTGGATTTTATATCAGGTGCATTTATTGCTTTAATATATATATACTTATATATATTAACTGTTGTCGGACTTTATCCGATGAGCCTGGATTTTATATCCGGTGCGTTTATCGCTATATATATATATATATATATATATATATATATATATATATATATATATATATATATATATATTTCGTCCCACCTGGAGTTTACTTCGTGGTGGTTGACCGTTTTTACTGCTTTCTATACATTTCGTCCCAACTGGAGTTTCCTCCATGGCGGTTGATTGTTTTTACAGCTTTATTTATATTTCTGATCCCCCATGGAGGTGCTTCGTGGTTGGTGATCATGTCTATATATATATATATATATATATATATATATATATATATATATATATATATATATATATATATATATATATACGGCTTTTATATATATACCTTCTTAATGTGTTTATATCAATTGCGAAATCATGTGAGCCTAGGAATCATGTGAACACAGATTCAGTCCACTGAATCTAGATTCGATTCCCGTGATGGACCTTTTAAGTTGTAAGCAGCTTGTAAATTTATCTGCGATGTCTGAATTACCTCAGATGGTTTTCATACCCACGATGAGTTCAGCACCTTTTGTACATTATTTTCTTACAGATGCCTCGCATCTGTAAAATAAAATCAATCAAGCCGAATACGAAATAAAATGAAAGTATTAAAGGCCTCAATTACTATTGAGCACAGGGTTTGAAAAATCTCTTTTACAAAACATCACTGCTATATCTTGTTTAAAACTGAATTTTTACACAAATTCATGCCCTTTGTATATATGCGCAAACGAGGCATAGCACTACTTCCAAATAACAGCACATTGACCCACACACACACACACACACATTCAGATAATAGTTTCTTAAAAAGTGGCGGTCACCGTGGCAACACGGATGTCGGGGGGTGACTAACACCTTCCCTCCTCATAAGCAAGTCCCCAGACCCTAAATGAATCTCGGTTTCACAGACCCGTTTAGCAGTGTCACATCACTGGGTCAATGTGCAAACCTTTTCTCGGTTGTGTTGGTACAACTAGTTAAAAAACCAACTGGCGACTCTTACTGTCCAATCGTTGACATTACACATGTCGGACCTTTTTCACTTGTTTTTTCAAACAAATCTCACATAAAATGAGAACACAAAAAAACAGGTAACGAAAAGGGACAAATAAAAATCCCGACGTCGACAGGTGGCGACTCTGCTGGGGACTCCAGTAATAGGACTTAAGTCGCTACTACAATCTTTCCAAAACTATTATCTGCTTGTGTGTGGATGTTGCATTTACATTTATGATGAATGTGTACGAATGCATTTCCTTATCGCACTTAGTGCTTCGCACCATATCTGCTTGTGATATTAGTGCTTCACACATGTCATCATTTTCATATACGGTGAGACGCGATGTATGTGAATGTATATTGTGTGGTCCCTCCATCAGGAGGCTATCCCGTCGATGTTTGATTACTGGACTCTGAGGAAAACTAATTCCACGAGGCTCAGGAAAGGCACCACCCAAATTCGCTCCAGTTGAAAGACCGGATTTAATTCCCGTCGAGTAAATTGCGGTGATTTGGGAACCTTCATGCCAAAAAGCCGCGAGAGTAACCTAAGATAGGTCAGCCTCTGATAAACCCAATACGGAGGAAAGTCTCTTCATGCTTTTGCATTACTTACAATATTCATGCCATATTCATGTAATGAGAGATATGAAGAAGTGTGTATACACATGTTTAAAATTGACATGCTATTACGAACAGCTAACATCCGTTTTTGCAGGATAAAATTCCTAAAACGAACACATCACATAGCATGTTAATTTACATTCCCTAAAGACTAAACTATGCAAGTCTTTCGCAGGGAATCCATCGGACCTACTACCCGGTCAAAATCCAAAAAGGCCGCGGGCCTACAGCCAATTATGTCGTCATCCGACCAGACTGACCTTAATCCAGTTTCTCGCAAAGAATTTGACGGATTAAGCAAACAAATTACAGATTTGGTTGTTCTGCTTAAAGAACTACAGCAATCTATGCAGGGTCCAAAAATACCCGTACATACTGAATCCTCTACACAATGGGGAGCCCAGGTCGTTACAATACCTGAACTGCAGTTGGATACGACCAACAAAATTCATGATGACACCCATCTCACAAGAGATCCAGACACCGATGACATCAAAAAGAAAGTTCTTTAGATGGAAGAGACCCTTCACGCTATCAAAGGAATTGGAGCACACGGGAGTGTTTCATATGCTGACCCTTTGTATATTCCCCGGTGTTTATTATCCAGAAAAGTTTAAAACTCCTGACTTTGAAAAATATGACGGGTTAGGAGATCCTTAAACCCATTTGAAGGTATTCATTGGAGAACTTGGATCTTATGCAAAGGACAAGAAGCTCAGAATGCAGCTGTTCCAAAAAAGTCTGACTAGAGAAGCCCGTTCATGGTATACCAGATTAGACAACTCCAAGATCCATAGCTGGGAAGAGCTAGCACACGCCTTCCTTACTCAATATAGCTTTCAGTCTCAAATGGCTCCTGACCGGTACCAGATTACCAAGGTCAAGAAATAGTTTAACGACTCTTTCAGAAAGTATGCTCAAAGGTGGAGACGCCTGGCTCCCCAAGTTATTCCTTCCATGACAGAATTAGAAATGGTCATGACCTTCATAGACATACAAGAAGCTCCTTTCTATGAAAGAGTGTTAGCCAGCATCGGTAAACCATTTTCTTAAATGATCAAACACGGAGAGATAGCTGAGATGGGATTGAAGTCAGGAAAGATTCAAGACCTAGCTGCCCTTAAAGCTGTTGTTGAGCACATCCAATCTGGAAATTATGGAAACAACCCTCAGATGATCCATAAAAAGAAAGAGGAAGATGTTTCCCTGATACTGCAGGGTCAAAAAGGCAATCAGAACATGCCTGTTCAAAGGAGAAGTTACACTCCCTTTCAAGCTCAGTCTTCAAATCCTCCATTGCCAAAAGGTGGAGAAGTCAAACGTCCTCGAGTGTTCACGCCCTTAGGGGACTCCCTCGAGAATATTCTTACTCTTCTGACAACACAGAAGAAAATCACGCATCTTCTTCCACCAGCCAGCCCTAATGGACGGGGTTTCAATGCTGCTAAGAAATGTGCATATCATGTCGGGGCACCTGAACATGATACTCAAGATTATTGGGCCTTGAAACACGAGATCCAAGACTTGATAGGCAATGAAGAAATCGTGGTTACCAAACCAGATCAACCTCACGTTCAAGACAACCCTCTTCCTCAACACAAAGATGAAGAGGTCAACATGATAAATTGGAGCAATGGACAGAGTTCCAATTTCAGTGGTGAGTCATCTCAAACCACCAAAGACGGTGTTGACAAATGGGATTATGCCAAGTTCCAATTCACAATGGAACGTAAGATGAAATCTCTATGCAAACAGATCGATCAATTGGCAGAACTGGTGACCTACCAGCATCAAGTTACACGCCAATTAGTAAGTCAAGAGCTTGCTAGTCTCCTTCCTCTTGTCAGGAATATTCCTTCGTCACCTTCAAAAAGTGAAACTTTGGAGGACAAAGTGGTAAAGAGAGCGAATGCCAAAGCTCGTCGTGATTTTGCCAACAGAAGGGAATTCACACATCTGGGCCAACCCATGGAAGAAATCCTTCAGATGCTAATCAATGAAGGAAGGATCAATTCCCTTCTACCTCCAATTAACCCCCGTTCAGGACGGTACAATTCTGATGGAGTATGTCAATATCACTCCCATTCTCGCGGTCACAGCACAGAAGAATGTTGGGCACTACACCACCTTATCCAGAATCTCATTGACAGCGGTGTCTTGCAACTAGCAGACAATGATACTGTGCTACGTGGGAGTTAGAATATATGTCCTACTAAGTGGAAGGGATTTATAGTAGTTATCTCTGCAGAGGCTGATGACAATATCAAGCCACTCACTATACCAACCATTCAACTAAGAGGAAACAACAATCCTTTGAAAGTAGCCACTCCTGAGCCAATCAACTTACCATGCAGAGCACAATATCCTATTGTTAGCTTGCACATAGTTCTGTGGAATTATGGAGAAGGTGAAGGATCCACCTCACATACAACTGCTACAGTGTTGAAGGAGAATCCACTGTATCTTCCCCAATGGGTGATGAAATCTACCATCAAATCAAAGGGGAAAATACTTATGGAGAAGATTGAAAAATTCCTCCGCACTATGGGTCATCACGAAGCCAAGGTGGTTCTAAGCTTGAGAGAAGCTCCACACCAGATTTTAATTTTAGACTTAGTACTAACTTTCGAGGATCACCGAAAGATCTTATTGAAGGTTTTAGAAGAAGCCTATCTACCAGAATCAGTGGATACAGAAAAGTTTCAACACTTGGTTGATCACATTTTCAACAATAATGTGATATCCTTCACTGATGACGATATACCGCCCGAAGGGACCGGTCATTGCAAGCCGTTACATATTACGATCTTATCCTCCGAATATATGCTGGCTAGAGTATTGATAGATGGATGCTCATCTCTAAATATCTGTCCATACGCCACATTGTTGATGATGAATGTTAATCTCAACCGAATCCGAGGTAGCCATACGGTCATCAAAGCTTTTAACAGAGCCCACCAGAATTGGGTCATAGTAATTGAGCTGCCAATCGAAATTGGTCCCCACACATTCTACGTATCTTTCCACGTGCTCAAGATAGATTCAGGATACAACCTGCTCTTGGGAAGACCGTGGATTCATATGGCTGGGGCAGTCCCCTCCACCCTTCATTAGCAACTGAAATACATTATAAACAATAGCCTAGTCACGATCAACGCTGAACCGGAGTGTACTCAACATGGGGACATGCCATTCATTAACGATAATGCAGATGTTGAGCCAGTCAGTTTTCATGCCTTGGAAGAGAGCAATACTCAGCACCATTCTATTGGAACGACATTATCCGTACCCAAGATCTCTGCCGAAGTAATGTCAGCTACTCAGGAAATAATGTCCTTGGGTCATCAGCCAGGACAAGGGCTGGGTAAAGATCACCAAGGTATCAAATACCCCATTCAAGTAGCCAGGAAAATTGGAACAGCTGGACTAGGCTATTCTTCCAGTTCTAGTCAGAGGAATCCTCATAAGCATCCTCAGATTCCTTCAGCTTCAACCACGAGGCGTTTATCTTCGCCTTCAAACTCTGAGTCCGCACAACCTCCTGTAAAGGTGCCAACTAACGTGATGGCTATGCTATTTCTCAAGCCAGTGCCGTTCATAACAAACGAAATCTTTGTTCCCGATCCCGTAGTGGAAGAAGAGAAACAAAGAATTAAGCAAAACGTTGTCCGGATAATGTCGGGCATACGCATCATCATCCATGATGAGCATACAAATAGATACACCCCAGACGATGATTACCCAGACGTATTGGTCATCATTCGGGAAGAGGAGGATGATAACAACTCCTCTATCAATGCAGTCCACCCGGACTTTATCCTTGCCAATTGGAGCAGCATTCCTTGCATTGATCGACAAGGGTAAAGCGGGCAGAAACTCTTTCTGCCCTGTAGATATCATAACTGCTTACTTTTCTGTACAATATTAGCAGTTTATTTTGTCAGAACATGCTAACACTGTGTATGATCAAAACATTTTATATATACTAAGTGAAAGCATATTTTGTTTCAGGACCCTAAATTTAGATGTGCCTGTACTTGTTGATACGATGTCTCTTCTCCACAAGGATTGTACCTTTGATGTAGAGATGAATTCAGCCTTGATGGAAATACATGAGGACATTGAGGTGCCTCCAGAAATTCAAGAATGGGTCAAAGACAAACCTAAACCAAACCTTGATCAAACCACTTCCTTCAATATTGGAACCTTAGAAAGCCCTAAGTTAATACAGATTGGTTCAGACCTTACCCCAAACCAACGGAATGACATGGTTACGCTATTAACCCAAATCCAGGATGTGTTTGCATGGTCTTATAATGACATGGTGGGTTTGTCCGCTGACATTGTTCTTCATCGCCTTCCCATTAAAGAGGGATTTAAGCCAGTCAAGCAGAAGCTTAGGCGATTGAAACCTGAGTGGAGTTTAAAGGTGAAAGAAGAAATTGTGAAACAATTTCAAGCTGGCATCATCATGGTGTCTACATATCCTGAGTGGATATCCAACATCGTGCCCGTGCCTAAACCTAGAGGAAAGGTGCGAGTTTACGTGGATTACAGGGATTTGAACAAAGCTTGCCTTAAAGATAGCTTTCCTGTGCCATTCATCCACATTCTCATTGACAATACTGCTCAATACAGCATGTACTCCTTTGCTGACTGCTTTGCGGGGTACTATCAGATCATGGTTGCTGAGGAAGATAGTGAGAAAACTGCTTTCATCACTCCTTGGGGAACAGTTTGCTATAGACGGTTGTCATTCGGTCTCATCAATGTCGGAGCTACCTATCAACGAGCTATGATGGCTCTCTTCCATGACTTAATGCACAAAGAGATAGAGGTCTACGTGGATGACATCATTGTAAAGTCCTGGAAGGAGGATGACCACTTAGACCATCTCAAAAAGCTATTCAACAGGTTGCAGAAGTACAACTTGAAGTTGAATCCAGCCAAGTGCGCCTTTGGTGTTAAATCAAGTAAGTTGCTAGGATTTCTAGTCAGCCATAAAGGGATTGAGCTGGATCCTACCAAAATCCAAGCCATTACGAAAATGCCCATTCCTCAGACAGAGAAGGAAATATAGGCATTTTTGGGAAGAATCAACTTCAGTAGCAGGTTCATTTCTCAACTCACAGCAACTTGTGAGCCAATCTTCAAGCTGTTAAGGAAGAACTCCTCCATGAAATGGAATGACAAGTGCCAGAAAGTCTTCCTGACAATCAAAGAACAGCTAGTCAAAGCTCCCATTTTGGTACCACCCAGAGATGATGCTCCTCTGTTCATGTACCTGTCCGTACGTGACAATGCCATGGGCTGCATGCTGGGACAGAAAGATGATAGAGGCCAAGAATGAGCTATTTATTACCTCAGCAAAAGATTAAGCAGCAGTGAACACAAGTACACTCTGATTGAGAGGACTTGTTGTGCTTTAGAATGGGCTTCAATGAGGTTACAGCATTACCTCCATAGTCACACAACCCATCTCATATCCCGCGTGGATCCTCTTAAATACGTGTTTAGCAAACCCATGTTAAATTGCCGACTGTCCAGATGGCAGTTGATTCTACAACAATTTGACATCGTCTACGTGACTCAAAAGTCCATTAAAGGTCAAGGGATTGCGGATCAACTAGCCGCTTTACCTACAGGGGATTTCAAACCCTTGGAGACATACTTCCCCGATGAAGGGGTCATGACAGTTCAGCAACACCATCAGTACAATACACTCCAAGAATGGAAGATGTATTTTGATGGAGCTACTAATACAGAAGGTTTTGGAGCTAGAGCAGTTCTAGTATCCGGTACGGGGGAGCAGTATCCCGTCGCCGTCAAATTGTAGTTTGTCAGCACCAACAATACAGCTGAGTATGAAGGCTGTCTCGTGGGGCTAAAACTTTCACGTTCAATGGGCATCAGGTGGTTAACTGTCTTTGGAGATTCGGAGTTAGTGGTCAGACAATCCACTGGAATCTATCAAACCAAAGAGCTACATTTGCTGCCTTACCATCGGCAGGTTTTGAAGATGGCTTTGGAGTTCGAAGAAATCTCCTTTCTACATATTCCTCGTAGTAGGAATGATTTTGCGGATGTATTAGCAACTTTGGCCTCCTTGATACACATCTCTGACAAGGGACATTTGCCAAGCGTCACAATTGCCCTGCACAAAGCACCAGCTTATGGGAACTACGTTGGAGAAGTATCGGATGAGCTACCTCCCATCCAATATCCTTGGTATCAGCATATCAAGGAGTACCTATGAGATAGATCTACACCCGCTGAAGCGAGCCCTACTGAGAAGAGGCGGATCCATCGACTTGCTATGAATTCTACCTGAGCGGAGATGCACTCTACAAGAGAGATGCAAGACTAGGTCTCCTCAGATGCCTGGATAAGGATCAAGCTCAGAGACTCATGGATGAGATCCATGGTGGATTCTGTGGCCCACACATGAGTGGCCCCCTCCTTGTCAAAAAGATCCTCAAGACGAGACATTATTGGCTATCTCTCAAAGTTGACTACGATGACCACGTTAGGAGATGTTATCAATGCCAGATTCATGGGAATGCTATCCACGCCCCTCCAAGGGAACTCCACAATATGAGTTCACCTTGGCCCTTCTCAATGTGGGGAATGGACGTGATTGGGCCCATTGAGCCTAAAGCCAGTAATGGACATCGATTCATCTTCACCATGATTGACTACTTTACCAAGTGGGTAGAAGCAGCCTCCTTCCCCAGGGTTACCAAAGAAGTCATCATTACCTTCATTTGAAATAATGTCATTTGTCGATATGGACTGCCAGAGGTGATTGTATCAGATAATGCTAAGAACCTCAACAACAAAATGATGGAGGAATTATGCAGTAAATTCCACATCCAACATCTTAACTCCGTCATCTACCATCCAAAGATGAATGGTGATATTGAAGCGGCTAACAAAAACATCAAGAAGATAATGTAAAAGATGTCCGCTAACCACAAAGGATGGTCTGACTTATTGCCTCTTACTCTGTTAGCCTACAGAACATCAATGCGCACTTCGACTGGGGCAACCCCCTATGCATTAACCTATGAGATGGAAACAGTACTCCCCGTAGAAGTAGAAATGGAATCCCTTAGAGTGTTGATAGACGCTCAGCTGGATGAAGACTAATGGGTATAAGACAGGTATCACCAATTGTCTCGAATAGATGAAAGGCGAACCACGGCTATCTTCCATAGTCAGTTATATCAACAAAGGATCGCCAGATCCTACAATAGAAAAGTTCGGCTACGGCAGTTTAAACAACATGACTTGGTTTTGAAGAAGATCATTGACAACCAAGATCAATTCAAGGGAAAATTCGCTCCTAACTGGGAAGGCCCGTTTGTTGTCAAGGAAGTATTGACAGGAGGTGCTCTCAGATTACAAGAAATGGACGACGATGAATTTCCACAGCTTATCAACTCGGACATCGTGAAACGGTACTATGTCTAAAGTTACCATCAAGCAAACATCCTGGTGTTGGACCATCAGATCATCAATAATTTCGGTTCTTTAACCCTTTACCACATACAACTCTTTACCACACTTTTCCCCTCAGGGAAACATACCTTTAAAGTCAGCAGCCTGGCTTCTCTGCGCTCATACAATTTAGGTCATCCCACCGTGGATTGAACCTCTCGCGTTTGCAGTTTGGCTACCCATACATAGGATTAAACTTTTCACACCTACAGTTTATCCTCAACCTAGGATTAAACTTTCTCTTCCCCGCATTCTGACCTGCACATGGGATTACGCTTTTCAACTCACCCTGAGGGGTGAACTACGTCGACCTAATCTCCTTGATACACGGGAGTACGTAGGTAACCATATTCTATATGGCCAGGTCGCAATAAACAAAAAACAACAAAAACATTTCTACCCTTTTCTAAAATAACAAAAACCACAAAAACACTTCTACAACCTTCTTCATCAATAAAGTTTCTACACCCATCTGCCTTTCTCAAACAACATTGAACCTCTTACACCAAGTTCGAACTATGCAGACCTGATCTCCTCTTCAATAGGAGTATGTAGGCAGCCATTCATGGTTCGGTCTAACCCCCTACCAAAATACAAACCTTTGTCAACGGTACTGGGATCAAACTTCAAACTACCACATTTCATTGTCTTCAAACCAAAGGAATGGAATTACCCAACCTCTCCTGGTAAATAGGAGATTTGGCGACCACCTAAGCTGTGATTGGTCCTCAAAGAGCAACACTAATCCATAAGAGATGGAATTAACTAGACTCCTCCTAAATAGGGATACTGGCGACCATCTATGGTGCGGTCAATCTCAGAGAGTAAAGCCACACTCCTCTCCATATTTCCATACAGAAACCAGTCCCAAAACACCGAAAAGTTGGTAGGGATACATAATGATCCATGATCCATTCTGAACTATTCATAGACAACTCAATGTCCATCCAGTAAGGAGGAATTCAGAATACATCAAGATCACAAGCCCTGAAGAAGCAAGTAAACTATCAAGCAGATATCAGAGCATATCTAAAAGGGAAGTGATCAAAAATTTATTTCCCTGCTATATATAATGTTGTTTGATATATAATGTAAACTGTACATAACAAAATAGCTAAGCTAGTATGTGCTGGAAAATACAAGCCCATCTACAAATTGGTGTATATGCAAGCTAACAAGCCCAACATGGCATCCCTCTCTAAAGAAGGAGGCAAAGATGTGGTTTCCTGTACGAGGATATCCACACGACCCAACAGATTTGCAGCCATCTGCATGGTGACCATATGCTCATCAATGTACGTGCTCATCTCTGCCATCATGCCAGTGGTAAGGGACCTCACTGCAGTACTATCTATGACGGCTACATCTCGGGCAGATATGGCACTATCCCGCTCAACTATCACTGTATATCTAGCTGATCTGGCCCCATCCCGCTCAACAACAGCGGTATCTTTATGAGCCAATGCCTCATCTCTCTCTAATAGAGCTGCATCTCTCCCATCAAGGGCAGTCAACATCAAAGATCAAGCCTGATCTCTCTCAAAGGTCATCAGATGAAGACGCTGCTCAAAGTACTGTGCTGAATGCTGAATCACGATAGTGCTGGTTCTGGGAGAATCTAAAAGAGATGCTGGCAACCCAGCACCTAACTCCTCCTCGGTGTGAGAATCAATGTCCTCTATGGGCTCTCCACCATTTGAGTCAATACTCGGCAATGTGGATACTACCTCAGCCGGTGCAGTCTCTGTCTCCATCCATGCGGAATACTTTACAGAATAACCTGGATGACTAATAGAGAAAGCAACTATCTCGCGCTGATCCCAACATGCATACACACGGGATCGGTCTTCTGCTGAAAGATAGCGAAAAGCTAAATGCTGCCCAGTACCCCCTCGAAAGGATGAAAATCCTGAAACTGGTCAAACTGCGACATCACGGCCAGTGGATGGTAAGTAGTCATACCCCTCAAACCAGCCAGAGGGATGTAATCAATGCCCGGAGCATGAGTAATGAAGCTATAAGGTGAGCTGAGCCCTGAGCACGATAATATACTAAACGGGTCTTCGATCCCAGCTAAGAAAGCGAACCAAGATGTAGCATCCGTACATTCTGCAGGCTGAAATGATTATGTCATGACTATATCGTGGGTAAAGCAATGCCCATGCCATCTGAAAGTGCCAATCGGTCTCAGGTGTGACATAAACCACACGTATAGCATGACCGAACAGCCCGTAAATACTCATGTCGGATGAGTGCAGCAGTATGTAGCTGACCTCAATGTCTCGACTATAATCATAGGTATGATGGTACGACCCTCCCTGAGAGCTCTCACCGCCATGATAACTCCTATAGCCAACTCATCCATATACAGTAGCATTTAGACATATGACAGTATGCACAATAGTAGTACATCAACCCTGGCCAGAAGCCAATGAGCCTCCGGTGTGGTGAAATCCCCGGAATGTCGTCTATAACTATCCTCAGAGCAAAATCTGTCAAACAAAAAATGCTGGGATATAACGTGGCCAGATGTCAACTCATCTTGAACTACTCTACGCCTCAATCCAGTGAGGGTCATGAACCGTCGACTCATGTCCCCCGAAGCCATATTCACGCAAGGTTTGTCCAGTGGCAGCATCGTCAACCGTGCATACTCCTCTATAGTGGGAGTCAACTCCTGGGTCCCAAATCAAAAAACATGCCTCTCCGATACCCAGTGCTCCAGCATGCCATCAACGAATCCTGTGGGAACCTGAAACATCAACAGGGTCATAGTATGCTGTAATAAATGATCTACGGTCACCCTTTCTGATGGTGACATGCTATCATACCAAGATCGCATACCAAATACCACCAATAATGGTGGGGTATGATCAATACAGCTAACTGTCGAAGAAGACATCTACACGGGCCGTGTCATAAGACCATCCAGGGGTCAATGCTGAATATCTCTGGACATACATATATATGCATAACATGATACATGCATTATAGATAATAGATGGCAATATGATATAGGGAATGGAAAAACTATACATACATTCCTAAGTATATCATCATCTAATACATCATCTCTGTACATCTACAAATACAGGGAAATGAGGCACAGACGCCTTACTACTAATAGAGGCCTATCAAAAGATATAGCGAGAATGGGGCACAGCCACCCAATAGCTAACAGAGGCCTATCAAAAGATATAACGAGAATACACATCAAAAGAAGATAATGGTGTCGATGTCCACATCATCAATCCTGTCCACCTGATGTAACTCCTCTTGAGTCACTGGATCTCTATCAACAGGGATGTCAGGCCTATACAGAGGAGGATCTGCTCCAGCGAAACCAAATGGGTCATCTGAGGGGCCAGCGCCTAAGCCGAAAGGATTAAACGAATCTGCCTCTGTCGGATCTCTACCCAAATGTTGGATAAAAATATGTGCCTGGTCTAACTGCCGGGTCAAAATGTCAATCTATGTCACATGAGTCGGATCTCGGACACAGGCTAGCCAATCCGTCATCATCACGGATCCCTGGAACCATATCCCCCATAAACTGAGTGGCGCGGGTCTGGGCTCCAATAGTCCGAGGGAACCACCAACGCTGGAATACATCCTGAGTACAGGGACCCTCTGATAATGCAAAACTGTTAACACCCAACAATGGGATATCAATGACGGGTGACTGCGACACAGGCCAATAACGCCTGGCAGGAGGAAAGATCGGCATACGGATCTCCCCTGTGGTGCTCCTAATAGCACGCTTTCCTAAATAGAGCTCCCAGCCTCCATCTGTGAAGAGAGGAACTCTCCTGGTGGAAATCACGTACTTGACTCCAGTCGGGTACCCATCCTTAAAACTGATAGCCAAATGTTCCCCAGAATAGGGAATCCATGTGATAATGCCAGCTGTCAACAACTCCAGCTGCAAGCGACAGTGAGTGAAACCCTCAGCTACAGGGACCTCCTCCAATATAGACTGATGCCGTTGTCGTCCTCGTGGGTATGTATCCAATCCTAACACACTCATCGGGCGCAATCATGGGAGCCTCTCATAGGCCCAAAACTGCCAACACAGCGGCAAAATATCTGCTGTCAGTTAACACTCTTAACCTATAAATGCGAAATGACAAGAGAAGTACTCACCAGTAGAAATGGGTAAAATCCTAGCCAAGCCTCCGTCAAACCCTGTGAGCGCATACGCATGCCCCTGAGGAAATAGGCGAAGGTGTAGGAACCCCAATCATACTCTCCAATACGATCCACATGACATTTGGCGCTGATCAAAGCGAACGACACCGTGGAAGAGTTATCTGCTATGAAGCAGCCCCTAATGATCATCAGGAACAATCGCCGAAGAATGCGATCCCTGACTCTAACATCATCTGGCATGGGTTCGCTCAGTAGCCCACTCATAGCATCTACGCTCAAAGGACCTGGACGGACAGTCCTGCCCTTGAGCGCTTTCGCCGAAACTCCTAATAAGGATCTGACGGCAGTAGGGGTAATATCTGCCATACAAGGCACTGGCGCCCCTCCAAACTCCATACCTGTGATAAATCGCCAATCCATCAGCGTCATTATCACCTCACAGTCCAGTAAATGGAGTGACTGAGTCTGGTGAAACCACCGCTCAGATAATGCCCTAAGGTAACCCCAGGGACAACGTCGGGGAAGGATGGAGAAGAATGCCCCGAATCCCCAGTCATGCACTACTGCTCTATAGTCGGGATGAAGAGCCTGATACATGGAGTGCATGCTGAACCAATTCCCTCGAGGTTGTGTAAAGCCGGGAACCTACATACAATGTAGATCAACATCAAGACCCTTTAATCCTCATCAAATAGGAAAGAAGGAAGATCAAGTTCTCACGTCATACCTCGTTAGCATGCAAATACATCGAGGGATGTCTATTCAAGTCACCCAGAAGCTCTGGGTTTGCTACCTGAATACTCGGGAGCTCCCTACGTGGAATATGTGTAGAAGGAGCGGAGTCCGCAACCGAAACATCCTCCTCCTCGTCCTCGACGTCCGGCACATCAACCTGGACTGGACATATCACCGCCTCCACCAATCGATGAGGCTGTCTAACGGAACCGGGTCGAGGCACTTCAGAAGCCCTCCTCCGTACACCAGAAGTGGTCCTACAAGAACTACTCGGATGATCCGAATCCATAATATCTGGACAACAAGTCTCTAAATCACCTCAGAAAGGGTCATTTTCCAACGGATAAAAATTGGAAAAAAGTACATACATACGTTACCAGGACAGCGTAGAACACTTGTACGGTGACAAAATTTGCAGAAAGACGTCCGAACTCAGCAGATCTGAAGGAGGCTCTCAAATTTTTCTTCGCAATACAAGTTGAAAGTGACTTGTGAGACCAACCTACAGGATATTACTATCCACGGTTGGCCGTAAGTCCATCTACGGCTGAAGCAGGTGTACCTGTAGCACCCCTATGTGGGCCCCATCCCTTCGGCTCGGTCCAGTTTGAGTTGCAAAGGAGTTTTTAGACTGAAAAGGTCAAATTAGGAATAAGAACGCTACGAGATTGAGCAGAATAGCCTACAATCCTGGTCTTCTCAAATAGAACCTTGAGTCTATACATTGGTATTCGCCCGAGCACGAGGTATACTATGCCAATGATCTCTGTTGTTACAAAATACATTCGACAATACCTTGCACAGGTCCAGTGCCACCAGCTCCTGTTCATTACCCTAAAGACCAACGTCAGTCCCCGACGGGGGTTACAACGTCAGTCCCCGACGGGGGTTACAACGTCAGTCCCCGAAAGGGGTTACAACGTTAGTCCCCGACGGGGGTTACTACGTATGTTTTCGTTGATACACATATCAATGAAGGTCAAGAAACCTTGATATCAGTTCAGCCGTTGGCAAGTAAACCCAACGTCGCATCAGAAATCATCCAATGATTGCATAAGTTGATACACACATCAACAAAGTCCAAGTAGCCTTGGCATTTATCCTCAGTAGGGAGTTCATCCATTGATATACACGTCAACAGAGGATCAGATGTATCCCCAGCGGGGGTTACAACGCTTGGTCAACCGTTGGTTCACACGTCAAAGAAGGTCAGGCAACCCTGACAACATTTGTTGTTGGCAGTAAAACCAACAGAATAGTGACATACTCTGGCGATACAAACCAGGAAAGGTCAACGTCATCAAGGAGGATTGATGATGGAATATGTTATACACATCCTCAAACAGACAAAGCTTTATCCCCACAAATCTCTTACACATAAGAGGTAATTTTTCGGAATCAAGTCTGTATCAAGGATTAAGGACTTTGGTGATAGCCCTAACGTCAACATCCTCAAAGATTTGGATCATACACATTCAATCTGGTCATCATTACCAATCCCCGGCAGAAGCAACAGGGAGCCGGTAATCATCCCCAGCTTGTTGGAAAGCAATGCATATGCATCATACACTTGCATCATATTGCTCTATATTGCGTTATGTTTATCTTGTTGCATTTCAAGTGTCTAGGATTCTTTATCCTACTCATGCATCGTATTGTATGAATATGATAAAGAGGGGCATCTTAAGACACTCGAAATTTTCTGTACACCTGTCACTAACATTGCAGGAGGAAAGATTCGTCTTTCAAGAGGGAACCCTGGAAGACCGTTCATATCCGGTCTGGATACTACCAAAAGTTCAGCATCAACCCCAAAGTACACACCGGGAGTAACAAATCCAACCTCAAAGATAACCCCGAGGTATGCAGATCCAATATCAGAACACACACCGGAGAAGACCGATTAATCTCGGAGATAACCCCGAGGTATCCAGTCTCAGTCCCAACCATGGGAATAGCTACCAACCTTGGCGATAACCCCAAGGAATGCAGTTCCGGTGATAACCCCAAAAATGTTTGTTTCAAATGAAATCAGCTTCAATCTCGGCGCTCACAACGACATACTCAATACTAACCCAAATATAACACCGGGAGGACAGGCACACCTCAGAGATGACACTGAGAACCTTTAACCATTACAGCAGTCCAATCTCAGAGATAACCCTGAGCAACATCTGCTTTATCAGCCCAAACCGGAGATAACCCCCGTGAGGGGCTAAGTCGTCATCTCGCCACCATGACGCCACATCACATCGTCTCAAAATTTTAGACATACATTTTTACATAGCAATGTCCCACAAAAGCTCAGAAGAATCAATCCTGAGTGACTATTGCGCAGGATAACGGATAGAATTTGAAGCTGAAGACCGGAGGGCATCGTCCCATCTTTATGACTTCGTACAACCTCTAATCTCATATCATTGCGTAACTCTCGATAAGGGCGGTCCGAAATAGGTCCTATATACCTCAGTCGAATGCCCGAATTGTAATTCTGAAAGTTCGAGTGGACATCACGTTGCCCGCGTGCACGTACTACTAGACGACACGACCCGTAAAACCCGGGGCAACCCGAGTAGCCTCTAGTACACCTGTGGCTCCAGCTGCAGGTACACCTGCGGCTCCACCCTCTATAAATAGAGGGCTTGGGGTGGCCATTTTAAGAAGAGAAAGAGCGAGGAAGCCCTGTCTAATTTGCTCCGTACTTGCAATATACTGAGTGCTTTCCTATTTTAAACACTTGTGAGCTCACATATAGCTATTTTTGTACCTACAAAAGCCATTGTTTATCAACTTTAAAGATATAAAAGTCTTCTCTGGCAGCCCACTGTAAGCCTTCTTACACACTTTAAAGCCTTTCTCTCCATCTTTGCACACACCCTTCTTTAAGTTGAAAGTCGTGTTGCGTTTGTTTGTCCGGACTTCGGCCCGTGGTTTTATTTCAATTTGTATATACATATATATATATATATATATATATATGGACTAACATTATCGAGTTATGCCTCGATTGAGCCTAGACTTCGGTCTAGAGTGTTTACTTGCTTTTGTGTGTATATATATATATATATATATATATATATATATATATATATATATATATATATATGAATTGCGTGTCGAACTCTGTTCGATGAGCCTAGACTTTGGTCTGGAGCGTTTAATGCTTTAATATATATATATACATTTATATATATGAATTGCGTGTCGAACTCTGTTCGATGAGCCTAGACTTTGGTCTGGAGCGTTTAATGCTTTAATATATATATATATATATATATATATATATATATATATATATATATATATATTTCGTCCCACCTGGAGTTTACTTCGTGGTGGTTGACCGTTTTTACTGCTTTCTGTATATTTCGTCCCTCCTGGAGTTTCCTCCGTGGCGATTGATAACTTTTACAGCTTTATTTATATTTCTGATCCCCCATGGAGATACTTCGTGGTTGGTGATCATGTATGTATATATATATTTACGGCTTTTATATATATATATATACCTGCTTATTGCGTTTATATCAATTGCGGCATCATGTGAGGTTAGGAATCATGTGATCACAGATTCAATCCACTGAATCTAGATTCGGTTCCCGTGATGGACCTTTTCAGCTGTAAGCAGCTTGTAAATTTATCTGCAATGTCTGAATTACCTCAGATGGTTTTCATACCCACGAGGAGTTCAGCACCTTTTGTACATTATTTTCTTACAGATGCCTTGCATCTGTAAAATAAAATCAATTAAGCCGAATACGGAATAAAATAGAAGTATCAAAGGCCTCAATTACTATTGAGCACAGGGTTTGAAAAATCTCTTTTACAAAACATCACTGCTATATCTTGTTTAAAACTGAATTTTTACACAAATTCAAGCCCTTTGTATATAGGTGCAAACAAGGCATAGCACTACTTCCAAATAATAGCACATTGACCCCCCCCCCCACACACACACACATTCAGATAATAGTTTCTTGAAAAGTGGCGGTCACCGTGGCAACACGGATGTCGGGGGGTGCCTAACACCTTCCCTCCGCATAAGCAAGTCCCCGGACCCTAAATGAATCTCGGTTTCACAGACCTGTTTAGCAGTGTCACATCACTGGGTCAATGTGCGAACTTTTTCTCGGTTGTGTTGGTACAACCAGTTAAAAAATTAACTGGCGACTCTTACAGTCCAATCGTCGACATTACACATGTCGGACCTTTTTCACTTGTTTTTTAAAATAAATCTCACATAAAATGAGAACACAAAAAAATAGGTAACGAAAAGGGACAAATAAAAATCCCGACGTCAACAATATATTTCAAAATATATAGCACGTATATATACATATTCAAACTCAAAACATCTCATTATAAGAATTTTAATTATTAAATTCCTTTTTTAATAACTTATAAAAATTCGGGTTGTCACAATTAGGATTTTCAAAATTTCTCTCTAGTCTCTCTCTAAGAGCGGCTAGTGTTTTTAGGTTATGATTAACTTCCCTAAAACGCTGATATATCATATATATAACAGTAAATTAGAATTAATCAAAACCCTAATCTAATTAAAATAAAATCTATATATATATATATATATATATATATATATATATATATATATATATATATATATATATATATTCAAATCATCCTTTTAATTTAAATTCGTGATTTAAATACTATCAATCGTATTGATATATTTAAATCCTTACAATTTAAATTAATTCCCTTTTTAATAACGTTCTGTGTGTGTGACCCTATAGGTTATTATTATGTTGGCAATAATTTTAAAATCATATTACAAAATTATAAACAGTGAGCGGCATCTAGTAATGCATCACTGCTACCCAGGTAATAATAAGATCGACGATTCGATGTAACCCTTTCGTGACCAATGTTTCAATGTAATTTAATCTTTTTAACCTTGACATCCTAGATTAAACTCGAGTCATGGAATATGTCATACTCTTCATAATTTAATCTGAGTTTTCTTGATCAATGAGTAGATTATATGAAACAAATCACTATTTGAGCATGGCCATGCATTTCATAGTCCTACTCAATCAAGAGGCCTATGGATATCATCCCTATTATATAGGAGGGTTAAATTACATCTAGATCACTCATATTCCTCACACGATTCATGATGTACCCAATAATCACCTTTATAGTCCACCCTATTAAAGGTGACCTTTGATGATATCAAAGTACATAAATTCTCGTGTATTAATATAGTGATTTCAAGTTGAAGGATCATTAATTATATCATTGTCACTATGAGAATTGCTAATGACACTTAGCATAATGGTCCACATAGAATTCTCATGGTGGGTCTGTTCGGTACATCGTTCTCTAACATGTACCTATGCATTGACTCAATATCCCATATATTTATGACCAATGAGATTTGGTCATCAGTCAATCCACATACTAGTCTCAATGTATCATTGTTGTCCCATTAACAATGATACTCGATTAGGGACATTTAAGAGCAATGATACTAATTGTAATTATATAATCTCATGTTCAAGTCACTTACTTGAAGCTATATAATTTGTATCACTATTCTAAGGACTTTTATTATGTTAACATTTATATAACATTCTAAATAAAATCATAATAAAATCATTCAGTTATTCAATCAAATATAATATCAAAATGTTAAATAATTATATCAAATAATTGTCCTCTAGGGCATAAACTCTAACAAAACCAACCAAAAACGGCTCAGTAGCCAAATCGCCCATTCTATTATTATATAGGTATAGATTTCTTTTTTATATTACATTTCACTTTTTTTTTCTTTAGAGTTTCAAGACTCCAAGTTTCAAACAAATATAAAGTTTAATTTTTTGATGATCTCTAAATTAGTATAAAAGTTTTTACATTTATATTGCAAAAAAATAAATAATAATAATTGAAAAGGTAAAGAAATTAATGATCTACAGTTTATGGATATTTATAGTGTAGCTATGTAGGTCCTGTAACAGTGTAAGGTGGATTTTGAAAACAGAAAAGTCACGATAAAAAAAGAAACTACTAAGTCGATTGGGAGAGATCAAAGTATTACTGTTGACAATCATTTTTGTATAGTAAGATCATTAATTGTGACACTCCCAAATCTGAGTACTTGAAACTCGTACTTGGTGCTACACGATATCATTCATTCAACCTGCTTAATATATTAATAATTAAAAAGAAATTACATCATATTTCGCTATCCTAGATACAACGACCTTTAAGTACTTTATTACATGATAGTTATTGCATTATTATTACAAAACACTTAGTCATTTCATATTGCCTTCAACTACTCATCCACCTTCTCTTTTCCCTTGTCTTTGCCAGATCCTTCTGTGCTATCAGGTTTCACTGAAAACATTTAATTTCAAAGCAAGAATGAGAATTTAATTGGTCAGCAAGTAATAGCATACAATAAATAATATATGAAAGAGTTAAATATTTTCTTTGAGAATACTTCTACAACGAATCCATAATTGTGAAGTCATTGAAATCATTCTTGAATAACATATCAAATTGCTTGCATTTTTGAAATAACATAATGATTATAGATGCTAAGTGGTCAGTAGACCTTTAACTTTATTTTTCTTGTTATAAATAGGTATAACAGTAATTCAACTATTTAACCGTCTTGACTCCCGGGCACGATTGCGTTGATCAACACTACTTGCTTGTTTTTCATTGCTTGTTTTCATTGCCTTTTTGGCACAATAAAAATTTTCCCAAATAAGGGATGTTCATACTCAGACTTAAGTTCCAAACCAAAACAATTTGGTTGGATAGCTCTACCTACCTCAACAATATGATAAAGACTTGTGACTAAATATTTTAATGTGAGTCTAACAGAAATAATTAGCTTAGACTCATCTTTAAACAGTTCAAAAATTTTAGAACTTGAATTAATAAAGAGAATTTGCATATAAACGTCGAATTCTACAAGTTATGAAACTTGCACAAGCATACAAATATAAAATAGCTTGCTTGAATGTAAAGAAACTAGGAATACTTGCAATAATAATTGAATTGCACAAGTTAGTGAAATTGTAAAAGCATACTTCATGGATAACCTGTATAATTTTGAAATATTACACAAGTTAGGATACCTGCATAATTTTAGACCTATTGTATAAAGTAAATTCATAGAGTAAAGATACTTGCCAAAAATATAGACAGTTTGAACAATAGAAAAGCATTATTGTACAGATTAGGATACTTGCGTAACCATAAACTTTTTACGTAAAGAAAGCGTATAGGTTAGGATACTTGCTTATACATAATTCAAAAAGTTATAGATAAGATACTTGCCTTGCGCGTAGATTACGATTGTCGCTTAACTTTACTTCAAATAGCCTACATAGTTATGTACACGTATAAGCCTTCATTAGCTACACATATTGTAAGACCCCAAATTTTATGAATAAAGATAAATTTTCTATAAATATCTTTTTGAATATTATGGAGTGAATTTGATATAATGTTATAGTTGTGGGTAATATTTATAAATTTTACAAAGTACGCAAGTTGTTATATAATATTCGATTGGTCGGGGAATATTCGTTTTAACAGGGAATATTCGTACGACGACACAATCATTGGTGGACCCCATAACAAAATTATTGTCGGATTGAGAAAACGACAAAAATATCTTTTTATAAAATAACGGCGGAAGTTTTACCGTTAACTGTTGGAATACCTGGTAGTTAAAATACAGTAATACGCGTTGTTGCACAGTAGCACACGGTATTGCACAGTATTTTTTGAATTATTGATTCTTACGTAAGAAAGCACTACTTAATAATTGTTACAGTAATTACTATTCAATATTTTATCTTATTGGTTTAATAATTGATGCGTTGATATTTTATATTATTGTTGTTTCAATAATTATTACTGTGCAGTATTTCCCATTATCAAATCAATAATTCATATTATTTCAATAATATTATTAGATAGCATTATTGACAATGTCTAGAAAGTTCTGTCAAGGAGAGGTTTGGTCACCTAATTGCGCGCCAGTAAAGAGAAATCCTTATCGGAAAGCCCCCTCTTTCCTGGGAACGGCCTGGTTGTCATTATTGTGATTTTGTAATATTATTTGTGAATAATTAATTATTAATTTATATGATAAGAAAATATTTATTTTATGTGGTTATAAATGAAGGATTTAATGTTGAAGTGTTTTATTAGTATTTTGTCGGATTTGAGGTATTAAAAAAATTAAATCGATGTTCTTAAAGCTGTGTTGCGTAAGTTATAATTTTGATCCAACCATTGGATCGTTATGATTTTTGGATATGTTATACATATATAAGTTGAGTATATGTCCACAAATTTTGAACCGTTAAAAATTTACGCATGATTTGTTATGAATTTTAAAAGGTGTTAAAAATCATCCATTTGTGGATTTCAGATATTTTTTGTTTGAAATTTGAAAAAACTTAAAGCTACAAAGTTGTAGAAAATTAAATTTCCCATGGAATAGACATGAGATTCAAATTTTTCTGATAAAAGGGCTATTTATTATGAATTTTTGAAGTTCAGAAAATAAAATAATTTTTATTAAAATTGGGTGGGACCCACTTTTATTTTTTTTTGAAAACATGTGTTGGAAATTTTTTTCAAATATGATGGCTGGTCTTGGATGGCTGGTGGCGTAAGAATTGAGAAAAAAAATATATTATTTTATTAATTTAGTCTCCTATGGCGTTCTAGCATTTTCCTATAAATAGGCGCTTAAGTTAGAATTGAAAATCACACCAGAATCAGAGAATTCTTCTTCTATAATCTTGAGCGTATTTCTTTAGAGTTTTAGAAAGCTTTGAGCGTAGAAAATAGTGAAAGTTTTCTTCAAGAATATCCCCGCAATACCAGTTGGAATACTCTTCTTTTCAAGGTAAGGGTTGTTATTTTTGTTCAATATTCGCTTGAAATAATATTTTCTTCCATACTCTGTAGTATGTAAGTAATATTATTTCGTTTTAGATTTCGAATTCTATACTCGTTTTGTTAAAATTTTGGCTTCTATACTCCATGAAATTAGTACAATATTCTTGATATTTGCGTTTCATCAAGTATCTTTTCATGGAAATATTATTCTGAGCATTCTTGATAAGTTTTTAACTTTTACATGCCGGAGTACTATTCACGGGATTACTATTTTCGAAGTACTATTCACGGGATACTATTCACTCAAGTACTATTCACCCGGGATACTATTCATGATAAAAATTGATTCGTTTTCGGTCCAAATTATTTTTGGTACAATATTATTCTTGAATTTTACTCTACAAAGCAATATCATGTTGACAATTTAGACATTATTGATTTCTGGATAAATTAAATTATAAATCTTTAAAAAATTTATCCTTGAACTTGTTTTATTGAATTCTTATATCATTGTCATCATCCTCATGTTTATATTCTGTTAAAAGTCATCTGTGGCCTGTAGTGCATAGATGGACTTGGTATGATTATGACCAGAGATTATTCGGTATAATCATGACCGTAATGTTACAAATAATGTGGTAAAAGTCACCATTGGCCCGTAGTGCATTGGTGGACAGTTGTTGGCATGATCATGACCATTGATGAATACACGAATATCCTTGGCCCGTAGTGCATGGATAATTTGTGGACGTGATACTAATGAATATCCTTGGCCATAGTGCAAGGAAGATGTGGATTATTTATTAAGCTGAGTCTCAGCGATAAAAGTGATGAAAAACCTTTTAAATCATAGAAGATAGTAGATTTTATTCTCTACTTGACTCTTCTAATGGATTGCTTGTTCCGCTGCAGTTAAACTTCATGTTTGTTATATTTTATCATTTTAACATTGTTGAAGGCTAACGATAAATTATTCTTCATTATCTTAATCATAATATTTCTTACTGGGCTAGTTGAGCTCACCCTTTTACTTTCATTGTTCTCTACAGGAAATGAGAACGTAGCAGGGACTAGTCGGGGAACAGAGTGACGGTCCAGATGATAGCATTAGTAGTCCTCACTATTCTATAAAATAGTGTGATAATAAATGTATTAAGGACTTATTTTGAGTTTTAATACTGTCTAAAAGATAATATTTGTATTAAAACTCACAGTTTATGTTTTGTCGTATTTTACACGACAGTTGTATTATTAAGTTGTATTTGAATTTTGTACCATGTATTTGGCGACTCAAGATGGGTGATGTATACCTATTTTGGGGGCATCACAGTTGGTATCAAAGCTTAGGGATATGATCCCTGGCTAAGATGTGAGACTAGAACTAGGAGGGGAGAGACGGGGAATTCCTTCGCTAATATGACTTACCTATGTTTATTTGGTATTTAATTGGTCGGTCAGAGTATAGGAATAATATGTTGCATGTCAATTAACCCTTGTTTTGTGGCAGTATTTGAAAATGACATCCGAGAATATTGAGAATAGCAATGGAGCACATGAGACCGTTGAGTCACCACAGATCAATACCCAGGATAATGTGCAACAGGAAGACAACAATCCTCATGCAAACAACAACACTGAGCAAATGATGAATGAAGGAATGTTCAGAGGCTTTTTGCAATTCATACAACATCAGGCAAGAGAGACTCCTATCTGAAATGCAGGTGGAAACACTGGCAACTCTCGGACGGTCACTGCTAAACAGTTCAAGGAGCTGGGACCACCGGAGTTTTTTGGAGAGCCAAAATCACTTAAGGCGGAGACGTGGATAAAGCAGATCAACAAGATATTTGATGTCTTGGGATACTCCGAGGAGCAAAAAGTTCCCTTTTCCACCTTCATGTTACGAGCAGAGGCAGATTACTGGTGAGAATCTGTAAAGCGTACTCAACCTGCCGCACTGAAGATGTCTTGGGAGAAGTTCCAAGAACTGTTCAACGACAAGTACTTTCCCGAAAGTATTCGTCACATGAAAGAGGTAGAGTTCATTAAACTGGATCAAAACAACATGATCATGTCACAGTACGAAGCCAAGTTTGCTGAGTTATCCAGGTTTGCGTCCCACTTAGTTCATAATGTGGAGAGAATGACACAGATGTTTCTAAGAGGTTTGAAACCTGAGATACACCAATACTTAATTTCTCACAAACTATGTTTGTATTCAGATGTTGTAAATAGAGCTCAGTTATTGGAGCGCGATAACGAGTCAACCCAACCAAGAGAGAGCAGACGGTAAAATGATAATACCAGTGGTAGCAGTCATCGAAGCGGTGACAATAAACGTGGAGGGAATCAACATGCCAGAAGTGGTAACCACTTCGGTGGTAATCATGGCCAAGACAATAAGAGTGGACATTTCAAGAAGAGAAGATTCAACAATGATGGAAAGACGTCAGCACCAGCACCCATTGTTAAGGAAAGAGAACGACCACATATCATATGCTTCAAATGCGGAGGGGAGGGACACATCAGTCTAAACTACGCGATGCAGTCCAAAGCGTGTTATAATTGTGGAAGAGAAGGTCACCTAGCCCAATTTTGTCGTGCACCGAAGATAAGTCAAGCTGGGATGAAGGCACCAAAAGTCGTCCTAAAAAAGTCAAAGCCGATAGTTCAAGGGAGAGCATTTGTCGTGACCTCCCAGAAAGCAAGGAACTCGAACGAGGTCATCACGGGTAAGCTTATCATAAACTCTAGCGAAGTCTATACCTTATTTGATACCAGTTCTACCCATTCTTTTATTTCTTCTACTTGCGCTCAACGTTTAAATTTGACTCCGAAGAAATTAGACTTTGACTTATCTGTTGAAACTCCGTTGGGACAAACCTTCATTACATCCACTGTTTATAAGTCTTGTTTGGTTCAAATCGGTACCCTCACATTATCTGTCGATCTTATTTCATTGAAAATACTTGCATTTGACGTAATTCTAGGGATTGATTGGTTAACTACTCATCATGCAAAAATTGATTATTTTCGTAAGGTTGTTAGCTTTCATATTCCTAACCAACCTATTATGTGAATTCAATCAACCAAACCATTAAAATTAATCACTGTCATCTCAAGCCATAAAGCTATTCGTTTATAGAAAAACGGATGTCAAGCTTTTTTAGCTCATGTCACGGATTTAAACAAAAATACGTCAGTTTTGAATGATATTTCTATTGTTAATAAATTTCCTGATGTATTCCCTGAAGAACTTCCTGGCCTACCCCCAGAGCGAGAAATTAAATTTTGTATCGATCTTGAACCTAGTATAAAACCCATTTCTAAAGCCCCATATCGAATGGCTCCTATTAAACTTCAGGAGTTAAAGACCCAATTGCAAGAATTGTTAGACATCGGTTTCAATCGTCCTAGTACGTCTCCTTGGGGTGCTCCTGTTCTATTCGTGAAGAAGAAAGATGGGAGTATGCGACTTTGTATTGATTATCGGGAGTTGAACCATGTCACTGTCAAAAATAGGTACCCATTGCCACGTATTGATGACATGTTTGACCAGTTGCAAGGCGCCAAATTCTTTTCAAAGATCGATCTTTGTTTCGAATATCATTAGTTAAAGGTTAGAACCGATGACATTCCAAAGACGGTTTTCAGAACACGGTACGAGCATTATGAATTTCTAGTCATGTCTTTTGGATTGACTAATGCTCCTGCTGCCTTTATGGATATGATGAACCGAATATTCAAGGAATATTTGGATCAATTTGTGGTCGTCTTTATTGATGACATCCTCATATATTTCAAAAGCCGTGAAGATCATGAGCAACACTTGAGGCTGATACTCCAAAAGCTTCGTGAAAACAAGCTTTATGCCAAGTTGAAGAAATGCGAGTTCTGGCTGAAGGAAGTAGCATTCCTTGGGCACGTACTATCAAGTCATAGAATATCTGTTGACCCGGCAAAGATTGAAGCTATTCAAAGCTGGGAGCAACCTAAATCAGTGACCGAAGTACGTAGCTTTCTCGGCTTAGCTGGTTATTATCGGAGATTCGTAGAAGGGTTTTCTTGAATCGCTACTCCATTAACTCAGCTAACTCAGAAAGTTATAAAATTCAGTTAGAGCGTGGAATATGAGAAGAGTTTTCAAGAACTCAAGAGGAGACTCATTTCAGCACCTGTTCTGACAATACCATCTGGCTCGAAGGGATTTGTCATCTACAATGATGCTTCGGGCAAAGGGTTAAGATGTGTTCTCATGCAACATGGGAAAGTCATAGCCTATGCCTCTCGGCAACTCAAAGAATATGAGAGGAATTATCCCACTCATGATCTAGAGTTGGCAGCTGTTGTCTTTGCACTTAAAATTTGGAGGCATTACTTGTATGGGGGAGAAAGTGGAGATCTTTACGGATCATAAAAGCCTCAAATATTTCTTCACTCAAAAGGAACTCAACATGCGACAACGACGTTGGCTTGAACTGTTGAAAGATTATGATCATACCATTCAATACCATCCTGGTAAAGCGAATGTAGTAGCTGACGCATTGAGTAGAAGATCATATGCGGATACGAGTGTGATATTGTCAACGCAAAGGCCCATTTTGTATGACTTGCAAAGGATGGAGATAGAGTTAAAGACTCCAGGGACCCATGTGATGATGGCGAATATACGAGTAGAATCGACTTTAATCGATAAAGTTAAAGCTACTTAAGCTACAGACCTGGAGCTGATGCGTATGAGGAAGAAAGTGCAAGAAGGTGCTATCCTAGAAGCAAGAATCGATGAAGAAGGAATACTTCGAGTCAACTCCAGACTTTGTGTTCTTAACGATTCTGACTTGAAGTATAAAATCATGATGGAGGCGCACAACACACCGTTTGCAATCCATCCTGGGAGTACCAAAATGTATCATGATCTTCGACATACATTTTGGTGGAGCAATATGAAGAGAGAGATAGCGGAGTTTATCTCAAGGTGTTTAACTTGTCAACGAGTCAAGGCGGAGCATCAAGTACCAAAAGGTCCATTACAACCACTTGAAATTCTAGAATGAAAGTGGGAGCACATTACCATGAATTTTGTTACTGGTCTTTCCAAGGTTTCTCAAGGCGTAGATGCAATTTGGGTCATTATTGATAGATTGACCACGTCTGCTCACTTTTACCTATACAAGAAACTTATACACTTGAACGTCTTGCTCGTATGTACATAAACGAGATTGTAAGATTGCATGGTATGCCAGTATCCATAGTTTCTGATCGAGACCCAAGATTCACTTCAAGATTTTGGGTTAGTTTGCAAAAAGCTATGGGCACGGATTTACTATTTAGTTCGGCTTATCATCCTCAAACGAATGGGCAGTCAGAGAGGACTATTCAAACTCTTAAAGATCTATTAAGACTTTGTGTCCTTGACTTCAAGGGAAGTTGGGACAAATTCTTACCATTGGTGGAGTTTTCCTACAACAACAGTTATCAAGCAAGTATTAACATGGCTCCATTTGAGGCGTTGTATGGAAAAAAGTGTCGTTCTCCAGTATGCTGGGATGAAATGGGTGAAGCAACGTTGTTGAGACCGGAGTTGGTACGTATGACTACGAAAATGATTCAAACGATCCGACAACGTATAAAAACCTCACAAGATCGACAAAAGAGTTATACTGATCTTCATCGAAAGGACGTGGAATTTAATATTGGAGAACATGTGTTGTTAGGTGTTGCTCCATGGAAAGGAGTTACGAGATTTGAAAAGAGAGGAAAGCTCAATCCTCGATTCATTGGCGCATTTTTAATCCTCGAACGAGTAGGAACTGTGGCCTATAGACTCGTCTTACCGCCAAGTATGTCTCGTGTTCATAACGTTTTTCACATATCTATGTTACGTAAATATGTGAAAGACCCGAACCACATTACTGAGTTAGAACCGGACGAAATAGTAATACTTTTTAAATAGTTAAAAATTTTAATTATTGTGTTTAATAAAATTACATGAATTTATGTCAATTTTAAATTTAAAAATAATTTAAATTAATTTCAAATAGTTATTAATTATTTATATTTTAGAATAGAGAAAGTATAAGTTTATATTTCAAAAATATTATAATAAAAAATTATACTATTGAGAATGAATCAATATAAATTAGGATCCTTAACACTAATATACAACAATTAAAAAGTATTTACAAAAAAAACATCCACAAAATAATTACAAAAATAACGCAATTCACATTAATAAGGAAACCTAAAATTAAGGAGAAATAACTACCATAATTAATAATTCAAACTCAAATATCTGGGATCTAACCACAAAAGTAAATTCAAATTCAAAATAATAATTCAAATTTAAATCTTCATCTCCCTCATATAGCACTTATTTGATCAAGAGAATGACTGCGATGAATAGCTGACCCCTGCAACTTTAGACCATTCTTTGCAAGAACAGAAGTTGACGCCATATTGACCATAACAGGTATTCATGGAGGAGCATTTCTTTCATCAGTTTGAGAAAAGTATTCACGCATACCTGTAATAGAGGATGAAACAACAAAACAGAAGTAAAATACGAGTATAATAGAAAAGATCATAGACCAATTTGAAAAAATGTTCCAAGATAGGGAAGAACCCAATATCTTTTCTAATTATCATAGGAAGACATATATTTATCATTATTACATGTAATCAATTAATACATAAAGACTGCACAATTTTTGTTTTCTGCATAGGAAAGAGAGAGATAAGAGAGTGATGTGTAATGTAATGTTGATAACCAAGGTAACTAAACTTTTATACCAAGGTAACCAAACATTTATACCAAGGTAACCAATCTACCTCCACACCTGCAATATGAATTGGTTACCTTGGTCTGAAAGTTTGGCAACCAACTGCATGAAAGTTTGGCTACCAACTGCATCACATTCAAAATAAATTGGTAACTTAATAAAACTAAATTGGCTACCTTGGTATGAAGGTTTGGCTACCCACTGCATAAAGGTTTGGCAACTGCATCACATTCAAAATAAATTGGTAACCTAATAACACTAAATTGGTTACCTTGGTATGAATGTTTGGCTACCAACTGCACTATGAATAAACTGTAGGTGTGGATGTGGATTGATTACCTTGGTATGAAGGTTTGGTTACCCTGGTGTAAAGGTTTGGTTACCAACTACACTATGAAAAAACTGAAGGTGTGGAGGTGGATTGGCTACCTTGGTATGACAGTTTGGTTACCTTGGTATGAAAGTTTGTTTACCAACTGCACTATGAAAAAACTGCAGGTGTGGAGGTGGATTGGTAACCTTGGTATAAAGGTTTGGTTACCTTAGTATGAATGTTTGATTACCAATCTCTTCTATCAGTTGCTAATTTTGGATCAAATCCAATAATCAAGGAGCATTGGGACGAATATGCCACCACCACCAACACCACTTACATTTCCAAATGCAGCTCTACAGAATCCAATTACGGAACCGACAACAATTTCCACCTAACACGTGTGCAGTTGGATATTGTAACACCCCAGAAAATCGAACAATTTGTAAAATAATTTTATTTGATTTAATAATGAATAAAATTATATTATATGTTATTATTATGTGTTAGCAAGATGAATATCATTCTATAACCTAGATATGTCGGATCGTCGTAGTATTTTGTCTACGTGAAGGAATTAAAGTGTTTGAATTTCCAAGATGAAAATAAAAGTTTTCTGAGAAATTTTTCGAAAAACACTATTCACAGATTTCTGCTCGAGAATTTTTTTTGAATTTCTGAGAAATACGTAATGATAGAATATCAAGGGAAGATGAATTATGTAAATAATAATTCAAGTATAGAAAACGCAGTTTTTCGCCTGCAGACTTAATTTGAGAACGTTAGGAAAAATAAAGTGTTAACTAGTTAAAGCGATGATCGTATAATACATAGGTATTGTACGAGGTAATGAATACGAGTATGATACGAAGTATTATACGAGTATATATGAATGATGGTATGTCGTGTATGATGAATAAGTATACGAGTGAGAATACGAGAATAGTACGTAAAGTATACGTTCTAAAACTTTAAGTCAAATGAAATGGACTTATTGGATTGTGTAGGAAGTGTAAGTCCAATAGGGATTAATGTGCAAGACCAATGCAAGCTAATGTTAAAGCCCAAGTGGTTTATTAATGCAAGCCCAAAAGCTTAAGTTAAGTTAATTAAACCTAAGCCCAAGCTATTGATCCAATGGGTTAGGGTGACCCATGGGGCAACCCATGGTCATATGGTTAATCTTGGTGACTAAGATATTAATGTGATGAGCAAGTAATGGATAAGTATTGTGGTTAGCAAGTAAACTTGATGGCTAAGCTAGGAATAGTAAGGAGGTTTGATTAAGGAGGTGGGATGGCCTAAAAGACTAAACTACCCTAACTTTAGCCGTGAATAAGCACTTTGTTCATAAGATAAGCTATAAATTAAGAAAGAACTTGTAAAAACTTGTAACATGTTTACATGGATGAAGTTGTATGATAAAAAGATGTAAGGATGTTGGTTAGAAGACTTAAAAATGAAGTCATAAGTAGGTTATACTTTGATAAGTTATAAACTCATGAAGAATAAGTAATAACTTATCATGTAAATAAGTTGATGTAATAAGTATGTTAAGATGATAGTATGATGGATAGACTCCATTTGAAACGATGAACAAATCATAAGTAACGAGGTTATATCGGAATTCACACAATTAGATGATAATCGTCGAATTCGTAAAATTCTCGGAATGGAAGTCGAATTTGGATATTGAGCTCGAAAACATTGGTTTTTGATGGAGTTAAGTCTTATTTGGCAATATAGAGTTTTCGGACTCGAAAATGACCGAATTCTGACTTAGAACGAAGAAACTAGCGTTGAACATTCACGAACGTTTATTATTTTTGTTAAAAATAAACTCATAGGTGAATTCTGAGTTAACGAAGTCGAAAATGTAAAATTCTTGCATGAACATATAGAGTATGTGATTTGTGAGCTAATGGCTTTTGAACGAGCCAATTCGGACTTAAAATGATCATATTTGAAGTCCGGGAAGTTTGTTGAGTAAACAAAACTGTCAAATTTTCGGGTGCACAGAGCTGGCACCGCGGTGCCAGCCCAAGGCCAAAAGGTGGCGCTGCAGCGCCGAGCAGTACCGAGAGAAGGCCATAACCTACTGGAGTTTCGCTCCGCGACATGGAAGTTAGCACTAGGACTCGCGCCGCAGCGCCGAGTCCGGATGAAAGCCACTGAAGTGTGGCGCCGCAGCGTAGCTTAAAGAGAAGCAGCTGGCGCCGCAGCGCCAGCACTAGAAGGAAGGCAATAAAGAAAGCTTATAAGCAAGGAAAGAGATTAGTAATGAACTACAACTTAATGTAACATGGTTTAAGACATTGTTAAACCTTAAGTATATAACTAAAGGTTGAAGATAAACAATTAAACGTGAACGTAATGACGATGTAAACCATAACGGCAAGCCAGAACCAATAGTAACAAATATAAGTCAGGATTAGACTGAGAAGAAGGGTAAGATTCATTAGGAACCATGTATTTTTATTCATGATCTAATGTGTTATGTTATGTGATCATCTACTGTAGAGACCTTAAGAACTTAAAGTGAACGTGTAATAACAGTAACAGACGCTGAAGGCAAGTGTTCTAACCCTTCTCTCGGTTTAATCTGGACAAGCTTTGTAATTCATGTATTCTTACGCATGAATTGATGTATGATGAAGTCAAAGCCAATTCTTTTGGCTAGACTTACGATATGTTGGATTTCTCATAATCTATCAAAGTATTGTCAATGTTTTGCCAAATGATGTTGGTGTGGTTTTCAAATGAAGACTAAGTATGCTAAAAAAATGTTTTGTCGTCAAACGACAGGCACGTGAGGTTGCCACAACTTAAACATACATACGTTTAAAGAATGTAGTGTTGATCAACATAGAGTACTATAGACTGATCACCTAGACGTGCTCATAAGTAATGTCGGACTTACGGACTTAGAGTCGGGTTGTCCTTTTCAAAGAAATTATAAAATGCTCATGGTCTTAGACCGAAATTGATGTTTTACTGAATATTATTCATTGTGAAAAGTTTTATAGAAAAAAGAAGTGCTATTTTGAATTATCAATAGTACTTCATAACTATCATTCAATTATTGAAGATATACAATTCCTATGTTTCAAGCATATTGTTTAAATGAAATTGTCATACTTGCTAAGCTAGTTATGCTCAATCTTGCTTGAACCATATGAATGCAGCTAAGACCGAACAGACCGAAGGATCTGGTTTTGATAAGGGAAAAGCTAAGGCAGACCGTTGAACTGTCTATGTAATAGTATAGGTTTAATGTTGTAATGTATTTGTTATTATGACAAAGAACTTATGTATTGGTTATAAAGAACCTGGGAAGGGAATATTGTTTGGAATATATCTAAGACATATTCGTTCTTTTAAGGCATTTCAATTGAATGTATGTGTGAACTGTAGCACCATCTGTCGGGTTGGAAGATACCCGGATTTGGGGGCGTTACAGATATTTACATCTGTACCTTCTGCGTCACGGCTAAAATACATACATTGATACATATATCTATATAGGAGTATACTTTATGCATGCTGCTCTTATTCCAATCGTACGTTGTTCTTATACTTGAATTCATACCCAAAGAAAACCCACCTCTTTTTATCGCCAAAGCACTTGTTCACCATTTTGAAGCCGACCCTTTTCGATTTTTCATCAAATTCCTTAGATTCCTCACCTAATTTTAAGGACTCAGTTTTGGGGTTTTCAGAACAATCAATGGCCAATCAATCCATCCACGAGTTCACTGTCAAGGTTTATAGTAGAAAAAAAGAAGATAAAGAAAAAAGAGAGAGAAACAGGAACAGAGATCAAAAATAGGTATGTTGTGTTTGAATAAGAAAATAATAATTAACAGAAAGAGATAATGGAGATTTGCCCATTTCAGCCCACCAATACTAATCCCCCAAATTAAGGAATCCTAATTGCACTAATATTATAAATAAATATGGAAAAGTGTATTATTTTTGTAATTATTTTATGGATGCACCATTATTATAATTATTTCTAAAAATGTACTAAAATATGTAATTAATCCTATAAATTATTAAGAATTTGATGTTTTTAGTATTTGTTTCGGCTCAGTAGCCCCATAACATAAGTAGCCCAGATTTGACAAGTAGTAATTAAAAGTGATGAGAATTTTATTTGGGCCAATTGAATCGAACGGAGAGCGTTTTTAACAAAAAATAAATTGGGCCGGTTTCGAATAGAGGGAAAAATAAAAGGGTAAATTACATATTCTATTACATTTTTAAAAATAATTACAACAATAGTGCCCTCATAAAATTTTTACACAACTAATACACTTCCATATTTATTTACAATACTAGTGCAATTATGATTCCTTAATTTAAGGTATTAGTATGCAATTAGGATTCCTTAATTTAGGAATTAGTTATACCCATGGTTTCTTCTCTCTCTCCTCATCTATAACAACAGCATTAGTTAATCATCACCCTTCTTCTTCGGTCAACGTATTCTTTCTATACATATATTAGTTAGTCGTTCCAACCAGGAGGCGGTAAAAGCAGTTCCTACAAGACCCTGCCCATAACCTCCCCCATTGGCACCAGTTCCAACCACAGGGGCATTGCCAACCTTGTTCTGTCCTCTTCGTCCCCACCCACCTCTTCCAAAACCTCTCCCTACGTCTCCACTGGGATAAGTTGTCCCACCACCTCTTCCTGCCCCATCATTCATAGGCCTCCTTCCCTGTGGCTGAGATTGAGGTTGGACTTGGGATTTGTTCATATAAGAAGCACCCATCTGCAGTAGCTTCTCAAAATGAAGGGTCAAAATGGAGGTGGGTATGAAGATTCAGTCGGTGGTGGCGGTGGATATGATTGTAACCAAACTTTCATATCAAGGTAACTAAACTGTCATATCAAAGTAACCAATCAACCTCCACACTTTTAATTTTTTTTATAGTACAGTTGGTAGCCAAACTTTCATACCAAGGTTACCAATTTAGTGTTATTAGGTTTCTAATTTATTTTTAAAAATTCTATTATAGATTTTTTTATTTAATAGCGCAGTTGGTAGATAACACTTTATACAAATGTAACCAATTTAGTTTTATTGGGTTACCAATTAATTAAAAAAAATCTATATGTAATTTTTTTTTATATAATGCAGTTGGTAGCCAAACTTTAATACAAAGGTAACCAATTCAGTTTTATTGGGTTACCAATTAATTATAAAAAATCTATTATAGATTTTTTTTTCATAGTACAATTGGTAGCCTAACCTTAATACAAATGTAACCAACAAAAACTAAAATTATTACCTTTGAAAGTTTTGGTTACCAACTGCACTGAAATTTCTCTCGGTTACCCACAAAAAACTAAAATGGTTACCTTTGTATAAATATTTGGATACCAACTGCACTAAAATTTATCTTTTTTCCTTTTAATTTTTGGACTAAATCAACCTTCGTCACAATGTCAGCTGTGGCCGTAATGGATGAGAAGATCGGCATCCATGGTGTTGAAGCGGCGGCGAGGGGAGGAGGAAGATGACCGGCGAAGGGGAGGAGGAAGATGACGTTGCCAAACTTTGAATATTTGAATTTTAATTATTATTTTTGAATTTGAATTTGAATTTGTTGTTGGATCCAAATATTTGAATTTGAATTATTAATTATGGCAGTTATTTGTCCTTGATTTTAGGTTTCCTTATTAATGTGAATTGTACTATTTTTGTAATATGGGTTCTCTTTTTGTAATTATTTGGTTGATGCACTTTTCTTGTAATTACTTTCTATTTGTTGTATACTTATGTAAAGAACCCAAAATAAAATATGGGCTAATTCTATTTCAAAGAAAGTTTTATTTTTGATCGAATAGAGTAATAAATTCACAAAAGTATATTTTAGTGATATTTATAAATATTTTTTTTAAAAGAATTCAAGTCAAATTGATTTTCCTTGGTTAAAATGTTATAGTACATTATTTATTACTATATATATATATATATATATATGGTACATATTAGAATTACATACATAATAAAATAAAATAGAGAATAAAAAAATTAGCACGTTGTCGATGTTGTGGTACTTTAGAAGTTCAATTCACCGAGAGGTTCTACCTATATAAATGAACAAATGAAGTGATTGATGGCTTGGGTGGTTGGAAATACCTTCAATGTGAATGTTAGTATAGAACTAGATAAGTTTTTAGCGTTTCAATAACAAAGATCAGATCACCTTTCTTTTACTGTTGGTTATGATATTTATGAAAGTCTGCATTTAGCTTCACATGTTCGGCGTGTCGTGATCTTATTGATTTAAATTCTCTCCCTATGTGCTAGGCTCCTTCAAATAGGTGAAATACAATGTCCAATTCAAATACACTCATGTTTAATTTTTAAATACACTCATATCTAGACATGACATAATCGGCTCAAATCCGCGGGCCTATCAAAACATGGGCCGGGCCCGTTTGGCCTAGACCCAGAAAATGTATTAAAAATGGTCATAAATCAATCCAAATCCGCGGGCCAGCCCGGTCCGTCCGTCAAAAAACTGGTTTTGAACTTTACTTTTTTACCCCACCAAAACCTAGGTCGTTTCGGCCCGACCCGCCAATGGCCCGATCCGTTTGAGCTAACTCGACCCGTTTGTCAAGTCTAATAATATCTAATACAAATACACTCGAGTACATTTATATTCAATTTTTATGTCTAATTTTAATGTCTAAGTTAAAATTTTTGTTCAATAACATAGTGATGAAGTTGATCTCAGTCATAACAAAATACTAATTAGTTGAGAGACAATTAACATGATTACACCGTCTTATCTTTTGAACCACTAAAACACGTGTCACTCACTTGGTAAATCAAGTTGGTTCTTTTGGGCTTGGTTCAGTTGTTAACAGTTTCATTAGATCCATTTCTATATATGTGGGCCAAATATGAAATGTTGGGCTTATGAGCCCTTCCGGGATAACCTAATACTCGTATATATATGTAAATGGAAATGAGTCAAAAGTGAGGTAGTCTATTTATACAATAGCACTTTGGTGACAAAAGAATAATTATAAAAAAAATAGTAGAAAATGATACGTCTTATTGTGGTCAATTGTTATCACTAGAACTATTCATGTACCGTGGATTATCAACTAATTATATTTTGTCACATTATTTTGTAAATTAATTTTTTATCTCTATAATAATATTCCTACTTTCAAACATAATTACAATTATAAACTAATTACTTTTATGTCTAATTTTAATGTCTAAGTTAAAATTTTTGTTCAATAACATAGTGATGAAGTTGATCTCAGTCATAACAAAATACTAATTAGTTGAGAGACAATTAACATGATTACTCCGTCTTATCTTTTGAACCACTAAAACACGTGTCACTCACTTGGTAAATCAAGTTGGTTCTTTTGGGCTTGGTTCAGTTGTTAACAGTTTCATTAGATCCATTTCTATATATGTGGGCCAAATATGAAATGTTGGGCTTATGAGCCCTTCCGGGATAACCTAATACTCGTATATATATGTAAATGGAAATGAGTCAAAAGTGAGGTAGTCTATTTATACAATAGCACTTTGGTGACAAAAGAATAATTATAAAAAAAATAGTAGAAAATGATACGTCTTATTGTGGTCAATTGTTATCACTAGAACTATTCATGTACCGTGGATTATCAACTAATTATATTTTATCACATTATTTTGTAAATTAATTTTTTATCTCTATAATAATATTCCTACTTTCAAACATAATTACAATTATAAACTAATTACATGAATTTAACAAGGTTTAAATGTAATATGAAGCTATATTACTTCCTCCGTTTCAAATTATGAGATCACAATTAGCTTTTGAAAGTTTATTTAAATTATTTTCAAACTTTAAATTGATAAGATTCATTAAAATTACAAAATAATAACGATTATAATAGGAATATTTTTTAGATACTCCATGTATTTAATACTTTTTAGAATAAGAAAAAAAACAATTTGTTTCAATTTACTTGTCAAAAAAACAATTTGTTTCAATTTACTTGTCGTTTGTACATTTCTATAAAAATAAATTATTTACTTTCTTATATTACCCATAGTCTCTCACGTTTTAGAAATTCTATCTTATATTAGTAGTTCCTAACTTCATATAAAGGAAAAATGATGACATTTTATATTAATTTCAATTATCAAGTGATAGTATTAGTTGACTTTCTTAATTTGTGTGTATGAAACTAAAACAACTATTATCATAGAATAGAGAAAATAATTTATAATATTCATCACTATATTGATAAAATCAACTGAACCTATGTCAAAAGTTTGAAAAATGTTTCAAGTTAACTTTAAAAAATCAATAATGATTTTATATTTTGGAACAGATGGAGTATTTTCATTGTTATTCACTAAATAATATAGGATCCACGTATTTGGGATAGCTTAATAAGTAGTCAAAACCAGTTTATAATCAATTTAAGAAGCAAAAAGTGTTTGGTAATTTGATTTTTTAAAACTGCTTTTAATCACTTTTTAGATAAATAATCAGAAAGTCCAATTTGAAACTTTTGATTATTTGTCAAATCTCTATTGCTTTCTTTAATTCTCAAATCATTCATTTTCAATAATCTATTACTCATTTTTATTTATTCATTTTTAGTAAGTTACACTTGAAATAACTGATTAAGCAAAATTCTTTTATACCAAACATTTTTACATTTTACTAGTTTAATAATTTTTTATTTACGAAATAATTACTTTTTAAAATTGATTATAAACAAAAACAATAATCAAAATTGGTAATAATGTTTTTTAAACAATCTCAAACAATCTGTATCGGGCAAACCAAACGAAATTCAAAACGTCCGGTGAATGGTAGGGGCCCAAGCATCAAAACCCGTAATGGTGTTGTCCACTAACCATTCATATGATTTGCTTCAAATTCTCATGTAAAGCCCCAAACAAGACAATGACTGGCCTTGCCCCCCACTTTTCCTAGAGCCTATAAAACATGTCTATTATCCCTAATCAAACCTCAAGTCATCTATTCCCTATAAAAAGGAATAGAGGGAATATTGTCTGATTTTTCTTTTTTATATGTGGTTTGTAGAGATTTATTTGTTTTTATGTGGTTTATGGATTTTTAAAAAGTATTAATTACTTAGCTTCTTATTTATATCTTTTATAAATGATAATATGGAGTCCTGATATGTATTGCTATAAATTTAAATATAATTGTAAAGTTTGTCAAAATATGAGATTAGTATGAATTATAAGAAGGTCTCACATATTACACATATATTTAATAATATTACTATTAATATTTATCCACGTAATTGACAATCAAAAAATCGACGTAAACATTCACAATATATATTATTTTGTCTACTTTGTTTCTCTTTCAGCTTTTCAATGAATTTTAAAATGGTAATATTAAGATTTTATATTCAATTCGCTCAATTAAATAAAATATTAATTATATTTTTTTAATCGGTATATTTTCACCTAAAACGTGAAATAAAAAAATAACGGAAAGGAGTGCTTAAGTGACATATTGTAAAATACTTGGGAACTTGAGCAACGGAAATTCATAAGAAACAAAAATCTATAGAAAGGTTGCCATTTTCCCGCATTTGGGTCATATGGTAGTCTAGTAGATACACTAAGTTAGTTGATTGATCCAATAAGGAGGGCCTTGGTACTAGGCCGGACTACTATCTTTTTGCTGGCTAAATAATAGACTTATCCCAACATTTTAGATTAAAATCTTGTTTCAATGTATTCTTTCAGTTGTATGAAGGAAAATGATTTATATGACAACTAATTGATGACGAATTTAATTTATGATTAACGTACAAACACGGGATAAGATAAAATAATAATGTGTTTTTCTTTTTCGATTCCATATATTTACATATGTCGTTAATTTATATTAAAAAATATTTATTGTCATATGTAGCAATACTCTTGTGTAAAATTAAATTCTTTATTTTTTTAACTCCTTTCATTCTTAATAGTCAGCACGAGATATTTTTAACTTCAAAATTGATTAAGTTCGTTAAAAATTAAAGAATAATAAATTTTTATAATTAATAGAATTTTGAGATAGTTTACAATAGTCACCACTGTATTGATTACAATAAAATGAACATACGTCAATTTTGAGTTTAAAAATATCACAAATTGACTTTAAAAATAAATAATAATCTTATATTTTGAATCAGAGAGATTAATTATATTTTGACTAATTTATTAAAATCTTGTTTCTATGTGTTGTTTCAATTGTCTTTACTTATGCTAAAGACTTTTTTATTTATTGTTTATATTATCATATTTTGAATAATTTTGATCAATTTGCATTTTTTTTATCATTTTAATTATTTTAAGCAGTGTTTTAAAAATATCTACTTAGGTTCGTTCTGTGTAGACGTTAAGCGGGTCCTCTACTGTCTCAATTTGTCAAGGCACATAGACCCATACTTGGAATGAATCAATCTTTTACTACATTAATTTAATAAATATTTTAAAATTTTACAATACTAAAATAAATTTATTAAATCTTTTAAGATTTTTTTAAAGTAAATTTTTGTGTAAAATTTAAAAAATTACCGTTACTATATATTTTGTATAATGTAATAAGTATATACGGTCCCGTTCAAGAGCATCCACCTTAAAGAGCAACCAGGCCTTAAATAACATCCACTTATCAAAACGACGTACTTTTGGAGGGACGCGGTTGTATTTTTGTAAATATGCAGTTGCATTGTATTTACAAAAATGCCACCGCGTCCCTCCAAAACTACGTCGTTTTGAGGTGGATGCTCTGGTTGCTCTTTAAGGTGGATGCTCTTGATCCTTACCGTAAGTATATCGGTCCCGTTCAAGAGAATCCACCTTAAAGAGCAAACAGGCCTTAAATAACATCCACTTATCAAAACGACGTAGTTTTGAAAGGACGTGGTGGCATTTTTATAAATACGCGGTGACATATATATATATATATATATATATATATATATATATATATATATATATATATATACATATATAAATAAATACATGAGTTCACTTAAAAAATATGCCTTGATATTTTCTTAGGCGACATATCAGGTCCGTCATGCGATTTTTAAAATATTGGATTACAGTATAGGATCCAACTTTATAAACTTCCTTTATGGTTTTGTCAAAAAACTTTAATCCGGGCCCAAAATGAGGGGTCACCTCATATACTAAGGTTTTCAGGTTCTTGTCTAGCTTGAGGCTTTGTGTTTACTTTTTTTCATGTAATAAAGAAGCACTTTGAGGTTATGATTTAAGTAATAAATATAATTGCTCCTTTGTCCTTTCCAGTATATTATGGTAGTCAACGTCAACCATACGCATGATAGTAGTGATATGGATTACTCCAACTTTGTGAGTAAAAGTTAATTTTTTTTTGCTAAATAGTAAAAGTTAATTTCTTTCTTCTATTTATTGTTTATTTTTAAATTTATGTTCGTAAAATACAATTAAAACAGACTCAATGAGCTTTCAGCTTTCTCACGAAGAAATCTCTTCTTCTTCTTCCTATTTTTTTTGACCAAACAATTTAAAAGATTAAACTATATTAAAATTATAAAATGTTACAAAAGATAAAAAAATTATAATAAAAAATTAAAATAATAATTCTTTTAAGCAAAATAATAGACAATTAGGAACAAAGCCAATCGTAATATGTAGAGGACACCACAAATATTCTTAAAAATAGTCATATTTCAAAAATAATAATAACATATACAAATTTTAGAAATTTTTTTACACAAGCAACAGAAGAACAAACCATCATGATAACAATACCCCAAAATATGAACAATCTATGTTTAACAATCCTCGCACTAAAAAAAATTCTCATTAATGAAAAAAATATCACTCGAATAAAGAAAGTAAAATCTCATAAGAGATGATAATGAAATATTCTCACAGAAAAGAAAGAAATTAGTCATCTCATAAAAAAATAAGTTCCACATGCAAAAGAGAAAAATAAATTTCACAACAAAGGAGAATAAATTATTAGAGCATAAGAAAAGAAATTTAGGGGAGGGTGTCTTTAAAAATAGGAGAGCCTTCCCTAAATCTAAGATAGATGTGACGCCCCCAAAATATGTATACATCACCCATTCTGAGTCGTCAAATACGTGGTACAGAAAACAACTACAACTTCATTATTACAATTATCGTGCAAAATACGACAACACATATGCAGTGAGTTTAAATAAAAATATTATTTTCTAGACAGTATTCAAACTCAAATAAGTCCTCATTACAATTATTGATACACTATTTTATAAAAAATAGTGAGGACTGTTAAAATAACTTTCTAGAACCATCATTCCATATCCCGACTAGTTCCCGCTATATTCTTGCCTCCTGGGAAGAAAAATGTAACAAAAAGAAAAAGGGTGAGCTCAACTAGCCCAGTAAAGAATATTATGACTAATGTAATGAACAACCAATTATCGTTAGCCTTCAACAAATCAGATAAAATATAATGGACAACAAGTTTTAGATCAATATTCGCAGCGGAAATAACAATTCATTAGAAGAGTTAAGTAGAGAATGAAATATACTATCATCTATGAATTTAAAAGTCCATCATCAATATTTTATCCCTGTAACATCAATCAATATACATCTTGAATCAAATATTTATCTTTGCATTACGGGCCAAAGATATTCATTTGTATCACCAGTTGGTCATGTTCATCTCAATACATGTTCATCTTTGCACTACGGGCCAAAGATATCATCAGGTAATCATTCATCTTTTCACTACAGGCCAAAGATATTCAGTTATATCACCATTTAGGACTAAGAATGATGAAAAATATTTTAAAGAACGAATCCAGTGAGATAAAAGAACAAAAATTAGGGATTCGTACTTTAGATAATCCAAGTTCAAATATACTCTGTAATAAATCATAGTTGTGACGCCCCCAAAATTAGGTATACATCACCCATCTTGGGTCGTCAGATACATGGTACAGAAAACAAATATAACTTACTAATACAATTGTCGTGTACAATACGACAAAACATAACTGTGAGTTTGAATACAATTATTGTCTACTAGAGACTATACAAACTCAAAAGGAGTCCTCATTACAATTATTGTTACACTATTTAACAGAATAGTGAGGACTACTAATACTATCATCTGGTCCATCACTCCGTTCCCCGACTCGTCCCAGCTATATTCTCATTTCCTGAAGAGAACCGTGAAAGAAAGGGTGAGCTCAACTAGCCCAGTAAGAAATATTATGACTAAGATAATGCAGAATAAATTATCATTAGTCTTCAACAATGTTAAACTGATAAAATACAATAAACATCAAGTTTAACCGCAGCGGATCAAGCAATCCATTAAAAGAGTCAAGCAGAGAATAAAATCTACTATCTTTTATGATTTAAAAAGTTTTTCATGACTTTTATCAGCTAAAAAAATAATCCACATCATCGAATCACCCCTGCACTACGGCCAAGGATATTCTTTAGTATCACGACCACGAATTATCTATGCACAACGGGCCAAAGATAATCGTGTTTTAATCAACGGTCCTGATCATACCATAAAATAATTCATCTTTGCACTACGGCTAAAGAGAATCCATAGCCATAATCATACCAAAAACTGTCCATCAATGCACTACGGGCCAATGAGGACTTTTTCCACATCATTTGTAACATTATGGTTATGATTATACCGAATAATCCCTGGTCATAATCATACCAAGTCCATCTATGCACTACAGGCCACAGATGACTTTCAACATAATATAAACATGAGGATGATGACAATGATATAAGAATTCAATAAAACAAGTTTAAGAATTAATTTGTCCAGGAACCAATAACGTCCAAATTGTCAACATGATACTTTTGTGTAGAGTAAAATTCAAGAATGCTCAGAAGAATATTTTCATGAAAAGATACTGGATGAAGCGCAAATATTAAGGATATTCTACTAATTTCATGGAGTATAGAAGTCAAAACTTTAACCAACTGAGTATAATAAAGAATGGAATAACAAAAGAAATCACCATGCATGCGGTACTTCGCATAGACAGGTTATTCCAACAGAATAATAATAACGAAACTAGGTCAGGTGAAATTCACACCGACAGGATGTTCCAACAGAATAATAAAGACGGAACCAGGTCTGGCGTAAAACGCACAGACAAGATATTCCGACAGAATAATAAATAATAGAACCAGGTCCAGCGTAAAACGCACAGACAGGATATTCCAACAGAATAATAATAAAGACGAAACCAGGTCTGGTGTAAAACACACAGACAGGATGTTCCAACAAAATAATAATAAAGACAGAGCCAGGTCCGGCGTAAACGCACGGACAGGATATTCCGACAGAATAATAAAGAATAGAATAATAAATAATGGAACCAGGTCAAGCGTAATACGCACCGACAAGATATTCCGACAGAATAATAAAGAAAGGAATAATAGAAGAATTTCACCATGTATGCGGTACTTCGCATAAACAGGTTATTCCAACATAATAATAAAGAATGGAATAATAGAAGAATTTTACCAAGTATAGGGTAGTCCGCGTATACAGGTTATTCCAACAGAATAATAAATAATGGAATAACAGAAGTTCTCTTCATGAATATAAAAGAAATAATACCCCTTACGGGTACAACAAATAATATCCCTTATCTTTGAAAGAAGAGTATTCCGACTGGTAGGGCGAGAATATACTCGAAGAAACTTGTACTACGCTCAAAGCTTTCTTAAATTCTAAATAAATGCGCTCAAGATTATAGAAGAAGAACTCTCTCTATAGTTTCTCTCTCTAGAGTTTCAGTAAATTCGTAAGAAAATAATGAAGGAATGAGCTTCTATTTATAGGAAAATGGAATGCATAGTAACTAATCCATGAACGGTCCAGATTGATTTACTTTAATCTGACGGTCCATATTTAAAGAAAAATCTTTTAAATAAAATATAATATATTCTATTTATAGAATAACTTTAATAAAGTATTCTGTTTTATATAAAAAGATATTTTTATTTTATTACGTTAATAATACGAATAAAACAAAACTTCATTATCGCTAAATAATTCATATTATTAATTGACAATAATTGAATCAAACTGAGTGACTAATCACGTAAGCCTCAATAATCAATACCGTATGCTACTATGCAACCACACGTATTACTGTACTTTTACTACCGAGTAGTTCAACAGTATTAACGGTAAAACTTCCGCCGTTATTTTTATAAAATATTTTTGTCGTTTTCTCAATCCAACAATAATTCCGTTGTGGGGTCCACCAATAATTGTGCCGTCGTACGAATATTCCCCGACAAAAATAATATTTCCCGACCAATCGAATATAGTACAACAACTTGCATACTTTGTAAAATTTATAAATACTATCCACAACTATAACATTATCTCAAATTCACACCATAATATTTAAAAAAAATATTTCGAAAAATTAAATATTTATTCATAAAATCTGGGGTTTTACAATAGTGGAGTAAAATTCAAGAATGAAGATCAAAACATGGATACAATCAAAGATAGTAACCATAATAGACATATTAGACAAAGAAGAGAAAATTTCATTTTTCTATGAATAGTGTCGTATTCGTGAATAGTGTCGTATACGTGAATAGTAATCCCGACACGAAAAGGTAGAAATTTCACAAGAAAAATCATACTTCGTGAATAATACTCGTGAATAGTACCGTAATCGTGAATAGTGCCGTATACGTGAATAGTGCCGTATACGTGAATAGTAACCTTGACATGAAAAGGTAAAAATTTCATAATAAAATTCATACCAGTATTTCGGCATAATGACATTGAACGAAATAACATTATTTACGAAGAAAATAACATCCTTTACCTCAAAAGAATAGTACTTCTGCCTAAAATATAGTATATAACGCTGAAGGAAACTTGCACTAAATAGCTACTCTCAAAGTATCTAAATACTCACAAAATACGCTCAATAATATAGAGAGAGAAAGCTTATGATTCTGGTGTGATTTTCAATTCTAACTAAGCACCATATTTATAGAAAAATACTTAGAACGCCAAAGCAGACTAACTTGCTACCTGATGGCTTTACCTGTTACTATTCACGCACACCACTTTTAAAATAAAATTTTAGTACATTTTTCACCAACCAAAAGTGGGGCCCACCCATTCTAGAAAATTTCCAAAATATTTTAAATTTAAATAATCAGTAACTTCAATAATTCATAATAAATAACCCTTTTATCAGAAAAAAATATGATTTTTATGTCCATTCCATAGAAAATTTAATTTTCTACAACTTTGTAGAAGAAATTATTTCCAAATTCCAAACAGAAAATGCCCGAAATTCACATACGGACGATTTTTAATACCTCCATTGTGGCGCCCCCAAAATAGGTATACATCACCCATTCTAAGTCGTCAAATATATGGTACAGAAATAAATACAACTTCATTAATACAATTATTATGCAAAATACGACAACACATATACTATGAGTTTAAATACAAATATTGTCTAATAGACAGTATTAAAACTCAAAAGGAGTCCTCGTTACAATTATTAATACACTATTTTACAAAAATAGTGAGGACTGCTAAAACAACTTTCTAGAACCATCACTCCATACCCCGGCTAGTTCCTGCTATATTCTCACCTCTTGAGAAGAAAAAAAGAACAAAAAAGAAAATGGTGAGCTCAACTAGCCCAGTAAAGAATATTATGACTAAGATAATATACAACAAATTCTCAATAGTCTTTAACAGGAAAAAATCTGATAGAATATAATAGACAATAAATTTTTGATCAACAACTGCAGCGGAAATAACAATTCATTAGAAGAGTTAAGTAGAGAATGAAATCTACTACCATCTATGAATTTAAAAGTCCATCATCAATATTTTATCCCTGTAACATCAATCAATATACATCTTGAATCAAATATTCATCTTTACACTACAGGCCAAAGATATTCATTTGTATCACCAGTTGGTCATGTTCATCTCAACACCTGTTCATCTTTGCACTACGAGCCAAAGATATTCATCAGTTAATCATTCATCTTTGCACTACAGGCCAAAGATATTCATCAAGTATTATCATTAAGGACTGAGGATGATGAAAAACATTTTAGAGAACGAATCCAGTGAAATAAAAGGACAAAGATTAGAGATTTGTAATTTAGATAATTCAAGTTTAAAAATACTCCATAATAAACTATAATGGAGTAAAATTCAAGAATGAAGATCAAAACATGAATACAATAAAAAATAGTAACCATAATAGACATCTGGGACAAAAAAGAGAAAATTTCATTTTTCAGTGAATAGTGCCGTATTTGTGAATAGTGCCGTATACGTGAATAGTACCGTATACGTGAATAGTAACCCCGACACCAAAAGGTAGAAATTTCACAATAAAATTCATATCAATATTTCAGCATAATGATATTGAAGAAAATAATATCATTTACGAAGAAAATAACATCCCTTACTTCAAAATAATAATATTTCTGACCGGAATATCGAATGTAAAGCCGAAGGAAACTTGCACTGAATAGCAACTCTCAAAATATCTAAATACTCACAAGATACGCTCGATAATATATATATATATATATATATATATATATATATATATATAGAGAGAGAGAGAGAGAGAGAGAGAGAAAACTTGTTTCTGGTGTGATTTTTAATTCTAACTAAGCTCCCTATTTATAGAAAAATGCTAGAACGCCAAAGCAGACTAAATAATAAAATAATATTATTTATTTTCCTCTTCTATGCCATCCATCTTGGAAAACCATCAGCCCAACATCTTTGGAAAAAAATTGCAGCACATGTTTTCATAAAAAACAAAAGTGGGTCCCACCCATAATTTTAATAAAAATATTTAATCTCCGAAACTTTAATAATTCATAATAAATAGACCTTTTATCAGAAAAATACGACTTTTATGTCCATTCCATAGGAAATCGGATTCTCTACAACTTTGTAGCTTTAAGTTTTTTCAAATTCCAAATAGAAAATGTCCGAAATTTACATACGGACGTTTTTTAACGCCACTTAAAAATCATAACAAATCATACGTTAATTTTTAACGGTTCAAAATTTGTGGACATATTCTCAACTTATATATGTATAACATATCCAAAAATTACAACGATCCAACGGTTGGATTAAAATTATAACTCACGCAATAGAGCTTTAAGAACACTGTTTTGATTTTTTAATACCTCCAATTCCGACAAAATACTGATAAAACACCTCAAAATTAAATCCTTCATTTATATCCACAGAAAAATAAATATTTCCTTATCATATAAATTAATAATTAATTATTCACAAATAATATTACACAATCACAATTATGACAACCAGGTCGTTCCCAGGAAAGAGGGGGACTTTTCGATAAGGATTTCTCCTTACTGGCGCGCAATTAGGTGACCAAACCTCTCCTTAGACAGAACTTCCTTAGACATTGCCAATAATGCTATCTAATAATATTATTCAAATAATATGAATTATTGATCTAATAATGGAGAGATACTGTGCAATGACAAATATGGAACAACAATAATATAAAATATCAATGTAGCAATTATTAAATCAAAAAAAGAATATATTGAACAGTAATTACTGTAACAATTATTGAGTAGTGCCTTCTTACGTAAGGATCAATAATTCATCAATACTGTGCAATATCGTGTGCTACTGTGCAACCACGCGTATTATTGTATTTTAACCGTCAGGTATTCCAACAGTGTTAACGGTAATAACTACGCCGTTATTTATAAAAACTCAAACTTGTCGTTTTTTTCATCCGACCGTTTTCCGTTATAGGGCCCACAAATGGCTGCGCCATCGTACAAATATTCCTCGACAGCAAGAATATTTCACGACCAAATGAATATTTCCCGACAACAATGAATATTTTATAACCACTTGCTTATTTTGTAAAATTTACACATTTCACCCATAACCAAAGCATTATATCAAATTAACATCTTATTATTCAAAATAATAATTAGAGAAAATTCGATTTTATTTATAAAAGGTTGGGGTCTTACATCCATTCCGACAAAATACTGATAAAAAACCTCAGCATCAATTCCTTCATTTATATCCACATAAAAATAAATATTTTCTTATCATATAAATTAATAATTAATTATTCACAAATAATATTACAGAATCACAATTATGACAACCAGGTCGTTTTCCAGTAAAGAGGGGGCTTTCCGATAAGGATTTCTCCTAATTAGCGTGCAATTAGGTGACCAAACCCCTTTTCAAGACATAACTTCCTTAGACATTACCAATAATGCTATCTAATAATATGAATTATTGATCTGATAATGAGAAATACTGTGCAGTGACAATTATTGAAGCAACAATAATATAAAATATCAACGTAGCAATTATTGAATCAATAAAATAAAATATTGAACAGTAATTACTGTAACAATTATTGAGTAATGCCTTCTGAGTCGTCAAATATATGGTACAGAAATAAATACAACTTCATTAATACAATTATTATGCAAAATACGACAACACATATACTATGAGTTTAAATACAAATATTGTCTAATAGACAGTATTAAAACTCAAAAGGAGTCCTCGTTACAATTATTAATACACTATTTTATAAAAATAGTGAGGACTGCTAAAACAACTTTCTAGAACCATCACTCCATACCCCGGCTAGTTCCTGCTATATTCTCACCTCTTGAGAAGAAAAATAGAACAAAAAAGAAAATGGTGAGCTCAACTAGCCCAGTAAAGAATATTATGACTAAGATAATATACAACAAATTATTAATAGTCTTTAACAGGGGAAAATCTGATAGAATATAATAGACAACAAATTTTAGATCAACAACTGCAACGAAAACAACAATTCATTAGAATAGTTAAGTAGAGAATGAAATCTACTATCATCTATGAATTTAAAAGTCTATCATCAATATTTTATCCCTGTAACATCAATCAATATACATCTTGAATCAAATATTCATCTTTGCACTACAGGCCAAAGATATTCATTTGTATCACTAGTTGGTCATGTTCATCTCAACACCCGTTCATCTTTGCACTACGGGCCAAAGATATTCATCAGTTAATCATTCGTCTTTGCACTGCAGGCCAAAGATATTCATCAAGTATCATCATTAAGGACTGAGGATGATGAAAAATATTTTAGAGAACGAATCCAGTGAAATAAAAGGACAAAGATTAGAGATTCGTACTTTAGATAATTCAAGTTTAAAAATACTTCATAATAAACCATAATTGAGTAAAATTTAAGAATGAAGATCAAAATATGAATACAATCAAAGATAGTAACCATAATAGACATTTGGGACAAAAAAGAGAAAATTTCATTTTTCGGTGAATAGTGCCGTATTTGTGAATAGTGCCGTATACGTGAATAATACCGTATACGTGAATAGTAACCCCGACACAAAGAGGTAGAAATTCCACAATCAAATTCATATCAATATTTCAGCATAATGATATTGAAGAAAATAATATCATTTATGAATAAAATAACATCCCTTACTTCAAAATAATAGTATTTCTGACCAGAATATCGGATGTAAAGTCGAGGGAAGCTTGCACTGAATAGCAACTCTCAAAGTATCTAAATACTCACAAGATATGCTCGATAATATAGAGAGAGAGAAAACTTGTTTCTGGTGTGATTTTTAATTCTAACTAAGTGCCATATTTATAGAAAAATGCTAGAACGCCAAAGCAGACTAAATAATAAAATAATATTATTTATTTTCCTCTTCTACGCCATCCATCTTGGAAAGCCATCAGCCCAACATCTTTGGAAAAAATTCCAGCACATGTTTTCATAAAGAACAAAAGTGGGTCCCACCCATAATTTTAGTAAAAATATTTAATCTTCAAAACTTCAATAATTCATAATAAAATGCCCTTTTATCAGAAAAATATGAATTTTATGTCCATTCCATACGAAATCGAATTCTCTACAACTTTATTGCTTTAAGTTTTTCCAAATTCCAAACAGAAAATGTCCGAAATCCACATACGGACGTTTTTCAAAACCTCTTAAAAATCATAATAAATCATACGTTAATTTTTAACGGTTCAAAATTTGTGGACATATACTCAACTTATATATGTATAACATATCCAAAAATTATAACGATTCAACGGTCGGATTAACATTATAACTCACGCAATAGAGCTTTAAGAACACTGTTTTAATTTTTTAATACCTCCAATTCCGACAAAATACTGATAAAAAACCTCAAAATTAAATCCTTCATTTATATCCACATAAAAATAAATATTTTCTTATCATATAAATCAATAATTAATTATTCTCAAATAATATTACAGAATCACAATTATGACAACCAGGTCGTTCCCAGGAAAGTGGGGGCTTTCCGATAAGGATTTCTCCTTACTGGCGCGCAATTAGGTGACCAAACCTCTCCTTAGACAGAACTTCTATAGACATTGCCAATAATGCTATCTAATAATATTATTCAAATAATATGAATTATTGATCTGATAATGGAGATACTGTGCAGTGACAAATATTGAACAACAATAATATAAAATATCAATGTAGCAATTATTGAATCAATAAAATAACATATTGAACAGTAATTACTGTAACAATTATTGAGTAGTGCCTTCTTACGTAAGGATCAATAATTCATCAATACTGTGCAATACCGTGTGCTATTGTGCAACCACGCGTATTACTGTATTTTAACCACCGGGTATTCCAACAGTGTTAACGGTAACAACTACGACGTTATTTATAAAAATTCAAACTTGTCATTTTCTTCATCCGACCATTTTTCGTTATGGGGCCCACAAATGGCTACGCCATCGTACGAATATTCCTCGACAACAAGAATATTCCACGACCAAACGAATATTCCCCAACAACAATGAATATTTTATAACCACTTGCTTATTTTGCAAAATTTGTACATTTCACCCATAACCAAAGCATTATATCAAATTAACACCTTATTATTCAAAATAATAATTAGAGGAAATTCGATTTTGTTTATAAAAAGTTGGGGTCTTACAACCTCCCCTCCTTATGAAATTTCATCCTCGAAATTGACGTACGTACCTGGTATTTTGAAAAGGTGAGGGTACCTCGCTTTCATTTCTGATTCTAACTCCTAGGTCATTTCTTCAATAGCATGGTTCCTCCACAAAACCTTAACTTATGATATAACTTTGGTGCGTAGGACATGCTCTTTTCTATCCAAGATCTTAACAGGTACCTCCTCGTACGTTAAATCTTCGGCTATTTCGTCTTGTTCTAACTCAATTATATGGTTCGGATCTTTCACATATTTACGAAGCATAAATATGTGAAAAATATTATGAACACGAGACATGCTTGGAGGTAATGCGAGTCTATAGGCCACTTTTCCTATTCGGTCAAGAATTTCAAATGGACCAACAAATCTTGGATTGAGCTTTCCTCTCTTCCCAAATCTTGTAACTCCCTTCCATGGAGCAATACGTAACAATACATGATCCCCAATATTAAATTCCGCGTCCTTCCGATGAAGATGCGCATAACTCTTTTGTCGATCCTGTGCCGTTTGTATACGTTGCCGGATCATTTGGATCTTTTCTATAGTTATGCGTACCAATTTTGGTCCCAACAATGCTGCTTCTCACACCTCATCCCAGCATACTGGAGAGCGACACTTTCGTCCATACGATGCTTCAAATGGAGCCACACCTATACTTGCTTGATAACTATTGTTTTAGGAGAATTCCACCAATGGTAGGTACTTGTGACAACCCAAGAATTTAGAAAATTATTTAAATCTTAAAATATTAAATAAAGGTTAAATAATAAACCTAGACAGAAAATAAGTGAATGGATTTGGCATTTCTGGAAAGAAATTTTATAGATTTAAAATTTTTTTGTGGTGAATTATTCACGATTAAGGGTATAAGTGTATATGCATTTGTGTATGTGGATTTATGTGTACAGTTTGTGGTATAAGGGTCAAGAGTTGACCAGATAAACTATATCAGTGGCAAACCCTAATATTATATTAAGAACGTCAACGTTCAGTTAGAAAACCCTAACGATTGATTAGAAACCCTATTACCGGTTCTAAAAACCCTAATTTCAGTTTTCGGGAATTTGAAACCCTAATTCGGAATATGAAACCCTAATTTGAGAATTTAAAGGCTAAATTTAATGATTTAAGTATTTGTGATTATAAATATAATTAGGGATAACCCTAATTATCTATTCATAAAAACCCTAATTCTTGGGTTATAAACCCTAATGTACAATGATGAAACCTAATTGCTAAATTAGAAATTTTAATTAGGAAATGTTAATCCTAATTAACAAGCTTGATTTATGATTAGTAAATTTTAATATAATTAGAGAATTCTAATTATAATTTAGAAATATTAATTTTCTATTCTTGAAAACCTAATTTGAAAATCCTAGAATTGTATTTTTAAAACTTAAAGGGTTAAACCCTAAACCTTAAGGGTTAAATCCTAAACCCTAAAGGGTTAAACCCTAAATCTTAAGGATTTGGACCAATTACATGAATGCCATTAAATTTAAAAGTCTAATGACCATTTTGCCATTTTTTTTGTATTTTTATAAGTTAGCTTACAAAATCTTGCCATATCTTTAGGTTGGTGACTAACCCTATCCCTAGCCTAGCATGAGACTTATTTGTCCAAAATCAGCCACCAATTGCCAACTAGATACATTGAATCAAATAGATCAAAGAGTTAAAGTAAAGAAAATCTTACTTTACTTCTCATTATTGCCAAGCCACTCTCTCTCATCCATTTCGAAAATCTAGAGTGAGAGAGAGAGAGAGAGAGAGAGAGAAAGGTTAAGCTATGTTAGCCTCTTATCAAGCCAAGAACATCAATCAAAAGTCAGAAATCAAAGATCAAGATTGAAAGGTATAAAAACCCTAAACCTAGAAATCTTTTGATTTGATGTTAAATGTTGTTATTTATTGGTTAAAGTTAAGTTGGAGGGTGTCATTTGATGATCTAGGTTGCTTAAACTTAGATCCATATCATTTAAATGCTCGAAATTAAAGTTTTTAGAAACTATTTTTGAACCTTCATGAGTTGTGACGCCCCCAGAATAGGTATACAACACCCATTCTGAGTCGCCAAATACATGGTACAGAAAGCAAACTACAACATCAATAATACAATTGTCGTGCAAAATACGACAACACATACTGTGAGTTTAAATACAAATATTGTCTTCTAGACAATATCCACACTCAAATAAATCCTCATTACAATTATTCAAACACTATTTTACAGAAATAGTGAGGACTGCTAATACATCTTTCTAGAACCATCACTCCATACCCCGACTAGATCCTGCTATGTTCTCACCTCCTGAGAAGAAAAATGGAACAAAAAGGAAAAGGGTGAGCTCAACTAGCCCAGTAAAGAATATTATGACTAAGATAATATACAACAAATTATCGTTAGTCTTCAACAGGGAAAAATCTGATAAAATATAATCGACAACAAGTTTTAGATCAACAACTGCAGCGGAAACAGCAAACCATTAGAAGAGTCAAGTAGAGAAAGAATTCTACTATCTTCTAAGATTTAAAAGTCCATCATCAATATTTTATCCCTGTAACATCAATTAATAATCATCTTTAACCAAATATTCATCTTTGCACTACAGGCCAAAGATATTCATTTGTATCATCAGTCGGTCATGTTCATCTCAACACCTGTTCATCTTTGCACTACAGGCCAAAGATATTCATCAAGTAATTATACATCTTTGCACTACAGGCCAAAGATATTCAGTAATATCATCATTTAGGACTGAGGATGATGAAAAATATCTTAAAGAGAACGAATCCAATGAGACAGAAGGACAAATAGTAGGGATTCGTATAACAGTTTATCCAAGATCAATAATACTTCATAATAATCAATTGTGAAGCAGAATTCAAAAATAAAGATCAAAACATGGATACAATCAAAGATAGTAACCATAATAGACATCTTGGACAAAAGGGAAAATTTTATTTTTCGGTGAATAGTGCCGTATTCGTGAATAGTGTCGTATACGTGAATAGTGCCGTATACGTGAATAGTAACCCCCGACACAAAAAGTTCCAAATTTGATAAAATCTCATATCAATATTTCAGCATAATGATATTGAAGAAAATAATATCATTTAAGAAGAAAATAATATCCCTTACCTCAAAATATCAGTACTTCTGGTCGGAATACCGGTATAAGGCTGAAAGAAACTTGCTCTGATGAATAGAAACTCTCAAAGTATCTAAATACTCACAAAATACACTCAATAATCTAGAGAGAGAAAGAGAGAAAACTTGTTTCTGGTGTGATTTTCAATTCTAACTTAGCCCTCTATTTATAGGAAAATTTTGGTAGGTTTGACCTGCAACCTGATGGCTTTACCTGCTACTATTCCCACCCACCACATTTGAAATATAATTCAGCACATTTCTTCACCAACCACAAGTGGGGCCCACCAATTCTAGAATTTTCCACCAAAATGATAAACTCCGAAAATTCAACAATTTCTGAACCAGTCATCTTGTAAAATTCGTAATAAATCATACGTTCATTTTTAACGGTTCAAAATTTGTGGACATATACTCAACTTATATATGTATAACATATCCAAAAATTACCACGATCCAACGGTCGGATTAAAAATTATAACCCCCGCAAAATATCTCAAAAACCCTGATTTTTAATACCTCCATTCCGACAAAAATATGGATAAAAACCTCAACATTAACTCCTTCATTTTTAACCACAAAAATATATCCCTCATTTATATCCACATAAAATAAATATTTCCTTATCATATGAATCAATAATTAATTATTCACAAATAATATTACAGAATCACATTTATGACAACCAGGCCGTTCCCAGGAAAGAGGGGGCTTTCCAATAAGGATTTCTCCTTACTGGCGCGCAATTAGATGACCAAACCTCTCCTTAGACAGAACTTTCTAGACATTGTCAATAATGTTATCTAATAATATTATTCAAATAATATGAATTATTGATCTGATAATGGGAAATACTGTGCAGTAACAATTATTGAAACAACAATAATATAAAATATCAATGCAGCAATTATTGAATCAATAAAATAAAATATTGAACAGTAATCACTGTAACAATTATTGAGTAGTGCCTTCTTACGTACGAATCAATAATTCAACTATACTGTGCAATCCGTGTGCTACTGTACAACCACGCGTTATTACTGTATTTTAACCACCGGTATTTCAACAGTGTTAACGGTAACAACTACGCCGTTATTAATAAACAACTTATACTTGTCGTTTTCTTCATCCAATCGCTTTCCGTTATGGGGCCCACACAAGGCTGCGCCGTCGTACGAATATTCCCCGACAGCAAGAATATTCCACGACCAAACGAATATTCCCCGACAAAATGAATATTTTATAACCACTTGCTTATTTTGTAAAATTTGCACATTTCACCCATAACCAAAGTATTATATCAAATTAACCCCTTATTATTCACAATAATATTTAGAGAAAATTTGATTTTATTCATTAATAAGTTGGGGTCTTACAACCTCCCCTCCTTATGAAATTTCGTCCTCGAAATTGACGTACGTACCTGATGTTTCAAAAAGGTGAGGATACCTCGCTTTCATTTCTGATTCCAACTCCCAGGTCATTTCTTCAATAGCATGGTTTCTCCACAAAACCTTAACTTGTGGTATAACCTTCGTGCGTAGGACATGCTCTTTCCTATCCAAGATCTTAACAGGTACCTCCTCGTACGTTAAATCTTCAGCTATCTCGTCTGGTTCTAACTCAATAATGTGGTTCGGGTCTTTAACATATTTACGAAGCATAGATATGTGAAAAACATTATGAACACGAGACATGCTTGGAGGTAATGCGAGTCTATATGCCACATTTCCTATTCGCTCAAGAATCTCAAATGGACCAACAAATCTTGGATTGAGCTTTCCTCTCTTCCCAAATCTTGTAACTCCCTTCCATGGTGCAACACGTAACAATACATGATCCCCAATATTAAATTCCACGTCCTTCCGATGAAGATCCGCATAACTCTTTTGTCGATCCTGTGCCGTTTGTATACGTTGTCGAATCGTTTGGATCTTCTCTGTAGTAATGCGTACCAATTCTGGTCCCAACAATGTTGCTTCACCCACCTCGTCCCAGCATACTGGAGAACGACATTTTCTTCCATACAACGCCTCAAATGGAGCCATACCTATGCTCGCCTGATAACTGTTGTTGTAGGAGAATTCCACCAATGGTAGGTACTTATCCCAACTCCCTTTGAGATCTAAGACACAAAGTCTTAATAGATCTTCAAGAGTTTGAATAGTCCTCTCTGATTGTCCGTCCGTTTGAGGATGGTATGCTGAACTGAATCGTAAATCCGTGCCCATAGCTTTCTGCAAGCTAACCCAAAATCGTGAAGTGAATCTTGGGTCACGATCCGAAACTATGGATACTGGCATGCCATGCAATCTCACAATCTCGTTCACGTACATACTAGCAAGACGTTCAAGGGAATAAGTCTCACGTATCGGCAAGAAATGAGCGGACTTGGTTAATCTATCAACAATAACCCAAATCGCATCTATGCCTTGAGAAACCTTGGGAAGACCTGTAACAAAATCCATAGTAATGTGTTCCCACTTCCATTTCGGAATCTCAAGTGGTTGCAATGGACCCTTTGGTACTTGATGCTCCGCTTTTACACGTTGACAAGTTAAACATCTCGAGATAAACTCCGCGATCTCTCTTTTCATATTGCTCCACCAAAATGTATGTCGAAGATCGTGATACATTTTGGTACTCCCAGGATGGATTGCAAACGGTGTGTTGTGTGCCTCCATCATTATTCTATGCTTCAAGTCAAAATCGTTAGGAACACAAAGTCTGGAGTTGACTCGAAGTATTCCTTCTTCATCGATTCTTGCTTCTGGAATAGCACCTTCTTGCACTTTCTTCTTCATACGCATCAGCTCTATATCCGTAGCTTGAGCAGCTTTAACTTTATCGATTAAAGTCGGTTCTACTCGTATATTTGATATCATCATGTGGGTACTTGGAGCCTTCATCTCTATCTCCATCCTTTGCAAGTCATACAAAATGGGCCTTTGTGTTAAAAACATTGCACTCGTACCCGCATATGATCTTCTACTCAATGCGTCAGCTACTACGTTTGCTTTTCCAGGATGGTATTGGATGGTATGATCGTAATCTTTCAACAGCTCAAGCCAACGTCGTTGCCGCATGTTGAGTTCCTTTTGGGTGAAGAAATATTTGAGGCTTTTATGATCTGTATAGATCTCCACTTTCTCCCCATACAGGTAGTGTCTCCAGATCTTCAACGCAAAAACGACTGCTGCCAACTCCAAATCATGAGTAGGATAATTCCTCTCATATTCTTTGAGTTGTCGTGAGGCATAGGCTATGACTTTCCCATGTTGCATGAGAACACATCCTAACCCTTTGCCTGAAGCATCGCTGTAGATAACAAATCCATCCGAACCAGATGGTATTGTCAGAACAGGTGCCGAAATGAGTCTCCTCTTGAGTTCTTGGAAACTCTTCTCGCATTCCTCACTCCATACGAATTTTGTATCTTTCCGAGTCAGCTGAGTTAACGGAGTAGCGATTCGAGAAAATCCTTCCACAAATCTCCGATAATAACCAGCTAAGCCCAGAAAGCTACGTACTTCGGTTACCGACTTCGGTTGCTCCCAACTTTGTATGGCTTCAATCTTCGCCGGGTCGACAGATACTCCATGTTTTGACACCACGTGCCCAAGGAATGCTACTTCCTCAAGCCAGAACTCGCATTTCTTCAGTTTGGCATATAGCTTGTTTTCACGAAGCCTTTGCAGTACCAGCTTCAAATGGCGCTCATGATCTTCACGGCTTTTGGAATAGATGAGGATGTCATCAATAAAGACAACAACGAACTGATCCAAATATTCTTTGAATACACGGTTCATCATATCCATGAAGGCAGCAGGAGCATTAGTCAATCCAAAAGACATTACTAAGAATTCATAATGCCCGTACCGAGTTCTGAAGGCAGTCTTTGGAATATCCTCAGTTTTAATCTTCAGCTGATGATATCCAGAACGAAGATCGATCTTTGAAAAGAATTGTGCTCCTTGCAACTGGTCAAACAGGTCATCAATGCGAGGTAGCGGATACCTATTCTTGATGGTGACATGGTTCAATTCTCGATAGTCAATACAAAGTCGCATACTCCCGTCTTTCTTCTTTACGAATAAAACAGGAGCACCCCAAGGAGACGTACTAGGACGAATAAAACCGATGTCCAACAACTCCTGTAGTTGGACTTTTAACTCCTGAAGTTCAATAGGAGCCATTCGATATGGGGTTTTAGAAATGGGCTTTGTACCGGGTTCAAGGTCAATAAAGAATTCAATTTCTCGTTCCGGGGGTAGACCGGGAAGTTCTTCAGGAAATACATCGGAAAATTCTCTAACAATAGAAATATTATTCAAATCTGACTTGTCTTTGTTCAAATCCATAACATGGGCTAAGAAAGCTTGACATCCGTTTTTCAATAAACGAATAGCTTTGTGGCTTGATATGACAGTGACTGATTTTAGTGGTTTAGTAGTTTGAATTCGTATGACAGGTTGGTTAGGAATATGAAAACTAACAACCTTACGAAAACAATCAATTTTAGCATGATGAGTGGTTAACCAATCAATTCCTAAAATCACATCAAAAGCAAGTATCTTTAAAGAGATAAGATCAACAGGTAATGTGATAGTGCCAACTTGGATCATGCAAGATTTATAAACTGTAGATGTAACGAAGGTTTCACCCAACGGAGTTTCAACAGATAAGTTAAAGTCCAATTTCTCCGGAGTCAAGTTTAAACGTTGAGCACAAGCAGGAGAGATAAAAGAATGGGTAGAACCGGTATCTAGTAAAGTATAAACTTCGCAAGAATTCAAGATTAGCTTACCCGTGATCACCTCGTTCGGGTTTCTCGCGTTTTGGCCAGTTACGACAAACGCTCTTCCAGGAACCGCTGATTTCGACTTATCCGGGACAGCCCTTGGAATCACCACTCCCGCTGAACTTGGTTTCGCTATAGTACAATCTCGAGCGATGTGGCCTTCCTTTCCACAGTTGTAACACACCTTGGATTGTTGTGGACAGTTTGGGCTGATATGTCCCTCTTTCCCGCATTTGTAACATCTAACTGGTGGTCGTTCTCCTCCCCTAAAATTTGTTGTTGGTGCTGGTGCTGCTGCTGATGTCTTCCCGTCATTGTTGAATCTCCTCTTTCTGAAATTTCCACTTGACTCACCTCTCCTATTATCATGGCCACGATGACCACCGAGTGGTTACCGCCTTTGTTCGTATTTTTCCCTCCTCGTTGGTTATCATCGCTCTGATGATTGCTGTCACCGGTATGACCCTGGTTGTGGTCCCTCGGTTGAGTATACTCATTATCTCTCTCTAATAATTGGGCCCTGTTGACAACATCTGAATACAGAGAAAATTTATGAGAGATAAGATATTGACGAATCTCAGGTTTTAAACCTCTCAGAAACATCCTTGTCATTCGTTCCTCATTTTCGACCAAATGAGGTGCAAACCTGGATAACTCTGCAAACTTCGCCTCGTACTGGGACACCGTCATGTTGTTTTGTTCCAGTCTAATAAACTCAACCTCCTTCATATGACGAATACTTTCAGGAAAGTACTTGTCATTGAACAGTTTTTGAAATGTTTCCCAGGACATGTTGAGTGCGTCAGGCTGGGTACGCTTCACAGACTCCCACCAGTAGTCTGCCTCACCGCGGAACATAAATGTGGCGAATGGAACCTTCTGTTCCTCCGTGCATCCCAAGACATCAAATATCTTGGTAATTTGCTTGACCCACGTTTCCGCCATGATCGGATCCGGCTTTCCCTTAAATTCTGGTGGTCCCAATTCTTTGAACTGCTTAGCTGTGACAAACCGCGCGTTGTTATCATTTCCACCCGTATTCTGCACACGAGTCTCCCTCGTCTGATTTTGCATGAACTGCAAAAAGCTCCTAAACATTCCATCATTCATCGTTTGCTCGGTAACGTTGTTTACAGGAGGAATATTGCCTTCCTGTTGCACGTTCCCCTGGGTAGTGATCAAAGGTGTCTCCACGGTCTGATTTACTCCATTATTAACGTTCTCAGCTGCCATTCTTAAATACTGCCATAAAACAAGGGTTAATAGTCATGTCATATATTATCCCTATACTCTGACCGACCAAATAAACACCAAATAAACTTAGTCAGGTCATACTAGCGAAGGAATTCCCCGTCTCTCCCCTCCTAGTTCTTGTCTCACATCTCAGCCAGGGATCATATCCCTAAGCTCTGATACCAACTGTGACGCCCCCAGAATAGGTATACAACACCCATTCTGAGTCGCCAAATACATGGTACAGAAAGCAAACTACAACTTCAATAATACAATTGTCGTGCAAAATACGACAACACATACTGTGAGTTTAAATACAAATATTGTCTTCTAGACAATATCCACACTCAAATAAATCCTCATTACAATTATTCAAACACTATTTTACAGAAATAGTGAGGACTGCTAATACATCTTTCTAGAACCATCACTCCATACCCCGACTAGATCCTGCTATGTTCTCACCTCCTGAGAAGAAAAATGGAACAAAAAGGAAAAGGGTGAGCTCAACTAGCCCAGTAAAGAATATTATGACTAAGATAATATACAACAAATTATCGTTAGTCTTCAACAGGGAAAAATCTGATAAAATATAATCGACAACAAGTTTTAGATCAACAACTGCAGCGGAAACAGCAAACCATTAGAAGAGTCAAGTAGAGAAAGAATTCTACTATCTTCTAAGATTTAAAAGTCCATCATCAATATTTTATCCCTGTAACATCAATTAATAATCATCTTTAACCAAATATTCATCTTTGCACTACAGGCCAAAGATATTCATTTGTATCATCAGTCGGTCATGTTCATCTCAACACCTGTTCATCTTTGCACTACAGGCCAAAGATATTCATCAAGTAATTATACATCTTTGCACTACAGGCCAAAGATATTCAGTAATATCATCATTTAGGACTGAGGATGATGAAAAATATCTTAAAGAGAACGAATCCAATGAGACAGAAGGACAAATAGTAGGGATTCGTATAACAGTTTATCCAAGATCAATAATACTTCATAATAATCAATTGTGAAGCAGAATTCAAAAATAAAGATCAAAACATGGATACAATCAAAGATAGTAACCATAATAGACATCTTGGACAAAAAGGGAAAATTTTATTTTTCGGTGAATAGTGCCGTATTCGTGAATAGTGCCGTATACGTGAATAGTGCCGTATACGTGAATAGTAACCCCCGACACAAAAAGTTCCAAATTTGATAAAAACTCATATCAATATTTCAGCATAATGATATTGAAGAAAATAATATCATTTAAGAAGAAAATAATATCCCTTACCTCAAAATATCAGTACTTCTGGTCGGAATACCGGTATAAGGCTGAAAGAAACTTGCTCTGATGAATAGAAACTCTCAAAGTATCTAAATACTCACAAAATACACTCAATAATCTAGAGAGAGAAAGAGAGAAAACTTGTTTCTGGTGTGATTTTCAATTCTAACTTAGCCCTCTATTTATAGGAAAATTTTGGTAGGTTTGACCTGCAACCTGATGGCTTTACCTGCTACTATTCCCACCCACCACATTTGAAATATAATTCAGCACATTTCTTCACCAACCACAAGTGGGGCCCACCAATTCTAGAATTTTCCACCAAAATGATAAACTCCGAAAATTCAACAATTTCTGAACCAGTCATCTTGTAAAATTCGTAATAAATCATACGTTCATTTTTAACGGTTCAAAATTTGTGGACATATACTCAACTTATATATGTATAACATATCCAAAAATTACCACGATCCAACGGTCGGATTAAAAATTATAACCCCCGCAAAATATCTCAAAAACCCTGATTTTTAATACCTCCATTCCGACAAAAATATGGATAAAAACCTCAACATTAACTCCTTCATTTTTAACCAAAAAAATATATCCCTCATTTATATCCACATAAAATAAATATTTCCTTATCATATGAATCAATAATTAATTATTCACAAATAATATTACAGAATCACATTTATGACAACCAGCCCGTTCCCAGGAAAGAGGGGGCTTTCCAATAAGGATTTCTCCTTACTGGCGCGCAATTAGATGACCAAACCTCTCCTTAGACAGAACTTTCTAGACATTGTCAATAATGTTATCTAATAGTATTATTCAAATAATATGAATTATTGATCTGATAATGGGAAATACTGTGCAGCAACAATTATTGAAACAACAATAATATAAAATATCAATGCAGCAATTATTGAATCAATAAAATAAAATATTGAACAGTAATCACTGTAACAATTATTGAGTAGTGCCTTCTTACGTACGAATCAATAATTCAACTATACTGTGCAATCCGTGTGCTACTGTACAACCACGCGTTATTACTGTATTTTTAACCACCGGTATTTCAACAGTGTTAACGGTAACAACTACGCCGTTATTAATAAACAACTTATACTTGTCGTTTTCTTCATCCAATCGCTTTCCGTTATGGGGCCCACACAAGGCTGCGCCGTCGTACGAATATTCCCCGACAGCAAGAATATTCCACGACCAAACGAATATTCCCCGACAAAATGAATATTTTATAACCACTTGCTTATTTTGTAAAATTTGCACATTTCACCCATAACCAAAGTATTATATCAAATTAACCCCTTATTATTCACAATAATATTTAGAGAAAATTTAATTTTATTCATTAATAAGTTGGGGTCTTACATGAGTCGTCTGACAAGCAAATGTCAGGGCCTGTAAATTCTTCTGTGTTAGATGTTTGTGGTGTTTGAAGTTATAGATATGTTCTTTGCTATGAGGAGAGTAGACTAGAAGTGGAATCACATCCATACCATGTCAAGATCTCAAGATATAGCTGGTAAAACATGGTTGACCGACCATGGGAGACTCTTTCTGGAAAACCCAGAATTTTCAGGTTTTGTCTGACAAGTTTTTTAAGGCCATGAATCTTGCCGTTATTTGCTTGTTTGGCCATGTTTTTGTTTTCATGTTGTAGTCTGATATGTAGACTACATAGTAAAGTCATTATATCGCTTAGATCATAACCGGAATGAAAAATAATCACAGTCAAACTAGCGTTGACTAACTGACTAGGTTCCATTTCTGGAAAACCTAGATTCTTCATGAGCGAGTTTTCTGGCAAGGTTTGATTGGCAATGATCTCTTAAGATCTGTTGATATTTGACTGAAATAATGTTTTAAAATTGTTCTTTGACATAAGTACTACAACTTGAAAACAAAATGCAGCCCAAAAAGCAACAAGAACACTGATCTATTTGTGGTCAAACTATGTACCTTAGCGACTGACAGGATTTCTGGGTTCTTGCTCAAGAACACCTATAGCGACGGTTCTATCGCTATAGGGCCATTTAATAATTATTAAATTCCAAAAATTAATTATTTTATTAAATAATTAGAGAAAAATGGTTTTTAATTATTAAAAATACAAAATAAATTCCTAAAAATTATTTTAAATTCTAAAAATGAGTTTTTAATAATTTTAAATATATTTCATAAATATTTAATATTTTTGGAATAAAAATAATATTTAATTTATTTAATTATAATATTAAATAAATTATATAAAAATGATTTTTAATAGATGAAAAATCATGAAAAATTATATTATGGTGTTAAAAAATATTTTAAGTTATTTTTAATGACTTTTAATATTTTGTGATGAATATTATTAATTAATCAATATTAGTGGTAACTAATTTATTTACTAAATATATTAAATAAATTATGGAAAAATAGAATTAATGCTTTAAAAATTATATAAAAATAATTTAAGTGTTATAAAAATATTTTAAGTTATAAAATATAACTTTTGATATTTTGTCATGAAAATATTAATATTTTAATATTAAAAGCAATTATCGGATAATTGATTTAACTGTTTAAAAATTATATAAATATGATTTTTAAAGTATTAAAAATACTTTGAAATATTATAAATATATTATAATATTATATCGTGATTGTCATTAATATTTGGTATTAAATAAATATTAATGATATAGGAATTATGTGGTATTTAATTCATATAAATACGATATTAATGATTAAAAATTCATGATAAATGATAATAATTATGTGAAAATTATTATGAGACTTGGAAAATTATTTTTACTGATAATAAAATTATCTAAGATAATTGTTAAGTGTTTAGGCAGAGTTTAATTGAACTTAAGCTCGATTTTTGTCCGACTAGACTGTCGGGATGTCAGAATTGTGTCGAATTCAACTCAGACTGTAATAGTTTGACTTGATGCTAGGTCTTATGTGCTGTATAGGTTGATAGAGTTATGTGTTATTATGTTTAGGTGATTTTAAATAATGTGATGATATTATTCTAATTTGTATATCGATATTATTTAAATATTAGGTTTTCAGACAAAGCTTATTAAAATGCGTAACTATAATCCACGGTTCATGCAAGTTTTTCTTAACTCAACTTTGAGTTGTATTATTCAATTATACTTGTGGTTAATCATTTCTGATTGCCATGTCTAAGAATTATTAAATCGCACTCTATGCATACTGCATGTATTCATCAGGTATGAAAGGCTGATCACCTTCATTACCATTCGGTCCAGATATATATATGTTCATGTTCAATGTTCGTTCAGCTATGTAAAATTTGTTGATGCTAGTTCACAATTATATTGTTAGACTTTAGCCAACTTATTGTTAAATTCTTTCTATCATGATATATCTTTAAATTATTGAACTTAAACTTGCTGGGCAAACTTATTGCTCACCCTTGCTATATCATGATTAACATTGCAGATTAAGACGAAAACGTCGGATATAGGAAAGGATAAAGCCAAGTTCAGCTTGGGATTTTTTATGTGCAGTTTAATTGTAATAGAATAGTATGATAATAATATTGTATGTCAGATAGGATTATAAATTGTGTATTAAGTGAAGGTTACTCGACCTTGGGGAATAGTGTGTAAATGTACTGTATAAATAATTTATGTTTATATCTTCCGCAATAGTTGTAGAATGATTGTAATAGTGATAGAATGATTGTACCGAATCCGCGGTGATTTGGGACCCGAGTTCGGGGCTTTCACAGTACTTATCCCAACTCCTTTTGAAATCTAGGACACAGAGTCTTAATAAATCTTAAAGAGTTTGAATAGTCCTCTCTGATTGCCCGTCCGTTTGATGATGGTATGCTGAACTGAATCGTAAATCCGTGCCCATAGCTTTTTGCAAGCTAACCCAAAATCGTTAAGTGAATCTTGGGTCACGATCCGAAACTATGGATACTGGCATGCCATGCAATCTCATAATCTCATTCACATATATACGAGCAAGACATTCAAGGGAATAAGTCTCCCGCATAGGCAAGAAATGAGCAGACTTGGTTAATCTATCAACAATGACCCAAATCGCATCTATGCCTTGAGAAACTTTGGGAAGACCTGTAATGAAATCCATAGTAATGTGTTCCCACTTCCATTTCAAAATCTCAAGCGGTTGCAATGGACCCTTTGGCACTTGATGCTTCGCCTTTACACGTTGACAAGTTAAACACCTCGAGATAAACTCCGCGATCTCTCTTTTCATATTGCTCCACCAAAATGTATGTCGAAGATCATGATACATTTTAGTACTCCCAGGATGGTTTGCAAACAGTGTGTTGTGTGCCTCCATCATGATTCTATGCTTCAAGTCAGAATCGTTAGGAACACAAAGTCTGGAGTTGACTTGAAGTATTCCTTCTTCATCGATTCTTGCTTCTAGAATAGCACCTTCTTACACTTTCTTCTTCATATGCATCAGCTCCATGTCTATAGCTTGAGAAGCTTTAACTTTATCGATTAACGTCGGTTCTACTCGTATGTTTGATATCATCACGTGGGTTCTTGGAGCCTTTGCCTCTATCTCTATCCTTTGCAAGTCATATAAAATGGGCCTTTGTGTTAACAACATTGCACTCGTACCCGTATATGATCTTCTACTCAATGCGTCAGCTACCACGTTTGTTTTTCTGGTATGATATTGGATGGTATAGTCGTAATCTTTCAACAACTCGAGCCAACATCGTTGCTGCATGCTGAGTTCCTTTTGGGTGAAGAAATATTTAAGGCTCTTATGATCTGTATAGATCTCCACTTTCTCCCCATACAGGTAGTGCCTCCATATTTTCAACGCGAAAACGACTGCTGCCAACTCTAGATCATGAGTAGGATAATTCCTCTCATATTCTTTGAGTTGTCGCGAGGCATAGGCTATGACTTTCCCATGTTGCATGAGAACACATCCTAACCCTTTACCTGAAGCATCACTGTAGATAACAAATCCATCCGAACCAGATGGTATTGTCAGAACAGGTGTCGAAATGAGTTTCCTCTTAAGCTCTTGGAGACTCTTCTCGCATTCCTCGCTCCATACTAATTTTGTATCTTTTCGAGTCAGCTGAGATAACGGAGTAGCGATTCGAGAAAATCCTTCCACAAATCTCAGATAGTAACCAGCTAAACCCAGAAAACTACGTACTTCGGTCACCGACTTCGGTTGCTCCCAACTTTGTATTGTTTCAATCTTCGCCGGGTCAATAGATACTCCATGCTTTGACACCACGTGCCCAAGGAATGCTACTTTCTCAAGCCAGAACTCGCATTTTTTTAGCTTGGCATATAGCTTGTTGTCACAAAGCCTTTGAAGTTCCAGCTTCAAATGGTGCTCGTGATCTTCACAGCTTTTGGAATAAATGAGGATGTCATCAATAAAGACAACAACAAATTAATCCAAATATTCCTTGAATACTCGGTTCATCATATCCATGAAAGTAGCATGAGCATTAGTCAATCCAAAAGACATCACTAAGAATTCATAATGTCCGTACCAAGTTCTGAAGGCAGTCTTTAGAATATTCTCTGTTTTAATCTTCAACTGATGATATCCAGAACGAAGATCGATCTTTGAAAAGAATTGTGCTCCTTGCAACTGGTCGAATAAGTCATCTATGCGAGGTAGCGGATATCTATTCTTGATGGTGACATGGTTCAATTCTCGGTAGTCAATACAAAGTCACATACTCCCGTCTTTCTTCTTTACGAATAAAACAGGAGCACCCCAAGGAGATGTATTAGGAAGAATGAAACCGATATCTAACAATTCCTGTAGTTGGACTTTTAACTCTTGAAGTTCAATAGGAGCCATTCGATATGGGGTTTTAGAAATGGGCTTTGCACCAGGTTCAAGGTCAATAAAAAATTCAACTTCACGTTCTGGGGGTAGACCAGGAAGTTCTTTAGAAAATACGTCAGGAAATTCACTAACAACCAAAATATTATTCAAATATGACATGTTTTTGTTCAAGTCCATAACATGGGCTAAAAAAGCTTGACATCCATTTTTTAATAAACGAATGGCTTTATGGCTTGATATGATAGTGATTGACTTTAGTGGTTTAGTTGCTTAAATTCGCATAACAGGTTGGTTAGGAATATGAAAACTAACAACCTTACGAAAATAATCAATTTTGGCATGATGAGTAGTTAACCAATCAATCCCTAAAATCACATCAAAAGCAAGTATCTTTAAATAGATAAGATCAACAGGTAATGTGATGATGTCAATTTGGATCGAGCAAGATTTATAAACAGTGGATCTAATAAAAGTTTCTCCTAACGGAGTCTCCACAGATAAGTCAAAATCTAATTTTTTCGGAGTCAAGTTTAAACGTTGAGCACAAGCAGGAGAGATAAAAGAATGGGTAGAACCGATATCTAATAAGGTATAAACTTCGCAAAAATTTATGATTAACTAACCCGTGATAACTTCGTTCGGTTCCTCACTTTTTGGAAAGTTACGAAAGGCGCTCTCACTTGAACCACCGATTTTGACTTGTCTGGGACAGCCTTTGGTGTCATCATTACCGCTAGAATTGACTTTCACTATAGGGCATATTCCACCCTCAACTGCTTCGTCGTACTCCTGTTTCATGATCTGAATCATTAATCTTCGATTTATATCGAATTGGGGTTGACCGCAATGTACATGGTAATTCAAAACTCGATGTTGGGTTCTCTCAATTGCTGTCCAAAAATAGAAATACATATCATCTATTTTAGCCTTCTTAGATCGGACATCTCTTTCCATAATATCAATGCGTCGTGCGAATTTTACCCATGCAACTTTAATAATTCATAATAAATAGCCCTTTTATCAGAAAAATACGATTTTTATGTCCATTCCATAGGAAATTTAATTCTCTACAACTTTGTAGAAGAAAGTATTTCCAAATTCCAAATAGAAAATGTCCGAAATCCACATACGGACGATTTTTAATACCTCCATTGTGGCGCCCCCAAAATAGATATACATCACTCATTCTGAGTAGACAAATATATGGTACAGAAATAAATACAACTTCATTAAAGAAATTGTCGTGCAAAATACGACAACACATATACTGTGAGTTTTAATACAAATATTGTCTAATAGACAGTATTAAAACTCAAAAGGAGTCCTCATTATAATTATTGATACACTATTTTATAAAAATAGTGAGGACTGCTAAAATAACTTTCTAGAACCATCACTCCATACCCTGGCTAGTTCCTGATATATTCTCACCTCCTGAGAAGAAAAATAGAACAAAAAGGAAAAAGGGTGAGCTCAACTAGCCCAGAAAAGAATATTATGACTAATATAATATACAACAAATTCTCAATAGTCTTTAACAGGAAAAAATCTGATAGAATATAATAGACAACAAATTTTTGATCAACAACTGCAGCGGAAATAACAATTCATTAGAAGAGTTAAGTAGAGAATGAAATCTACAATCATCTATGAATTTAAAAGTCCATCATCAATATTTCAATCAATATACATCTTGAATCAAATATTCATCTTTACACTACAGACCAAAGATATTCATTTGTATCACCAGTTGGTCATGTTCATCTCAACACCTGTTCATCTTTGCACTACGGGCCAGAGATATTCATCAGTTAATCATTCATCTTTGCACTACAGGCCAAAGATATTCATCAAGTATTATCATTAAGGACTGAGGATGATAAAAAACATTTTAGAGAACGAATCCAGTGAAATAAAAGGACAAAGATTAGAGATTTGTAATTTAGATAATTCAAGTTTAAAAATACTCCATAATAAACCATAATGGAGTAAAATTCAAGAATGAAGATCAAAACATGAATACAATAAAAAATAGTAACCATAATAGACATCTGGGACAAAAAAGAGAAAATTTCATTTTTCAGTGAATAGTGCCGTATTTGTGAATAGTGCCATATACGTGAATAGTACCGTATACGTGAATAGTAACCCCGACACCAAAAGATAGAAATTTCACAATAAAATTCATATCAATATTTTAGCATAATGATATTGAAGAAAATAATATCATTTACGAAGAAAATAACATCCCTTACTTCAAAATAATAATATTTCTGACCGGAATATCGAATGTAAAGCCGAAGGAAACTTGCACTGAATAGCAACTCTCAAAATATCTAAATACTCACAAGATACGCTCGATATATATATATATATATATATATATATATATATATATATATATATATATATAGAGAGAGAGAGAGAGAGAAAACTTGTTTCTGGTGTGATTTTTAATTCTAACTAAGCGCCCTATTTATAGAAAAATGCTAGAACGCCAAAGCAGACTAAATAATAAAATAATATTATTTATTTTCCTCTTCTATGCCATCCATCTTGGAAAACCATCAGCCCAACATCTTTGGAAAAAAATTGCAGCACATGTTTTCATAAAAAACAAAAGTGGGTCCCACCCATAATTTTAATAAAAATATTTAATCTCTGAAACTTTAATAATTCATAATAAATAGACCTTTTTATCAGAAAAATACGACTTTTATGTCCATTCCATAGGAAATCGGATTCTCTACAACTTTGTAGCTTTAAGTTTTTTCAAATTCCAAACAGAAAATGTCCGAAATTCACATACGGACGTTTTTTAACGCCACTTAAAAATCATAACAAATCATACGTTAATTTTTAACGGTTCAAAATTTGTGGACATATTCTCAACTTATATATGTATAACATATCCAAAAATTACAACGATCCAACGGTTGGATTAAAATTATAACTCACGCAATAGAGCTTTAAGAACACTGTTTTGATTTTTTAATACCTCAAATTCCGACAAAATACTGATAAAATACCTCAAAATTAAATCCTTCATTTATATCCACAGAAAAATAAATATTTCCTTATCATATAAATTAATAATTAATTATTCACAAATAATATTACACAATCACAATTATGACAACCAGGTCGTTCCCAGGAAAGAGGGGGACTTTTCGATAAGGATTTCTCCTTACTGGCGCGCAATTAGGTGACCAAACCTCTTCTTAGACAGAACTTTCTTAGACATTGCCAATAATGCTATCTAATAATATTATTCAAATAATATGAATTATTGATCTAATAATGGAGAGATACTGTGCAATGACAAATATGGAACAACAATAATATAAAATATCAATGTAGCAATTATTAAATCAAAAAAATAATATATTGAACAGTAATTACTGTAACAATTATTGAGTAGTGCCTTCTTACGTAAGGATCAATAATTCATCAATACTGTGTAATATCGTGTGCTACTGTGCAACCACGCGTATTATTATATTTTAACCGTCAAGTATTCCAACAGTGTTAACGGTAATAACTACGCCGTTATTTATAAAAACTCAAACTTGTCGTTTTTTTCATCCGACCGTTTTCCGTTATAGGGCCCACAAATGGCTGCGCCATCGTACAAATATTCCTCGACAGCAAGAATATTTCACGACCAAATGAATATTTTCCGACAACAATGAATATTTTATAACCACTTGCTTATTTTGTAAAATTTACACATTTCACCAATAACCAAAGCATTATATCAAATTAACATCTTATTATTCAAAATAATAATTAGAGAAAATTCGATTTTATTTATAAAAGGTTGGGGTCTTACATCCATTCCGACAAAATACTGATAAAAAACCTCAGCATCAATTCCTTCATTTATATCCACATAAAAATAAATATTTTCTTATCATATAAATTAATAATTAATTATTCACAAATAATATTACAGAATCACAATTATGACAACTAGGTCGTTCCCAGTAAAGAGGGGGCTTTCCGATAAGGATTTCTCCTAATTAGCGCGCAATTAGGTGACCAAACCCCTTTTCAAGACATAACTTCCTTAGACATTACCAATAATGCTATCTAATAATATTATTCAAATAATATGAATTATTGATCTGATAATGAGAAATACTGTGCAGTGACAATTATTGAAGCAACAATAATATAAAATATCAACGTAGCAATTATTGAATCAATAAAATAAAATATTGAACAGTAATTACTGTAACAATTATTGAGTAATGCCTTCTTACGTAAGAATCAATAATTCAAAATACTGTGCAAAACCGTGTGCTATTGTGCAACCACGCATATTACTGTATTTTAACCACCAGGTATTTCAATAGTGTTAACGATAACAATTACGCCATTATTTGTAAAACTCAAACTTGTTGTTTTCTTCATCCGACCGTTTTTCGTTATGGGGCCCACAAATGGTTGCGCTGTCGTACGAATATTTCCCGATAGAAAAAATATTCCACGACCAAACGAATATTCCCCGATAAAAATGAATATTTTATAACCACTTGTTTATTTTACAAAATTTGCACATTTCACCCATAACCAAAGTATTATATCAAATTAACACCTTATTATTCACAATAATAATTAGAGAAAATTCGATTTTATTTATAAAAAGTTGGGGTCTTACAACCTCCCTTCCTTATGAAATTTCGTCCCCGAAATTGACAAACGTACTCGGTGTTTCGAAAAAGTGAGGATACCTCGTTTTCATTTTCAATTCTAACTCCCAGGTCATTTCCTCAATAGCATGATTCCTCCACAAAACTTTGACTTGTGATATAACCCTTGTGCGTAGGACATGCTCCTTCCTATCCAAGATCTTGATAGGTGCCTCCTCGTACGTTAAATCTTCGGTTATCTCGTCTGGTTCTAACTCAATAATGTAGTTTGGGTCTTTCACATATTTACAAAGTATAGATATGTGAAACACATTATGAACACGAGACATGCTTGGAGGTAATGCGAGTATATGGGCCACATTTCCTATTCGGTCAAAAATCTCAAATGGACCAACAAACCGTGAATTGAGCTTTTTTCTCTTCCCAAATCTTGTAACTCCCTTTCATGGAGCAATACGCAATAATACATGATCCCCAATATTAAATTCCACGTCCTTTCGATGAAAGTCCGCATAACTCTTTTGTCGATCCTGTGCCATTTGTATACGTTGTCGGATCATTTGGATCTTCTCTGTAGTCATACGTACCAACTCTGGTTCCAACAACGTTGCTTCTCCCACCTCATCCCAACATACTGGAGAGCGACACTTTCGTCCATACAATGCTTCAAATGGAGCCACACCTATACTTGCCTGATAACTGTTGTTGTAGGAGAATTCCACCAATAGTAGGTACTTATCCCAACTCCCTTTGAAATCTAAGACACAGAGTCTTAATAGATCTTCAAGAGTTTGAATAATCCTTTCTAATTGCCCGTCCGTTTGAGGATGGTATGACAAAGTGAATCGTAAATCCATGCCCATAGCTTTCTGCAAGCTAACCCAAAATCGTAAAGTAAATCTTGGGTCACAGTCCTAAACTATTGATACTGGCATGCCATGTAATACTACAATCTCATTCACGTACATACGAGCAAGATGTTCAAGGGAATAAGTCTCCCGTATCGGCAAGAAATGAGCAGACTTGGTTAATCTATCAACAATAACCCAAATTGTATCTATGCCTTGAGAAACTTTAGGAAGACCTATAACGAAATCCATGGCAATGTGTTCCCTCTTCCATTTCAGAATCTCAAGTGGTTGCAATGGACCCTTTGGTACTTAATGCTCTGCCTTTACACGTTGACAAGTTAAACACCTCGAGATAAGCTCCGCGATCTCTCTCTTCATATTGCTCCACCAAAATATATGTCGAAGATCATGATATATTTTGGTACTCCCATAATGGATTACAAACGGTGTGTTGTGTGCCTCCATCATGATTCTATGTTTCAAGTCAGAATCGTTAGGAATGCAAAGTCTGGAGTTGACTCGAAATATTCCTTCTTCATCGATTCTTGGTTCTGGAACAACACCTTCTTGCACTTTCTTCTTCATACGCATCAGCTCCAGGTTCATAGCTTGAGCAGCTTTAACTTTATCGATTAAAGTCAGTTCTACTCGTATATTTGACATCATCACGTGGGGTCCCTGGAGTCTTTAACTCTATCTCCATCCTTCGCAAGTCATACAAAATAGGCCTTTGCGTTGACAATATCGCACTCGTACCCGTATATGATCTTCTACTCAATGCGTTAGCTACTACGTTCGCTTTTCTAAGATGGTATTGGATGGTATGATCGTAATCTTTTAACACCTCGAGCCAACGTCGTTGCCGCATGTTGAGTTCCTTTTGGGTGAAGAAATATTTGAGACTTTTATGATCTGTATAGATCTCCACTTTCTCCCCATACAGGTAGTGTCTCCAGATCTTCAACGAGAAAATGACTACTGCCAACTCCAGATCATGAGTAGGATAATTTCTCTCATATTCTTTGAGTTGTCGCGAGGCATAGGCTATGGCTTTCCCATGTTGCATGAAAATACATCCTAACCTTTTGCCTGAAGCATTGTCGTAGATAACAAATCCATCCGAACCAGATGGTATTGTCAGAACAGGTGCCAAAATTAGTCTCCTCTTGAGTTCTCGGAAACTCTTTTCACATTCCTCGCTCCCTACGAATTTTGTATCTTTACGAGTCAGCTGAGTTAACGAAGTAGCGATTCGAGAAAATCCTTCCACGAATCTTCTATAATAACCAGTTAAGCCCAGAAAGCTACGTACTTCGATCACCGACTTCGGTTGCTCCCAACTTTGTATTGCTTCAATCTTCACCGGGTCAACAAATACTCTATGTTTTGACACCACGTGCCCAAGGAATGCTACTTCCACAAGCCAGAACTCACATTTCTTCAGCTTGGCATATAACTTGTTATCACGAAGCCTTTGAAGTACCAACTTCAAATGGCGCTCATGATCTTCACAGATTTTAGAATAGATGAGGATGTCATCAATAAAGTCAACAACGAACTGATCCAAATATTCTTTGAACACACGGTTCATCATATCCATGAAAGCAGCAGAGCATTAGTCAATCTGAAAGACATGACTAAGAATTCATAATGCCTGTAGCGAGTTCTGAAGGCAGTCTTTGGAATATCCTTAATTTTAATCTTCAGCTGATGATAACCAGAACGAAGATTGATCTTTGAAAAGAATTGTGCTCCTTGCAACTGGTCGAACAAGTCATCAATGCAAGGTAGCGGATATCTATTCTTGATGGTGACACGGTTCAATTCCCAATAATCAATATAAAGTCACATACTCCCGTCTTTCTTTTTTACAAATAAAAACAGGAGCACCCAAGGGAATGTACTAGGACGAATGAAACTGATGTCCAACAACTCCTTTAGTTGGACCTTTAACTCCTGAAGTTTAATAGGAGCCATTCAATATGGGTTTTTAGAAAAGGGTTTTGTACCGGGTTCAAGGTCAATAAAGAATTCAACTTCACGTTCTGGGGGTAGACCGGGAAGTTCTTTAGGAAATACGTCAAGAAATTCATTAACAACAGAAATATTATTCAAATCTGACGTATTTTTGTTCAAGTCCATGACATGGGCTAAGAAAGCTTGACATCCATTTTTCAATAAACGAATGGCTTTATGGCTTGATATGACAGTGATTGACTTTAGTGGTTTGGTTGCTTGAATTCGCATAACAGGTTGGTTAGGAATATGAAAACTAACAACCTTACGAAAACAATCAATTTTAGCATGGTGAATGGTTAACCAATCAATTCCTAAAATCACATCAAATGCAAGTATTTTCAAAGAAATAAGATCGACAGGTAATGTGATGGTTTTAACTTGAATCAAGCAAGATTTATAAACAGTAGATGTAATGAAAGTTTTTCCTAATGGAGTCTCAACAGATAAGTCAAAGTATAATTTCTCCGGAGTCAAGTTCAAATGTTGAGCGCAAGAGTTTACGATTAACTAACCCGTGATAACTTCATTCGGTTCCTCACTTTTTGGGAAGTTACGAAAATCGCTCTCACTTGAACCACCGATTTTGACATGTCTGGGACAGCCTTTGGTGTCATCGTTACCGCTAGAATTGACTTTCTCTATAGGGCATAATACACCCTCAACTGCTTCGACGTACTTATGTTTCATGATCTGAATCATTAATCTTCGATCCATATCGAATTGGGGTTGACCGCAATGTACAGGGTAATTCAAAACTAGATGTTGGGTTCTCTCAATTGCTGTCCAAAAAGAGAAATACATATAATCTCTTTCTTCATATTGCTCCACCAAAATATATGTCGAAGATCATGATACATTTTGGTACTCCCAGGATAGATTGCAAACGATGTGTTGTGTGCCTCCATCATGATTTTATGTTTCAAGTCAGAATCGTTAGGAACGTAAAGTCTGGAGTTGACTCGAAATATTCCTTCTTCATCGATTCTTACTTTTGGAACAACACCTTCTTGCACTTTCTTCTTCATACGCATAAGCTCTAGATCCGTAGCTTGATCAGCTTTAACTTTATCGATTAAAGTCGGTTCTATTCGTATAGTTGACATCATCACGTGGGTCCTTGGAGTCTTTAAATCTATCTCCATCCTTCGCAAGTTATACAAAATGGGCCTTTGCGTTGATAATATCGCACTCGTACCCGCATATGATCTTCTATTCAATGCGTTAGCTACTACGTTCGCTTTTCTAAGATGGTATTGGATGGTATGATCGTAATCTTTTAACAGCTTGAGCCAACGTCGTTGCCGCATGTTGAGTTCCTTTTGGGTGAAGAAATATTTGAGGCTTTTATGATATGTATAGATCTCCATTTTCTCCCCATACTGGTAGTATCTCCAGATCTTCAACGCGAAAATGACTGCTGCCAACTCTAGATCATGAGTAGGATAATTCCTCTCATATTCTTTGAGTTGTCGCAAGGCATAGGCTATGGCTTTTCCATGTTGCATGAGAACACATCCTAACGTTTTGCCTGAAGCATCGCTGTAGATAACAAATCCATCCAAACCAGATTGTGATGCCCCCAAAATAGGTATACATCACCCATTCTGAGTCGCCAAATACATGGTACAGAATACAAATACAAACTTAAATATACAACATGAGCTATGAGTTTTAACACAAATATTGTCTTCTAGACAGTATTCAAACTCAAAATAAGTCCTCAATACATTTATTATCACACTATTTCATAGAATAGTGAGGACTACTAATGCAACATCTGGACCGTCACTCCGTTCCCCGACTAGTCCCAACTATATTCTCATTTCCTAAAGAGAACAATGAAAGAAAAGGGGTGAGCTCAACTAGCCCAGTAAGAAGTATTATGACTAAGATAATGCATAATAAATTATCGTTAGCCTTCAACAATGTTAAACTGATAAAATACAATAGACATCAAGTTTAACTGCAGCGGAACAAGCAATCCATTAGAAGAGTCTTGTAGAGCATGATATCTACTAACTTCTATGATTTAAAAGAATTTATCATCAATTTTATCGCTGAGACTCAGCTTAATAAGTAATCCACATCATCCTTGCACTACGACCAAGGATATTCATTAGTATCACGACCATAAATTTTCTATACACTACGGGCCATGGATATTCGTGTTTTCATCAATGGTCATGATCATGCCAACAACTGTCCATCAATGCACTACGGGCCAATGAGGACTTTTACCACATCATTTGTAACATTACGGTCATGATTATACCGAATAATCCCTGGTCATAATCATACTAATCAACAGTTCATCTATGCACGTAAGCCAAAGACGACTTTCATAACAATATAAGCATGAGGATGATAACAATGATATAAGAATTCAATTAAATGAAAGTAAAGGATAAATTTTTAAACATTTATAACTTAATTTATCCAGAATTCAAAAACGTCCAAATTGTCAACAAGATACTGCTTTGTGGAGTAAAATTCAAGAATAATATTGTATCAAAAATAATTTGAACCGAAAAGAAATCAATTTTTGTCATGAATAGTACCCTGGGTGAATAGTAACTGAGTGAATAGTACCCTGTGAATAATACTTCAGTAATAGTACCCCGTGAATAGTACTTCGACATGAAAAGCTTAAAATTTATCAAGAATGCTCAAAATAATATTTTCATAATAGATACTGGATGAAGCGCAAATTTCAAAGATATTCTACTAATTTCGTGGAGTATAGAAGTCAAAACTTTAACAAAATGCGTATAGAATTTGGAATTTGAAACGAAATAATATTACTTACATACTACAGAGTATGGAAGAAAATATTATTTCTTACGAATATTGAACAAAACTAATATCCTTTACCTTGAAAAGAAGAGTATTCCAACTGGTATAGTGGGGATATTCTTGAAGAAAACTTGAACTGTTTTCTACGCTCAAATCTTCCTTAAACTCTAAAGAAATATGCTCAAGATTATAGAAGAAGAATTCTCTGATTCTGGTGTGATTTTCAATTCTAACTAAGCATCCTATTTATAGGAGAATGGAAAGGATACTATTTAGAATTTTCACGGACTGCACAGTAGAAAATCGGACGAAATCATTTGTAAGATCACGGGTGAGGAAAAAAAAAACTTCTGACGCTACTTTTCAAATTAATAATATAATATTCAATAAAATATAATATATTTTATTTTTCATATAAAACCAAACTTATTATAATAATAATAATAATATTACAACTCCCTCCCATCCACGTTTCTTTCCCCTCTATTCTTTCCTTCACCTGACATATATATATATATATATATATATATATATATATATATATATATATATATATATATAACTTTTATATATATATAATACAAAACTGAGATTAATGATACGCCCTTACAAATTTTGAAAAAATGGGTAAGTGGGGGGGGGGGGGTCCAAATGATACGCCAAACTTACAACAAATACTTCATAAAATTCCTTCAATATTTTTAACAACATTTATTCATCACTATTATTATTCTCAATATTTAACAACCAGATCGTTCCCAAGAAAGAGGGGGCTTTTCAATAAGGATTTCTCCCTATTGGCGCGCAATTAGGTGACCAAACCTCTCATCGACAGAACTTTCTAGACATCGTCAATATTGGAAATAATAATATGAATAAATGTATCGTCTCAATTATTGATTTAATAATATATAAAATATTAACAATAATTGAATCAAATAACGTGATATACTATGCAACAATTGAACAAAACTGAGTGACTTCTTACATAAGCATCAATAATCAATACCGTGTGCTACTATGCAACCACGCGTATTACTGTACTTTTATCACCAGGTATTTCAACAGTTAACAGTAAAATTTCCGCCGTTATTTTCATAAAAAGATATTTCTGTCGTTTTCTCATTCCGACAATAATTTCGTTGTGGGGTCCACCAATGATTGTGCCGTCGTATAAATATTCCCTGTCAAAACGAATATTCTCCGACCAATCGAATATAATATAACAACTTGCGTACTTTGCAAAATTTATAAATATTACCCATAATTATAACATTATAACAAATTCACTCCTTAATATTCAAAAATATTATTTATGGAAAATTCATCTTTATTCATAAAAGTTGGGGTCTTACACAGATGATATTGTCAGAACAGGTGCCGAAATGAGTCTCCTCTTGAGTTCTTGGAAACTTTTTTCTCATTCCTCGCTCCAAACGAATTTTGTATCTTTACGAGTTAGCTTAGTTAACGAAGTAGCGATTCGAGAAAATCCTTCCACGAATCTCCGATAATAACCAGCTAAGCCCAGAAAGCTACGTACTTCGATCACCGACTTCGGTTGCTCCCAACTTTGTATTGCTTCAATCTTTACCGGGTCAACAGATACTCTATGTTTTGACACCACATGCACAAGGAATGCTACTTCCATAAGTCAGAACTCGCATTTCTTCAGCTTGGCATATAGCTTGTTATCACGAAGCCTTTGAAGTACCAGCTTCAAATGGCGCTCATTATCATCACGGCTTTTGGAATAGATGAGGATGTCATCAATAAAGACAACAACGAACTGATCTAAATATTCTTTAAACACACGGTTCATCATATCCATGAAAGCAGCATAAGCATTAGTCAATCCAAAAGACATGACTAAGAATTCATAATGCCTGTAGCGAGTTCTGAAGGAAGTCTTTGGAATATCCTTAGTTTTAATCTTCAGCTGATGATATTCAGAACGAAGATCGATCTTTGAAAAGAATTGTGCTCCTTGCAACTGGTCGAACAAGTCATCAATGCGAGGTAGCGGATACCTCTTCTTGATGGTGACGTGGTTCAATTCCCAATAGTCAATACAAAGTTGCATACTCCCGTCTTTCTTATTTACAAATAAAACAGGAGCACCCCAAGAAAATGTACTAGGAAGAATGAAATCGATGTCCAACAACTCCTGTAGTTGGACCTTTAACTCCTGAAGTTAAATAGGAGCCATTCGATATGGGGTTTTAGAAATGGGTTTTGTACTGGGTTCAAGGTCAATAAAGAATTCAACTTCACGTTCTGGGGGTAGACCGGGAAGTTTTTTAGGAAATACGTCAAGAAATTCACTAGCAACAGAAATATTATTCAAATCTGACGTATTTTTGTTCAAGTCCATGACATAGGCCAAGAAAGCTTGACATCCATTTTTCAATAAACGGATGGCTTTATGGCTTGATATGACAGTGATTGACTTTAGTGGTTTGGTTGTTTGAATTCGCATAACATGTTGGTCAAGAATATGAAAACTAACAACCTTACGAAAATAATCAATTTTAGCATGATGAATGGTTAACCAATCAATCCCTAAAATCACATCAAATGCAAGTATTTTCAAAGAAATAAGATCGTCAGGTAATGTGATGGTTTCAACTTGAATAAATCAAGATTTATAAATACTAGATGTAATGAAAGTTTTTCCAAACGGAGTCTCACCAGATAAGTCAAAGTCTAATTTCTCCGGAGTCAAGTTCAAATGTTGAGCGCAAGCAGGAGAGATAAAAGAAAGGGTAGAATCAGTATCCAATTAAGTATAAACTTAGCAAGAGTTTACGATTAACTAACCCGTGATAACTTTGTTCAGTTCCTAACTTTTTTGGGAAGTTACGAAAAGCGATCTCACTTGAACCACCGATTTTGACTTATCTGGGACATCCTTTGGTGTCATCGTTACCGCTAGAATTGACTTTCGCTATAGGGCATAATACACCCTTAACTACTTTGACGTACTTATGTTTCATGATATGAATCATTAATCTTCGATCCATATCGAATTGGGGTTGACCGCAATGTACAGGGTAATTCAAAACTAGATGTTGGGTTCTCCCAATTGCTGTCCAAAAAGAGAAATACATATCATCTTTCTCTTAATATTGCTCCACCAAAATATATGTCGAAGTTCATGATACATTTTGGTACTCCCAGGATAGATTACAAACGATGTGTTGTGTGCATCCATCATGATTTTATGTTTCAAGTCAGAATCGTTAGGAACGTAAAGTCTGGAGTTGACTCAAAATATTCCTTCTTCATCGATTCTTACTTTTGGAACAACACCTTCTTGCACTTTCTTCTTCATACGCATCAGCTCCAGATCCGTAGCTTGATCAGCTTTAACTTTATCGATTAAAGTCGGTTCTATTCGTATAGTTGAAATCATCACGTGGGTCCTTGGAGTCTTTAACTCTATCTCCATCCTTCGCAAGTTATACAAAATGGGCCTTTGCGTTGACAATATCGCACTCGTACCCGCATATGATCTTCTACTCAATGCGTTAGCAACTGCGTTCACTTTTCCATGATGGTATTGGATGGTATGATCGTAATCTTTTAACAGCTTGAGCCAACGTCGTTGCCGCATGTTGAGTTCGTTTTGGTTGAAGAAATATTTGAGGCTTTTATGATCTGTATAGATCTCCATTTTCTCCCCATACAGGTAGTGTCTCCAGATCTTCAACGCGAAAATGACTGCTGCCAACTCTAAATCATGAGTAGGATAATTCCTCTCGTATTCTTTGAGTTGTCGCGAGGCATAGGCTATGACTTTTTCATGTTGCATGAGAACACATCCTAACCTTTTGCCTGAAGCATCGCTATAGATAACAAATCCATCCAAACCAGATTGTGATGCCCCAAAAATAGGTATACATCACCCATTCTGAGTCGCCAAATACATGGTACAGAATACAAATACAAACTTAAATATACAACATGAGCTATGAGTTTTAACACAAATATTGTCTTCTAGACAGTATTCAAACTCAAAATAAGTCCTCAATACATTTATTATCACACTATTTCATAGAATAGTGAGGACTACTAATGCAACATCTGGACCGTCACTCCGTTCTCCGACTAGTCCCAGCTATATTCTCATTTCCTGAAGAGAACAATGAAAGAAAAGGGGTGAACTCAACTAGCCCAGTAAGAAATATTATGACTAAGATAATGCATAATAAATTATCGTTAGCCTTCAACAATATTAAACTGATAAAATACAATAGACATCAAGTTTAACTGCAGCGGAACAAGCAATCCATTAGAAGAGTCTTGTAGAGCATGATATCTACTATCTTCTATGATTTAAAAGAATTTATCATCAATTTTATCGCTGAGACTCAGCTTAATAAATAATCCACATCATCCCTGCACTACGACCAAGGATATTCATTAGTATCACGACCACAAATTTTCTATACACTACGGGCCATGGATATTCGTGTTTTCATCAATGGTCATGATCATGCCAACAACTGTCCATCAATGCACTACGGGCCAATGAGGATTTTTACCACATCATTTGTAACATTACGGTCATGATTATACCGAATAATCCCTGGTCATAATCACACTAATCAACAGTTCATCTATGCACGTAAGCCAAAGACGACTTTCATAACAATATAAGCATGAGGATGATAACAATAATATAAGAATTCAATTAAATGAAAGTAAAGGATAAATTTTTAAAGATTTATAACTTAATTTATCTAGTATTCAAAAACGTCCAAATTGTCAACATGATACTGCTTTGTGGAGTAAAATTCAAGAATAATATTGTATCAAAAATAATTTGAACCGAAAAAAAATCAATTTTTGTCATGAATAGTACCCTGGTGAATAGTAACTAAGTGAATAGTACCCTGTGAGTAATACTTCAGGAATAGTACCCCGTGAATAGTACTCCGACATGAAAAGCTTAAAATTTATCAAGAATACTCAAAATAATATTTTCATAAAAAGATACTGGATGAAGCGCAAATTTCAAAGATATTCTACTAATTTCATGGAGTATAGAAGTCAAAACTTTAACAAAATGAGTATAGAATTTGGAATCTGAAACGAAATAATATTACTTACATACTACAGAGTATGGAAGAAAATATTATTTCTTACGAATATTGAACAAAAATAATATCCTTTACCTTGAAAAGAAGAGTATTCCAACTGGTATAGCGGGGATATTCTTGAAGAAAACTTGAACTGTTTTCTACGCTCAAAGCTTCCTTAAATTCTAAAGAAATACGTTCAAGATTATAGAAGAAGAATTCTCTAATTCTGGTGTGATTTTCAATTCTAACTAAGCATCCTATTTATAGGAGAATGGAAATGATACTATTTAGAATTTTCATGGACTGCACAGTAGAAAATCGGACGAAATCATTTGTAAGATCACGGGCGAGGAAAAAAAAACTTCTGACGCTACTTTTCAAATTAATAATATAATATTCAATAAAATATAATATATTTTATTTTTCATATAAAACAAAACTTATAATAATAATAATAATAATATTACAACTCCCTCCCATCCACGTTTCTTTCCCCCTATTCTTTCCTTCACCTGACAACTTCTCCCGACTATTTTGAAAAAATGGGTAAGTGGGGGGGGGGGGTCCAAATGATACGCCAAACTTACAAATTTTGAAAAAATGGGTAAGTGGGGGTGGGGGGTCCAAATGATATGCCAAACTTACAACAAATACTTCATAAAATTCCTTCAATATTTTTAGCAACATTTATTCATCACTATTATTATTCGCAATATTTAACAACCAGATCGTTCCCAGGAAAGATGGGGCTTTTCGATAAGGATTTCTCCTTATTGGTGCGCAATTAGGTGACCAAATCTCTCATCGACAGAACTTTCTAGACATCGTCAATATTGCAAATAATAATATGAATAAATATATCGTCTTAATTATTGATTTAATAATATATAAAATATTGACAATAATTGAATCAAATAACGTGAGATACTATGCAGCAATTACTGTAGCAATAATTGAACAAAACTGAGTGACTTCTTACATAAGCATCAATAATCAATACCGTGTGCTACTATACAACCACGCGTATTACTGTACTTTTATCACCAGGTATTTCAACAGTTAACGGTAAAATTTCCGCCGTTATTTTCATAAAAAGATATTTCTGTCGTTTTCTAACTCCGGAGTCTCACCAGATAAGTCAAAGTCTAATTTCTTCGGAGTCAAGTTCAAATGTTGAGCGCAAGCAGGAGAGATAAAAGAATGGGTAGAACCAGTATCTAATAAAGTATAAACTTAGCAAGAGTTTACGATTAACTAACCCGTGATAACTTCGATCGGTTCCTAACTTTTTGGGAAGTTACGAAAAGCGCTCTCACTTGAACCACCGATTTTGACTTGTTTGGGACAGCCTTTGGTGGCATCGTTACCGCTAGAATTTACTTTTGCTAAAGGGCATATTCCACCCTCAACTGCTTCGTCGTACTCTTATTTCATGATCTGAATCATTAATCTTCGATCCATATCGAATTAGGGTTGACCGCAATGTTTAGGGTAATTCAAAACTCGATGTTGGATTCTCCTAATTACTGTCCAAAAAGAGAAATACATATCATCTATTTTAGACTTCTTGGATCAGACTTCTCTTTCCACAATATCAAAGCATCATGTAGTTTTTACCCATGCATCCTTCATTCTCACTCGTTCAGTTGTTTCTTCTTTCAGCTGATCCTTGACATTTGAATTCTCAGATTCCAGCTTTATCATCTTATACTCTGCCAAAGAGTGCTTCTGTTCAAGCATCACATATCGGGTAACACAAGCTTGAATTGTTGCATCCTTTTGCTCCACGACCGCCTGCTCTTCTAACTCATGAATACGATTTTGCAATTCTATATTTTGATCATAAAGTTCTCCTAATAAATCCTCCTCAGGTTCCTCTTCTTTATCACCCGCAGCTGCTACCTCTGCGACTAACTCGGGTGTAACTATTAATTTTTCACTCACCACATGGATATCTCTAATTTCTTCTTCGCCTGACATCACCTTATCCTGGTTGGTGATTAAAGGTGTCTCCACGGTCTCATTCACTCCAGTGTTAACATTTCCAGCTGCTATTCTTAAATACTACCACAAAACAAGGGTTAATTAAAGAAAATGACATACAACATAATACCCCTATATTCTGACAAACCAACAAATAAGCTTAGGTAGGACACACTAGAGAAAGATTTACTCGTCTCTCCCCTCCTAGTTCTATTCCCCGATCTCCACCAGAGATCATATCCTTAAGCTCTGATACCAACTGTGACACTCCCAAAATAGGAATACATCACCCATTCTGAGTCGCCAAATACATGGTACAGAAAACAACTACAACTTCATTATTACAATTATCATGCAACATACGACAACACATATGTTATGAGTTTAAATATAAATATTGTCTTCTAGACAGTACTCAAACTCAAATAAGTCCTCATTATAATTATTAATACACTATTTTACAAAATATAGTGAGGACTGTTAAAACAACTTTCTAGAACCATCATTCCATACCCCGACTAGTTCCCGCTATATTCTCGCCTCCTGAGGGTGAGCTCAACTAGCCCAGTAAAGAATATTATGACTAAGATAATGAACAACCAATTATCGTTAGCCTTCAACAAATTAGATAAAATATAATGGACAACAAGTTTTAGATCAATATTCGCAGCGGAAATAACAATTCATTAGAAGAGTTAAGTAGAGAATAAAATCTACTATCATCTATGAATTTAAAAGTTTATCATCAATATTTTATCCCTGTAACATCAATCAATATACGTCTTGAATCAAATATTCATCTTTGCACTACGGGTCAAAGATATTAATTTGTATCACCAGTTGGCCATGTTCATCTCAACACCTGTTCATCTTTGCACTACGGGCCAAAGATATTCATCAGGTAATCATTCATCTTTACACTATAGGCCAAAGATATTCAGTTATATCACCATTTAGGATTAAGGATGATGAAAAATATTTTAAAGAACGAATTCAGTGAGATAAAAGAACAAAAATTAGGGATTCGTACTTTAGATAATTCAAGTTCAAAAATACTCCGTAATAAACCATAGTGGAGTAAAATTCAAGAATGAAGATCAAAACATGGATACAATCAAAGATAGTAATCATAATAGACATCTTGGACAAAGAAGAAATTTTTTATTTTTTTGTGAATAGTGCAATATTCGTGAATAGTACCGTATACGTGAATAGTGTCGTATACGTAAATAGTAACCCCAACACGAAAAGGTAGAAATTCCACAAGAAAAATCATATTTCGTAAATAGTACTCGTGAATAGTACCGTATACGTGAATAGTGCCGTATACGTGAATAGTAACCTTGACATGAAAAGGTAAAATTTTCATAATAAAATTCATACCAGTATTTCAGCATAATGATATTGAACGAAATAACATTATTTACGAAAAGAAATAACATCCCTTACCTCAAAAGAATAGTACTTCTGTCTGAAATATCGGATATAACGCTGAAGGAAATTTGCACTGAATAGCAACTCTCAAAGTATCTAAATACTTATAAAATACGCTCAATAATATAGAGAGAGAAAGCTTATGATTCTGGTATAATTTTTAATTCTAACTAAGCACCATATTTATAGGAAAATGTTTAGAACGCTAAAGCAGACTAAACTGCTACCTGATGGCTTTACCTGCTACTATTTATGCACACCATTTTTAAAATAAAATTTCAGCACATATCTCACCAACCAAAAGTGGGGCCCACACATTCTAAAAAATTTCCAAAATGTTTTAAATTAATTTAAACAATAATCAGTAACTTTAATAATTCATAATAAATAGTTATTTTATCAGAAAAATTCGAATTTTATGTCTATTTTATAGGAAATTTAATTCTCTACAACTTTGTAGAAGAAAGTTTTTTCAAATTCTAAACAGAAAATGTCCGAAATCCACATACGGACGATTTTTAATACCTCAATTCTGACAAAATACTTATAAAACACCTCAGCATCAATTCCTTCATTTATATCCACATAAAAATAAATATTTCCTTATCATATAAATTAATAATTAATTATTCACAAATAATATTACAGAATCATAATTATGACAACCAGGTCGTTCCCAAGAAAGAGGGGGCTTTTTCGATAAGGATTTCTCCTTACTGGCACGCAATTAGGTGACCAAACTCCTTTCCTAGACAGAACTTCCTTAGATATTGCCAATAATGCTATCTAATAATATTATTCAAATAATATGAATTATTGACCTGATAATAGAAAATACTGTGCAGTGACAATTATTGAAACAACAATAATATAAAATATCAACGTAGCAATTATTGAATCAATAAAATATAATATTGAATAGTAATTACTGTAACAATTATTGAGTAATGCCTTCTTACGTAAGAATCAATAATTCAAAATATTGTGCAATACCGTGTGCTACTGTGCTACCACGCGTATTACTATATTTTAACCACCGAGTATTCCAACAGTGTTAACGGTAACTACGCCGTTATTTGTAAAAACTCAAACTTGTCGATTTCTTCATTCGACCGTTTTTTCGTTATGGGCCTCACAAATGGCTGCGCCGTCGTACGAATATTTCCCGACCAAACGAATATTCTTCGACAAAAATAAATATTTTATAATCACTTACTTATTTTGCAAAATTTACACATCAAATTAACACCTTATTATTCACAATAATAATTAGAGGAAATTCGATTTTATTTATAAAAAGTTGGGGTCTTACAATAGAGGCTAAAATTTTTTATTAGAGAAAAAGAGTACTGCTAAATATTGTGAAAATTTTCAGTCGAATTATGATTGTGACGCATTTGTATATATTAGATAGGTAGAAATTAAGAAGGATCTCACTTAAGTTTTTTTTATCTTATTGCATATACTTTCATGTTGGTCGTAATCTAACTTCGTCAAATATTTATTTATATGTATATCATTTTGTAGAGAAAATAGAGAAGAAAAAAATATATTGGCTGAATGACACTTCTGTCCCTTCAAGTTGTCACCAACTTTTAAAGTTGTCCATAAAGTTCAATTTTCGTCAGTTAGGCCCTTAAAGTGGCATTTTGTTAGCGTTTTCATTTCTTCAGCCCAATTTGACCTCAACCCGACCCATTTTGATCAAACACGACCCAATTTAACCCAACCCAAAATTTTAATATTTTAAAATATAAAATTATTTTTAAAATAAGTTTATAACAATAATTATATTTAATTTAACATTTTAAAAAAATTATATTTAACATTTTAAAATAAATTATTATTTTAAAAATAATAATTATTTTAATATTTTAAAAATAAATATTAGTTTAAAAAAAATTAAATAATAATAATATTTAATATTTTTTTAAAAAAATATTTTTTAAAATAATTATTATTTTTTATATTTTAAAAGAATATATTATTTTTAAATAAATATTTAATATTTTAAAATAATATATTTTTAAAAATAATTTCAAAATAATAATTATATTTAATATTTTAAAATAATATTTATTTTTTATAAAATAAAATATTATTTTTAAAAAGTTATAAAGATGAGGCTTGAAGGAACGGAAACGTCAACAAAAAGACACTTTAAGGATTTAATTGACAAAAATTGAACTTTAGGGACGATTTTAAAAGTGAGTGGTAACTTGGAGGGACAGAAGTGCCATTCAGCTAAAAAATAGTTAATGGCCACTACTCATGACGCAAATCTAGGTTCAAGTTCAACTACATATTTTTCTTCCCATAATAATAATAATATCACAAACATTTACAATTAAAAAAATAATAATCACCTATTCTTCACACAAAAAGAACTTAAAGAATGATATACGTTATTAAGTTCTCACTTAAACAAAGCAATTGGTAATCTTATCGAAGTCATCAATTACCATGAAATTGCCCAAATTAATTAATTATTGGAACTTGAAAATATTACCCAACTGCCAAGTGCAATTTTCTTTAAAAGTAAAATTGTAGTAATGGACAATTATGTGATATTATCTCCGGCTGGAAAAGAAAGTTCTTTATTTGGTTGATTGTTTATACGCATTAATGCATATGATACATTCTGACAAAAAATAAAAATTATAATTTATACTACTATCTCCGTTGAATATTATTTGATCATTGTTGATTTTTTAAAGTCAACTTAAGAGTTTATTAAACTTAAAATTAATATAGATTCTTTTAATTTTAATCAATATATACAATGATCAATACTTTAAACTATCTAAAAAATATTTGTCATTGTAAGTTTTATCGTTTCATAATTTTTAATAAGTTGTCTTAATTATGAGCTTAAAAATGTCTCAAATTGACTTTCAAAAGTCAATAATGATCAAATAATTTGGAATGGAGGAAGTATTTGATGGGCACCACGGCACGCTTGCGTGAGGTGGTCGTTGCCCGGATCGTTTTCAGCAAAGTCGTAATGTGGAACGCTCACAACACCGTAGCCCAACGCCTATAAAGAGACGAGAACCTTGGTACAATCAATCGTGCAAAGAAGTTACGTTGAATGGAACATCAATGATACATTGACCCCTCGCTTATATGTAAGCGGTAACCTTGGTACAATCAACGATTGCTGTATGATAGAAGACGCCACACACTACTATTTATTGTTGTATAATAAGTCGGGTTTGAATCTCACATGAAACTATGAACAATTCAGAAGTTCTCAAAGAACTAAAAGGAGAATAATCTTACAAGTTTTTATTTATCAAAGATGTCTATCTATTACATAAGCCATGAAATGTATTTATATTTAAAAAAAAATAAGAAATCCTATTTCAATAAGAAATAAGAAATCAAAACCCTAATTCCTATAAGAAATAAGAATTTGAATGGAAATAGAAATCCTAGCTAACAAATCAATGGAAATCAAATCCTACCTAACATAACTCCTAGATACAATAGAAATATGAAAGATATGGAAGATCCCCTAAAAACATGGAAAGAAATCTAGTTAAATAGTCAAAGTCGCGTTGCCTTGACAAACACACCCAAAATCTGTCGCCCTGGCGTGGGGAGCGCCAACTCCAACAATAAACTGGCGCGGGGCGCGCCAATTGTCCAGAATTTGCCCCTTGAAGTCTTTACGTCTTGAATGTGATTCTTTGTTCCATGCATTACAACTTTGTGATATCGTGTACTAATCCCTCCTTGAATTGAAATATAACTTTGTTGAAGATTTGGTAACACAAATGAACACATATTTGATGACTTAGCTTGCGTTGATTTGGTTTCACTAAATAGATTGTATCTAGAAATTCCAAATCACATAATTGATCCTCCGTTCGCGGTTCACCTAAATTGAGCTCCAAATTAAGTATCTTTGAACATATTTTAGCCCAATTACTTGAAGTTATTTGTTGAACCATTGGAACTTGAGTTGAGCAAATGTCAAAAATTTCTGACCCGATCAGTCTGTTATCATTTCCCTCTTCTTGAAAAGGATTTGTCCTCAAATCTGACATCCCTTCTTCTTGGAAAGAAATTATCCACAAACCTTTTCCCAAATAAAAACAAACTAAGTCAGTAGAATTAAACAAATCATAATTCCAAAATTCAACTTGCAAATTACATATACAAGCAATATCAATAATGCAAAATAGAATTTGAAAAGAATCATCTAAAACTCCAACTCCAGCCAAGAACATAACAATGTCTGACTTCTCTTTCGAATTGACAATTTGTAGACCAGTTACTTCCCACATACTAACTATATAAACTAATCTACTAAAATAAATGTGAATACAATACAAATAAGAATACGAAAAGTTCTATCTCCTCCTGAATCAAATATTAACACATAGAACTCCTCATGTAGTAGATCCTTCTGATGACGAATCCCCGGATCAAACATCAATCGGATGATCTTGGCCGTTCGCAAACAAACCCAATGACAAATTCTCCGATCAAAAGGGAATCTCATGACCTCGATCATTTGCAAACATAACCACGTCAATAATTTCGGGTCAAATGTCAACTTTTGAAACTCATCATATCACATAAGCCCATTGATAGACACATAATTTATACATTTTATTATCCCTAATTTTGTCCTTTTAATTATATTAGTTTATTAAATTAATATGTTTTATTTTATTTTGTAGAATTTAATATTTGTTGCAATAAGTCAAAATCTTGGTGATCAAGCGATATTTAATGCTCTTATTCATGTAAAGAATATCCAAGAAGAATCCTGCAAGGAGAGCGAAAGAGGTGAAATAATCTTGGTGTGCAAGTCAAATCCAACAAGAGAAAGGAAAATATATCTAGAAGATCTCTTTGAGAAGTTGATTGCCACTAGGAGGTTGAAACCTATATGAAAAGGGAACAAACATGTCCAAGTTCAATGAATTTAAATTAGGTTTCAAAGTTATTTTTCCTATAAATAGGTCTCTTGTTTTAGTGAGAAAGACACCACTTGTTATTTTTTTTCTTAGTTTTTCACTAGTGTAGAAGGGAGTAAGATATTTAGAGTTTGTCTTTTCTCTTATTCCAATCACTTGTGGTACTACTATCAGGGAGTATTTGTAACTTTTTTTTATTGATATAATAGAAATTCACTTTTAATTATTGTTCTTATTTCATGCAAATAGTAGTACTAATATTATTTATTTTTGTTTTTAATTCTGTGGCTAGCTAAATTTCTAATAACTAGGATTATGATTAAATTAAGTATTTCATAATAATATTTTCTTTCCGTTCTAAAATTAATGCTTAACTATTTTCGCCTTCATATTTTCCTCCACATAAATTGCATATGATTTTTATATTAATTGCGAGGTTTTGATTAGTTATAGTTAATCAGGGAATGGAAAATAATTTAAGAATTGATTTAGAAAATAAGAAATTATTTATTATGTTAATTTGGTGGATTCTGATTCCTAAGTATCTTTTCTCATTAATAGTTTTCGTTATTTAATAGTTTGCATAATTTAGTTATATAATCTTCTCCATCATTTTTGTTTCTAATTTGCCTAAAAAATTAATTAGGGATATATTAAAGAATTGATCTAGTTGTTGCCTCCTTTTTACTTTAACAAAAAAGACTCTAACTCATGCAAGCATACATGAGTTAACAAGTAGTACAAAGTAAGAAAGTATCGATCCACGAAGAAAAGTGTTAAATCTAATTTATCATGAATCAACTATATTACTATTTTTATATGCTTAAAGATCAACTCACAATTATATTTAATGTAAGACCCCAACTTTTATAAATAAAGATGAATTTTCTATAAATATCATTTTTGAATATTATGGAGTTAATTTGATATAATGTTTTAGTTGTGGATAATATTTATAAATTTTGCAAAGTACGCAAGTTGTTATATAATATTCGATTGGTCGGGGAATATTCGTACAACGGCACAATCATTGGTGGACTCCACAACGGAATTATTGTCGGATTGAGAAAACGACAAAAATATTTTATTAAAAATAACGGCGGAAGTTTTACCATTGATACTGTTGAACTACTCGGTAGTAAAAGTACAGTAATAGGTGTGGTTGCATAGTAGCACACGGTATTGATTATTAATGCTTATGTGAGAAGTCACTCAGTTTGATTCAATTATTGTCAGTTAATAATATGAATTATTTAGCGATAATGACGTTTTGTTTTATTCGTATTATTAACGTAATAAAACAGAAATATCTTTTTATATAAAACAGAATACTTTATTAAAGTTATTCTATAAATAGAATATATTATATTTTATTTAAAAGATTTTTCTTTAAATATGGACCGTCAGATTAAAGTAATCAATCTGGACCGTTCATGGGCTAGTTACTATGCATTCTATTTTTCTATAAATAGCAGCTCATTCCTTCATTATTTCTTACGAATTCGCTGAACTCTAGAGAGAGAAACTATAGAAAGAAACTATAGAGAGAGAGAAGAGTATTCTGCTACTAACTACTTCCTTATTTCAGCTCTTCTTTAAAACGGTAAGGGGTGTTATTCTTTCTTATTCATGAAGAGAACTGTTGTTATTCCATTTCTTATTATTCTGTTGGAATAACCTGTATACGCGGTCTACCCTATACTTGGTGACATTCTTCTATTATTCTGTTGGAACATCCTGTCTGTGTGTTGTACACCGGACCTGGTTCCATCTTTATTATTATTCGGTTGGAACATCCTGTCTGTGTGTTTTACACCGGACCTGGTTCCGTCTTTATTATTATTCTGTTGGAACATCCTATCTGTGTGTTTTACACCGGACCTGGTTCCGTCTTTATTATTATTCTGTTGGAACATCCTGTCTGTGCATTTTACGCCGGACCTGGTTCCAATATTTATTATTCTGTTGGAATAACCTGTCTGTGCGGTCTGTTGCATGCATGGTGATTTCTTTTGTTATTCCATTTTTTATTATACTCAGTTGGTTAAGTTTTGACTTCTATACTCCATGAAATTTGTGGAATATCATTGATAATTGCGCTTCATCCAGTATCTTTTCATGAAAATATTCTTCTAAGCATTCTTGAATTTTACTCCACAAAGCAGTATCATGTTGACAATTTGGACGTTGTTAATTCTTGGATAAATTAATTCTTGAACTTGTTTTATTGAATTCTTATATCATTGTCATCATCCTCATGTTTATAAAATGTTGAAAGTCATCTGTGGCCTGTAGTGCATAGATGGACTTGGTATGATTATGACCTGGGATTATTCGGTATAATCATGACCGTAATGTTACAAATGATGTGGTAAAAGTTCTCATTGGCCCGTAGTGCATTGATGGACAATTGTTGGCATGATCATGACCATTAATGAATACACGAATATCCTTGGCCGTAGTGCAGGTGTGATTCGATGATGTGGATTATTTTATTAAGCTGAGTCCCAGCGATCACAATGTTGAAAAACCTTTTAAATCATAAAAGATAGTAGAGTTTATTTTCTACTTGACTCTTTTAATGGATTGCTTGTTCCGCTGCAGTTAAACTTGATGTCAATTATATCTTATCAGTTTAACATTGTTGAAGGCTAATGATAATTTATTCTGCATTATCTTAGTCATAATATTTCTTACTGGGCTAGTTGAGCTCACCCTTTCTTTCACTGTTCTCTTCAGGAAATGAGAACGTAGCTGGGGCAAGTCGGGGAACGGGGTGATGGTCCGAATGATAGTATTAGTTAGTAATCCTCACTATTCTATGTAATAGTGTGTTAATAAATGTAATGAGGACTCCTTTTGAGTATGAATACTGTCTAGAAGATAATATTTGTATTCAAACTCACAGTTTATGTTTTGTCGTATTATACACGACAGTTGTATTAGTAAGTTGTATTTGTATTCTGTACAATGTATCTGACGACCCAAGATGGGTGATGTATACCTAATTTTGGGGGCGTCACAGTTGGTATCAGAGCTTAGGGATATGATCCCTGGCTAAGATGTGAGAATAGAACTAGGAGGGGAGAGACGGGGAATTCCTTCGCTAGTATGACCTACCTAAGTTTATTTGCATGGTATTTAATTGGTCGGTCATAATATAAGGATAATATATGACATATCAATTAACTTTTATTTTGTGGCAGTATCTGAAAATGGCATCTGAGAATGTTGAGAATAGCAATGGAGCACAGGCGACTGTTGATTCACCACGTATCAATAATCTGGATAATGTGCATCAGGAAGGTGACAATCCTCATGCAAACAACAACACTGACCAGATGATGAATGATGGAATGTTCAGAAACATTATGCAGTTCATGCAACAGCAGACGAGAGCGGCTCCTGTCCAAAATATAGGTGGAAACACTGGAAACCTCGGACGGTCACCACTAAACAGTTCAAGGAGCTGGGACCACCAGAGTTTAAGGGAGAGCCAAAACCACTTATAGCGGAAACATGGATAAAGTAGATTACCAAGATATTTGATGTCTTGGGATGCTCTGAGGAGCAAAAGGTTCCCTTTGCCGCCTTTATGTTGCGAGGAGAGGCAGATTACTGGTGGGAATCGATTAAGCGTACTCAACCTGCCACACTGAAGATGTCTTGGGAGAAGTTCCAAGAGCTGTTCCATGACAAATACTTTCCCGAAAGTGTTCGTCACATGAAAGAGGTGGAGTTCATCAAATTGGAGCAGAATAATATGACCGTGTCGCAGTATGAGGCTAAATTTGCTGAGTTGTCCCGGTTTGCGTCCCACTTGGTGGATAATGAAGAGCGAATGACGCGAATATTTTTGCGAGACTTGAAACCTGAGATACGTCAACATCTTATTTCTCATAAACTGTGTTTGTATTCAGATGTTGTGAATATGGCTCAGTTAGTGGAGCGCGATAACGAGTCAACGCAACCAAAAGAGAGCAGTCGGCAAAATGATAATACCAGTGAGAGCAGTCATCGAAGCGGTGACAACAAGCGTGGAGGGAATCAACAGGCCAGAAATGGTAACCACTTCGGTGGTAATCAGGGCCAAAACAATAAGAATGGTCATTTCAAGAAGAGGAGATTCAACAATGATGGAAAGACGTCAGCACCAGCACCCGTTGTTAAGGAAGGAGAACGACCACCTATCATATGTTTCAAATGCGGAGGGGAGGGGCACATCAGTCCAAACTGCGCGATGCCGTCTAAAGCATGCTATAATTGTGGAAGAGAATGTCATTTAGCTCGATTTTGTCGTTAACCAAAAATAAGTTCAGCCAAGATGGAGACACTAAAGGCCGTCCCAGAAAAGTCAAAACCGATAGTGCAAGGGAGAGCGTTTGTTGTGACCTCCCAGAAAGCAAGGAACCCGAATGAGGTCATCACGGGTAAGCTTATCATAAACTCTAACGAAGTCTATACTTTATTTGATACCGATTCTACCCATTCTTTTATTTCTCCTACTTGCGCTCATCGATTAAATTTGACTCCGGAGAAATTAGACTTTGATTTATCTGTTGAAACTCCATTGGGAGAAACCTTCATTACATCCACGGTTTATAAGTCTTGTTTGGTTCAAGTTGGTACCCACACATTACCTGTCGATCTGATTTCATTAAAAATACTTGCATTTGACGTGATTCTAGGGATTGATTGGTTAACTACTCATCATGCAAAAATTGATTGTTTTTGTAAGGTTGTTAGCTTTCATATTCCTAATCGACCTATTATGCGAATTCAAGCAACCAAACCATTAAAATCAATCGCTGTCATCTCAAGCCATAAAGCTATTCGTTTATTGAAAAACGGATGTCAAGCTTTCTTAGCTCATGTCACGGATCTAAACAAAAATACATCAGTTTTGAATGATATTTCTATTGTTAATAAATTCCATGACGTATTCCCTGAAGAACTTCCTGGCCTACCCCCAGAGCGTGAAATTGAATTTTATATCGACCTTGAACCCGGTACAAAACCCATTTCCAAAGCCCCATATCGAATGACTCCTATTGAACTTCAGGAGTTAAAGATCCAACTGCAGGAATTGTTAGACATTGACTTTATTCGTCCTAGTACTTCTCCTTGGGGTGCTCCTGTGCTATTCGTGAAGAAGAAAGATGGAAGTATGCGACTTTGTATTGATTATCGGGGGTTGAATCATGTCACCATCAAAAATAGGTACCCATTGCCACGTATTGATGACCTGTTTGACCAGTTGTAAGGAGCACAATTCTTTTTAAAGATCGATCTTCGTTCTGGATATCATCAGCTGAAGGTTAGAACTGAGGATATTCCAAAGACGGCTTTCAGAACTCGGTACGGGCATTATGAATTCCTAGTCATGTCCTTTGGATTGACTAATGCTCCTGCTGCCTTCATGGATATGATGAACCAGGTATTCAAGGAATATTTGGATCACTTTGTGGTCGTCTTTATTGATGACATCCTTATTTATTCCAAAATCCGTGAAGATCATGAGCAACACTTGAGGCTGGTACTCCAAAAGCTTCGTGAATACAAGCTTTATGCCAAGTTGAAGAAATGCGAGTTCTGGTTGGAGGAGGTAGCATTCCTTGGGCACGTAGTATCAAGTCGTGGAATATCGGTTGACCCGACAAAGATTGAAGCTATTCAAAGCTGGGAGCAACCTAAATCAGTGACCGAAGTACGTAGCTTTCTTAGTTTAGCTGGTTATTATCGGAGATTCGTGGAAGGATTTTCTCGAATTGCTACTCCATTAACTCAGCTGACTCGGAAAGATACAAAGTTCGGTTGGAGCAAAGAATGTGAGAAGAGTTTTCAAGAACTCAAGAGGAGACTCATTTCAGCACCTGTTCTAACAATACCATCTGGCTCGGAGGGATTTGTCATCTACAGTGATGCTTCGAGCAAAGGGTTGGGATGCGTTCTCATGTAACATGGAAAAGTCATAGCCTATGCATCAAGACAACTCAAGGAATATGAGAGGAATTATCCTACTCATGATCTAGAGTTGGCAGCTGTTGTCTTTGCACTTAAAATTTGGAGACATTACTTGTATGGGGAGAAGGTGGAGATCTTTACGGATCATAAAAGCCTCAAATATTTCTTCACTTAAAAGGAACTCAACATGCGACAACGACGTTGGCTTGAACTGTTAAAAGATTATGATCATACAATTCAATACCATCCTGGAAAAGCGAACGTGGTAGCTGACGCATTGAGTAAAAGATCATATGCAAGTACGAGTGCGATATTGTCAACACAAAGGCCCATTTTGTGTGACTTGCAAAGGATAGAGATAGAGTTAAAGACTCCAGGGACCGATGTGATGATGACAAATATACGAGTTGAACCAACTTTAATCGATAAAGTTAAAGCTGCTCAAGCTACAGACCTAGAGCTGATGCGTATGAGGAAGAAAGTGCAAGAAGGTGCTATGCCGGAAGCAAGAATCGATGAAGAAGGAATACTTCGAGTCAACTCCAGACTTTGTGTTCCTAACAACCCTGATTTAAAGTACGAAATCATGATGGAGGCGCACAACACACCGTTTGCAATCCATCCTGGAAGTACCAAAATGTATCTTGATCTTCGTCATACATTTTGGTGGAGCAATATGAAGAGAGAGATAGCGCTGTTTATCTCAAGGTGTTTAACTTGTCAACGAGTCAAAGCGAAGCATCAAGTACCAAAAGGTCCATTGCAACCACTTGAAATTCCAAAATGGAAGTGGGAGCACATTACCATGGATTTCGTTACCGGTCTTCCTAGGGTTTCTCAAGGTATTGATGCGATTTGGGTCATTGTTGATAGATTGACCAAGTCTGCTCATTTCTTACCGATACGAGAAACTTATACACTTGAACGTCTTGCTCGTATGTACATAAACGAGATTGTAAGACTGCATGGTATGCCAGTATCCATAGTTTCTGATCGAGACCCAAGATTCACTTCACGATTTTGGGTTAGTTTACAAAAAGCTATGGGCACAGATTTACGATTTAGTTCGGCATATCATCCTCAGACGGACGGACAATCAGAGAGGACTATTCAAACTCTAGAAGATTTATTAAGACTCTGTGTCCTTGACTTCAAGGGAAGTTGGGACAAGTTCTTACCATTGGTGGAGTTTTCCTACAACAACAGTTATCAAGCAAGTATTGGCATGGCTCCATTCGAAGCATTGTATGGAAGAAAATGTCGTTCTCCAGTATGCTGGGATGAGGTGGGTGAAGCAACGTTGTTGGGACCGGAGTTGGTACGTATGACTACAGAAAAGATTCAAACGATCCGACAACGTATAAAAACCTCACAAGATCGACAAAAGAGTTATGCTGATCTTCATCGAAAGGACGTGGAATTTGATGTAGGAGATCATGTGTTCTTACGTGTTGCTCCATGGAAAGGAGTTACGAGATTTAGAAAGAGAGGAAAGCTCAATCCTCGATTCATCGGTCCATTTTTAATCCTCGATCGAGTAGGAACTGTGGCTTATAGACTCGCTTTACCGCCAAGTATGTCTCGTGTTCATAACGTTTTTCACATATCCATGTTACGCAAATATGTGGAAGACCCGAACCACATTATTGAGTTAGAACCGGACGAAATAGCGGAGGATTTGACGTATGAAGAAGTTCTTGTTCAAATCTTGGATAAGAAGGAACATATTCTACGCTCCAAGGTTATACCTCAAGTCAAAGTTTTGTGGAGAAACCACGATGTTGAGGAAATGACTTGGGAGTTAGAATCTGAAATGAAATCAAGGTATCCTTACCTCTTCGACATACCAGGTACGTACCCTAATTTTGAGGGCGAAATTTCATAAGAAGGGGAGGTTGTAAGACCCTAACTTTTATAAGTAAAGATGAATTTTCTATAAATATTATTTTTGAATATTATGGAGTTAATTTGATATAATGTTATAGTTGTGGGTAATATTTATAAATTTTGCAAAGTACGCAAGTTGTTATATAATATTCGATTGGTCAGGGAATATTCGTTTTAACAGGGAATATTCGTACAACGGCACAATCATTGGTGGACCCCACAACGGAATTATTGTCGGATTGAGAAAACGACAAAAATATTTTATTAAAAATAACGGCGGAAGTTTTACCATTGATACTGTTGAACTACTCGGTAGTAAAAGTACAGTAATACGCGTAGTTGCATAGTAGCACACGGTATTGATTATTAATGCTTATGTGAGAAGTCACTCAGTTTGATTCAATTATTGTCAGTTAATAATATGAATTATTTAGCGATAATGACGTTTTGTTTTATTCGTATTATTAACGTAATAAAACAGAAACATCTTTTTATATAAAACAAAATACTTTATTAAAGTTATTCTATAAATAGAATATATTATATTTTATTTAAAAGATTTTTCTTTAAATATGGACCATCAGATTAAAGTAATCAATCTGGACCGTTCATGGATTAGTTACTATGCATTCTATTTTTTATAAATAGCAGCTCATTCCTTCATTATTTCTTACGAATTCACTGAACTCTAGAGAGAGAAACTATAGAGAGAAACTATAGAGAGAAAGAAGAAGAGTATTCTACTACTTAACTACTTCCTTATTTCAACTCTTCTTTAAAACGGTAAGGGGTGTTATTCTTTCTTATTCATGAAGAGAACTGTTGTTATTCCATTTCTTATTATTCTGTTAGAATAACCTGTATACGCGGTCTACCCTATACTTGGTGACATTCTTCTATTATTCTGTTGGAACATCCTGTCTGTGTGTTGTACACCGGACCTGGTTCCATCTTTATTATTATTCGGTTGGAACATCCTGTCTGTGTGTTTTACACCGGACCTAGTTCCATCTTTATTATTATTCTGTTGGAACATCCTGTCTGTGTGTTTTACACCGGACCTGGTTCCGTCTTTATTATTATTCTGTTGGAACATCTTGTCTGTGCGTTTTACGCCGGACCTGGTTCCATTATTTATTATTCTGTTGGAATAACCTGTCTGTGCGGTCTATCGCATGCATGGTGATTTATTTTGTTATTCCATTTTTTTATTATACTCAGTTGGTTAAGTTTTGACTTCTATACTCCATGAAATTTGTGGAATATCCTTGATAATTGCGTTTCATCCAGTATCTTTTCATGAAAATATTCTTCTAAGCATTCTTGGATTTTACTCCACAAAACAGTATCATGTTGACAATTTGGACGTTGTTAATTCTTGGATAAATTAATTCGTAAACTTGTTTTATTGAATTCTTATATCATTGTCATCATCCTCATGTTTATAAAATGTTGAAAGTCATCTGTGGCCTGTAGTGCATAGATGGACTTGGTCTGATTATGACCTGGGATTATTCGGTATTATCATGACCGTAATGTTACAAATGATGTGGTAAAAGTTCTCATTGGCCCGTAGTGCATTGATGGACAGTTGTTGGCATGATCATGACCATTAATGAATACACGAATATCCTTGGCCGTAGTGCAGGGGTGATTCGATGATGTTGATTATTTTATTAAGCTGAGTCCCAGTGATCACAATGTTGAAAACCCTTTTAAATCATAAAAGATAGTAAAGTTTATTTTCTACTTGACTCTTTTAATGGATTGCTTGTTCCGCTGCAGTTAAACTTGATGTCTATTATATCTTATCAGTTTAACATTGTTGAAGGCTAATGATAATTTATTCTGTATTATCTTAGTCATAATATTTCTTACCGGGCTAGTTGAGCTCACCCTTTCTTTCACTGTTCTCTTCAAGAAATGAGAACGTAGCTGGGGCAAGTCGGGGAACGGAGTGATGGTCCGAATGATAGTATTAGTTAGTAGTCCTCACTATTCTATGTAATAGCGTGTTAATAAATGTAATGAGGACTCCTTTTGAGTATGAATACTCTCTAGAAGATAATATTTGTATTCAAACTCATAGTTTATGTTTTGTCGTATTGTACACGACAGTTGTATTAGTAAGTTGTATTTGTATTTTGTACTATGTATCTGACGACCCAAGATGGGTGATGTATACCTAATTTTGGGGGCGTCACATTTAACTCTAAATTAATTCATGAAATAACAAATATAATAATTAAATGATGTAATCAAATTGGAGAAGAATGAGATTCTAATTTCATTTAAACAACAACCATCATGTAATGTTTAATTATTTAACATGGAAAACTAGTCAAGAGCACAATATTGGACATAACCATTTTTCAATGAACTATAACCAATTCACATAACCTACACATATGATAGAAATCATGTAAGCGACACTATTACCAAAATCACTATATGTCTATATGAAATTGCAACAATAATAAATTAAAGTACATGCTCTTTTCATGACTACACACAGTGAAACGATATATGTCTATCCGGTTCACGAATCACAAAGCTTAACAAATCAGCCTCATGAACATATGCCATTATGATTTTATCCAAACTCATATTTCATTTTTCAAATCCATACAAGCACACAATATGAATGGTGATCAAACATTCATTCATTAATCTCAATCATAATGGTTAATCCAATGATAAACATACAACAATATAATCAGATATATAAATTTAGACTAAAAATCAAAATCCATTAGAATCCCATAATGGAGTTTAGTTCATTTCTGAACCAAAAGCCATTATGGGATTGAAGCAATTCATAGAAGTAAATACTGCAAACAATAGAGATAATAGAAATGATAGAGCAAATCTGTTAATCTTGTTGCAGAATCTGTTCCACGCTTGTTCCAATGCACCAACAATCTTCAAAAATGAAAACTAATAATTATTCAATAATCTAGATAAAGAGAGGAATTAAAAATGTATCATCTAAATGATCCAAACCTCTCTAGTGTAGTTAAAACTTAAGAACCCTAATAATAATAATAATAATACTGATAAAAGACTACTCTCCCACACGTCTGGTGCCAACCATATCGTTAAGTTGATCCAAATGCGCTTAAATTTCAAATTACAAAAAGTCAACAAAACTGACTGTAGAAGACTTGCGCGGCCGCGCCGAGATTACAAGGTAAAACGGGCACGGGTGCGCGATAGAATTGTTAGCCAAGGTCGTGGCGCAGGCGCGTCAAATTCCTTCATTGCTGGGGCACGGTCGCGCGATGATGCAAAATAGTGTCTGATTTCATGTGGCGCGGGCGCGCGATATAAGGCATGATTAGCAGTGCGGCCGCGTGGCTACTACATTCTGCCTTCTGCTGTCTTGCTGTTGCTGCTTCTTGTTTGTTGTTCTTTGTTCTTCTTCCCTTCTCTTCTGTACTTCATTCCTCCACTGCTTCAGTTCCTCATCTGCTCATGTTCATCTTGACATGCTTTTGCTATCTTCATGCCACCATGCCAATCCATGCTTTCCATGCCAATTTATGCCTTATGTTGTTAAAAGGAGTTCCAACTACATTTACTGCAAACAAACATAAAATACAAATAACACATAATAAAACTACTTGAGTTGAGCATAATTTTCGTAATTTAGTACCCAATAAGTAGGTATAAAACCTACTTATCAAATACCCCAAAACTTAAATTATTGCTTGCCGTCAAGCAATGCATACGACAATAAACAATACAATGCAGCTATATGCTATGCAAACTAAACTATGATGCAATTGAGTCCCAAGTTTTCCTGCCAAAATGGAATTCAAATCTAATGTGCCTTAGCAAATTATCCGGATTCAAGACTAAAGTTTCAAGCCAAACTACAGACATAATATCATACAATCAAATAACCCATACTCACTATAAAGATGCTGTGTGTGTGTTGTGTTCACAAATAAACTTGACCAAGGCAAAAATTACACATGTTATACTGCTAAAAACAAAAAATTGAAGTCTAAGTCAAGAACCATGTATACTAATGCAACAAAGAACTACTCCAACACATCAAAACAAACTAAGGTTCAACAATGGGTTTAATCTGCTTTATTTTTACTCACGATGGCTATTTTTGCACTTTTCTGTGGTGATTATTGCTATATTATTTTTTTTATACACAGCGAGTGCGTTTTACGCTCCATATCATCCCTTCCAAGGATTCAATAGTTCAGCTCAGGAAGGTTCCAAGATGGATTTTTCTTTTCTTTTTCTCTTTTTTTATTTTTTATATACAAAAGCATACCCATGTGTTCCCAAAGTTTGATTATCAATGTTTTCATAGCCTAAGTCCACTTTCTACATAATTCTATTTTTAAAAATAACATTTTCTACTAAGCAATAACAACACATTATTCTTATACCAACAAGCATATGTGAACACGTATGTGCTAACCGAAAGCATTTAAACAACAAGCATGACTTATATCATGTAAAATATTATAGCTAAGCTTATGTTATCCACTAAATTCAAAAATCCTTCAAAATTCTATTTCATCATTGGCTAGAGTAAAACTGCATAAGGCTGGATACTGGGAGTATGCGACTGAACACATAACTAAAACATAAAATAAGCACTAAAAACAAAAAAAATTCTTCAATTATAAACTAAACACAAACTAAACAAATAAACATGCAAAAATGATGCAAATTAACTACATGCAACTACATTACTACCCAATACCCCCAAACTTAAACTATTCATTGTCCCAATGAATGAAGGTAAAGGGTTTAAAGGAACTCCCCTAGTGATCAGCTGTACCACCCTCTTCGGGTGGTGAATCCGACAGTGGGAATGGCGCTGCGGTCCCAAATTGTGGCCACTCAAGTATGGCACCCTGCTGCGCGAAAGCTTCTGCTAGAGACCTCGTCAAACCATTGGTAAATGCTGTAAAATTATCGTACATAGTGTCGACCTTCCTCTCCAACCTTCAGAGACGACGATCATCATGGACATAAGTGACTTGGGTTGACGTGCCTGCTTCAGTTACCTGTGTGGGCTGTGGTGAAGGTACCGATGATGCAGATTGAAGAATAAAGCCTTTTCCCCTTGGGTGTGGCGTACCTCCCTCCTAATCCTCGAATTTAGCAATAGTCGCATGGGTGATATCTTGGCTAAGGTACTATAGTTGTTCATTACCCCAAGTGACTCCTTGTTGTGCACATAGACTCGCAACAATGGACGCATGTGGGATACTTCCTGTAGTTCTCCGCTTCATATAACGTAACATATTCTGATGAATAAGGTGGCCCACATCGATGTACTTGTCGGTGACTATTCCCCACAAAATAATTGCCCATTCAGTTGTGATTTCGTGTTGATGCGATGATGGCATGAGCTTTGCACAGATAAACAAGTTCCAAGCTTTAGCATAGCGATTGAGGGCTGAGGATTGGAATGTTCTTGGCTGATTCATTCCTGGCCTATAACTCCACTGTGTCCCTGGTATGCACAAGTCAATGATGACTACGTCCAAGTCTGTCTCAAAACGTGCAGCTTCGACCCAATTATCATATCCAGTTGGTGGTGTGTCAAGTATCCAAAAAATTGCTCTGATCGATTGTGGCTGATAGTCCACTTGAACTCCTCAGACCAAAGATATCCCACTCATAGTGTCTTTGGCATTTGCATAAAACTCCCGAACAAGTCCCACTAGTACATGCATAGGAGTAGCAGTCACTCCCCCTAACCTCTTTCACGTATCATATCCCATAACTGGCCATCTTGCTTCTTAGGTTTGAAACCTCGTTCCTTCACAAAGGTCTTCACTAATATCCTATAGTATTCTGTCTGACCATCAAGGCTAATAAACTTTGTATGGTCCACTACATCCTCACCCTGACTGCTGGAGGAAGACGATGATGATGGAGTAAAGGAACGTGCTCTTTTTGGCCCCATTACACTGAATAAAGAAGAACGTTAAATTGAAAAGAAGAATTGGGCTGAGAAACTACGTGCACTGAACTCCCCCAAACTTACTGCTTTCGCTCACCCTCTGAAGAAACCCTAGTTTCTCTGTGACTGAATAGAAGATAAAGATAGAAGTTTGAATGTGGATAGGAGAATGGAATGTGTATATAATGGGGTGAGGAGTTACGAATTTGAATTGGAACGGTTTGGGGAAGAGTCGCATGTCTGTTTTGTAGGGAGAGATGGAGATGTATGATTTAAAATGTAACTAATAAAAGAGATGTGGTGAGGCACGTCTTTAAAAACTAAATTTTTTTTCAAACTCCGGTTTCGTGCAAGGTCGCGCGGTTTTTGAACTGGAGAATAGCACGGGGGTGCGGTTAAACAATTTGCAAAGGAATCAGGTGCGGGCGCACCATTTTTAGCCTACTGAAATGCGCGGCCGTGCGGCCCCGTGCTTTGAACATAACTGACTGCATTTTTGTTAAGTAGCCATCAATCACCACTGATATTCTGGAAACACCTGCACATACAACAATTACCAGTATGAGATATCACACTTATTTAAGATCAACACGTGGAGAAATTAATATGTATGAATGAATATCCCAAAACAATGCTATATATGCTACTCCTAATCATCATCATATGCACATTCAACCCAAATAACACTTATACCACACTTGTTATGCTATAAAAACTAACATGAAAATGAGAAATAAATATGATCAAAACATAATTAAACAAGAGGTAAGGATAGAAATAATGGGGTGCCTTCCATCGAGCACTAAGTTATAGTCAATTAGCTTGACTATCTCTGATTCACTCATGTTGAAGAAAGAATAGAGGTGACTTTCTGTCTGTCAACCTTATCATCACAGTAGTGCTTAAGCCGCTGTCCATTCACTTTGAACGACTTATCTGGGAATTTGTCAAATACCTCTACTGCACCATGTGGATAGACGGTCTTCACTGTAAATGGCCTTGGCCACCTTGATTTTAACTTTATGGGAAAAAGTTTAAGTCTTGAATTGAACAGTAGAACTCTTTGTCCCGGCTCAAACACTCTTTCCATAATCTTTCGATCATGTCATCTCTTCACCTTTTCTTTATACAGCTTGGAGTTTTCATAAGCCTGCAATCTGAATTCATCCAACTCATTGAGTTGGAGTAGATATTTTTCTCCTACAACCTTCAAATCAAAATTGAGCTTCCTAATTGCCCAATACGCCTTGTGCTCAAGCTCCATGGGAAGGTGACAAGCCTTTCCATAAACTAGCTAAAACGGTGACATACCCAACAGAGTCTTGTAAGCTGTCTTGTAGGCCCATACAGCATCGTCAAGCTTTAATGACCAATCCTTTCTTGTGGGACTCATGACTTTCTCCAAAATTCTCTTTACTTCACGATTCGAAACCTCTGCCTTGTCATTGGTTTGAGGATGGTAAGCTATAGCAATGCGATGATTTACCCCATACTTAGCCAACAGACCTGTAGACTGCCGATTACAGAAATGACTGCCTTCATCACTAATGATAGCTCTTGGAGTCCCAAACCTTGTAAAAATACTTCTTTGTAAAAATCGTAGGACCACCTTGGCATCATTAGTTGGAAGAGCTGCCACTTCCACCCATTTCGAAACGTAGTCGACTACTAACAAGATGTATAAATTTTCACATGAAGAAATGAAAGGGCCAATGAAATCTATCCCCCAAACATCAAAAATTTCAACCTCGAGGATCGTGTTCAATGGCATCTCATTTTTTTTTGATATATTCCCAACTCTTTAACATCTATCACATCTCTGGACAAAACTGTAAGCATCTTTAAAAATCGTCGGCTAATAGAATCCTGCTTGCAACACTCGAGCAGCTATCCTTTCTCCACCGTAGTGACCTCCATATAATGAAGCGTGGTAATCTTGCAAAATCCACTATCTCGCTATATGAGATACATCTCCTTATCATCTGATCAGCACATTGTTTGAACAAATACGGTTCATCCCATATAAACCACTTCACATCATGCAAAAATTTCTTCTTTTGGTGCCCAATCAAGTCTGCAGGAATTATCTTACTCACTAAATAGTTAGCATAGTCCACGAACCAGGTCACTTCCCCTTTCACCACAAATAACTGTTCATCTGAAAAAGACTCATTAATCACAACTTTGTCATCTCCATCTCTTCCCGAATTTTCCAGTCTAGATAAGTGGTCCGTCACTTGATTCTTAGTACCTTTCCTATCATTGATCTCAAAATTGAATTCTTGCAACAGATGTATCCACCTGATTAATTGAGGCTTTGCATCTTTCTTTGCCACCAAGTATCAAATTGCCGCATGATCTGTGTACAATATCACCTTAATCCTAATCGGATTTGCTTGAAACTTAACAAAAGCATACACAACTGCCAACAGTTCCTTCTCTGTGGTGGTGTAGTTCAACTGAGCATCAGTAAGGGTCTTCCTCGCATAATATATCGCATAAAAAATCTTTTCCCTTCTCTGGTCCAAAACAACCCTCACAGCATAATCATTGGCATCACACATCAACTCAAATGGTAGGTCCCAATCCGATGCTGTAATCACTAATGCTTAAGTTAACTTCCTCTTTAAATGCTCAAATGCAGACATGCAATCCTCATCAAACTTAAATTGTGCATCCTTCTCCAATAAGCTGTAAAGTGGCTTTGTTATCTTGGAGAAATCTTTAATGAATTTGTGGTAGAAGCCTGCATGTCCTAAGAAACTGCTAACACCTTTTACAGAAGTTGGTCGGGGAAAATTCTCAATGGTCTCTAATTTGGCTCTGTCCACCTCTAGTCCTTTCTTCGACACTTTATGTCCCAAAATTATTCCTTCTTGTACCATAAAATGGTACTTTTCCCAATTCAACACTAAATTCGTCTAAACATATCTTCTTAATACCATCACTAAATTTTCCAGACACAAATCAAAAGAATCCCCGAATACTGAGAAAATACCTCCATATTATGCTCCACCATATCTAAAATTTTTGCCATCATACATCTTTGAAAAGTGACCGGGTCATTGCATAACCCGAAAGACATCCTTTTGAAGGTGAATGTGCCATATGGACATGTGAAAGTTATCTTTTCCTGGTCTTCTAGAGCTATCACAATCTGATTGTAGCCTGAATACCCGTCCAGAAGGCAATAAAATTCATGACCTGCTAGTCTGTCCAACATCTGATCAATAAATGGCAATAGGAAGTGATCTTTCCTTGTAGCTTTATTAAGTCTGCGGTAGTCCATGCAGACTCTCCACCCCGTTACTGTCCTTGTTGGTATCAATTCATTGTTTTCATTGGAGACTATGGTCATACCCCCCTTCTTCGGTACACACTGTACTGGACTCACCCACGAGCTGTCTGAGATCGGATAAATAATTCCTGCGTCCAGCCATTTCAACACTTCCTTTTTGACCACTTCCTTTATAATTGGATTAAGTCTCCTTTCCTGCTCCACTGAAGGCTTGCTATCATCCTCTAGCAAGATCTTGTGCATACAGAAAGATGGGCTGATCCCTTTTATATCTGCTATAGTCCATCCAATAGCTGACTTGAACTCTTTGAGAACTCTTAGCAATTTTTCTTCATGAAAAGATGTTAGTGCAAAAGAAATAATCATAGGTAATTTTGAATTATCATTTAAAAATGCATACCTCAAATAGTCTGGAAGTGGTTTCAACTCAAGTTCTGTAGGTGTCTCAAGAGATGGCTTTAATTTCACTGATTACTCTCCAGCAATCTTTAACGGCTCAACAGGAGTCTTGAACTTCCTTAACTGTGGAGTTGTGTCAAGTATTTGAATAATTTCTTCAATCTCACCATCTTCTATTACTGAACTTCCTATAATAGCATTCTTCAAAGGTTCATGTTCCACCAAGTTTTCTACTTCATCACTCAGTACCTTTTCCACCAAATTAACCCTGAAACATTCCTCTTCATCTGTTGGAAATTTCATCGCCTTGAACACATTGAATGTGACTTCCTAATCATGAACTCACATTGTTAATTCCCCTTTTTGAACGTCTATCAAGGTCCTTCCTATGGCTAAGAATGGTCTGCCAAGAATGATCAGTATACTTCTGTCCTCTTCATAGTTTAATATGATGAAATCAGCCAGGAAGATGAATTTATCTACCTTAACCAGTACATCTTTCACAATACCCCATGGATAAGTAATTGACCTGTCAGCTAGCTGTAAAGAAATATTTGTCGACCTTGGAGCCGGCAATCCCAATTGATTAAACACTGACAACGACATCAAATTAATACTTGCCCCTAGATCGCACAAGCATTTGCTGAAATCATCTTTCCAATCGTACAAGGTATCGTGAAGCTGCTCGGGTCCTTCAGCTTTGGAGGTAACTTGCGTTGACGCACTGACCTACATTTTTCTGTCATGGCCACTGTTTCAAAGTCTTCTAACCTTTTCTTCCTTAACAAGATACCCTTTATAAAATTTTCATAGCTAGGCATCTGTTCCAATGCCTCAGCGAAAGGTATGTTAATCTGTTGCTTTTTAAACACCTCTAAAAATTTACTAAACTGCTTATCTTCCCTTTGCTTTTGTAGTCTCTATGGATATGAAACAGGGGGGGTGAATAACTAGTATCTTGGTCACTGGTTTCTCATATGACTCTTCTTTATTCTTCTTCACTTCACCTTTCTCAGAACCTTCTTTACACAAACCCTCACCAGACAAATTTTCCTCATCGCGTGGCAGCGCGGTTTCTCTTTGCAAAAATGGCGCGGGCACGCTATGCTGTGAATCTACTGTTTGCTTCCCTGATTTGAGAGTTATTGCCTGACATTGTTCCTTACCCTCCATTCTTGGATTTGTCTCTGTTGTATTTGGCAATGAACCCTGTGGTCTGTTATTAAGCATGCTAGCCATTTGACCCATTTGAGTTTCCAAATTTTTGATGGCCAATGCTTGGCTTTTAATCAACACCTCGGTATTTGCCATGTACTTCATCATCATCTCCTCTGTAAGACCCCGAATTTTATGAAATAAAAGTATTCAATTTTTCTTATAATTACTAGTCAGTAAATGGTTAAATTGATAAAAGTTTAAAGTTATGGGTGAAATATAAATTTTTTTTCAAAATAAGCAAGTGGTTATAAAATAATCATTGTTGTCGGGGAATATTCGTTTGGTCGTGGAATATTCTTTCTGTCGGAGAATATTCGTACGACGGCGCAGCTATTTGTGGGCCCCATAACGAATAACTGTCGGGTGAAGAAAAACGACAAATTTGAGTTTTTACAAATAACGGCGTAGTTGTTATCGTTAATACTGTTGAAATACCCGGTGGTTAAAATACAGTAATACGCGTTATTGCACAGTAGCACACGGTATTGCACAGTATTTTTGAAATTATTGATTCTTACGTAAGAAGGCACTACTCAATAATTGTTACAGTAATTACTGTTCAATATTTTATTTTATTGATTCAATAATTGCTACGTTGAAATTTTATATTATTGTTGTTCAATAATTGTTGCTGCACAGTATTTTCCATTATCAGATCAATAATTCATATTATTTGAATAGTATTATTAGATAGCATTATTGGCAATGTCTAGAAAGTTCTGTCTAAGGAGAGGTTTGGTCATCTAATTGCGCGCTAGTAAGGAGAAATCCTTATTGGAAAGCCCCCTCTTTCCTGGGAACGGCCTGGTTGTCATAAATGTGATTCTGTAATATTATTTGTGAATAATTAATTATTGATTTATATGATAAGAAAATATTTATTTTATGTGGATATAAATGAGGGATATATTTTTGTGGTTAAAATGAAGGAGTTAATGTTGAGGTTTTTATCAGTATTTTTGTCGGAATGGAGGTATTAAAAATCAGGGTTTTTGAGATATTTTGCGGGGGTTATAATTTTTAATCCGACCGTTGGATCGTAGTAATATTTGGATATGTTATACATATATAAGTTGAGTATATGTCCACAAATTTTGAACCGTTAAAAATGAATGTATGATTTGTTATGAATTTTACGAGATGACTGGTTCAGAAATTGTTGAATTTTCGGAGTTTATCATTTTGGTGGAAAATTCTAGAATTGGTGGGCCCCACTTGTGGTTGGTGAAGAAATGTGCTGAATTATATTTCAAATGTGGTGGGTGGGAATAGTAGCAGGTAAAGCCATCAGGTTGCAGGTCAAACCTACCAAAATTTTCCTATAAATAGAGGGCTAAGTTAGAATTGAAAATCACACCAGAAACATAAGCTTTCTCTCTTTCTCTCTCTAGATTATTGAGTATATTTTGTGAGTATTTAGATACTTGGTGAGTTGCTATTCATCAGTGCAAGTTTCCTTCAGCCTTATACCGATCAGAAGTACTGCTCTTTTGAGGTAAGGGATAGTAAGGGATATTAAGGGATTTTAAGGGTTGTTATGATTTTCAGTTTCGTAATTTTTCTGATCTTCAAAAATTCTGGAAAAATTTGAAATGATATTTTGATGAGTTTTCTTGATTGTGTCCAAAAATGGTGATTTTTGGATGTATAGATTGAGAGTTATGAATTTTATGAGAAAAAACTATTTTAAAAGTAACAGCTTATAATTCCTTGTGGTTAACTCCAAAATTGATGAAATTTTTATTGGGAGTACATGTATATGATAGAAGTATACTCTGTAAATTTCAGAATTTTTAGACAAAAGTACAATTTTTGATAAATGTCTAAATATTCGGCTATTTTGGCCATATGAAAAATAGTAAATGACTTTTAAAAATTCTGAGAAAAATATATGTTCACTATGGGACTATATTATGCTAAATCCCAGAAAAGAAATATTTTTGGAACTGATTTGGTATTTTTATGAAAATGGTCTAGTTATGAGTAAATGAATTAAATATGTTTTGTGAGGAAAGAAAATTGGAAAATAGGATTTTATGGCTTGAGAATCCTATATGAGGTATATGCAGATTTTTGATGAGGGTTTTGGTTATTGATGATGAAATCTTAAGAGTTGACATTTTATGATGATTAAATGCATTAATTAGTAAAGTGTAAACAATTTAAATAAATTGTTTATAAGCTTAAGAAATGTTATTCTTTCAATATCATTATACCGAAATATTGGTATAGATTTTATTGTGGAATTTCTACCTTTTTGAGTCGAGGTTACTATTCATGAGTTACTATTCACGACAAAATTGGTTTCTTTTTCTAACCAAATTATAGTTGATTTATGAATATTGCTCTTGAAATTAAATCCATGTTTTGACCATATTATTTTTATAATCATATATAACATTTTTATAACCTTGATGTTGAAATTCTCTTTCGCTTGAGTGTAAAGATGGGTAAATTATTGGTATGATCATGACTATGGGTTCTCTTTGGCCAGTAGTGCAAAGTTGAATTGTTGACTGGTATGATCATGACCATTGAATTTATAATTGAATATCTTTAGCTTAAGTGCAAAGGTGAAATGATCAACATGGTTATAATTATTGTTTATATAAATTCTTAAATGATTATATATTCTTTGAGGTATTAATATATTTGGCATGTAGTGCAAATATGAATTGTTGAGGAATATCTTTGGCCTGTAGTGCAAAGATGAATTGTAGATGAATATCTTTGGCCCGTAGTGCAAAGATGACCTGTTGTTGAATATCTTTGGCCAGTAATGCAAAGATGAACGGTTGAGGAATATCTTTGGCCTGTAGTGCAAAGATGAATTGTAGATGAATATCTTTGGCCTGTAGTGCAAAGATGGTCTGTTGATGAATATCTTTGGCCCGTAGTGCAAAGATAAACTGTTGTTGAATATCTTTGGTCGTAGTGCAAAGATGGATTTATTAGTATGATTATGAACAGGAACTGTGATTTGGTATAACCATGATCTTTGATGTTTCAGGTAAAGACATGTGATGAAAATATTCTTCGTCCTGGGTGCGAAGAAAAATTTAGAATCACAATTATGATTATGAGTTATTCATATGATTGTGGAAAGGAACTGTTGATTGATGTTACAGGGATAAAACATTGTTGATGGATTTTTAACATGGAGAAGATAATAGACTTTATAGTCTATTTGACTCTTCTAATGGATTGCTCGTTCCGCTGCAACTATGGTTGAAATTTTTATCATTTACCATATGTTCTAAATCTCTGATTTATTATTGATGAAGGCTACTGATAATTTAATTATCTTTAGTCATGATATTCTTTACTGGGCTAGTTGTGCTCACCCTTTTGCTTCACAATTCCTTTCAGGTAATAAGAGTGTAGCTGGGTCGAGCGAGGGTAACGGGGAAATAGAACAGTGGTCTCTAGCTGTGGATGTTCTCCCGAAGCAGTATAGAAAAGTTCATTTAGTAGTTATATTTGGTGAATCCAATAGGGTAAGGTGTACCCAACGTTGGAAGGGTGGTTTGCCACTATCATACAAGATGTCTAACGACATACAACCTCGTGTCATCATAAGACAGGGATGTGCTCATCCACTTGCTGAGTATATATACGAGCACTACCTATATAATCTTGGTGTTTGTTTAAAGTATAATTCTCAATTAGAGACAGTAGAGATAATGATATGTCAAGAGAAGACTCACCATTGGGAAGAATATGATAGTAATCTTCTCGTTTTTCTTTGGGGTCTATTGGGTCAACCAAGGATAATTCTGTGGCCATATGATATCTATCATAACCTAGACGCGTGGCCTCCCATGTACGAAGGTTTCCTTGAGCACTTCCCAAAGATTCTAATTTCTAAAACAGTTTTTGACTATACCTTTATGTAAGGTGTTATTGTGAGGTGATGTCCACGGTTGGAACATGAGTCACATTTGGTATATATTTGTATCCAAACTCACAGCATATGTGTTGTTGTATTTTGCACGACAATTGTTGTAATAAAGTTGTAGTTATTTTCTGTACCATGTATTTGGCGACTCAGAATAGGTTGGATGGAATGAACCTATTTTGGGGTCGTTACAGTTGGTATCAGAGCTTAGGGATATGATCTCTGGTGGAGATCGGGGAATATAACTAGGAGGGGAGAGATGCGTAAATCCTTCGCTAGTGTGTCCTACCTAAGCTTATTTGTTGGTTAGTCATAATATTGGGATATTATGTGATATGTTAATTTGTTTAATTAACCCTTATTTTATGGCAGTATTTGAGAATGGCAGCTGAGAATGCTAACAATGGAGTGAATGAGACTGTGGGGATACCTCTAATCACTAACCATGATAATGTGATGTCAGACGAAGAAGGAATTAGAGATATCTATGTGGTGAGTGAAGAATTGATAGTTGCACCCGAGATAGTCGCAGAGGTAACAGCTGAGACTGAGGAAGAAGAGGAAGAAGAAGTACCAGAGGAGAGTTTATTAGAGGTATTATATGATCAAAATGTAGAATTTCAAAATCGTATTCATGAGTTAGAAGAGCAGGCAGAAGAACGACAGGCGGTCGTGGAACAAAAGGATGCAACAATTCAAGCTTGTGTTACCCGATATGTGATGCTTGAACAGAAGCATTCTTTGGCAGAGTATAAGATGATAAAAATGGAATCTGAGCTGAAAGAAGAAAAAATTGAACGAGTGAGAATAAGTGATGCATGGGCAAAAGCCGCACGACACGTGGATATTGTGGAAAGAGATGTTCGATCTAAGAAGGCTAAAATAGATGATATGAATTTCTCTTTTTGGAAAGCAATTGGGAGAACCCAACATCGAGTTTTGAATTACCCTGTACATAGCGGTCAACCTGAATCCGATATGGATCGAAGATTGATGATTCAGATCATGAATGAGGAGTACGAAGAGGCAGTTGAGGGAGGAATATGTCCTATAGAAAGGTATATTCCAACGGTAATGATGACGCCAAATGCTGCTCCAGACAAGTCAAAGCCGAGTAGTTCGAGGGATGGCGGTTGTCATGACTTCCCAACAAATGAGGAACCCAAATGAAGTTATCATGGGAGATGAGCAATGGAGAAATCATGATGATCTGAGAGATAGAATCTGAAATGGAAGCAAGGTATTCTCAACTCTTCGAAATACCAGGTACGTAAATTTCGGGGACGAAATTTCATAAGGAGGGGAGATTGTAAGACCCCGAATTTTATGAAATAAAAGTATTCAATTTTTCTTATAATTACTATTCAGTAAATGGTTAAATTGATAAAAGTTTAAAGTTATGGGTGAAATATAAAATTTTTTTCAAAATAAGCAAGTGGTTATAAAATAATCATTGTTGTCGGGGAATATTCGTTTGGTCGTGGAATATTCTTTCTGTCGGAGAATATTCGTACGACGGCGCAGCTATTTGTGGGCCCCATAACGAATAACTGTCGGGTGAAGAAAAACGACAAATTTGAGTTTTTACAAATAACGGCGTAGTTGTTATCGTTAATACTGTTGAAATACCCGGTGGTTAAAATACAGTAATACGCGTTATTGCACAGTAGCACACGGTATTGCACAGTATTTTTGAAATTATTGATTCTTACGTAAGAAGGCACTACTCAATAATTGTTACAGTAATTACTGTTCAATATTTTATTTTATTGATTCAATAATTGCTACGTTGAAATTTTATATTATTGTTGTTCAATAATTGTTGCTGCACAGTATTTTCCATTATCAGATCAATAATTCATATTATTTGAATAGTATTATTAGATAGCATTATTGGCAATGTCTAGAAAGTTCTGTCTAAGGAGAGGTTTGGTCATCTAATTGCGCGCTAGTAAGGAGAAATCCTTATTGGAAAGCCCCCTCTTTCCTGGGAACGGCCTGGTTGTCATAAATGTGATTCTGTAATATTATTTGTGAATAATTAATTATTGATTTATATGATAAGAAAATATTTATTTTATGTGGATATAAATGAGGGATATATTTTTGTGGTTAAAATGAAGGAGTTAATGTTGAGGTTTTTATCAGTATTTTTGTCGGAATGGAGGTATTAAAAATCAGGGTTTTTGAGATATTTTGCGGGGGTTATAATTTTTAATCCGACCGTTGGATCGTAGTAATATTTGGATATGTTATACATATATAAGTTGAGTATATGTCCACAAATTTTGAACCGTTAAAAATGAATGTATGATTTGTTATGAATTTTACGAGATGACTGGTTCAGAAATTGTTGAATTTTCGGAGTTTATCATTTTGGTGGAAAATTCTAGAATTGGTGGGCCCCACTTGTGGTTGGTGAAGAAATGTGCTGAATTATATTTCAAATGTGGTGGGTGGGAATAGTAGCAGGTAAAGCCATCAGGTTGCAGGTCAAACCTACCAAAATTTTCCTATAAATAGAGGGCTAAGTTAGAATTGAAAATCACACCAGAAACATAAGCTTTCTCTCTTTCTCTCTCTAGATTATTGAGTGTATTTTGTGAGTATTTAGATACTTGGTGAGTTGCTATTCATCAGTGCAAGTTTCCTTCAGCCTTATACCGATCAGAAGTACTGCTCTTTTGAGGTAAGGGATAGTAAGGGATATTAAGGGATTTTAAGGGTTGTTATGATTTTCAGTTTCGTAATTTTTCTGATCTTCAAAAATTCTGGAAAAATTTGAAATGATATTTTGATGAGTTTTCTTGATTGTGTCCAAAAATGGTGATTTTTGGATGTATAGATTGAGAGTTATGAATTTTATGAGAAAAGACTATTTTAAAAGTAACAGCTTATAATTCCTTGTGGTTAACTCCAAAATTGATGAAATTTTTATTGGGAGTACATGTATATGATAGAAGTATACTCTGTAAATTTCAGAATTTTTAGACAAAAGTACAATTTTTGATAAATGTCTAAATATTCGGCTATTTTGGCCATATGAAAAATAGTAAATGACTTTTAAAAATTCTGAGAAAAATATATGTTCACTATGGGACTATATTATGCTAAATTCCAGAAAAGAAATATTTTTGGAACTGATTTGGTATTTTTATGAAAATGGTCTAGTTATGAGTAAATGAATTAAATATGTTTTGTGAGGAAAGAAAATTGGAAAATAGGATTTTATGGCTTGAGAATCCTATATGAGGTATATGCAGATTTTTGATGAGGGTTTTGGCTATTGATGATGAAATCTTAAGAGTTGACATTTTATGATGATTAAATGCATTAATTAGTAAAGTGTAAACAATTTAAATAAATTGTTTATAAGCTTAAGAAATGTTATTCTTTCAATATCATTATACCGAAATATTGGTATAGATTTTATTGTGGAATTTCTACCTTTTTGAGTCGAGGTTACTATTCATGAGTTACTATTCACGACAAAATTGGTTTCTTTTTCTAACCAAATTATAGTTGATTTATGAATATTGCTCTTGAAATTAAATCCATGTTTTGACCATATTATTTTTATAATCATATATAACATTTTTATAACCTTGATGTTGAAATTCTCTTTCGCTTGAGTGTAAAGATGGGTAAATTATTGGTATGATCATGACTATGGGTTCTCTTTGGCCAGTAGTGCAAAGTTGAATTGTTGACTGGTATGATCATGACCATTGAATTTATAATTGAATATCTTTAGCTTAAGTGCAAAGGTGAAATGATCAACATGGTTATAATTATTGTTTATATAAATTTTTAAATGATTATATATTCTTTGAGGTATTAATATATTTGGCATGTAGTACAAATATGAATTGTTGAGGAATATCTTTGGCCTGTAGTGCAAAGATGAATTGTAGATGAATATCTTTGGCCTGTAGTGCAAAGATGGTCTGTTGATGAATATCTTTGGCCCGTAGTGCAAAGATAAACTGTTGTTGAATATCTTTGGTCGTAGTGCAAAGATGGATTTATTAGTATGATTATGAACAGGAACTGTGATTTGGTATAACCATGATCTTTGATGTTTCAGGTAAAGACATGTGATGAAAATATTCTTCGTCCTGGGTGCGAAGAAAAATTTAGAATCACAATTATGATTATGAGTTATTCATATGATTGTGGAAAGGAACTGTTGATTGATGTTACAGGGATAAAACATTGTTGATGGATTTTTAACATGGAGAAGATAATAGACTTTATAGTCTATTTGACTCTTCTAATGGATTGCTCGTTCCGCTGCAACTATGGTTGAAATTTTTATCATTTACCATATGTTCTAAATCTCTGATTTATTATTGATGAAGGCTACTGATAATTTAATTATCTTTAGTCATGATATTCTTTACTGGGCTAGTTGTGCTCACCCTTTTGCTTCACAATTCCTTTCAGGTAATAAGAGTGTAGCTGGGTCGAGCGAGGGTAACGGGGAAATAGAACAGTGGTCTCTAGCTGTGGATGTTCTCCCGAAGCAGTATAGAAAAGTTCATTTAGTAGTTATATTTGGTGAATCCAATAGGGTAAGGTGTACCCAACGTTGGAAGGGTGGTTTGCCACTATCATACAAGATGTCTAACGACATACAACCTCGTGTCATCATAAGACAGGGATGTGCTCATCCACTTGCTGAGTATATATACGAGCACTACCTATATAATCTTGGTGTTTGTTTAAAGTATAATTCTCAATTAGAGACAGTAGAGATAATGATATGTCAAGAGAAGACTCACCATTGGGAAGAATATGATAGTAATCTTCTCGTTTTTCTTTGGGGTCTATTGGGTCAACCAAGGATAATTCTGTGGCCATATGATATCTATCATAACCTAGACGCGTGGCCTCCCATGTACGAAGGTTTCCTTGAGCACTTCCCAAAGATTTTAATTTCTAAAACAGTTTTTGACTATACCTTTATGTAAGGTGTTATTGTGAGGTGATGTCCACGGTTGGAACATGAGTCACATTTGGTATATATTTGTATCCAAACTCACAGTATATGTGTTGTTGTATTTTGCACGACAATTGTTGTAATAAAGTTGTAGTTGTTTTCTGTACCATGTATTTGGCGACTCAGAATAGGTTGGATGGAATGAACCTATTTTGGGGTCGTTACATCCTCCATCTCTGACTTCTTCTCTCGCTAAGGTGCAGGTGGTGTATGATGTTGTTGTTACTGTGAAAATCCTGGAGGGTAGGGTGGTTTCGATGTAAACTGCTGATGAGATGGTTGTGCCTGAAATTGATGTTGTGGTTAAAACTAACGTTGTTGACTGTTTTGATTATTTAACCAACTGAAATTTGGATGATTGCAGTTATTGGAGTTGTAGGCATTCTGGAACTAACTTTGATTTTTTGATAGTTGCTCACATATTATACAAATTCTGAACTAATTGCACATTAATCAGTCGGATGCGACCCTACACATATCTCACATACAAATGCAACTGTCTTCGCCTTTCTTTCTGCCAAAGAATCAATCTTCTTTGCCATAGATGCCATCTGAGCTGACAACTGTGTGCTAGTATCCACTTCTAACACTTCTGCAACTTTGGACTGTGGCATTCTGGCTGTAGGATTTTGGAAATCATTAGCTGCCATAGTCTCAATAAGATTGTAGGCCTCTTCATAGCTCTTTACCCATAAAGCTCCTCCTGTAGTTGCATCTACAATTGGCCTTGATTGCCATCCCAGTCCATTATAGAATGTATTTATCACCATCCAATCCGGCATACCATGGTGTGGACACTTCCTTAGGATCTCCTTGTATCTTTCCCAGGCTTCATATAAAGTTTCACCCTGCTGCTGCTCAAACTGAGAGATCGTTGTACTCATTTTAGCAGTCTTAGCCATTGGGAAAAATTTGGCTAAGAACTTTTGTGCTAGGTCCTCCCATGTTGTAATTGATCCCGACGGCAAGGAGAAGCCAACTTCTAGCCTTGTCCCGTAGAGAGAATGGAAATAGCCTGAGTCTGATTGCATCTTCTGTCACCCCATTGTACCTGAAGGTGTCACATATCTCTATGAAGCTCAATAGATTTTCATTTGGGTCATCTGTAGTAGCACCCCCAGACTGGACCATATTCTGAACCATTTGAATAGTTCCCGATTTGATCTCAAAAGTGTTGGCTGCTATAGCTGGCCTCACAATGCTTGACTGCAACCCATTTATATTCGGCATCGAATAATCTCTCAAGGCCCTGTGTTGCTCTTCTCTTTGCTCTTCTACTGCCATATTGGATGTTGTGGTCTCTAAATCTACTTGTATATTTCTACGTGCTCTCGATCTCCAAGCATTACCATTGATATTTTCCTGCGCAGGAATCAACTCAGGATGTGACGATCGAGTGCGCATATACTATACACAAATACCTAAAATTCAAACAAAAATAAAATAGAATAGAAATAAGAATAAGAATAGAATTGTCTAAGTCACACAAATCTAGCTTTAATTGATGACGACAGTATTAAAAATAAACGCCTTTCTCCGGCAACGGCGCCAAAAACTTGTTGCCTCCTTTTTACTTTAACAAAAAGGACTCTAACTCATGCAAGCATACATGGGTCAACAAGTAGTACAGAGTAAGAAAAGTATCGATCCACGGAGAAAAGTGTTAAATCTAATTTATCATGCATCAACTATATCACTATTTTTATATGCTTAAACGATCAACTCACAATTATATTTAACTCTAAATTAATTCATGAAATAACAAATATAATAATTAAAATGATGTAATCAAATTGGAGAAGAATGGGATTTTAATTTCATTTAATATTTCATCTAAACAACAACCATCATGTAATGTTTAATTATTTAACATGAAAAACTTGTCAAGAGCACAATATTGGACATAACCATTTTTCAATGAACTACAACCAATTCATATAACCTCCACATATGATAGAAATCATGTGACACCCCCAAATCCGAGTACTTCATTCCCACAGGATCTGGTGTTCACTTTATACAAACATTCATTTCTAACTACCCATTCATAATACAATTGAATAATAAACCTTCCCATAAAGGATTACAATAATAAAAATCTCCTAGGTTATCTAACCTTTAAATACAATCATTCAAATGCCGAAATTAAGTAAACTTCATAACATAATTCAAATAAAGTCTGACAATAAAATGTTAACATAATTACAAGTCTTCAATACTTGTTCATCTTTCCTTTTCCTTTTCCTTTACTGGTGCTAGGTATATTGACCTTCTCAACTTTAGCTGTAATAGTTATATAAGCAAGAGTGAGCAAACAAGGCTCACTTGAAATGAAATTGAATAAAACTTTACATCAACTGCCCAATAATAGGCTCAATAGAACTGAACAATATGTTCTACTAACATTCTGAAATTTACAACTGAGGGTCTATTGACCATGAACCATGTCCACAGTTATAAGTATTCTTTCAAGTTAAACTTTAACAGTCATCCTACTATAAGGACTCCACGTACTTAGGGGGATCAGCCCTTCGTACAATGTATTGTGCACAAATATTTCAACGCTAAGCGTAAACCCCTAATAATAGGGTTATTCATCTCCGTATTTAGAATACAAGTCCGCCCCAAAGTAAGTTTAGTTTGGATACGTTTCAAGGTAATTTGAAATTCAACGGACATAAACTAAGGACTTGTTGAATAAAAAGGTAATAACACTATGTTATGGAATAATCATAACTGAATCGACATTGTAAATTTAATATCATGCTTTAGGAATAATCTAATAGCATAAACATTGAATAATCATAACACACTTGCTTTGAACAACACTAAGCTAAGGTTAAAATCTTAAAATTGAATATTAAGCATGCTTAACAAATAATAAATTGAACGATAAATGTAAAGCCCCCCCTAATCCAGGTACTTGAAACCAGAACTCGGTGCTTCACGATACCATTTCTATGAGCGAAATAATACTAATAATAATAACAATAATATAATTATTAAACTTAATTTACATGATTATCAGAGTCTAGCTCCTAAGTACGTAACCTTTAATACATTCCTTACATAACATGATAGATAATATATATCATTGTCTTAATAATATCAAACTATTACATAAGAAAACATTGCATTCATTCAGCAACCTTTCCTTTTCCCTTGTTCTTAGCAGAGCCTTCTGGTTGTTCACACTTAGCTGAAAATATTTAAATTAAGCAAGGATGAGCATTTGAGTGCCCATCAAGTAATAACAATTATAAATATTAGCTGAAAGGATTAAATATTTTTTTTGTACTACCCTTCTATAACAAATCAATAGTTGTGAAGTAATCTGAACCGATAATAATAACATAACAACTCTCTATAAAATTTTTGAAACTACGTAATGACTATAATTAGGGTTAAGGTGACATACTATGAATATTGTTTTCAATTTTTGAATAGGTTTAGCAGAACTTCATCAGCAAACCGTCATAACTTACTGGCACGGGGGGTGATCAGCCCGTTATGCTCTGTATTGATCAATACTATATGCAAGAATGATGTTATCGTTCACTTTGTCCGCCTTGGGCGCATAAAAGTTTTCCCTTGATCGGGATGTTCATACGTAGTCTGGAATCCGAACCAAAACAATTAGATTGGATACAAAAAGGTTTTATCACATTCAACGTTATTTCTAAATCTGTGTCTAGCTGATCAAATAGCTTAGACGACTTTTACTTACTGTACACATACTGGCAATCAATAGGTATATATATATATATATATATATATATATATATATATATATATATATATATATATATATATATATATATATATATATATATCAACATGTGATTAAATACAATGATTATCCAAGTGGAGACACTTGAATAACCATATTTAGAAATTAACGAACAGAATATATGTGACACCACCAAATCCGGTACTTCCATTTTCATAGGATTTGGTGTTCACGATACAAATATCATCTATCTATCTACACATAAAAATACAAACCATGCAATAGATAGAAATAAAATCTTCCCCTTAAGGGTTACAACATCTGAATAATAATAATACAATCCAGGTTAAACTAACCTTAAACATCTGTGCGGAATCATAAACAAATAAGTCTTAAACAATAACATTAACTCAAGTTTTAAACAATTACATCATCATATAAAACAACAAGTCTTCGTCACTTGCTAACTTTGCCCTTGCCTTTACTAGTGGAAGGTTCATCAGTTCTTTCGTTCTTAACTGCAATGTTATTATTAAGCAAGAGTGAGCACAAATGCCCACAAGTATAATAATGAAATAATAGTATAATAATATGCGAATAAATCAAAGACATCTGAATAAAAGCTCAACTTTTGAATCAAGAATGAATAACAAGAATCAAAAGGAATTCTGAGGGTCATAAGACCTTGAACTATATCCTAGGTTATCAAGGGTAATACTTGAAACCTTTAACAGTCATAAGACTATGGACCTTTCTTCTCGTACTTAGGGGGGATCAGCCCTTAGTACCATACTGTGCACAATATCTTAACGCTAACGCATAAGTAAATCCCTTTGCAGGGTTGTTCATCTCAGTTTGACATTCGAGTTCGCACCAAAGGAAGTTTGGTTTGGATAATTCCATAAGGGTTCTGAAATTTAGAACGTTCATCAACTAAGGACTAGTTGAATCAATAAAATTCACTAGTCTAATAAGGTTCAACAATAATGATATTCGATTTGAATAATAATCTCAAGAGTATACAATAGGACAATTATTGTATAACGGAATAATGCTTTGAAAAGATAATAAATCTTTAATATAACATTTGAACTTGAATAATAGAATTGATAATTTACTCGAGGTAAATAATAAACTTGAACAATAATGATAAGTAGGGTTAGGAAACTTGCCTCGTGCGTAGGCTAAACGATTACTACTTCCGTTCACCACAAATCCTACACACATACCATATGTATTCACGACATTCATTAGTTACATTTTCACTTAATATAAACTCCACTTTATTTAACAAATCCTTACCCTTCTAATTTAATTACTTTAATTAAATTAGAATATTTTCATTCTCTTACTATTATTACACTCGAATAAATTATTTCATAATAATTTCCATCGAATATTTATTTTATTCCATAAATATTTCAATTAAAATATTTACTTTATTTTATAAATATTTTAATAATAATTTTCATCGAATATTTATTTTATTACATAAATATCTCAATTAAAATATTTACTTTATTTTATAAATATTTTAATAATAATTTTCATCGAATATTTATTTTATTCCATAATTATCTCAATTAAAATATTTACTTTATTTTATAAATATTTTAATAATAATTTTCATTGAATATTTATTTTATTCCATAAATATCTCACTTAAAATATTTAATTTATTTTATAAATATTTTAATATTAATTTTAGAATTTTCCACCAAAATGATAAACTCCGAAAATTCAACAATTTCTGAACCAGTCATCTCGTAAAATTCGTAACAAATCATTCGTTCATTTTTAACGGTTCAAAATTTGTGGACATATACTCAACTTATATATGTATAACATATCCAAAATTTACTACGATCCAACGGTCGGATTAAAAATTATAACCCCCGTAAAATAACTCAAAAACCCTAAATTTATTTTCAATACCTCCGTTCCGACAAAAATACAGATAAAACACCTCAACATTAACTCCTTCATTTTTAACCACAAAAATATATCCCTCATTTATATCCACATAAAATAAATATTTTCTTATCATATGAATCAATAATTAATTATTCATAAATAATATTACAGAATCACATTTATGACAACCAGGCCGTTCCCAGGAAAGAGGGGGCTTTCCAATAAGGATTTCTCCTTACTGGCGCGCAATTAGGTGACAAAACCTCTCCTTAGACTGAACTTTCTAGACATTGCCAATAATGTTATCTAATAATATTATTCAGATAATATGAATTATTGATCTGATAATGGAGATGATGTGCAGCAACAATTATTGAAACACCAATAATATAAAATATCAACGCAACAATTATTTAATCAATAAAATAAAATATTGAACAGTAACTACTGTAATAATTATTGAGTAGTGCCTTCTCAAGTAAGAATCAATAATTGAAAAAAATACTGTGCAATACCGTGTGCTACTGTGCAACTACGCGTATTACAGTATTTTAACCATCAGGTATTCCAACAGTGTTAATGGTAACAACTACGCCGTTAATTATTAACAACTTATACTTGTCGTTTTCTTCATCCAATCGCTTTCCGTTATGGGGCCCACACAAGGCTGCGCCGTCGTACGAATATTCCCCAACATAAAGAATATTCCACGACCAAACGAATATTCCCTGACAATAATGATTATTTTATAACCACTTGCTTATTTTGAAAATTTTGCACATTTCAAAAATAACTTTAAACTTTTATCAATTTAACCATTTACTAAATAGTAATTATAAGAAAAATTGAATACTTTTATTTCATAAAATTCGGGGTCTTACAATCTCCCCCCCTTATGAAATTTCGTCCCTGAAATTTACATACCTGGTATTTCAAAGAGTTGAGAATACATTCCTTTCATTTCAGATTCCATCTTCCCTATCATCATAATTTCTCCATTGCTCATCTCCTGTATTTCAAATATCATTCTAGAATACAGCTTCAAAACAAGGGTTAATTTAACAAACTAACATATCACATAATATCCCGAAGTTATGACTGACCAACAAATAAGCTTAGGTAGGACACACTAGCGAAGGATTTACTCATCTATTCCCTCCTAGTTCTATTCTCCGATCTCCGCCAGAGACCATATCCCTAAGCTCTGATACCACCTGTGACGTCCCCAAAATAGGTCCATTCCATCCAACCCATTCTGAGTCGCCAAATACATGGTACAGAAAATAACTACAACTTTATTACAACAATTGTCGTGCAAAATACAACAACACATATGCCGTGAGTTTGGATACAAATATATACTAAATGTGACATTGGACACCATCATGTGTCAGCACCTCACAAAGGTACCTTACATAAAGGTACAGTTAAAAACTATTTTAGAAACTAGAATCTTTGAGAAGTGCTCAAGGAAACCTTCGTACATGGGAGGTCATGCTTCTAGGTTATGATAGATATCATATGGCCACAGAATTATCCTTGGTAGACCCAATATACCCCAAAGAAAAACGAGAAGATTACTATCATATTCTTCCCAATGGTGAGTCTTCTCTTGACTTATCATTATCTCCACTATCTCTAATTGAGAATTATACTTCAAACATACACCAAGATTATATAGGTAGTGCTCGTAAATATACTCAGCAAGTGGATGAGCACAATCCTGTCTTATGATGACACGAGGTTGTATATCATTAGTTATCTTGTATGATAGTGGCAAAACACCCTTTTAACATTAGGTTCGCCTCACCCTATTTGATTCACCAAATATAACTACTAAATGATGTATACAACACTTTTCTATACTGATTAGGGAGAACCTCCACAGCTAGAGACCACCGTTCTATTTCTCAGTTACTCTCGCTCGACCCAGCTACACTCTTATTACCTGAAAAGAATTGTGAAACAGAAGGGTGAGCACAACTAGCCCAGTAAAGAATATCATGACTAAAGTTAAATAAATTATCAATAGCCTTCAACAGAATTAAATCAGAGATTTAGAACATATGGTAGATGATAAAAATTTTCAATCATAGTTGCAGCGGAACGAGCAAACCATTAGAAGAGTCAAATAGACCATAAAGTCTATTATCTTCTCCATGTTAAAAATCCACCAACAATATTTTATCCCTGTAACATCACTCAACAGTTCCTTTACACAATCATATGAATAACTCATAATCATATTTTCATAACATCACTTAAGTGTGATTCTAATTCTAGAATTTTCCACCAAAATGATAAACTCCGAAAATTCAATAATTTCTGAACCAGTCATCTCGTAAAATTCGTAACAAATCATTTGTTCATTTTGAACGGTTCAAAATTTGTGGACATATACTCAACTTATATATGTATAACATATCCAAAAATTACTACGATCCAACGGTCGGATTAAAAATTATAACCCCCGCAAAATAACTCAAAAACCCTAATTTTATTTTCAATACCTCCGTTCCGACAAAAATACAGATAAAACACCTCAACATTAACTACTTCATTTTTAACCACAAAAATATATCCCTCATTTATATCCACATAAAATAAGTATTTTCTTATCATATGAATCAATAATTAATTATTCACAAATAATATTACAGAATCACATTTATGACAACCTGGCCGTTTCCAGGAAAGAGGGAGCTTTCCATAAAAGAATTTCTCCTTACTGGCACGCAATTAGGTGACCAAACCTCTCCTTAGACAGAACTTTCTAGACATTGCCAATAATGTTATCTAATAATATTATTCAGATAATATGAATTATTGATCTGATAATGGAGATGATGTGCAGCAACAATTATTGAAACAATAATAATAAAAAATATCAATGCAACAATTATTGAATCAATAAAATAAAATATTGAACAGTAACTACTGTAACAATTATTGAGTAGTGCCTTCTCAAGTAAGAATCAATAAATGAAAAAAATACTGTGTAATACCGTGTGCTACTGTGCAACTACGCGTATTACTGTATTTTAACCACCAGGTATTCCAACAGTGTTAACGGTAACAACTACGCCGTTAATTATAAATAACTTATACTTGTCGTTTTCTTCATCCAATCGCTTTTCATTATGGGGCCCACACAAGGCTGCGCCGTCGTACGAATATTCCCCAACAGAAAGAATATTCTACGACCAAACGAATATTCCCCGACAACAATAATTTTTTTATAACCACTTGCTTATTTTGAAAATTTTGCACATTTCAAAAATAACTTTAAACTTTTATCAATTTAACCATTTACTGAATAGTAATTATAAGAAAAATTGAATACTTTTATTTCATAAAATTCGGGGTCTTATAGCGGGGTTACCCAGGCTCATTTTTTACAGTTTCTGCAGTTCTGCAATTCGCGAACATAACAAGGCCAAATTAGGCCAAAAATCAATCACACGTAAAATTATACATGAATATGGCCATAACTTCCAATTAGTAATTTTATATGAATTTAGACTTACCCAATCATTGTAATACATATATAATCATTACTTAACCCATCTAGCATGATTTTTAACAAGTTACAACACATAATTTGCAAAATCAACACATTTACTTTCACTGTTCTTGATGTTCTTGAAGGTTTTGAAAATAAAACATGAAAATTTACACTACGGATTCGTTATAACACCGAATCCGTTCATTTAAACTTTGGTCTCTTCGTATCAACATGCACAATAATATACGAGTGTAAATTTTACAAAAACATTTATGTTTGGCACACTAAAATTACGTATAAGGGCCATAAGGCCAAAAACCCAAACTCTGTGAATTTTGAAATAACAAGTCATCGTATAACGACATGTTTTATGATACTGATGATATTGTTTACATAATATATATAATTAAATACGATTTGATAACATCTTAACCCATATAATCACATAAGCCTTACAAATTCTCATTATAAAACTTTACAGTACTTGAAAACCATTTGTATAAAAAACTTAAATACGTAAAAGTAGAAATTGGGTTTGGGAGAAATTACCCAGAGTATAATCTAGAGGAGATGAGTAAAGATAACAATTCCTTTTTCAGATACTACTTCAATCACAGGGTTTTCCTTCCACAACTTCTCTGAATTCTTTCTGACTCACAAATACTCTCCTTCTCTGTTTTCAGACTTAGAAATAATAAGAAAGAAATAAAGAACGTCGTATTGTTAAAAAAGAAAAGTCTGACGCGCATTTGTGGTCAGTTACCCAGCCATGGGTTAACTAGCCCCAACTCCCTTTAGTGCCATGTTTGGCTAGTTAGAATAGGTTTTAAAAACCATTTAATTTAATAAAGCTTTATCATATAGTTTAATAAATGTCACTCCCAATTGCACAATAATTCATATATCTTATTTAATATAAATAAAATATAATAACTTCTCATAAATTCACATAGTCATATATTTAATGTTCTCATAAATAAATAATGTCAAATTATTAATTCTCTAATTAATAATTAAATTAATTTAAATAACATTAGGCTTATTAAATATTTCTTTTAATGCAATAAGCTCACATAATGACCTACTTCGAATAATAATTATTCTCTACATTAATTTAATAAATGTAACACATATAATTAAATTAATCTATCATAATTGCATCAATTAATTATTTAATTTAATAAATATTAAAATTAAATTATAAAAATCTCGTTCGTCACAATATATATATATATATATATATATATATATATATATATATATATATATATATATATATATATATATATATATATATATATCTGAATTACAGTATAGTAACATGTTGATAATCAATAATCGGATATAACATATATAACAATATGGTTAATAATCTAATAAAATAATAATATAATTCTGAAACATTCTTACTTCTGTCTATTGCATAAAAGAAATGCAAAGGTAGGATACTTGCCTGGTCTGCTGCTTACAATTTGCAACTTAGTTCTATCTTTTGTATAACAACCTATCAGTAATAAAATCATTTTACTGATTAGTGCACATAATACTGCTTATTGCAGTCAGCACATTACCTAATCACATTGTCACATATGTTGAACAACCATTGAATCACAAATAAACACTTATCAAGTCAACATATCTAAGTCCAAATCAATTTCTAAAACATGTCGGTGTACCGACAACTTTATTGGGTATTTATCGAGTCCAAGACTCTATTCTGTAGCTCAATATCTATAAGTATTAGTCATATTATTTTTAAATAACTTATAATAATTTTTAAACATTTATTATAATTTATCATGAATTTTCAAACATCGAAATCATTATTAAATGATTTAAATATTAAACAATTCTATTATCATTAATATTTAATTAATATTAAACTATTAATGAAACCATTGCCAAAATATTAAAGTTACTTATAATAAATCAAAATATTTTTAAAATATTTATATTATCTTTAAATGATTTTTAAAACATTTAAAATCATTTTTAAATAATTACCATTAATATTAAAATATTAATGTACTATTCCTCAAAATATTAAAAGTCATTAAGTATAACTTAAAATATTTTTAATTCATTTATATTCTTTTTAAATGATTTTTTTAAATTAATAAAACCATTTTTAAACCATTTATTTAATACAAATATTAAATAAATTTAATATTATTATTAATAAATTAATAATCATTAATATTTAATTATTAATGAAATTATCCTTTAAATATTAAAAGCTATATTTTATAACTTAAATTATCTTTAAACACTTTATTTTCATTTAAAATGATTTTTATAATATTAAAATTATTTTTAAACTAATTTATTTAATATAATTATTAAATAACTTTAATATCATTAATAATAATTAATTAATGAAATTTATCTTTAAATATCGAAAGTTATATCTTATAACTTAAAATATTTTTAAAATCTTTATTTTCATTTAAAATGATTTTTCTAATATAAAAATCATTTTTAAATTAATTTATTTAATATAATTATTAAATAACTCTAATATCATTAACATTAAATAATTAATGAAATTTTCTTTAAAATATTAAAAGTTATATTTTATAACTTAAAATATCTTTAAATAACTTATTATCATTTAAAATAATTTTTAATATAATAAAATCATTTTAATTAATTTATTTAATACATATATATTAAGTAAATTAAATATCAATAATATTTAAATAAATACTATTATTTATGAAAAATATTTCAAATTATCAAAAGTTAATTTTTATAACTTAAAATAATTTTTAAAATAATTTTTGTAATTTTCGAAAATTAATTTCTATATTTAAATGATTTTTAGAAATTAATTTAATTAATTTTAATAAAACTGTCGCTAAAGACTGCCTATAGCGACAGAACCGTCGCTATAGGTGTTCTTCATATTCTTGCCTAAACCCAGAACATTCATGCCAGTTTTCGAGTGGCTTAGTTTCACCAAGAATTTCTGACAGATCATAAGGCGTCTAGGTGTAATATGACTTTGATCTTGTAGTACTAATACCATACTACATGAGCCAACTACAAACATAATCATAACATGCATAACAAAGGAGATCTGGGTACCCAAAGTAGCTGTCAGAGGCTGTTCTTCATTTCTGGGTTACCCAGAAATGAAAAACAGTTCGAGCATGCACCTTTGGGCTTCCACAACTTGCAATCCTGTTAATGTTTATGTGATTTAAGATGTTTAGTTTGTAGCTAGCATGCAGTACTACATATCTATTACCAAACATCACCATAACAACATTACATACTGAAGATACATGCCGGTCAAAGTTTGTCAGTCGTCATGTTCATCAGTTTTTTGGGTTACCCAGAAAACTGATTTCATGAGCGTCTGACCTCCTTTGACCAGCTACAAAATCCTGTACACTTGATATCTAGAGGCACTAAAAGCATGGATCGAGAGTTAAACTAACATACTATAACATGGTTTCAACAACAAACTCAAAACATCAAAAACCTGACAGATCTAGAGCCTTAAATATCTTGTCAGACACTGATAAGGCCTTTCTGGGTTACCTAGAAATAGCCCGGTCATGGTCGGTCAACTGACTTTAACCAACAATAACTTCCAATTTGGACGAGATATAAGTCTGATTCTTGATCCAGATTAAAGACTACATGTCAGACTACATATTTAAACCTTTAAACAACAAAAACCCAACATAGAAAGAGATCTACAAGGCCTGACATTTGGTTGTTAGACATCAAAAACAAAATTTCCAGATTTTATAAGACTTCAAATTCGAGCCTCTAGATGTTATGGATCTAACATCTAGCAACCCAGATCATCATTATATACTACTAATAACATATTTTAACACTGAATCATAACATCCAACAACATATTTATGGTCAGAAATTAGCTTAGGGTTTTATACCTTTCTAAGAACAATTTTGATTTTAGGCTTCTGAGTTTGATGTGGTTGTTCGTGGGGCTGGTCTTGGGGACTGATCTAGCAAAAATTTTTGGAGGTGTGGAGCTTGGGAGAGTTAGGTTGAGTATTTGTGTAAAAATGACTAACAAGTGATCTTTTTTTCTCTCCAATCTATATATAGAAGTGTTAGATGCATGAATGGCTGGTACAAGTGACTGATTTGCTGAGATTTTAAGTCAAAACACTACTAGAATACTGGGCAACTGAAACCAATTTTTAGAGACGGACTAAGTTCCGTCTCTAATTCTAGTAATTTGAGACGGACTTAGAAACCGAATTTTTGCTACGTCTCGACATGATTTGGAAGTAAAAACCGAGACGGATTCTGAAACCACAAGCATCGTCTCAAAGTTTAGAAATAGAATTAGAGACGGATTTAACCGTCACGAAAAGTAAGTATTTTTTCGAAAATTATAAACTCGTATTTGAAACAGATTTGAGACCAACTGTGCTCGTCTAAGATTAATAATTAAAAAAAGAAATAAATATTTATGTTTGAAATGGATTAGAGACTGAAATGTCCGTCTCTGACTTTTATTTTCCCTCCAAATATTAGTCTCCAATTCATTCCTTATTGTTAGAGACGAATTCGAGACGGATATAGTCCGTCTCAGTATTTTAGTTTGCCACCAAAAATTCCCTCCAACTATATCAACAAAAAAAAGAAGAAAAGAATTGAAACTAAATTGAGGTTAAAACAAATAAGATCCCCAAAATCGTTCCATCCCCAGAATACGGATTGTGTTCGTTCTTTCTATTAGATTGAAAATCCCCAAAATCCATCTTCTCAATTCGAATCATAGCTCCCGATTTTGCTTCTCAATTTCCATCCAAAAGCCCATCTCTTCTCAAATGCAACCATGAATTCCCGATTTTACTTCTCAATCAACTGTGCTTCTTGTGGATCTTAGTTTAGGTCTAAAGGAAAACTCGGGCGACTGGCCGAAGACAAAAATAATCACGCACCTCCTTAGCAGCGTGGTCATCCCTCCCGACGATAATCTTTCTTTTCTTGTTCTTCTTCATTTTTCAGACCTAATATCCTTAAACCCCTAATCTCGTCTGTTGCTTTAAAACAAGAATTAAGAGTATTTTCTGTGAAGTTAATTATATTGAATTGAGGAACACAAACTTCAATTGGTTGATCTGCAATATATTCTATAATGAAGTTGATTAGTCTAACATGGCCGATAAGAATTCATTTTGATCTAGTCATAAAAAGGGAAGAGCATGTTCTATTTTCTCATGATTTTGGCGTAAGATCTGCTTTGTTCAACCCTTTTGGGTTCAGTGTGTGCATGTCATTCATGAGTTCTCAAACTTTGGCTGATGATAATAAGACAAGGCATATGTACGATGTAAAATTAAGATAAGACTGTTCCATCAGGTTATCAATGACCTGTATCTTTGCTGAATATTCTAATTTCCTGGCTTATCTTGTGAAAGAGTTGGATTGCAGAGTGTTTTTATTAAGCTTAATCTTACCTGTTAGTCAATCAGTTCATATTGTGGAAAGATAAATTGCTAGAAGGTTTATTTAAGGGTATTATTAGTACTAGATTGGAAAGCTAAAGTATTGGTTTCTTCAAAGCTCTATGGTAAACTATGGGAATGGGGTTTACACAACTAATTTATAGGTAAAGTTGACTTTTCTAAGGATCTAAGGTTAATAATAATAATAATAATAATTTGACAAATTTTAATGATGTTCTGTTCAGAAAGGATGCCTCTTGGTCGAAGTTGGATTGATAGGCGAGTTGCTGAAAATGGAAGAACAATTAGTGAAGAATTTAGAGAGGGAGTAAAGGAATTCCTCAATTTTGCTTACTCTATTCCTGGGAATGTTAATGAGCAGAAAATTAAGTGTCCTTGCTGAACTTGTAGATTGAGGTTCTTCCAGCTTCGAGAAGATGTTGAAATACATCTTTATAGAAAAGGATTAAAAAATAATTACAAAAAATGGTTTGTGCATGGCGAATATTTATCCGAAGAAAGTTCAAATCATGGTGATAATGTTGAGGTCCCGCTTGATACAAATCTGTACATAGATCTCATGCGTGATGTTGCAGGGAAAAGTTTTGATTGGAGTAGCGAGACATCTAGATTAGAAGAACCAAATTCTGATGCCGCCAAGTTTTTTCAACTTTTAAAAGATGCCGATGATCCCCTATGGCCAGGTTGTGAGAAATCAACAAAATTATCTATGGTAGCACAATTGTTGAACCTCAAGGATGAGTCAAACATAAGCCAAGTTCACTTTAATCGCATGATCTCATTAATGAAGAGTGCGGTGCCTAAAGATGAGAAGCTTACTGAGAATTATTATAGGGCGAAGCAAATGGTAAAAATGTTGGGACTTGGTTATCAGAAGATACATGCATATGAAAACGATTGCGTGTTGTATTACAATGAAAATGAAAATAAGACGAATTGTTCCGTATGTGGTCATCCTCGATTTAAACCTAAGCCACAGGGAAATAAGAAGCAAAAAGATATACCTTTTAAGGTTTTACGATATTTTCCAATTACACCAAGACTTTAAAGACTGTATATGTCCAATGTCACAGCAGAACACATGACATGGCATAAAAAGAATCCTAGTCCCGATGGTGTAGTTGTTCACCCAGCAGATAGTGAGGCATGGAAACACGTTGATCGCACTTATCCATCTTTTTCTGCATAGTCTCAGAATATCAGACTTGGACACTCCACTGATGGGTTAAATCCGTGTGGAAACTTTGCAAATCCGTACTCCTGTTGGACAGTTATAGTCACTCCATATAATTTGCCACCTGGAATGTGTATGAAGTAGCCCTACATGTTCTTGACATTAATCATTCCCGGTCCAAAGAGTCCTGGTAAGGATATAGATGTATACTTGTGACAACCCAAGAATTTTGAATATTTAAAAAAAAATTATTAATTGATTTAAGGTTCAAAATTAGAACCTAGCAGAAAATAAGTGTATGCGTATAATATTTTTAAGAAGGAATTTTGAGGGTTTCAAAATTCTGTGAAGGATTTAGGTGAATTATTCAGGATTAAGGAAATACGTGATTATGTTCCGTGTATATGTGTACAGTATGTGGTTAAGGGTCAAGGGTTGATCAGATAAATGATATCTGTGAAAATTCCTAGGTATATATTAAGAACGTCAATGTTCGGTTAGAAAACCCAAGCGATTAGTAAGAAACCCTAATTTTGGTTTCGAAAACCCAAATTTATAATTGGGGAAAACCTAAGTGTTAATTTAATGATTTTAATGTTAATTAGGAAATATTAATCCTAATTTTCAAAGTTATAAGTAATTAGAAAATTCTAATCTAATTTTTAAATTAGAAAATTAATTTTCTATTAGAAACCCTAATTAGTGGTTTATAAACCCTAATGACCATTTTGACCCTAATTGCTTAATTAGCGATTGTAATTAGGAAATGCTAATCCTAATTAGAAAGATTTAAGTAATGATTAAGAAATTTTAATATAATTAGAAAATTCTAATTATAATTTAGAAATATTAATTTTCTATTTTTGAAAACCTAAATTGGAAATTTTAGATATTTAATTTGCAAACCCTAAGGGTTTCAAATCCTAAACCCTAACCAAACCCTAAATCCTAAGGGTTTGGTCAATGTCCAAAATGCCATTAAAAATTAAATGGAAATGACTAAAATACCCTTTGTCACATTCTTTAATGGGTGGAGTGCAAATCTTGCCAAAGATAAATGGTTGGTGAACTACCCTAACCCTAGCCCTAGCCATGTGTCCAAAATCAGCCATCTATTGCAATCAATTACATTGAATCATGCCATTTAAATAGATTAAGAAAGAGAAAAATCTCACTTTATTTTTTTCATTTTGTCCAAGCCACTCTCTCTCTATATTTCGGGTTTTTGAGTGAGAGGGGAGTGATAAACAAAGTTAGAATCAGTTCATAGCAACCAAGAACAGATCCTCAAAGATCAGAAATCAGAATCAAAGCTCAAAAGGTATATGAACCCTAAATTTCGAAATCTCATGATTTGTTGTTAAATGTTGCAATTGATTGGTTAGATATGTGCAATATGGTGTCTATAAGTGATCTGGGTTGATAGATCATGGATCTATAACACTTTTATGCACGAATCAAGCATTTTAGAAAATCTGGAAAAGAGTTTAAAAAGTGACCTGACAGTCGAATGTCAGGCCCTATAGATCAGTGTGTATTAATGTTTTGTGGTGTTTGATGTTATATATTTGTTCCTTGTTGTATGGTCTTTAATCGGACTCTTGAATAAAGCTCAGATCACATGTGGATTGCAAGAAATAGTCTGTCAAAGTACGTTGACCATACACGCAAACTGGGTTCTGGGCAGCCCAGAAACCCAGAACCGGTCTGACAAGATATTTAGGGTCATTGATCTTGCTTCTGTTACGTGTTTTAGCCGTGTTGTCGTTTGCTTGTTATAGCCTGACATTAAGACTACATACTGAAGCTTTTAGTTCACTCAAATCCATAACAGAATCATTTATAATCAAGGTCAAAGTGCGTTGACCGATTCACCTTAAGAAGGTTTCTGGGAAACCCAAAACCTTCAAGAGCCGAGATTTCTAGTATGGTTTGACCAGCCCTAATCTGTTGATTTCTTTGTTGTTATGATGATCGGTTGCTATAAGATTGTACCCTGACATGTTTTCTACAGTATTGAGCCAATATTTTACCCAAACAAGTTACAGGATCCAAGATATGAGGATAGAAAACTAGTACCCTCGACTGTTCTTCATTTTCTGGAAAACCCAGAAATGAAGAACAGTGTTGTCAGAAGGTTTAGAAGCTTAGATCTCTCAGATCTGATATTGTATGACCATGATACTTGCTTCAACTTGTAATATTACATGAGAACTATAATTATAACACCTTAGTAAATCCAGAAACGACTTATCCAAGAAATTATGAACGGTCAAACAAGGTAGCATGAACTCTAACATGAGTTTCTGGAAATTGGCCAAGAACACCAAGAACACATTCAGCGACGCTTTTTGTCGCCTAATGTCCCTATAGCGACATTTTCTAATTAATTTAATTTCTGATTTTTTAGAAATTAATTAAAAATAGAGAAAAATGGTTTTTAATTATTAAAAATAGATAATAAATTCCGAAAAATTATTTTAAAATCTGAAAAATAGTTTTTAATTATTTTAAGTATATTTCATAAATATTCAATATTTTTGGAATATAAATGGTATTTAATTTATTTAATTATTATATTAAATAAATTATTTAAAAATGGTTTTAATTCATGAAAAATCATGAAAAATAATATTATGGTATAAGAAAATATTTTAAGTTATTTTTGATATTTTGTGATGAAATTCATTAATAAATTAATATTAATGATGATTAGTTTATTTAATAAATGTATTAAATAAATTATGAAAAAATAGAATTAATGATTTAAAAATCATATAAAAATGATTTAAGTGTTAGAAAAATATTTTAAGTTATAAAATATAACTTTTGATATTTTGTCATGAAAATATTAATATTTTAATATTAAAAGCAATTATCGGATAATTGATTTAATTGTTTAAAAATCATATATATATGATTTTAAAGTATTAAAAATACTTTGATATATTATAAATATATTATAATATTATGACATGTATTTCATTAATATTTGATAATAAATAAATTTTAATGATAATAGAATTATGTGATATTTAATTCATTTAAATACGATATTAATGATTGAAAAATCATGAAAAATGATAATAGTTATGTGAAAATTATTATGAGACTTAGAAAAATATTTTGACTGATATTAAAATTATCTGAGTTAATTGTTAAGTGTTTAGGCAGAGTTTAATTGAACTTAGACTCAATAAAAGTCCGACTAGGCCGTTGGAACGTTATAATTTTATCGAAATCAAGATAGACTGTAATAGTTTGACTTGATATCGAGTCTTATGTGTGCTATAGACTGATAGGGTTTTGTGTTATGTGTTTAGGTTATTATATGTTTATATGTATAATAATATTATACTGTGATGATATTATTCTAATATTAGAGATCTATATTACTAATATTAGGTCTTCGGATAAAGTGTATAAATTGCGTAGCGGTAATCAACGGTTCAGGCAAGTTTGTTTTTTACTTAACTCTAATAAGAGTTATTTCATTCGGATAAGCTTATGGTTAATCATTGCTGATTGCCATGTATAATTGTACTCTGTACATATTGCATGTATAAGTCAGGTATGAAAGGTTGATCACCTTCATTACCAGTTAGTTCAGATATATTTGTTCATATATAATACTTGTTTAGTCATAAATTTATTCCTGCTAGTTCACAATTATATTGTTGAATTATAGCCGGCTCATTATTCAGATTCTTTCAATCATGATATATCGTTATATTATTGAACTTAAACTTGTTGGGCAATCCTTATGCCCTTTCTATATCATGATAAAATATTGCAGATTAAGGCGAATGCTTCAGATACAGGGAAAGGCTAAAGACGGTTACATTCTAAAGTTAATGTGTGCGATTAGATTTGTAATAGTTGTATAATAATAATGTTATGTGTTAAATAAGTTATGATTGTGTATAAGTTAAGGTTACTCGACCTTGGGAAATAGTGTGTTAAATGTATTGTATAAATAATTTATGTTTATATCTTTCGCAAATATAGTAATAGTGATAGAATGATCGAACCGGATCCGAGGTGATTTAGGACCTGGATTCGGGGCCCTCACAATACTTGAGACCACTGATTAATGAATTAAAAATGTTATGGAATGACGGAGTTAACACCTATGATGCATATGCGAAGAAAAATTTTTAGATGAAAGTTGCACTTATATGGACTATTAGCGAATTTTTAGCTTATGGAATGACGTTGGGTTGGAGTACTCATAGTAAGATGGCTTGCCCTTATTGTATGGACGGTAGCAAGGCTTTTACCCTTGAGAATGGTAGAAAACCTTGTTTCTTTGATCGTCATCATCAATTTTTGCCTATTAATCATTCTTATCGATATCAAAAGGACAAATTCAAGAGGAATAAAATTGAATGCGACTTTCCACCACCTCGGTTATCAAGCGAAGAGGTATTTGAGCGTGTGTCAAAATTGCCACCTATTACATTTGGAAAGGTTGGCAATAAACATAAAATAGATGGTTATGGAAAGGAACATAATTGGGTGAAATGTTTAATCTTTTAGGAGTTACCCTATTGGCGTTCACTTCTAATTCGACACAATCTTGATGTGATGCATGTTGAGAAAAACGTGTTTGAAAACCTATTTTATACAATATTGGATGTCAAGGGTAGAACAAAGGATAATCCAAATGCAAGGAAGGATCTAAAGACCCATTGCAAGCTTCCGGAACTAGAATTACAAAATATTAACCAGAAGATCATAAAGCCCAAAGCAACTTATACACTAACCAAACCCCAAATTCAGGATGTTTGCAAGTGGGTTAAGCAATTGAAGCTCCCTGACGGCTATGCGTCTAATATTTCGAGATGTGTTAATGTAGAAGATAGCAAGTTCACTGGGCTAAAGAGCCATGATTGTCATGTATTTTTTGAGAGGTTATTGCCAATTGCATTTCGAGACTTGTTGCCCAAGTCGATATGGGTTGCATTGACCGACTTGTGTCATTTCTTTAGGGATTTATGCTCAACAAGGTTGCGAAAGGAGCATATGGAGTTGCTTGAGACAAATATTGTGACAATATTGTGCAACCTTGAGAAAATATTTCCTCCAGCTTTTTTTGATTCTATGGAACATTTACCAATTCACTTAGCTTATGAAGCTAACATTGGTGGACCCGTACAATATCGATGAATGTATCCTTTTGAGAGGTAATGTTTTTAAAACTTTTTTTTTATTCTTTGCAACAAATTTAGTTTAGTGATAAATCTGACATTTACTTTTTAGGTGTATGTTTCATTTAAAGAAGAAGGTTAAAAATAAAGCACGTGTGGAAGCTTCAATTTGTGAGGCTTATAACATGCAAGAGATATCGTTGTTATGCTCACATTATTTTGAATCCACAATCCAAACAAGGTTAAATCAAGTCCCAAGGAATGACGATGGAGGTGACGTGGATCCGGATGGTCGCCTTTCAGTTTTTACTTGTCCAGGTCGTGTGCTAGGTGAAGCTAGTCATAGGTCATTAAATGATGATGAGGTGAAAGCTGTCCACATATATTTACTTTTGAATTGTGATGAAATCGCGTCATTCCTCGAGTAAGTGTGTAATAAATGTTTGTGCACAATGCTTAAGATATTAATTAATCTACTTCTAATTTAAGTTATGTAATCATAATTTATACAGAAAATTTGATGACAGCGTAACGCTTGAACATCCCCACATCACCAAAGAACAAATTGCCACATTACGGGAAAGGGACTTTGCAACTTGGCTTCAAGTACATGTGGGTAACACTTTAGGTTTAGCTAATTTGATCATGTCAGCTTCTAGTTTGTTCTCTACATAGTATACTATCATATTAATATTTTTTTAAACAGGCATCAAATGACTCAACGATAGATTATCGTATACACCAAATATCATTTGGCCCAAAAAGACGTGTAAAGTGTTATAAAGGTTACTATGTTAATGGCTTTAAATTCCATACACATGCATATGGACAAAATAAAAAAACAGTTAATAGTGGAGTTTGTATCAATGGTAGTTGCTATGACGAGGATGAGCATGACTTTTATGGTCGCTTGGTAGATGTCATAGAATTGACATACTTTGGAAGAGGTAACAAAGTTATTGTGTTTAAATACGAGTGGTATGATACCGAGGGAAAAGGTATTAGAGTAGACAATCACGGGCTTGTAGAGATTTTACATAAAAAATATCTTCAGACAAATGATCCCTTTGTATTGGTAGTACAAGCTCAACAAGTTTACTATTCAACCACCCCGTCTCGAAATAGAGAAAGAAGCGATTGGTGGAATGTCATCAAGACAAAGTCTAGGAGATTTGTTGACCAACAACCAAGTGTGATGGAAGATTTTTACCAAGAAGATGAAGAGGAATATGAGCCAATTTTATTAACTATCGATTTGGAACTTGACCAAGATGGTCTACTTGCAGCCACGGGATTAGGGGAAGAAGTCGATCCCAATGATCTTCACACTACGATAAACGAAGAAGACTTTATAGACGACGAGGATGATGACATCGAAGAGGATGAATTAGAATTCGAATCTTCTTCTAGTGGCGAGGAAATGGAATTTGATTTTTAAGTTTCCACATGCTTGTAAGTTTGTAAATGATACATTATGTTCAATTGTATGTAATCTTTTATTACTTATGTTTTAACTTTTAATTTTCTAGCATGCACTATATAATGTGTCTTAAATTTTAATTTTATACCTTACACTATTTGAGGTTATATATAGTTCCTGGTTTGAAAACTTGATTATCTCTTTGTTATAAAACACTTTCATTTTATTTGTTCTTAACTAGGTTTATTTATGATTATCACAATCTTGCATATATGACAAGGGCAAAAGCGCGTGTAGGCAAACGTCTGTGGCAAGATGGTCCTAGCAAGAGAAGAGATAAAGTTTTAAGTAATCATGAAGTTGGCTCTACTCCACAACAATCACAGACACCAAGATCAGATGGCTCAACAACAACATCAGCTGTTACAAAGGATAAATTGCTCACACCACCACCAGTTGCAACAACCACTCAACCAACAACACCACCAATTGCACCAAACACTCAACCAACAACAGCACCAGTTGCACCAAACACTCAACTAAAAATACCACCAGTTGCACCAAACACTCAACCAACAGATGAACAAGCCAACATTGAATCTACTGCTGTAAGTAATTATATTTTATTGTGATGACATTATTAGAGATATATACTCGTTCTTAGCTTACTTATTTATAAAACTGTGCAGGTGTCCAGGGTATTAGTGCTAGGAGGGGAGCTAATTATAGTAAAGATGCGCGTGAGAATCTAGAGGATAGGGAGGTGATTCACATAGTTGGTACTAGGTACTTCTATTTTTTTCCCTTTCATTGCATGTTCTCAGTCTTGATCAAACTGAATGTTCTCAGTCTCAGTCTTCAAGCTGGCTTTCTGTCCAATGGATTTTACTCCATCCGTCCAGGGAAAAAAAAGTTTCATTTACAAAAAAAATTGTTAGAACAAAAATAATTCTCTTTTTATTATTGATGATAGTTTAAAATGACACATTATCTTTAAGTTTAACATCACAACTGCGCTATAATATCTCAATATTGAAAGTTTAGCAGTGTTTTTCCCCGGTAGATATTGAAAGTTTAGCATGCTTAATCATTCTTCAACCACTCAATAATGAGTTAAATTGCTATATGAGGGGATGCACATATGGTGATTATTAGTGAAATGTGGCACAAGAATATGCATGCATTCAGACATATATTTATACAAAGACAAAGTTGTGTATACTGTTTGATGATTGTGCATATGTACTTTTGGCATGCAAATTATTGTTTAGTTTGTCTTGTATATACTGTTTGATGTTTGAAGTCATAACATATATTGCCATATATTGAAGTCATAGTTATGCTTCTTCCTCTCATTATTTTCCAACCTCAGTTCCATCTTCTTCTTCTACTTATACATAGTTACTTATCCATAGTTTAATTAGCTCAACAATTACTTATATTACCAGTTTGGTGTCCTTGCCTCTGTTTCTTTAAACTGGATGCCCATAACAGTACTAATATTACGAGTTTGGTGTCCTTGCCTCTGTTTTTTATCCTGCTTTATCAAGGAATATGCATGTGTCATTGTTGGTAATGGACTCATCATGAGTATTGACCTCTTGCTGTGGCAAAGCTATCATGTAAGCCCATCAAGAATTACATTAATTTTTTATATCTATCAACACCGGAGAACCTCTTAATCAATTCAGTCCAAACAGAAAAAGCATTGTCAACAAACTGCCTACTATCAGTGATTGACATCTTATTCTTAGCAGATAGGGCAATTTTAATTGACCTCTTACCCACAACAAATGTAGTCAATAATCATTATAATCCAGGCTAGTTCAGTTGGTAGAGCTCTTATTACCATATTTTTGCTTATCTTTATATAATGCAGCTTATAATAAATAATAATTTCTATTTGTGTTTGTAGATTTTAGCCCAATTCTGTGGTACGGCAAATTGTTAGTTCTATAAAAAATCAAATGGGGCCATATCCGACTTGGTTATCAATGGCAAAAGACCTCAAGAATGAGTTATGGGCTGAATTTGAAGAGATGTATCAATTTAGTAATGAAGTAGAGAATAAAAAGGCAAGAAAGGTTTGGGAGCAGGTTTGTGCTATACGCTATAAAAATTTAATGAAAAAGGCAAGAGACAAGGCAAAGATAAAAATAGGGCTTACAACTTATAATTTTGAAAAAATGGCCGAGTACCCACCCTCGTTCATGAAGAAAGAATATTGGGTCTCTTTTTGCGAAGGATGGAATAAGGAAAGTTGGCAAAAAATTTCAAATTCTGGTTCTACAAACCAAAAGAAAGGTGGAACACTTAACCATGTTGGAGGGTCAATACCTTTTATAAGTCACGCGAAAAAGCTTGTAAGTATTTTTTGTTATGGTTGCTTTAATATAATTAAAAATGTTTGATTATTGTGCTTGTGCTTCCGTGATGGTAGGAAAATGAGAAGAAAACTAAACCTACTCACATCGATGTGTTTGATCTAACACACACAAAGGACGGTGTGTATTGTAATGACAAGGCAAGAAAAGAAGGAGTAAGTGTGTACCTATAAACTTGGCTCATTCAATACCTTTTATTAGGAAAAATATAAAAGTGATATTAGTCAAAAGTACGGAAGTAATGAACCTATTTTTGATGTGAATTTATGGACAAAGGCTTCAGGTGGTATTAAAAAGGGACGAGTGTTTGGTCTTGGTTCGAGTGAGGATCTAAAAGAAAATGGTTTCAGTGAATCGATTTCTACAAATGCAAGTGAGGCATATGCAATCTCTCATCCTTGCTACGATGGAGACCCCCCAATTTCAAGCTATGATGGATGCAAGACAAAAATAAGTGGAAGAGGCTATGCAAAAGCAATTTCAAGAAGGGATGAAGAAACTGAGAGAAAAGTAATTGAATCTTCCAAATAGCGATGTAAGTCTTTTTTCTTGCCCAATATTCTAGTATTGTCTTCATTCTTCAATAATTTAGAATTCAGTGCAAGTCTAGGCATATATATGGTTTCTCATTTCGTTGAATGCTATTAATAGGAGTGATATGGTTTCTGATGAATATGCTACTTATAAATCTGATTAGTTGACACTATTGATGTTTATCACTTTCTAAAATCTCAAAACTATTTGCAATGGATCTTGTTAGTTCCCTGTTGAATTCTGCCTTCTTTAGATAGGCATACCCAATGGATATTGAAATCTGAAACAGAACATAAAACCTAGTCAGTTAACTATGTTTTTATAATCAGGATATATAAGCCTTCTTACCAGGAACATTGCTCACGCATTTGGCATTGCTTATAATGCTTATGAAAATGCAAGAACACTTGTAGCTAAGTGATCATCAGCTGCCAAGTAAATGGGCATTTGAAAACATTTAATGTAGTGTAAAAGTAAGTGACATCATATTGTAATAATGTATGATTGTATTTATAAAAACTATACGTTCATCTCAGTTATTTGCATATAGGGGAACCACACAATGCCCTTTTTTTATATAGATTTTTTTTTCTCTCACTAGCACGACGTGCAAGCTTTTCCTAACTTTGGGGTAATACGGATGCACAAGAACATATAGGAAGGGTAAACTTAGATATCAGGGAGCTAAGTAGATTATGTAACAGAAAACTATTGGTCTGTCCAAATCATACACTAATACGTGAACCAAGATATTCCAGTTCTTTGGAATGTCTTCATTGACAATTTCATGGGCTAACTACACGTTCATGGTTTTATAATTTTTTGAGCATTAAATCTCAGACTACATATATTCATGTTACAATTACTGGGTTGGTAGCAACGAATATATATATATATATATATATATATATATATATATATATATATATATATATATATATGTATATATGTATATATAGTTATCCTATCAAGTTATCTTATATTTATTACCTTATTTTTCTGACCCCAAATATGATTGCATATTTACGTGTTACATGCTTTAGGTTTTATTACCTGCATATATATGGTTTCTCATTTCGTTGGTGTAGTACTATTTGTTGCACCTTATGTATAAACTTGTGCTGAGATTATTGCTTAAAATAGGTGCAATCTGCAAGTTGCTCATATTTGTTCATAGACCATAGTATGTAATCAGTTTTCTTAGTCTTATGTTTAGAATGCATGCATTCATTTCATATATTTGACATGCATTCCATGTACTACTACTTGTAGGATGTTGATGTCGAGGATGAGCATGATGAAGATTCAGGCGATAGTAACGAGGATGGAGACTCGCGATTATATATGCATGTTGATCTTTTAGGTAGTATTTTTTAGAAGTTACTTTTGTTTACCATCGAGGATGGGATATGATGGTGTGATTATGTATATTTTTGAGCTTTAAAGTAGTAGTTTTTAGAAGTTACTTTTGTTGTATTTGGTGTGACTTGTAGTACGTTGATATTTGTAATAGTACTCATTGATAGATGTCTTATCTAGTATTGTCTATAAATAACAGTTTAATAACTATCATTATTATTTTGAACATATTTATTTTTAGATTTTGAAATTAAATTATGAAAATATTTATAATTTGTTGTTAATAAATATATTGAGACGGCTTCTTTCCGTCTCAAAGAATTTGCAATGTTGGCGTCAAAGTTGACACGAATTTTGAGACGGCTGCAGCTTGTCTCAAAATATGCGCGCTAAAAAGATATTGGCGCCAAAGTTGAAACAGGATTGAGACGGATGGTATCCGTCTCAAAATACGTGTAAAATAAATAGTTGCTGCCTATTTTGAGACGGATTTGAAACGGCTTTTTCCGTCTCAACTTGCGTAAACTAAAATAAAGCGCCAAATCTACCCGCCAAATCTGAAACCGGCAAAATCGGTTTCAAAATTTAGCTCCCCATGGGTTAGCTCTGACACGGATTTGAGACGGTCTATGTCCGTCTCAGATGGTTTAAGACGTATTTGAGGCATCAATTTTTCGTATCTAATTTCCTGTATTGAGACGGATTTTGAGACGAACTTAATTAGCGACGTAACCAACTGGCCCGACCAAAATCCGTCACAAAATCGCTTTTGAGATGGATTTTGTTGTATTTGAGACGGATTTTGTCCGTCTTAGATGCCCAGATTTTTGGTAGTTAAAGAGTTGTTACATTAGGTCACCAACTCCCACACTTGGCAAAATTTTACAAGTTGCTTAATAAAGAATACAAAAGGGCATTTTGGACAATTGACTTGTGATTTTAAGGGCATTCTTGTCATTTGGCAAACCCTTAGGGTTTGACCCTAAGGTTTAGCACAAATCATTGGTAGGGTTTCCGATTAGGGTTTGCACAAAAATAAAATTTTAGTTTCTGAAATTTGTAATTAGGGTTTTCTTAATTAAGTTAGTTTTCTAATTACTTTATACAGGAACATTAGGGTTTAATATCACTAATTATAATCAACCTTGCTAATATAGCAATTAGGGTTTACAATTTTGATAATTAGGGTTACCAAAATATAATTAGGGTTTCTAATTACCAATTTAGGGTTCTAGATATTAAGGTTTTAAATTACTAATTAGGTTTTCCATAATTAGTAATAAAATCTATTATACATAATATTAATCACATTAACACTTTCTGACTGATCACAAAATCCAGTTTAGGTTTCAAATTAGGGTTTTATAAAGATTAATTAGGGTTTACCTAATTAATCATAAAATCATATAATACAGTTATATAACAGTCTCGTACTCATAATTGAGTTTAAAAATGGGATTAAACAAATTAATGCTAGGGTTTGGTCATCATGCAATATAATTGACCAACCAAAACCAGACCATACTTATACAGTACATATTATAGCACTGAAAAATCAAAATATAATTAATATTATATTATTATTCTCATTCCTTGATAAAAATCCAAAATTAGGGTTTGGATTCCATATCTGATTTATTCTTCATATATAACATTTTAAATTAAGTTAAAAACAACTAACTTAATTAATCTAACATAAATTCATAAAATAAATAATTATTATAATAATTCTAAAAATCATCTCATATATTATTTAAATAATATATACTTATATTTTCATGTAAAATAAATAATAAAAATATTTCTACTATAAAATTAATTATTATAAGAATATACTTTATAATAATCAATAATTCTGAAATAAAATTATTTTTAATTATTCATGTAATAAATATATTTTTATTTATCACATAAATACATACACACAATATCTTGTACAAATCCTCATCCTTAAAATAAAAAAAAATTTATACGCAAAATTTCTGATTTAATTATATAGAAAATATCGGGTTGTTACCATAAAACTTGTTTAACATTAATAGATGAGAATATATAAACTTGCATGCCAGATAACAAGTTAAAGACAAGAATAACTTGCTTAACATAAGAATAATGCGAATATTCAATAATAATATTAGATGTGAAATCATCAACAATAACTATCCACTAACGTACTTGAAAGATAACAACTCGAGATTGAGTTTAGAAAACTTGCATCATTATAAACAATCTAGATACAAGAAACTTGTTCAACGAAAATAAACTTGCACAACGAAGTATAGAGTTAGAAAACTTGTCTTGCTTGTAGGCTAAACCGTTATAACCCGAATCACAATTCTCCTATATACATGTCATCATGACATAATCAGTCATTACCCATACTCTACATATCCACATTACGTATGGTTTGATTTATAAATCACTTAATCAAATTACATCAATAAATAATAGCAACACTCGTTAAGTATTAATAACATATTCGTTCTTAGCACTAGAATACCATAATAATAATATTGCATGTTTAACAATCATCATTTTACATTACATTAACATTTACAAACTTTTGTGCACAACAAAAATCATTTCTGGACTTTCTGTTAAGTGGCGCCGCGACGCGAGAACTATGCCAGACTGCGGTGCTGCGGCGCGAAGTGTGGCGCTGCGGCGCTGACTTCGGCGCTGCGACGCGGGTTTCTGGGCTGCGGCTCTGACTTTGGCGCTGAGGCGCCGAAACTTACAGAACCAACACACAAAGAACAAAACAACTAAATTTCTATCTATAACTTAATTTCTAACACTAAGTCATCATGTATAACATACATAAATTACTCGTACACATTACTCAACATGCATATACTAATTTTAACACAACTAATCAACAATATCAGAAAACTAAATCTTTGAAAACACTGTTTTAAAACCAAAAACTTCATATTTGATATTTCTTGACACAGTGAACTGTAATTCCACAATTATAAATCGCATTGATTTATTCTAACTATATTCTCTTTAATTCTTACCCAATTAACATATACATTTCAATTTCTCAATTAGCATAAACTAATTTTGTTATCATACAAAATTAACAATCACAGTTCATGCATATATATTTACTGTAAAACAATCTCCTTTCTTTTTGAACGTAATCTAGCATATAACACATGTATACACATATACATGCTAGTTATAACAATTACAATTATAATTACTTATGATTTCATAATCAATTATAGAAACATGGTTTACACACAATTTTTGTTAAAACTTTATGTACACTAAAATTTAAGAACACAGAGAACGTAAAACGTATATAGTATTAAGATTATGGAATAAATACCTTTTGTTGCTTAAGAAAATACTTGTTAATCACTAAGAATAGCTTTGACGAACTCAGAACTTGCTTTGGGAATCACAACCCTTTCTCTCTCAAACTCTCTCTAAACTTTCTCAGAACTCTTTCCTTCTTTTCTTTTCTTAGTATTAGACTAGGCTACTAACAGTAAGCGTAACCCAACTGATAACCCAGCGTAAACATAAAATCAAATAAGCAAGAAGGAAGAAGAAGGATTAGCAAGAAGACATCAAGGGTAAGCAATCCTAAGCCATGATTCTCTTTCTCTTCCATTGTTAGAGAAGTGGGTAATGGTAGGATTTGTATGCTAGGAAATGAAGAGAATGAACAACTCAATGAACTTAAGCCGTATAAGTCACGAATAAGTAAATTAAACTTAAATAAGTTATGAACTCATGAGAAACCTATATGAACTTCTCATATGTTTACCTTAATAAGTAGTATGATGAGAAGAAGCAAGAATAATGGTTAGAAGTTATTAACCATAATAAGTCATACCAAAAGAAGACATAATTCATGAGAAATGGAAACATAAGTATTTTATACTTTAATAAGTTACAAACTCACCAAGAACAAGTAATAACTTATTATGTTTATAAGTTAATGAAGTATGTATGTCAAGATGTTAGTATGTTGGAATGAATCCATTTGAAACGATGAACAAATCATAAGAAACGAAGTTTTGCCGAAATTCACATGATTAGACGATAATCGTCGAATTCGTGAAATTCTCGGAATGGAAGTCGAATTTTGTTATTAAGCTTGGAAACGTTGGTTTTCAATGGAGATAAGTCTTATTTGGAATTATAGAGTTACGAACTAAAAAATGGCCAGATTCCGACTTAGAACGAAGAAATGAGCATTGAATGTTCACGAACGTTTATCGTTTTCGTTAAAAATCAACTAATAGGTGAATTTTTAGTAAACGAAGTCAAATAGATAAAATTCTAGCATGAACACGTAGAGTATGAAATTTGTGAACTGTAGGCTCTTGAACGAGCCAATTCGGACTTATAACTAAGAAGTTACGAGTCCGAGAATCTCACAAATGAAAAAGTCTGTCAAAATTGTCTGGTGCACAGAGCTGGCGCCGCGGCGCCAGCCCAAGGCCAAAGAAGTCACGCCGCAGCACCAAAAAGGGCTGTGAGCTACTGAAGTTTGGCGTCGTAGCGCGACGATTAGTGAAAGGACTCGCGTCGCAGCTCCGAGTCCGGTCTCCAAGCCCTAATGGGTGACGCCACAGCGTGAGGTACAGTACAAAAGCTAGCGCTGCAGCGCCAACACTAGAATATAGATAGAGAAGAAAGGTTTTTGAATGTGAAGTAAAGAAGAATTGAATGATGATAAATTAAATCCATAATTAACTTAATGTAGCATCGTTAAGAATGTTATAAACCTTAAGTAATACACTAAAGGTAGGAGGTAAGTCAATTGAATGTGAATGGGAGCGGTGTACTTAACCAATGACAATTAAGTGTCAATTAATAACGTAAGGACGTTAGTAAGTCGTGAGGAAGGATAGTTAACTTAAACCGAGTTGTATCATTGAAATAATTTCAGTTAAGTTATAGAAGAGAGCGAGATTAGTAAGAATGATATAAAGAATGACGGCAAGCCGGAACCAATATTAACAAATCTAATATATGATTAGATTGAGAAGAAGGGTAAGATTCTTTAGGAACCATGTATGTTCATTCATGACCTAAGATAATATGTTATGTGGTTATGTGTTGTAGAGACCGTAAAGACTCAAAAGGAAAAGTAAATATATCGTAGCAGACATTTAAGGCAAGTTTTTCTTAAACACTTGTCTAACCTTCGTGTTAGCCTAGTTTTCAAATGATTCAAGTTATGAGATGCATGTATGGTTTTAAAGAAAGAGTCGATGCCAGTTTTGACTCGGCTAGTGATAGATTGATTGATTTATTTATAAGTCTTTCAATATAGAACTTTTAACGCTATCCTATGCCAAGTATTTGGTACGGATTCAAAGGTAAGTTTGTCTATGAACAAACAAATGTATTTTCATCGATTATTCGATGGGCACGTGAGGTTGCCAAAACTTAAACGTACATACGTTTAAGGGATGTAGTGTTGATCAACATATAATACTATAGGCTGATCTCCTAGAAGTGCTCGTAAGCTATACCAGACTTACGAACTTAGTGTCGGGTTATCCTTTTCAAAGAAACTATGAGATGGTTATGGTCTTGGACCAGAATTGATGTTTTACTGAATACTATCATTGTAAAACGTTTTGAAGGAAAAGGAATGCTATTTTAAATTATCGATAGTACTTCGTAACTATTATCCAGTTACTGAAGATATACGATTCCTATGTTTCAAGCATGCTTTTTAAATGAAATTGTTGTACTTGCTGAGCTTGTTATGCTCACTCTTGCTTGAACCATATGAATGCAGCTAAGGACGAGCAAACCAAAGTTTTCAGTAGAGATAAAGGCAAGGCGAAGACGAATGCTTAGTTTATCTTGTAATAGACTAGTAAGTATATATATTATATTATGATGAACAAAGAATGTAATGGTTTAAGAACCTGGGAACGAGATTTATTATTATTAATGTAATAAGAATGTCGTTGGAACACATATTTTGATGTCATTTCATTAGAATGAATGTACAGTTATGAGTACCGTGTAGCACCATTTGTCGGGTTGAAAGAGACCCGGATTTGGGGGCGTCACAGGTTGGTATCAAAGCATTAGGTTATAAAACTTAAGGGGGGAAGAACCTTAGGCTAATAACCTTGTTAAGGAAGAGAAGTCCGAAGGAAGTAAACTCGAGCTTTACTTGAGTTGAATGGGTCAATAAGGTATTGAGGAAACTCAGTACCGGAAGATTTAAAAGATGGAAAGTAACCCTAAATAAATTAAATGTGATTTATGCTCATACTATGGTGTGTTATATACTAATCAACATATGTGTTATTGTAGGATGTTGAACAATAGCTTGATGTATAGAGATATACACGTGGTGAACGACGAGTAGGTGAATAGAGTAGAGCCTATACCCATGCCAGTGGCGGAGGTACCATTAGTGATTCTAGAGGAGTTAGAACCAGAGGAGTACTTTTCTGAGGAGAACTACTCCGAGAGAGAGATGGATATAGCATCATATCTTCATATGATGAACGATGTGGAGGAGGGAATGGAGGTAACGTTGGTTGGTACGGTGGTACCTACACCAAAGTCATCACCTCCAGATGCAATGAGATCATTGTATCTGGCAGAGCTTGACAAGAATGCGCAACTGAGTACAGTTGTGCAGAATCAGAATGAAGAGATTAGTGCTCTTTATGTCGCGAAGGAGTCTGCAGAAGCAGATTTTGAGTCAGAGCATGATGAGAAGGTGCTCATGATAAATAAGGCTAGGGATTTTAAGAAGGAGGTCGATGAGTTTCGTAAAGAACTAGGGGAGAAGGATCGGAAGATAGCACAGAAGTCTTACATCCTTAAGAGTGCTCATAATGATTTTAATCTGAAAGTTGCTTGTCATCCCATGGAGTCAGGACAAACTCGACATACGATTAGTCGGGATGCTGTAGCGAAGATAGTGGATGAGAAATACGAAGATGCTATTATGCATTATTAGAAGTCTAAAGTTAAGAATATCTGTCTAGTGACGTAAAACCCTCTTTTGTATAAAAAGGGTAGTCTGTTTGTAAATCCCAACTTTTGTAAAATTCAATTATGGGATAGAAAATGTAATAGCTTTTGGCTATGAACGCAAATTGTAATTAGTTTCAAACTATGAAGAAGCATATGAATATAATGAAGTTTTTATTTAATATGCTTTATTATGGTATGAGTTGGTATGTGTCGAATAATGACAAAGTAAGTAAATAGATAATGATGAAATTTTATTTATTTAAATTAGAAAATGCCGCCACGGAAAAGACAAGGTAATCAGGAAGCGGAATCACATAATGATAATCAAGGGGGTCAGAACAACCCTATGAAAGAGTTCGTTAATTTATTAACAGCTACATTTAACCAAACCGGGGGTAGAGTACCCGCGGAACCTAGAGTAGCTAGAATGACTACCTTTAAAGAGTTTAAAAGCGTAGGTCCGCCGGAGTTCAAAGGAACAACGGACCCAATAGAGGCCATACATGGATAAAAGGAAATAGAGAAGGCGTTTGTTATTACAAGAGTAGGTGAGGCGCAAAAGATTTCTTTTGTGACTTACACAAGGAAAAGGGAAGCCAACTTTTGATTGGAGGTTCAACAGGGTGGGGATAGAACAGATGCGGTAACATGGGAACAGTTCGAGAAGGTTTTCTTCGAGAATTATTTCCCTACAAGCATGCAAGGGAGGATGGAGATTAAGTTCTTAGAACTTAAGTAAGGGGACATGACAGTTCCCCAGTACGCGGCCAAATTCAATGAATTGGCAAGGTTTGTTCCACATCAAGTGGAAACCGAGGAGAGGAAGGCTCGTAGGTTTGAGTAGGGCCTGAAATCCTAGCTCTATGGTAGGATTTCGGTGTTCCAGAGTGTTTCCTATGGGACCGTTCTGGAGAAGGCAATTATAGCGGAGGGTGGTAGTGAGGCATTGACTCAATGCCACAAAGAAAGGAAGAATAAGAGCAAGAGAGTGGGAGGAACCAAGGCAGAGAATGCCAGTGGTAGTATGCCAAAAAGAAAGAATTTTAACTCCTGGAATACTGGAGTGAGGAAAGGGGATCCTAAGCGTAAGATCGAAGCATGTAAGACACGTGGAAAGACTCATCTAGGAGGCTGTATGAAAGGGAAATTAGTTTGTAATAATTGTGGACAAGAGGGTCATATATTACCCAATTATCCTAATCCTAAGAAAAACTATGGCTGCTTTGTATGTGGGTCGTTGGACCATATGGCAAGAAATTGCCCAAAGAAGGGATCGGAAGAAAGTAAAGGTGTTAGTAGTGGTAAGTTAGCCATTCCTGGACCACCATTGTCAGGTAGACCTATGGCTGTACTTTTAATATGACGGTGCAAGATGCGGTTGCAACAGCGAATTTAGTAGCGGGTATCATTCCAGTCAATACAATGAATGCTTATGTGCTGTTTGATTGGAGTGATACTTTTCTTTTATAGCATGTGAATTGCTAAGTGATTAACCTCATTCCCGAAAGGGATTATAAATACATTTAAGCGTTAAGGTAGAGAATGTGGAAATAATCTTCGTTAATTATATTCGTGGAAATCGTTTCATGAATAATAAAGGTAAGTAAGTATCGGTAGATAAGTACCGATAAAGTTAAGAGAATTTGAAGTAATTCTCGGTATGAATGGGTTGATTAACCATAGAACTATAATAAATTATTTAAGGAAAAGTATGAATCTTTGGTTTTCTAAGAAAACCCACGGTGGTAATTTACGGTAATAAATCACCAGAAAATTCTTGTTCTCTAATGATGACGCAATTTAGAAGGATGTTAAGATAAGTATAGGTTGTGGTACAATTGTAATCTTTGATGGTTGACATATGGGAGCTAGGCTAAATAATTCCTTCAGAGAGCGAAGGTATATACGAAACTGGTAACCGATCTAACTCACTATGATGGCAGTGTAGACGAGACGAGAACTTGTTTGTTAGTTGTTTGTGGAAAAACACTCAGAGTACCATAAGGACTACTAGTAGAGAAGCGATGTGTGCTGATTCTTAGAGAAGTAATAATAAGAAGATAAGAAGGTAAATCATCAAAGATGCTGAATGTATTAAGTAAGACATCTCTGTATGTCATGCACCTATAAACTGGTAATGAAAGTAGGTTGCGAAAACTTAGGTCAAAAGAATGCGAACCCTAAGAAATAAAGTTAAGTAAACCAATGCATAAGTTAAATATATGACTATTTGGTTAGCGGTTGAGAATAAATACTTATGGCCCAGGATCGATGATCTAATTGATCAGTTGAAAAGGGGCAAAGAATTTTTCTAAGATAGATTTGTGTACGGGGCATCGTCAGTGGAAAATAAGGAAGAAGGTGGCAAATTGATAGGTACACTTGTGAGGTGTTATGGCTGAAGGTACCATTAGCGTCACAGGATTTAAAAGGAAGGTTAAGTGAGGCACCTGTATTGTCTTTAACAGATGATACGCGGAATTTTGTAGTGTATTTTGATGTTTCTCATAAATGACGAGATTGCGTGCTCTTGTAGCATGGCAAGGTCATTGCGTATGTATCACGCCAGTTAAAGGATTATGAGAAGGTCTATCCTACTTATAATCTATAATTGGCAGCTGTTTTTTTAAAAAATATATGAAGATAATATTTGTACGGGGAGAAGTGTGAGTTATACACGAACTATAGAAGTCTGAAATATATCGTCACACAGAAGGAGTTGAATATGCGGTAGAGAGAGAACTGTGATATCTTATATCATACAGGGAAGGTAAAATTAGAAGACGACGCATTAAGTAAGGAAGGTTAGGGAAAAGCTATCGATGTTAACAACTCAGAATGAGTTAATAACGAAATGGCGAAAACGGAGTTAGAAGTTAAATTACGAAATGAAGTGGTAGAAATGTTATTCACAACATAGACTTAATCCACGAAAATGGAACGAGTTAATTAAGTACAACTAAGTAACGAGGAGTGCAAGCGAATGAAGAAGAGGATGCAAGATGAAGAGAAGATTAAGTATAATCTTGTTTTGAGGGAGAAATTTGAGTTCCAAATAATTAGGAGTTAAAAGAAAGACTAATAAAGGGAAGATAGTGTAATATGTTAGTAAGTGTTTAACTTCCAACTCATATTATTGACAGGAAGTGGCAAGTCATGTAAATTAAGATAATACCTTCGGTGAAGGTGAAATGAAAGAACCACAATGTCGAATAAGCATTGTGGGAACTCGAGATTAAAATGAAGAAAACATTTCCTCATTTGTTTATATAAGTATAGCGAGATTCTGGGGACATAATCCTTATAAGGGGGGAATAATGTAACGCCCAAGAAAAATCAGATTTTTAGGAGAATTAAAATTTTATTTAATTATGAGGATTAAATGAATTTAATTGATTATTTATTGGAGTAAGCTAATTGAAGGTCGTTCTATGACCTAGACATGTCAGAACATCGTAGTATTTTGGCTACGTGATAGAATTAAAGTGTTTAAATTTCCAAGACGAAAATAAAAGCTTTCCGATAAATTTTCTGAAAAACACTATTCACGCATTTCTGCTCTGGAATTATTTTTGAACTTTCGAAAAATACGTAATGATAGAATATCGAGGTGAGATAGAATATCCAATAATATTTCAGTTATAAAAAACACAGTTTTTCACCCGCGGACTTAAAACCTAACGATTAGGGAAAGTGATTTACAAGAAGAAATTTAAATGCGATTAATAATGAATAAAATAATGATCGTATAATACGTAGGTATTGTACGAGGTAGAGAATACGAGTATGATATGAATATTATACGAGTTTGAATACGAGAATTATACGTAGAGTATATGTTATAAGGCTTTAAGCCATTTGTGTATTGGACTTGTAGGATTTGTTAAGGATTATGTTAGCCCAAGTATGGAAATGGTTAAGTCCAATGTGAATTAACATGAAAGCCCAAGAGTTTGTAATGGGAAGCCCAAAGAAATTTAATGCAAGCCCAAATGACTAAGTTAAGTTAATTAAAACTAAGCCGAGGTTAAGATCCAAAGTGATGAGCAAGTAAAGGAAACTTAATGGCTAAGTGTTGTGGCAATCAAGTAAGCTTAATGGCTAAGTTAAGTAATGACCAAGATATGTGGTGAGTAAGAATACTTAATGGTTAAGTAAAGGTGTTGGGCAAGTTAACTTAAGGGCTAGGTAATGAATAGTAAGGAGGTGGATGGTTTAATGACCATTAAGCCCTCAATTAGGATTTCCTATAAATAGAAGAGAAGCTAGCACATTTGTTGGTTGTTTTCTTTTCATCCAACTCTTTACAACTTATTTGTTAGAGAGAATAAGTGAGAATAAGTTAGTCTTTCATTATTCAAATAAGCAAGAAGGAAAAAGAAGGATTAACAAGAGGACATCAAGGGTAAGCATTCCTAAGCCATGATTCTCTTTCTATTCCATTGTTAGAGAAGTGGGTAATGGTAGGATTTGTATGCTAAGAAATGAAGAGAATGACCAACTCAATGAACTTAAGCCGTATAAGTCACGAATAAGTAAATTAAACCTAAATAAGTTATGAACTCATGAGGAACCTATATGAACTTCTCATATGTTTACCTTAATAAGTAGTATGATGAGAAAAAGCAAGAATAATGGTTAGAAGTCATTAACCATAATAAGTCATATGAAAAGAAGACATAATTCATGAGAAATAGAAACATAAGTATTTTATACTTTAATAAGTTACAAACTCACCAAGAACAAGTAATAACTTATTATGCTTATAAGTTAATGAAGTAGATATGTCAAGATGTTAGTATGTTGGAATGAATCCATTTGAAACGATGAACAAATCATAAGAAATGAAGTTTTGCCGGAATTCACACGATTGGACGATAATCGTCGAATTTGTGAAATTCTCGAAATGGAAGTCGAATTTTGTTATTAAGCTTGGAAACATTGGTTTTTAATGGAGATAAGTCTTAATTGGCATTATAGAGTTGCGGACTCAAAAATGGCCGGATTTTGACTCAGAACGAAGAAACGAGCGTTGAACGTTCACGAACGTTTATCGTTTTCGTTAAAAATGGACTAATAGGTGAATTTTGTAACGACCCCAAAATCCATACAAGTTAAATCTCAACTTTGGTCGTTAACCATACATTAAATCTCTAATTTTACATCATTATTCGATGTTAAAAACACTAAAATTTGTGAAATATTTAAAACGTTTATACATTTCCTTCTTTCTTGCCTTGAATCACAACCATTACATTACATCTCTTTGATTCACTCTTATATCATGAATTGTTACAACAAAATAACTATACAAAGTCTTACATCATAACTAAATATCCATATACATTGGATAGCTCAACTTACATTTCAACAACATGTTACGTTCAAAATATGAAATACATTTCTCATAAAACATAAGTAATCTTCGTGAATATAGATCTCTATAACTCACTTAGCACATATCTTTACCTTAAAATCTTGACATGCAAAAGTGGTTATTTGCAAGAGTGAGCTCGACAGCCCAGCAAAGTCTAACATTTTTCATGCATCACATAACACATAATAACATGCTCGATATACATCTCATTAAAGTAACATGGCATACATGATTTTAATTCACATAGCAAATATAAAGATTGAGGTCCTTACTCAATCATCATTACTTAGCCAAAATAATGCAGTCATATATTGACTTTAACATTTCATGATTCAATATGCATAACATATCATGTAATTTAAAACAGTTCATCAAGTCCACGTAAAAATAGGAACCGAAAGACTTGCCCTGATCGTTGTTTACCAATAACAATTTAACAGCTTACAGCTATCTGCACTTCACGTGCCCTACGCAATTATATAATCATACACATCAAATATTAGTCACATAATAACACATAGTAATTATAATGTAAACTCTACCATATGTGTCATAATCTTTCCTATTAATAAATACACAATGTTCAACTTAATTGTGTTAACTTTCAACTTATATCTCACTGTATTTCATATTCGTAGTTCATTCAAGTGCTTAAGTCTTGCTAGGACTACTTATTAGCTTTATATTAAATCCACTTCATATCTTATAATATTCATTTCAAATGAATTGAAACATTTTTTAAGTTCATTAACACTTGGCACGACGTTTCGACGTTCAGTCGTCACACGCCCGATTTGCCTCTCTTGTGTATACTTAATATGCTTCTATAACTCATCTAATACATTTTTTATTAATATTAAACATCATTATATTTACTATTATTCATATTTTGTAACTTAGGATAACATCTTTTATGGTCAGGAGCACTACACATGCATATGTGCATGCCCGACGCCCTCCGATTGCCTCCGAAAACACAATAGTCCTAAATATGACCATTTTGACCCATTCTAATGACCTCAAATTGAAACACTTAAAGAACAAAAGTTGTAGTTCTACTCGTCCTCGTTCGGGATCATCTTGAATCACCTCAATCGGAGTTCGTATGAGGAAGTTATGGCTATTTTACTACAGGAGGTCAAAACTGTCCAAGTCAGACTACAAATCCGGCGCTGGGGCGTGAGGACTAGGCTATAAAGTGGCGCCGGGGAGCGAGACTGGCGCTGGAGCGCGAATTTTAGCGCTGGGGCATGAACTTCTGGCGCCGGGGCGCGAATTTTGGCGCTGGGGCGCGATTTTTGGCGCTGGGGCTCAAATTTTGGCGTTGGGGCGCCGAAACTTGCAGAACCCATCCACGAAGAACATAACAAAGCTACTGTCTTTATTTTTAACAGTAATTAACCCCAATTAACATGTATAACTTATATAAATTACACATATACACACTACCTAACATGCATATACTAGTTTAAATTACTAAACAATAATCATAGAAAACTAAATTCCTTGAAAACCATATTTTAAAACAAAACTCCATGTTTGACATTTGTTAAACACAGTGAACACTGTAATCTCTAATAACCACCAATTTGATTACTTTTAAACTACAATTCTCTGTAGTTCATATCCAATTAACATACCCGACTTTTAATTCTACAATTAGAATACAATCAATTACTAATTTTGTTATCCTACAAAACATGTTCATACTCATATGTTTTTACTGTAAAAACTCTTTTCTTTCTCTTTTTTTTTTGATCGTAATTCACATAATCACGTACATGTATATCCTCTTCATACAATCACCTATATGTATATATAGGATATTTATACTATTACAACTTCATAATTTCATACTCAACTATAATATATGAATTATCAAACTTTATACTATAAAACACAGTGAATTTCAAAAACACAGAGACTAAGGATTTATACTATAAAAGATATATGTTAAGATTATAATACATACCTTTTGTTGTTAAGAAATTCGTGTTAAACTCTTATAATAGCTTGAAGAACTCTGCTCTTCTTGCTTCTCTTTCTCAGACTCTCTCAAAACTCTCCTATCTTTAAGTTTTTCTCTGACAAAACTTCTTCTCTTTTCTTACTTAGGCTTTAGTCAAATAGAATATACGTAAAATAAAAACACAAACAACGTACGATTTTTAAAACGTCTAAACCGACGCTATACTTAATATACTAATAAATTATCAGTTACCAAAATAATATATATTATATTTATATTTTATTTATTTTAATTTATATTACTAATAAATCAAATTTAAAAATTCAAAAGCCATAGGGCTTTGTTTGGCAAAATTATTTAAATTTAAAGACTTAATATATTTAAGTCTTGTTTGGCAAAAAAAAATTACAACTACTTTAATTTATTTAATAACCACTTATAATATAGTTATTTGTCACACTTCAAATTAATTAAGTTTTCATACTTAATTTAATTAATTCTAATAACAATTCATTGCATAATATAATAATTTATTTAATCATTATAAATTCTCTAACTTAATTATTAAATTAAATTAGATTACTATTTCAAAATAATTACTTTCCTTAACTCATAATTATTTATTAAACAAATAAATAATCAAATCACATCAAATCAATTAAACAAATACTTATTCAACAATAAACACATCCATTAAATATTTATATTATTCAATAAAAATTTAAATATTATAATAAAAATCTGGATTGTTACATCATTCCCTCCTTACAAAGATTCTGTCCTCAGAATCACAACTCAAGCCACTCATTCGTTACAATCTTCCCTACTTACAAAGATTCTGTCCCCAGAATCGAAGACACAAATTACACAAATAACTCAGAAAAATCTTTCGTCATTTTATCTAAATATAGATTTTATATTTCCTACTACATTCATTACCTAATAAATTCTAGGTTTCATTTCATAACTTTCATTTGAACTCAATTATATTTTGAGTATTATATATCTTTTAACCCATTCATTTCCTTTTCTAAGGATTGTTATCATAAACACTCGGGAATCGCTATCATAAACACTCGGGATATTACATTCACCCATTCTTCTAAGAATTTCGTCCTCAAAATTTTATTTATTAATTTTTTTTCATTCATTCTATCAAAGTAGATTTTACATCACTACTTCATTAATTCATTGGTTTCTATAACCACTTTCTTTCCACAAAGATCATTCTACAATTATTAACTTTTCTATTAAAAGTTTCACATTATTCTTTGATAACTCATCTACTTCTCACTTCAAAATATCTTTTTTCACTTATTCAACATACTCATCATTCAATGTCGCATTATACGACTTACTTCTTTCTAAGGAATATTTTCTTTTTTCAATTCCATCTTGCAAAATAACAAGAATCTTCCACAATTGTTCAATAATTGGGAAGTAGTATGAATAACTCAGGAATATAAAAGATTCCAAATCATGTTGAGGGTCACAAGACCATGAACTCTATTCTCTAGGTTTAATAGTGCTTCACCCCCGGTTCTTCACACTTTAAACCCTCTTTGGCAGAATGTTTATCAATCACAAAGACTGAAAACACCCTCCGCAAGTACTCTAGGTGATTAACCTATTGTACATGTATTGTGCACAAACATTTCAGCGCAAAGTATAAACTAAGCGTAACCTCTAATAAAAGAGTTGTTCATCTCAGAATTTAGAGTGCAAGCATTCAACTGAGGGTCTAATGACCACGAACCTTGTCCACAGTTATAAGTAATCTTTCAACTTTAACTTTTATAGTCATACGACTATAATGACTTTAAGGTACTTAGGGGATCAATCCTTCGTACATGTATTGTGCACAAATATTTCAGCGCAAAGTATAAACTAAGCGTAACCCCTAATAATAGGGTTGTTCATCTCAGTTTTTCAACATCTGAATCCGCACCAAAACAATTTGGTTTGGCATAACTTCTCAAGAAACTCTTGAATTTCATGAACATCTTTCAATATTTTTCTAGCTGAATCAAATAGCATAGACCTCTACAACAATTCGGATATCAACCGAAATATACTTATACTTACATATATATGTATTCTCATATCTTAAAGAAATCTCAAATTTTTTTTTATGACGTCATGATACCGCACTGTATTTACAGTCCGTTGAGGATTCTGTCATTTGGTGATTTTATCATACTACATCATACCATAGTGGGTTGACGATCCTTAGATCACATCCAACACTAGGTAATACTGCATTGATGACTCCATCATTTTTATCATCTGTGCACCAGGTTACATGATGCATTAATGATATAAAATATATTTTGATATATTGCAAATCATTTTTGTCTAGCCGAAGTAATTAGCATAGACATACAAATAACAGTATTGTTGTTAAAATTCATTGGTTCCATCATTTGATCCAATGTTTTTCAAGAAAATAAAAGTGTAAACATCAGCACGAAGTCAATAAATTTCGAAAGTCTAGCATAGCTAGTAGATTTAGAATACCTATGCTTCCACCATCAACTCCACTTTCTATAATGATCCATTGCTTAATAGGTTTATCTATTCCTATCATCCTCAATACTCTATTCACACTTAATTATACCCTAGTTCATCAAACTTATCACACGTTATGAGTTCAGGAACTTGCCACAATCATATGAGTTTAAGAACTTATCCTAGTCAGACCATAGGCGTCCATTCGCTGAGGGGTTCAAAAATATACCATATAATTATGAGTAACGAACCTACCATAAGTATGAGTTTTAAGAACTCGCACTTAACCTTATAATATTCTCTAACTATACTCTACCTATCTGTTATACACATGAGAAAAGAATCACCTTCTCAATAGGCATATAGCAAATAGCGCGACATAAACATTCCAATGATTATCAATGTGATAAACTGAGTGCAAGCACAAAACCCTCGCCCATACAAAGGTTTGTACAACTCAGCCATCATATGAGTTCTCAATTGAAATCCCACCTAACTCTATCTTTCTTTTAACTTGCTCTTTGCTCGATACAAATTCCTCGTATCACATCATCTATAAATCCTCATGAGTTATCTCGTACTATTTCATAGTACACCATCTTCATAGCATTAAGCTATAATAATTCAAACATTATAGACCATCTTTCTTTTATAACTTAAACAGATCACGTCGTGACCTTATTCTATAATCATCTCTCTTAAAATTCTTTTGTTAACTTGTGATCTTTTTGTTTTACGATCCTCATTCTTTCTCTTTTTCATCATTTACGACATTATTCGTTATCTCGGCTATTGGAGTTAGGAAACTCCCATTTTTTATCTTTATATCTTTAAGATTCTTCTTTGAATCTTCTTGTTTATATAACAATTCTTCCTTTAAGAATTTCTAACTTCATTTACATCACTCAAAATTTCATTCAAGTTCTAAACTCTCATCATACGTGTCCATTTCTACACTTGGTACACATCGAGTCTCTAACAGTTTCAATATGGTATGCTGAGTGGTTTCCCACAAACAACTAATAAACTAGGTTTCGAGTTGCTAGTTCGTATATACCTTCGCTCCATGAAGGAATCGTTTAGCCCAGATACCATACATCAACTATTAAAGAGTACAATTGTACCACACTTAGACATAACTCTCTATTCATAACTTCTTTATCATTCTCTTTTTATAGACATTGTCTATTTATTATCACCTTACATCCTTATTATTGGAGTTGGGTAACCCCACATTTATATTCCTTATAACTCTGCGAGATTCTTCTTTGAATCCTTTCACGCAAGTTTTAATCCCTTATTGTTCAAACTCTATTTGAGCTTATTCGTTCATTATCTTCACCTCTCTTCTCTAAGGTTATAACCTACGGTACTCCTACCTAAGGTTTATAACCTACAGCTTTGATACCAACTGTAACGACCCCAAAATCAATACAAGTTAAATCTCAACTTTGGTCGTTAACCATACATATAATCTCTAATTTTACATCATTATTCGATGTTAAAAACACTAAAATTTGCGGAATATTTAAAACGTTTATACATTTCCTTCTTTCTTGCCCTGAATCACAACCATTACATTACATCTCTTTGATTCACTCTTATATCATGAATTGTTACAACAAAATGACTATACAAAGTCTTACATCATAACTAAATATCCATATACATTGGATAACTCAACTTATATTTCAACAACATGTTACGTTCAAAATATGAAATGCATTTCTCATAAAACATAAGTAATCTTTGTGAATATAGATCTCTATAACTCACTTAGCACATATCTTTACCTTAAAATCTTGACCTGCAAAAGTGGTTATTTGCAAGAGTGAGCTAGACAGCCCAGCAAAGTCTAACAGTTTCCATGCATCACATAACACATAATAACATGCTCGATATACATCTCATTAAAGTAACATGGTATACATGCTTTTAATTCACATAGCAAATATAAAGATTGAGTTCCTTACTCAATCATCATTACTTAGCCAAAACAATGCATTCATATATTGACTTTAACATTTCATGATTCAACATGCATAACATATCATGCAATTTAAAATAGTTCATCAAGTCCACGTAAAAATTGGAACCGAAAGACTTGCCTTGATCGTTGTTTACCAATAACAGTTTAACAGCTTACAACTATCTGCACTTCACGTGCCCTACGCAATTATATAATCATACACATCTAATATTAGTCACATAACAACACATAGTAATTGTAATGTAAACTCTACTATATGTCTCATAATCTTTCCTATTAATAAATACACAATGTTCAACTTAATTGTGTTAACTTTCAACTTAAATCTCACTGTATTTCATATTCGCAGTTCATTCAAGTACTTAAGTCTTGCTAGGACTACTTATTAGCTTTATATTAAATCCACTCCATATCTTATAATATTCATTTCAATTGAATTGAAACACTTTTTAAGTTCATTAACACTTGGCACGACGTTTCGACGTTCATTCGTCACACGCCCGATTTGTCTCTCTTGTGTATGCTTACTATGCTTCTATAACTCATCTAATACATTATTTATTAATGTTAAGCATCATTATATTTACTATTATTCATATTTTGTAACTTAGGACAACATCTTTTATGGTCAAGAGCACTACACATGCATATGTGCATGCCTGACGCCCTCCGATTGCCTCCGAAAACACAATAGTCCTAAATATGACCATTTTGACCCATGCTAATGACCTCAAATTGAAAAAACTTAAAGAACAAAAGTTGTAGGTCTACTCGTTCTCGTTCTGGATCATCTTGAATCACCTCAATCGGAGTTCGTATGAGGAAGTTATGGCTATTTTACTAGAGGAGGTCAAAACTGTCCAAGTCAGACTACAAATCCGGCGCTGGGGCGCGAGGACTAGGCTATACAGTGGCGCCGGGGTGCGAGATTGGCGCTGGGGCGCAAATTTCAGCGCTGGGGCACGAACTTCTGAGCCGGGTCGCGAATTTTGGCGTCGGGGCGCGATTTTTGGCGCTGGGGCTCAAATTTTGGCGTTGGGGCGCCGAAACTTGCAGAACCCAACCACGAAGAACATAACAAAGCTACTGTCTTTATTTTTAACAGCAATTAACCCCAATTAACATGTATAACTTATATAAATTACACATATACACACTACCTAACATGCATATACTAGTTTAAATTACTAAACAATAATCACAGAAAACTAAATTCCTTGAAAACCATATTTTAAAACAAAACTCCATGTTTGACATTTGTTAAACACAGTGAACACTGTAATCTCTAATAACCACCAATTTGATTACTTTTAAACTACAATTCTCTGTAGTTCATATCCAATTAACATACCCGACTTTCAATTCTACAATTCTAATACAATCAATTACTAATTTTGTTATCCTACAAAACATGTTCATACTCATATGTTTTTACTGTAAAAACTCATTTTTTTTAATCGTAATTCACATAATCACGTACATGTATATCCTCTTCATACAATCACCTATATGTATATATAGGATATTTATACTATTACAACTTCATAATTTCATACTCAACTATAATATATGAATTACCGAACTTTATACTATAAAACACAGTGAATTTTAAAAACACAGAGACTAAGGAATTATACTATAAAAGATATATGTTAAGATTATAATACATACCTTTTGTTGTTAAGAAATTCGTGTTAAACTCTTATAATAGGTTGAAGAACTCTGCTCTTCTTGCTTCTCTTTCTCAGACTCTCTCAAAACTCTCCTATCTTTAAGTTTTTCTCTGACAAAACTTCTTCTCTTTTCTTACTTAGGCTTTAGCCAAATAGAATATACGTAAAATAAAAACACAAACAACGTACGATTTTTAAAACATCTAAACCGACGCTATACTTAATATACTAATAAATTATCAGTTACCAAAATAATATATATATTATATTTATATTTTTTTTAATTTAATTTATATTACTAATAAATCAAATTTAAAAATTCAAAAGCCATAGGGCTTTGTTTGGCAAAATTATTTAAATTTAAAGACTTAATATATTTAAGCCTTGTTTGGCAAAATAAATTACAACTACTTTTAATTTATTTAATAACCACTTATAGTATAGTTATTTGGCACACTTCTAATTAATTAAGTCTTCATACTTAATTTAATTAATTCTAATAACAATTCATTGCATAATATAATAATTTATTTAATCATTATAAATTCTCTAACTTAATTATTAAATTAAATTAGATTACTATTTCAAAATAATTACTTTCCTTAACTCATTAATTATTTATTAAACAAATAAATAATCAAATCACATCAAATCAATTAAACAAATACTTATTCAACAATAAACACATCCATTAAATATTTATATAATTCAATAAATATTTAAATATTATAATAAAAATCTGGATTGTTACAAATTTTAAGTAAACGAAGTCAAATAGATAAAATTCTAGCATGAACACGTAGAGTATGAAATTTGTGAACTGTAGGCTCTTGAACGAGCTAATTCGGACTTATAACGAAGAAGTTACGAGTCTGGGAATCTCACAAATGAAAAAGTCTGTCAAAATTGTCTGGTGCACAAAGGCCGCAGCGCCAGAAAGGGCTGTGAGCTACTGAAGTTTGGCTCCGCAGTGCGATGATTAGTGAAGGGACTCGCGTCGCAGCGTCGAGTCCGGTCTCCAAGCCCTAATGGGTGACGTCGCAGTGTGAGGTACAGTACAAAAGCTGGCACCGCAGCGCCATCACTAGAATATAGATAGAGAAGAAAGGTTTTTGAATGTGAAGTAAAGAAGAATTGAATGAGGATAAATTAAATCCATAATTAACTTAATGTAGCATCGTTAAGAATGTTATAAACCTTAAGTAATACACTAAAGGTATGAGGTAAGTCAATCGAATGTGAACGGGAACGGTGTACTTAACCAATGACAATTAAGTGTCGATTAATAACGTAAGGACGTTAGTAAGTCGTGAGGAAGGATAGTTAACTCAAACCGAGTTGTATCACTGAAATAATTTCAGTTAAGTTATAGAAGAGAACAAGATTAATAAGAATGATATAAAGAATGACGGTAAACCTGAATCAATATTAACAAATCTAATATATGATTAGATTGAGAAGAAGGGTAAGATTCTTTAGGAACCATATATGTTCATTCATGACCTAATGTATTATGTTATGTGATTATGTGTTGTAGGGACCGTAAAGACTCAAAAGGAGAAGTAAATATACCGTAGCAGACGTTGAAGGCAAGTTTTTCTTAAACGCTTGTCTAACCATCGTGTTAGCCAGATTTTCAAATAATTCAAGTTATGAGATGCATGTATGGTTTTAAAGAAAGAGTCGATGCCAGTTTTGACTCGGCTAGGCTAATCATGATAGATTGATTGATTTATTTACAAGTCTTTCAATATAGAACTGTTAACGCTATCCTATGCCAAGTATTTGGTACAGATTCAAAGGTAAGTTTGTCTATGAACAAACAAATGTATTTTCATCGATTATTCGATGGGCACGTGAGGTTGCCAAAACTTAAATGTACATACGTTTAAGGGATGTAGTGTTGATAAACATAGAGTAATATAAGCTGATCACCTAGAAGTGCTCGTAAGCTATGCCGAACTTACGGACTTAGTGCCGGGTTGTCCTTTTCAAAGAAACTATGAGATGCTCATGGTCTTGGACCAGAATTGATGTTTTACTGAATACTATCATTGTAAAACGATTTGAAGGAAAAGGAATGCGTTTTTGAATTATCTATAGTACTTCGTAACTATTATCCAGTTACTGAAGTTATACGATTCCTATGTTTCAAGCATTCTTTTTAAATGAAATTGTTGTACTTGCTGAGCTTGTTATGCTCACTCTTTCTTGAACCATATGAATGCAGCTAAGGGCGAGCGAACCGAAGTTTTCAGTAAAGATAAAGGCAAGGTGAAGATGAATGCTTAGTTTATCTTGTAATAGACTAGTAAGTATATATATTATATTATGATGAACAAAGAATGTAATGGTTTAAGAACCTAAGAATGTGATTTATTATTATTAATGTAATAAGAATATCGTTGGAATGCATATTTTGATGTCGTTTCATTAGAATAAATGTACAGTTATGAGTACCGTGTAGCACCATTTGGGGGGTTAAAAGAGACCCGGATTTGGGGGCGTCACAATTTTAAGAATACGTAATTTCCTACGTCGAATGCACGATCTTGTCTGTGTTGATCATCATACTTCTTTTGTTGGTCTTGAGCTGCTACCAATCTTGTCCTGATGAGTTTGATAACCTCAGCAGTTTGTTATACCAGTTCTGGTCCTAACAGTTGGCGTTCACCGACTTCATCCCAACACAGTGGAGTTCTGCACTTTCTGTCATATAATACTTCGTAAGGCGGCATGTCAATGCTCGCGTGGTAACTGTTGTTGTAGGTAAATTCCACCAGCGGCAAATGTTCATCCCAGCTCCCTTTTGAAGTCCATGATGCATGCTCTCAGCATATCTTCCAATGTCTGGATTGTTCATTCGCTTTGGCCATATGTTTGTGGATGATAAGTCGTGCTCATTCACAACTGTGCTCCCATATATTCTTGTAGTCTCTTCCAAAAGTTTGACGTGAATCGCGGATCTCTATCTGACACAATTGACACGGGCACTCCATGTCTCAAAACGATCTCTTTAACGTATAACCTTGCCAACTGATCAAGATTGAACCTAATCTTTATTGGTAAAAAGTGTACTGATTTTGTCAGTCTGTCCACTATCACCCAACTCGCATCCCATCCTCTCTGAGTAGTTGGAAGACCCACCACAAAATCCATTGTGATATGTTCCCACTTCCATTCCGGTATTTCTAATGGTTGAAGTAATCCGCTTGGTCTTTGATGCTCAACCTTGACTTTTTGAAATGTTAAGCATTTCGCGACACATTCTACGACATCTATTTTCATGTTTAGCCAACAAAAATGACGTCGTAAATCTTGATACATCTTCGTACTTCCCGGATGAATCGAGTATCTCAAATTATGAGCTTCGGTTAAGATTTCGTCTTTAATATCTGGTACTGCTGGAACCCGGGTTCTTCCCTCGAACCGCAGTAACCCTTCGGTATCAATCTTGTATTTCACGTCACTACCCTCAACCACTTTCTCTTTAATTTTTCCACATTCTTCATTTTGTAGTTGAGCATTCTTAACTTTGTCTACCAAAGTTGAACCAACTTCTATCTGGAATAGTCGTTCATCGGATTCCTTTGGAAACTTTATTTCCAACTCTAGCTTTGTCATTGCTGAAATAAACTCCTCCTGAGTGGTTATCAGCATCAACTTTTACCGACCTTTCCTGCTTAAAGCATCTGCAACCACATTCGCTTTGCCTAGATGATAAAAGATCTCACAATCGTAATCTTTTATCAATTCCATCCATCTTCTTTGATGCATGTTCAAGTCCTTTTGAGTGAAAATATACTTCAGACTTTTATGGTCCGTGCAGATCTCATATTTCTCTCCATAGAGATAGTGTCTGCATATCTTCAGAGCAAATACAACTGCAGCCAACTCTAAATCATGAGTCGGATACCCTTTCTCATAGTCTTTCAGTTGCTTTGATGCATATGCAATAACTTTGTCGTTCTGCATAAGGACACAACCCAATCCTTTATGTGAGGTACCACAATACACCGCAAAGTTTCCTGTACTATCTGGTAATGACAACACAGGTGCCACAGTTAACTTCTTATTCAAATCTTGAAAACTTTCTTCACACTTCTCTGTCCAAACAAATTTTACAGCTTTCCTTGTCAAATTTGTTAACGGCGTGGTTATATTGGAAAAATCTTGAATAAACCGTCTATAATAACCTGCCAGTCCCAAGAAACTCCTCACCTCCGAAGGTGTTCTTGGTTGTTCCCAATTGATTACGGCTTCCACTTTTGATGGATCCACTGAAATTCCATTTTTGTCAATCACATGACCCAAAAATTGTACACTATCTAAACAAAATTCAGACTTAGAGAATTTCGCGTACAACTTTTCCTTTCTTAGTGTCTCCAATGTCAAACGTGAATGTTCCACGTGTTCTTCTTGAGTTTTGGAATACACCGGAATGTCGTCGATAAATAGCACTATGAACTTGTCTTAGAATGGTTTAAACACCCTGTTCATCAAATCCATGACCACGAACCATGTCCACAGTTATAAGTACTCTTTCAACTTAAACTTTAACAGTCATCAGACTATAAGGACTACACGTACTTAGGGGGATCAACCATTCGTACAATGTATTGTGCACAAATATTTTAACGCTAAGCGTAAACCCCTAATAATAGGGTTGTTCATCTCAGTATTTAGAATACAAGTCCGCCCCAAAGTAAGTTTGGTTTGGATATGTTTCAAGGTAATTTGAAATTCAACGGACATCAACTAAGGACTAGTTGAATAAAAAGGAAATAACACTATGTTATGGAATAATCATAACTGAATCGACATTGTAAAGTTAAGATCATGCTTTAGGAATAATCTAATAGCATAAACATTGAATAATCATAACATACTTGCTTTGAACAACACTAAGCTAAGGTTAAAATCTTAAAATAGAATATTAAGCATGCTTAACAAATAATAAATTGAACGATAAAACTTGTTCAACATTAATAGATGAGAATATATAAACTTGCACTCTAGATAACAAGTTAAAGACAAGAATAACTTGCTTAACATAAGAATAATGCGAATATTCAATAATAATATTAGATGTGGAATCATCAACAATAACTATCCACTAACGTACTTGAAAGATAACAACTCGAGATTGAGTTTAGAAAACTTGCATCATTATAAACAATCAAGATATAAGAAACTTGTTCAACGAAAATAAACTTGCACAACGAAGTATAGAGTTAGAAAACTTGCCTTGCTTGTAGGCTAAACCGTTATAACCCGAATCACAATTATCATATATACATGTCATCATGATATAATCAGTTATTACCCATACTCTACATATCCACATCACGTATGGTTTGATTTATAAACCACTTAATCAAATTACATCAATAAATAATAACAACACTCGTTAAGTATTAATAACATGTTCGTTCTTAGCACTATAATACCATAATAATAATATTGCATGTTTAACAATCATCATTTTACATTACATTAACATTTACAAACTTTTGTGCACAACAAAAGTCGTTTCTGGACTTTCTGCTACGTGGCGCAGCGGCGCAAGAACTATGCCAGGCTGCGGTGCTGCGGCGCGAAGTGTGGTGCTACGGCGCTGACTTCGGCGCTGCGGCGAGGGTTGCTGGGTTGCGACTCTGACTTTGGCGCTGAGGCGCCAAAACTTACAAAACCAACACAAGAAGAACAGAACAACTAAATTTCTGTCTATAACTTAATTTCTAACACTAAGTCATCATGTATAACATACATAAATTACTTGTACACATTACTCAACATGCATATACTAATTTTAACACAACTAATCAACAATATCAAAAAACTAAATCTTTGAAAACACTGTTTTAAAACCAAAAACTTCATATTTGATATTTCTTGACACAGTGAACTGTAATTCCACAATTATAAACCACATTGATTTATTCTAACTATATTCTCTTTAATTCTTACCCAATTAACATATACAGTTCAATTTCTCAATTAGCATAAACTAATTTTGTTATCATACAAAATTAATAATCAAAGTTCATGCATATATATTTACTGTAAAACAATCTCCTTTCTTTTTGAACGTAATCTAGCATACAACACATGTAGTTACATATACATGCTAGTTATAACAATTATAATTATAATTACTCATGATTTCATAATCAATTATAGAAACATGGTTTACAGACAATTTTTGTAAAAACTTTATATACACTGAAATTCAAGAACACAGATAATATAAAACGTATATAGTATTAAGATTATGGAATAAATACCTTTTGTTGATTAAGAAAATACTTGTTAATCATTGAGAATAGCTTTGACGAACTCAGAACTTGCTTTGGGAATCACAACCCTTTCTCTCTCAAACTCTCTCTGAACTTTCTCAGAACTCTTTCCTTCTTTTCTTTTCTTAGTATTAGACTAGGCTACTAACAGTAAGCGTAACCCAACTGATAACCCATCGTAAACATAAAAACGGCATTGGCCATAATAAGCCTAATAATTAACATCGGTTACAAAAACATATAACGTATAGATTATAATTATATTTTATTTATTTAGTTTATTTTATTATAATTCAAAATTCAAAAGAAATTCAAAAGCCATAAGGCTTCGTTTGACAAAACTATTTAAAATTTAAAGACTTAATATACCTAAGCCTTGTTTTGCAAAACTAAATTAAAACTATTTTTATTTATTTTAATAACTCCTTTATAAAATAGGTATTTGTCACACTTAAGTTTTCATACTTAATTTAATTAATTCAAATAATAGTTTACTGAATAAATTATTTAATCACATAACTCAATACAATTAATTAACCATCAAATTGAAATATCAATATAATAATAATTCTCTTAACTCATTAATTAAAATAATTAACCAAATTAAATCAAATCTAATTAAACAAATACAAATATGTATTCAATGATAACACATCTATTAAATATTTATATAATTCAATAAATATTTAAAATTACAATTAAAATCTGGATTGTTACAAATCATGTAAGCGACACTATTATCAAAATCACTATATGTCTATGTGAAAGTGCAACAATAATGAATTAAAGTACATGCTTTTTTCATGACTACACACGGTGAAACGGTATATGTCTATCCGATTCACAAATCACAAAGCTTAACAAATCAGCCTCATGAAAATATGCTATTATGATTTTATCCAAACTCATATTTTTTTTTTCAAATCCATACAAGCACACAATATGAATGGTGATCAAACATTCATTCATTAATCTCAATCATAATGGTTAATCCAATGATAAACATATAACAATACAATCAGATATATAAATTTAGACTACATATCAAAATCCATTAGAATCCCATAATGGAGTTTAGTTCATTTCTGAACCAAAAGCCATTACGGGATTGAAGCAATTCATAGAAGTAAATACTGCAAACAATAGAGATAATAGAAATGATAGAGCAAATCTGTTAATCCTGTTGCAGAATCTGTTCCATGCTTGTTCCAATGCACCAACAATCTTCAAAAATGAAAACTAATAATTATTCAATAATCTAGATAAAGAGAGGAATTAAAAATGTATCATCCAAATGATCCAAACCTCTCTATTGTAGTTAAAACTTAAGAACCCTAATAATAATAATAATACTCATAAAAGACTACTCTCCCACATGTCTAGTGCCAACCATATCGTTCAGTTGAGCCAAATGCGCTCAAATTTCAAATTATAAAAAGTCAACAAAACTGATTGTAGAAGACTTGCGCGGTCGCGCGAGATTACATGGTAAAACGGGCACGGGCGTGCGATAGAATTGTCTGTCGAGGTCGTGGCGCGGGCGCACAAAATTCCTTCATTGCTGGGGCAAGGCCACACGATGATGCAAAACAGTGTCTGATTTCATGTGGCGCGGGTGCGAGATATAAGGCATAATTAGCAGCGCGGCCGCACGGCTACTACACTCTGCCTTCTTCTATCTTGCTGTTGCTGCTTCTTATTTGTTGTTGTTTGTTCTTCATCCCTTCTCTTCTGTACTGCATTCCTTCACTGCTTCAATTCCTCATATGCTCATGTTCATCTTGCCATGCTTTTGCTAGCTTCATGCCACCATGCCAATCCATGCTTTCCATGCCAATTCATGCCTTATGTTGCTAAAAGGAGTTCTAACTACATTTACTACAAAACAAACATAAAATGCAAATAACACATAATAAAACTACTTGAATTGAGCATAATTCTCGTAATTTAGTACCCAATAAGTAGGTATAAAACCTACTTATCACTAGTCTCTATGGGTTCGACCTGTACTTACTAGTTCTTCAATTTTGACACTGTGCACTTGCAGTTACATATTTTTATAACATCAAGTTTTTGTGGGGATCAAAATTAATTTTTATTTATTCGAATTAGTTTTAACTCTTATTTTTTTTTCAGGATTATTGAAGCGGATCGAAGGAGCGAAAAGAGATAGATTTTGTTGCTGCGCTTTCTTCGGTATACCTCGTATCTCCATTATTTTTATTAAAAAAAAATATAGTAGTTTAGTTTTTTTTTGTTGCATTCATGCATTCACTCACGCAGAGCACATCCTGTTAGGTTTTTATCTTTATTTTTTTTTGTTAAATATAAACTGTGGTGATTGTTGGAGGATTGAGGTATGTCAAAATTTCTCCTTCTTTTGTAATTCACATAGTTTTAGGATATTTTATTTGTTTATAGTTTTTTATTTGTGCATTTTCATATTTAATCTAGCATTAAGGGCACAACTTGTAACAAGATAAGGTGGGGATTTTATCACCCTTCCTCGGCCCACAAACAACCCAATTTTCATTTTGCATAACCATGACCTAATAAAATCAAGTAGACGTTGGCCTCTATGACTCTCGAGCTCAATTAGGACAAGAAACTCCAAAAGGAGGCTGAATTTTAAATTAATCAAACTACTGGTGTCTAGGCAAGTGGTTCAAAAGGTAAACGCCTAAAGATTGTGTGGTTATTCAATTAGTCACCGTATTTACGGACAAACTCCCACCTTTCTTACACTTACTTGGCTAGTGGTGTAATTAATTTCGAATTTGGTGGACCTTGCGGTGTAACTTGGAATAATTAGAAGCTGTCTAGATTTTATTTAGGTTGACCTAGAAATAATTTTTGTTATTTATTATTATTATTAGTATTATTTGTTTTTTGGTGCTTATATGATTATTTACTAAGTAGTGTATGCAAAAAGTGTGGACTAGGGACGACACATCTCGATTAGTGAGAAAACTTGATTTTTCGGATTTCACTTTAAAAGATCCCACTTTAAGAAAAATGGAGGGCGAACAAACTATTTCTTTAAGGGATCGACGTTATCCTTTTCGCTCTGCGCAACCTTCTTGCATAAGTCTACCACCGGTAACTGGTAATAATTTTGAACTTAAACCGTATTTCATAAATATGTTACCAAGGTTCACTAGTATAGAAGATCCATACTTATTCATTCAGGAATTTGAGGAAGTTTGTGCTTTAATGAAAATTCAACAATTATCTGATGACTCAATTAGGCTAAGATTTATAACATTTGCTTTAAAAGATAATGCTAAAAAGTGGTTATATAGCCTACCAAATAATTCTATATCAACCTGGGAGGGATTTGTTGTTACATATCTAAAAAAATATTTTTCAAATCATAAAACTGCTAAAATTAGGACTGCAATTCATCAATTTTGCCAACTAAAAAAGAGTCCTTTCAGAAATATTTTGATAGATTTAAAAATTTGTTATCCCAATTCCCACACCATGGAATTGAGAAATGGAGATTGTTCCAAATTGCCTACGAATGTTTAGACTATCCCACTAAAACAATGTTAGAGTCAACGTGTCAATGGGATTTTCTGAATAATGATGAGGAAAAAGCTTGGGAGTTTTTAGAAGACTTAGCAGAAAAAGCCATGCAATGGGAAACCACCCGAGAGACTGATACCCCTAGTTCATCTAGGGGTGTTCATACAATTAACAATTCAATTGCTACCGAAGCTAAGTTAGCTGGTGTACTTAAAAGACTTGAAGCTTTAGAAACTAGGGGACAATCACACGCGAACGAAGTCTTAACACCAGCACCTTTGTGTCCAAGGTGTAATTCACCAAGCCATGTGATTGAGGAATGTTCTAGAGTCATGCCCCAACCTGACGAATATGAACAAGTCAATGAAATATTTCAAAGACCTGAGAATGACCCATGTGACGCCCCCAAAATAGGTATACATCACCTATTCTGAGTCGTCAAATACATGGTACAAAATACAAATAAAACTTAATTATACAACTGTCGTGTAAAATACGACAAAACATAAGCTGTGAGTTTTAATACAACATTTTCTTCTAAACAGTATTCAAACTCAAAATAAGTCCCCAATACATTTATTTTCACACTATTTCATAGAATAGTGAGGACTACTAATGCTATCATCTGAACCGTCACTCCGTTCCTCGACTAGTCCCTGCTACGTTCTCATTTCCTGAAGAGAACAATGAAAGTAAAAGGGTGAGATCAACTGGCCCAATAAGAGATATTATGACTAAGATAATGTAGAATAATTTATTATTAGTCTTCAATAGTGTTAAACTGATAAAATATAACAAACATCAAGTTTAACTACAGCTTAATAAAAAGGTTTTTCATCACTTTTATCGCTTAGACTCAGCTTAATAAATAATCCACACCATCCCTGCACTACGGCCAAGGATATTCATTAGTATCAGGACCAAAAATTATCCATGCACTACGGGCTAAGGATATTCGTGTATTCATCAATGGTCATGATCATGCCAACAACTTTCCATTAATGCACTACTGGTCAATGAGAACTTTTACCACATCATTTGCAACATTACGGTCATGATTACACCGAATAATCCCTGGTCATAATTATACCAAGTCCATCTATGCACTACAGGTCACAGATGACTTTCAACAAAATATAAACATGAGGATGATGACAATGATATAAGAATTCAATAAAACAAGTTCAAGAATTAATTTATCCAGGAACCAACAACGTCCAAATTGTCAACATGATACTGCTTTATAGAGTAAAATTCAAGAATGCTCAGAAGAATATTTTCATGAAAAGATACTGGATGAAGCGCAAATATCAAAGATATTCCACTAATTTCACGGAGTATAAAAGCCAAAACTTTAACCAACTGAGTATAATAAAGAATGGAATAACAAAAGAATTCACCAAGCATGCGATAGACCGCACAGACAGGTTATTCCAACAGAAAAATAAATAATAGAATCAGGTTATGCGTAAACGCACAGACAGTATATTCCAACAGAATAATATATAATGGAACCAGGTCATGCGTAAACACACAGACATGATATTCCAACAGAATAATAAATAATGGAACCAAGTCATGCGTAAACGCACAGACAGGATGTTCCAACAGAATGATAAATAATAGAATAACAACAGAATTTCACCATGTATGCGGTACTTCGCATAGACAGGTTATTCTAACATAATAATAAAGAATGGAATAACAACTTTTACGAGTATTGGAAAGAAAATAATTCTCTTCATGAATATGAAAGAATAATACCCCTTACCGTAATGGAAGAGTATTCCGACTGGTAGGGCGAGGATATTCTTGAAGAAAACTTATACTATTTTTTCTACACTCAAAGGTTCTGAAAACTCTAAAGAAATACGCTCAAGATTATAGAAGAGAATTCTCTGAATTTCTGGTGTGATTTCAATTCTAACTAAGCATCCTATTTATTGGAGAATGAAAAGGATATTATGTTGCACTATGAAATAAAATATATTATATTCTATATATAATCAAATAAAACAAAACTTTATAAAAAGTATTCTGCTTTATATAAAAAGTTTTTACTATGCAAATACTATGCAGGCACTATACAAACACTATGCATAATAAAATATAATATATTCTATTTAAAATCTAATAAAACAAATAACTTTATAAGAGTATTCTGTTTTATATAAAAAGATTTTACTATGCAAAATAATATGCATAATAGAATATAATATATTCTATTTATAGTCTAATAAAACAGATAACATTATAAAAGTATTCTGTTTTATATAAAAAGCTTTTTGGTTTTATTACATTAATAATACTAATAAAACAAAATTTATATATATATATATATATATATATATATATATATATATATATATATATATATAAACTGATGTGACTTCATAAAAAGACACCTCAATATAATTAACAATATTTATCATCATTATTATAATTCACAATATTAATCGACCAGGTCGTTCCCAGGAAAGAGAGGGGTTTCCAATAAGGATTTCTCCTTATTGGTGCGCAATTAGATGACCAAACTGAAAGTAGTATGCACACAAGCCAATCATGTTTGATGATAAAGCATATACTTTGTAACAATCTTATTCATTTGTTAATAAAAAGTATTAATTTATTAAAGGCTTTTAATTATTTATATGATGCTATTTTATAATATGTGATAAACCCATAGTCTTAAGCAATGCTTTTAGAATAATGATGATGATCATTCTAATGAGATCTAAATTCTTAGAAAGCTTAAAACTAAAATAGTTTCCAATCGTTGGATTACTAAGTTGGGGATTAGTGAATCCGGATAGATTGATACATACGTTGCTTGCTCAATAGATGAAGATGATTGATCTCATAATCATTTGTGTGGAGATACTAAAGTAAGTATATAGGTTCTTATTAGAGAATAAGTTCACTGAACGTGGCTCGCTAAGGAATACCTAGTGGAGTTTTACTTACCTGTCAATAGGAATTCCCGTAGTGATAGTAGTACAAGTGATACTTGGACTTGAGATCATCATAGTATCTTGTGTATGATAAGTTATACTTTGACTTATTCCTTAAGACCCTTAGGGTATATCAAAGGGTATGCTTGAGTATAATAAGTCGTAATCGAGATAATGTATGATCAATAAAGAATCTCCCGCTTCTAGTAAAGAAGAGAAATGTCCTATGTGATTCGATAAATGATAACACAGTAGTCCTTGGCCAATGCATAATGAAATTAGAAAGGAGTTTATAATTTGTATTATTTGAAGTTGTGCATTTAAGAGTCGAAGTACATATAATTAAATAAAATAAGACTTGACAGTAATTTCATGTCTTATATTTAATTGGAACGTTGTATGGTAGAAGGATTAAATTGTACGGTAACTATTTACTCAAAGGTTCTTTTATGATTAATGTTAAAATCTATATTATCTAGAAAGTCGTTGATCGCTAGGGAGGCTTATCCCTATTGTAGAATAAATATTATTTATTTAAATAAATTAATAGTTTAATTTATTTATTTAAATAAGATTAGAATTGTTCTAATTGATTTATTCACAACCGGTTTAATATGGAGAACCTAAAGGGTCACACCATAAAAGGAAGAATAATTATTTAATAAGTTAATGGCATAATCGTAATAATAAGTTAAGTATATTTAATTTAATCTATGGTGATAGAATAAATTAAATAACTTAATATTTATTATTTAATATTTTAGAAATATTAAATATAAATTAATAAGAGGAGTCTTATTATTATTATTACTATTATTATTATTTAATTCCTAAAGGAGTTTGGAAATTAATTAATAAAAGTACTCTCATATATTCCTAATACGATTAATAGGTAAATTAATTAAAATATTTTAATTAATTATTCTTAATAAGATTAGGTGCCTAATTAATTAAAGGAGTTTAATTAATTAAAATAAAACTCAATTCCTTAATTGTTAAGGAGGGTTGCCTACATCTATAAATAAGAGGAGTCTTATTATGGGTGAGGAGGTTGTTAACGTTTTTATAGAATACGTAATTCTAATAGTTGGGAGAGTACACCATTTCTATGAGAGATAGAAAAACTAGGGTTTTGCCAAACACAATTCTTCTTGAATATTTCTTCTTCCTTGGTGGATCACCTCTAGAGGTCAAACACTTGGGTAGCTAACGTTGATCAAAGGAAAGAACCAAACCCGGTGGATTCAAGTTGAACGCGAAAAAGATTGGAGGTGAACTTGTACCCGAGGAAGCTCGGATCTTCAAGGGGATGATTCTTGTTCTTTCTTTTTCGTTTAATTAATAATTGTGCAAAAAGGGTGATCCGGGTATATGGTTTGTAAAATTTTAAAACTCTGATTTTCCACGTTTTCGCTTATTTTTGCAATTTGATTGCGTTCATGAATATTTCAAACCTAACAGTGGTATCAGAGCCAAACCTTTATGCGAATTATTAATTATTTAAATTTGATATGTATATTGATATGTGTTTAGAATAATTTAATTGGACATAATTTATTGTATAAAATTTATTTTAAAAAAAAATGAAAAATAAATCATACGAGAAGCCTGTTTTTAAAACCCGTAGATCATTTTTGATTTTATAAAAGTTAAAGGATGATCTTCGGTTTATATATATATATATATATATATATATATATATATATATATATATATATATATATATATATATAATTGTTAACAAGATATATATACAAGTAATAGTTGACAGGTGGGTTAATTTGTTTTTTAAAAAACGTGGACAAGGGAGATTATATATATGATTACTTCCTGAAGCATCAGGGAGATTATTATATATACTTATATAATAGTCATATATATATATGCCTATTATCATGAAGCATTATGGTGATTGCTTCGGCTTATATATATATATATATATATATATATATATATATATATATATATATATATATATTAATCTTAATAATTTTAATCTTAAAATAAATAGTTTATTTTAATTTTGAAATTAGAATTTCATGTTAACTAATTAGAGTTAGAATTGGATTCCATGATAACTAATTGGAGTTGAAATTGAATTCCATATTTTTTTAAATAAAGGAGTTTATTTAGATACGAAATAAGATTTCATATTATTCAAAATAAATGAGTTTATTTGTGGATAGGAAAGAGAATCCGTGTTTTCTTAAATAAAGGAGTTTATTTATATATGAAATAAGATTTCATATTATTCAAAATAAAGGATTTTATTTGTGAATAGGAAAGAGAATCCACGTTTCCTTTAATAAAGGAGTGTTTTTTCTTCTTGGAATTGGATTCCATAATTAATTAAAACAAATGAGTTATTTTGATTAAATATTTTGATTAAAATAAATAGTTTATTTTATTCAAAATTGAATAAATTAAAATAAAATAGGTTTATTTTGATTTAAATTTGGATTAAAATAAAGGAGTTTATTTTGATTCAAAATTAGATTTTATACTAACTAAATTTTCCCATTAAATGATATCAATATATATATTGAATGTTTATTATTTATGAGATGAATGTTATTTATTGATGCATATGGTGATGTGTATATAATAAATGTGATTGATTATGGACTATTGACCAATGTGATTGGATTTTATTTTAGTTGGATGTGTGAATGTATGAGTTTTATTAAATGGGGTCTGCGTACCTCGTCTTCTCTAATTATTTCTTAATGTAAATTCTATCTCCCTCCTATGTACTTTCTCTTGACTGCTGATCAAGGTTTCTATTTATTTTAAATAGTTTTGTAATAGGAATAGTTAGAATTAATTTTGAAGAATTGGAGATCAAGGATCAAGGAGCGCTTGAAGACCCGTTTGTAATGGAGCCCGGGTTTAAATGTAATAGTTATATTTAAATATTAATTCTTGCACCCCTAGGGTTTGACCTTTTGGTTCACTTGGTGGCTCTAGTGAACCAAACTAGAATAAAAGTTCGTAATCAATTCAGGTAGAATATAGCATTCTATATGTGCATGCTTATACTATATATATTATATATTATGCAAACATACTACGCATGTTAATTAATATGATGTGTATTTTATATATATATGTGCATGCGCGCTAAACAAGATGAGACAAATTAATAACAAACCCCTCAAATATTTTATATTAAGTTGAAACGTTCAAAGATATTTGGAATATCGAACGTCGCCTTCTAGCATGATAGAAACAATAGAGTATTGAATATTTAATATGAGTTTGTTGTGCACACACAAGACAAGTATTAAATATTTAAGATGTTATTTTTATTACATATAATGTTTATAAGGAATTGAACATTACTGCTTTGTTGTGCACACACAAGGGCTGTAGTTTTCTCTTTACTTATATGAAAATGCTGAGTCTGACTTAATTTAGATCATTTTAGTTCGGATGTGCACACACTTGATTATTATGATCTAAGAGGCAAAATACAAGGAGTTGCATAGTTGATGTAATTGACAAGAGTTGTCTACCTATTTATTTATATATAGTTTGTTGTGCACACACAAGGCTATATATATTTTTAATGGGATCCTTATTATCACTAGCATATCTTTAATTAGATATTGTCGAACTATATATTTTGTGGGTAATATAGTTTGAAGAAAATAGTGCGAGATACTGATTTAAAAGAAGACCTAATTTATTTTGGTAATTAATAAAAGAATGTATGCTAAAATGTTGTTAATTACAAATTCATTTACAGAATTTTACAATGTCTAAATTACTATCACTGTGAAGCATATTAGATGCTATTTAACCGGACCGAATTAAATGAATTGGTTAAAGAATTTGAGAATAGTTCTCATGGCTGAAAAGCTATCTTATGTCCTTAATACGTCTATCCCTGCAATGGTTGCAGACAATGCCTCTGAGGAAGAGATTACTACTTTTAAAAAGTGGCAAGATGATGCACACTTAACTCAATGCATCATGCTCGTATCCATGAGTAACGAACTTCAGCGTCAGCATGAAACTATGGATGCTCCTACTATACTCCTACACGTCAAGTAGTTGATGGTGAGAAAAGTAGGACTAATAGATATCAGATATTTAAGGAACTCTTCTGATCTAGAATGACCGATGACACTACAGTACAGATAAAAGTCCTTAACATAATCAATTTGATTGATCAATTAGGACAACGGATTTTGCCATGGATGGATAGTTGAGCCAAGATTTGATCTTGCACTCACTCCCGGACTCCTTTCACAATTATTGTGAATTTTTCATATGAACAAGCTAGATATCAGCCTAGCTGATTTGCTTAACATGTTGAAAAATGTTGAGAATCACTTTCCAACCAAGAAAGACCAAGTCTTACTGGTAGGGGCCAAATGATCTTATGAAAAGAAGATCGATTCTAAGAAGGTAAATAGAGAAGACAAAAATAAAAGGATAATAAGAACAACACTGATACGGATAGCAAAGGAGTTTGTTTCCACTGTAATAAGCCAGGACACTAAAAAAAATTGCAAGAAGCATTTTGCAAAGGCTAACCAGAAGAAACTTAGTGAAGTTTCGGTTACAAATACAATTTTGTTCATGATTTAAAATAAATTTTTCTTTAAGTTAAGGTTCTACTTGGGTATTGGATACCGACTTTGGTTATCATAAATATAGATTTATGAAGGAACCCGACAGAATTAGAAAGCTAAACAAATATAGGCAATCCTATGTGTGGAAAATAAAGTAAAGGTTGCTACATTAGCCATAGAAACTTATAGTTTAGCAATGCCTACGAGCAAATCTATTAAGTCAATAAGTTGTTATTGTATTCTAGTTCTTGTTAGAAAAATTATTTCTATTTCGTTGTTGGACAATAAAATATTTGGTATTATATTTAAGAACAATTGTTTTTCTATTTATAATAATAATATTTTGTTTAGAACTGGAATATTACTTAATAGATTTTGTATACTTGACTTACGTGAAAATAATTTTGCATATTAAACAAATTAGTATAATAAAAGGAGATGATCATTCAAAGAGTTGAATGTGTGTATTTGCAGAAATACAAGTGTGAATTATTTGAAAGGTTTAAAGAATTCAGAAGTGAAACAAATTGGCAAAGTATCAAGATTCTTTGATTAGATCAAGGAATAAATACTTGTGCAATGAGTTTCTAGATCATCTCAAATGATTTTCTCATAATGGACGCCTCCTGATACGCAATAATTGATTGATGTATATGAAAGGAAAAATTGTACCTTATTGGACATAATGCGGTCCATAATGATTTTACCGACATTCTAGTATCCTTCTGGGATAATGCCCTAGAAATGGCTGCATATCTACGAAAAAGGTAACCTCAAAATCTGGCCCCAAGACTCCATAAGAGTTATGGACAGGGAGGATTCCTAATCTTAAGTATGTTAATATAAGGGGTTGTCCAACTTATGTGAAAAAGGTTTCAAAGGATAAGCTTGGGACAAGATTTGACAAGTGTCAATTTGTGGGACATCCTAAAGTAAGTTTAGGGTATATGTTCTATAATCCTACTTAGTAAAATGTGTTTGTTGCGAAATACGTTACCTTCTAAGATAAATGTGTTTATCATTAAAAGGGCTAGTGGGAGGATAATAGATCTTGAAGAGTTCAAAAATCACAAAATACTATAAGTCAAGTAAGAGAAACCTGTAGATAGACCTATTGTACCACGACCGAATCGTAAATCTGGAATAGTACCAAAGATACCTGGGAGGTATGGATTCATCATAGATGATGATGATGAGGTACACATCATAGAAGATGATAATCTAGTTACATACGATGAGGTAAGAGTTATAGACACTCAGAGAAATGGATTGAAGCAAGCTTCTCATAAATGGAACATTCATTTTGATGAAACAATCAAAAGAGTTTGATTTTATCAAAAATAAGAATGAACCTAGTGTGTACAAAAGGGTCAGTGGGAGCATCGTGACATTCCTAGTATTATATGTTGATATACTACGGATATAGAATGACACGTCAATGCTAGAATCAGTAAAGATAAAGTTGTCTAAATATATCCTCCATGAATAATTTGGAAAGAGTATCTTAATTGGGGATACAAATTTATATAGATAGATTCAAGAGGATGCTCGACTTAACCCAAGGAACGTTCATTAATTTGATGCTAAAGTCGTTTAGCATGCCAAACTCCAAGAGTTGTCTCATGTTGATGAATCATGGAGTGTATCTCTCTTAATAGTTCCCATAGACTCATAAAAGAGAGATCGCATAAGTAACAATCATGTATACAATGAAATATACGAGACCTGATGTTGATCGGTCATATTCTGGAGAAGATCACTGTAAGACAGTGAAAATATCTTAAAGTACTTAAGCAGCACTAAGGATGTGATTAAAATTTATGGTGGGTCTAAATTAAAACTAGAGGGCTTAACAGACTCAAGTTTTTTTTAGACAGACTAAGACGACAGAAAATCCACTTTAAGGTAAAGGGTTACCTTGAACGGTGGTGCAGTGAAATTGGAAAGATTTCAAACAGCAAAGAGTTGATGGTTTAGTGATAAAGACAAAGTATATAGCTGTACATGAAGCTGCAAGTTGATTATTTGGATGTAAAGTTCATTACAGAACTAGGAATAGTTCATAAGTCTCATCTTGAATCTAAACATGTGTTGCGGCACTTTCATTTGATTAAAGAAATCATTAAAAGATGGGAAATCACTATAGAGATAGTGGATTCTGAACAACAACATTACATATTCATATACTGAAGCTTATCCAACAGCAGGATAATCGTCACTTAAAGAAGAAGTGTATGAGATACCATGACGATTGACTTTAGTGCAAGTGATAGATTGAAAGTAGTATGCACACAAGCCAATCATGTTTGATGATAAAGCATATACTTTGTAACAATCTTATTTATTTATTAATAAAAAGTAATAATTTATTAAAGGCTTTTAATTATCTACATGATGCTATTTTATAATATGTGATAAACTCATAGTTTTAAGCAATGCTTTTAGAATAATGATGATGATCATTCTAATGAGATCCAAATTCTTAGAAAGCTTAAAACTAAAATAGTTCCCAATCGTTGGATTACTAAATTGGGGATTAGTGAATTCGGATAGATTGGTACATACGTTGCTTGCTCATTGGATGAGGATGATTGATCTCATAATCATTTGTGTGAAGACACTAAAGCAAGTATGTAGGTGCTTATTAGAGAATAAGTTCACTGAACATGGCTCGCTAAAAAATACCTAATGGAGTTTTACTTGCGTGTCAATAGGAATTTATGTAGTGATAGTAGTACAAGTGATCCTTGGACTTGAGATCATCATAGTATCTTGTGTATGATAAGTTATACTTTGACTTATTCTTTAAGACCCTTAGGGTATATCAAAGGGTATGCTTGGGTATAACAAGTCATACATGGAGATAATGTATGATCAATAAAGAATCTACCGCTTTTAGTAAAAGAAGAGAAATGTCCTATGTGATTCGATAAATAAAAACACAGTAGTCATTGCCAAGGCAGAATGAAATTAGAAAGGAGTTTCTAATTTACATTATTTGGAGTTGTGCATTTAAGTGTCGAAATACATTTAATTAAATAAAATAAGACTTGACAGTAATTCCATATCTTATATTTAATGGGACGTTGTATGGTAGAAGGATTGAATTGTACGGTAACTATTTACTCAAAGGTTCTTTTATGATTAATGTTGAAATCTATATTATCTAGAAAGTCATTGATCGCTAGGGAGGCTTATCCTTATTGTAGAATAAATATTATTTATTTAAATAAATTAATAGTTTAATTTATTTATTTAAATAAGATTAGAATTGTTCTAATTGATTTATTCACAACCGGTTTAATATGGAGAACCTAAAGGGTCACACCATAAAAGGAAGAATAATTATTTAATAAGTTAATGGCATAATCGTACTAATAAGTTAAGTATATTTAATTTAATCTATGGTGATAGAATAAATTAAATAGCTTAATATTTATTATTTAATATTTTATAAATATTAAATATAAATTAATAAGATGAGTCTTATTATTATTATTACTATTATAATTATTTAATTCCTAAAGGAGTTTGGAAATTAATTAATAAAAGTACTCTCATATATTCCTAATAAGATTAGGAGGTAAATTAATTAAAAGATTTTAATTAATTATTCCTAATAAGATTAGGAGCCTAATTAATTAAAGGAGTTTAATTAATTAAAATAAAATCAAATTCCTTAATTGTTAAGGAGGGTTGCCTACATTTATAAATAAGAGGAGTCTTATTATGGGTGAGGAGGTTGTTAACGTTTTCATAGAATACGTAATTCAAATAGTTGGGAGAGTACACCCTTTTTATGAGAGATAGAAAAATTAGGATTTTGCCAAACACCCTTCTTCTTGAATATTTCTTCTTCCTTGGTGGATCACCTCTAGAGGACAAATACTTGGGTGGCTAACGTTGATTAAAGGAAAGAACCAAATCCGGTGGATTCAAGTTGAACGCGAAAAAGATTGGAGGTGAACTTGTACCTGAGAAAGCTCAGATCTTCAAGGGTATGATTCTTGTTCTTTCTTTTTCGTTTAATTAATAATTGTGCATAAAGGGTGATCTGGGTATATGGTTTGTAAAATTTTAAAACTCAGATTTTCCACGTTTTCGCTTATTTTTACAATTTGATTGCGTTCATTAATATTACAAACCTAACATGAACCTCTCCTTGACAGAACTTCTAGACATCGTTAATATTACAAATAATAATATTAATAACTTTGTCGTCTCAATTATTGATTATAAAATATTGACAATAATTGAATCAAATAACGTGAGATACTATGCAGCAATTACTATAACAATAATTACACAAAACTGAGTGACTTCTCACGTAAGCATCAATAATCAATACCGTATTGTACTATGCAATCACGCGTATTACTGTACTTTTAACACTGGGTGTTTCAACAGTTAACGATAAAACTTCTGCCGTTATTTTCATAAAGTATTTTTGTCTTTTTCTCAATCTGACAATAATTCCGTTGTGGGGTCCACCAATGATTGTGCCGTCATACGAATATTTCCTGTTAAAACGAATATTCCCCGACCAATCGAATATTGTACAACAACTATAATATTACATCAAATTCATTCCATAATATTTAAAAATGATATTTATAGAAAAGTCATCTTTATTAAAAAAAATTGGGGTCTTACAACCTCCCCTTCTTATGAAATTTCGCCCTCGAAATTAGGTTATGTACCTGGTATGTCAAAGAGGTAAGGATACCTTGATTTCATTTCAGATTCTAACTCTCAGGTTATTTCCTCAACATCGTGGTTTCTCCACAAAACTTTGACTTGAAGTATAACCTTGGAGCGTAGAATATGTTCTTTCTTATCCAAGATTTGAACAGGAACCTCTTCATTCGTCAAATCTTCCGCTATTTCATCCGATTCTAACTCAATAATGTGGTTCGGGTCTTCCACATATTTACGTAACATGGATATATAAAAAACGTTATGAACACGAGACATACTTGGCGGTAAAGCGAGTCTATAAGCCACAATTCCTACTCGATCGAGGATTAAAAATGGGCCAATGAATCGAGGATTGAGCTTTCCTCTCTTTCCAAATTTCGTAACTCCTTTCCATGGAGCAACACGTAACAACACATGATCTCCAATATCGAATTCCACGTCATTTCGATGAAGATCAACATAACTCTTTTGTCGATCTTGTGAGATTTTTATACGTTTCCGGATCGTTTGAATCTTTTTCATAGTCATACATACCAACTCCAGTCCAAACAATGTTGCTTCACCCACCTCATCCCAATATACTGGAGAACGACACTTTTTTCTGTATAATGCTTCGAATGGAGCCATGCCAATACTTGCTTGATATCTGTTGTTGTAGAAAAACTCCACCAATGGTAAGAACGTGTCCCAACATCCCTTGAAATCAAGGACACAGAGTCTTAATAGATCTTCAAGAGTTTGAATAGTCCTCTCTGACTGCCTGTCCGTTTGAGGATGATATGCTGAAATAAACCGTAAATTCGTACCCATATCTTTATGTAAACTAACCCAAAATCGTGAAGTGAATCTTGGGTCTCGATCAGAAACTATGGATACTGGCATACCATGCAATTTTACAATCTCGTTTATGTACATACGAGCAAGACGTTCAAGTGTATAAGTTTTTCGTATAGGTAAGAAGTGAGCAGACTTGGTCAATCTGTCAACAATGACCCAAATTGCATCTATGCCTTGAGAAACCTTGGGAAGACCAGTAATGAAATCCATGGTAACGTGCTCCCACGTCCATTATTTCAAGTGGTTGCAATGAACCTTTTGGTACTTGATGCTCCGCCTTGACTCGTTGACACGTTAGACACCTTGAGATAAACATCGCTATCTCTCTCTTCATATTGCCCCACCAAAATGTATGTCGAAGATCATGATACATTTTGGTACTTCCAAGATGGATTGCAAACGGTGTGTTCTGCGCCTCCATCATAATTTTATATTTTAAATCAGGGTCGTTAGGAACACAAAGTCTAGAGTTGACTCGAAGTATTCATTCTTCATCGATTCTTGCTTCCGGCATAGCACCTTCTTGCACTTTCTTTCTCATACGCATCAGCTTCAGGTCTGTAGCTTAAGCAGCTTTAACATTATCAATTAAAGTCGGTTCTACTCATATATTCGCCATCATCACATGGGTCCCTGGATTCTTTAACTCTATCTCCATTCTTTGCAAATCATATAAAATGGGCCTTTGCATTGACAATATTGCACTCGTACCCGCATACGATCTTCTACTTAATGCGTCAGCTACCACGTTCACTTTCCAGGATGGTATTGGATGGTATGATCATAATCTTTCAACAGTTTAAGCCAGCGTCGCTATCACATGTTGAGTTTCTTTTGAGTGAAGAAATATTTGAGGCTTTTATGATCCGTAAAGATCTCCACTTTCTCCCCATACAAGTAATACCTCCAAATCTTTAGTGTAAAAACGACTGCTGCCAACTCTAGATCATGAGAAGGATAATTCCTCTTATATTCTTTGAGTTGTCGAGAGGCATAGGCTATGACTTTCCCATGTTGCATGAGAACACATCCTAACCCTTTGCCCGAAGCATCACTGTAGATGACAAATCCCTCTGGGCTAGAAGGTATTGTCAGAACAGGTGCTGAAATAAGTCTCCTCTTGAGTTCTTAAAAACTCTTCTCACATTCCTCGCTCCAACCTAATTTTATATCTTTCCGAGTCAGCTGAGTTAGTGGAGTAGCGATTCGAGAAAATTCTTCCACGAATCTACGATAATAATCAGCTAAGTCGAGAAATCTACGTACTTCGGTCACTGATTTGGGTTGCTCCCAGCTTTGAATAGCTTCAATCTTTGCTGGGTCAACTGATATTCCATGACTTGATACCACGTGCCCAATGAATGCTACTTCTTCAAGCCAGAACTCGCATTTCTTTAACTTGGCATAAAGCTTATTTTCACGAAGCTTTTGGAGTATCAGCCTCAAGTGTTGCTCATGATCTTCATGGCTTTTGGATTAAATAAGGATGTCATCAATAAAGACGACCACAAAGTGATCCAAATATTCCTTGAATACTCAGTTCATCATATCCATGAAGGCAGCAGGAGCATTAGTCAATCCAAAAGACATGACCAGGAATTCATAATGCCCGTACCGAGTTCTGAAAGTCGTCTTTGGAATGTCATCGGTTCTAATATTCAATTGGTGATATCTGGAACGAATATCAATCTTTGAAAAGAATTTGGCACCTTGAAAATAGTCGAATATGTCATCAATACGTGGCAATGGGTACCTATTTTTGATGGTGACATGATTCAACTCCAGATAATCAATATAAAGTCGCATACTTCCATCCTTCTTCTTCACGAATAGAACAGGAGCACCCCAAGGAGACGTACTAGGACGAATGAAACCGATGTCTAACAATTCCTGCTATTGGGTCTTTAACTCCTGAAGTTCAATAGGAGCCTTTCGATATGGGGCTTTGGAAATGGGTTTTGTACCGGGTTCAAAGTCGATACAAAATTCAATTTTACGCTCTGGGGTTAGGCCAGGAAGTTATTCAGGGAATACGTCAGGAAATTTATTAACAACAGAAATAATCATTCAAAACTGACATATTTTTGTTTAGATCCGTAACATGAGCTAAGAAAGCTTGACATCCATTTTTTAATAAACGAATAGCTTTATGGCTTGAGATTACAGTGATTGATTTTAATGGTTTGGTTGCTTGAATTCGCATAATAGGTTGGTTAGGAATATGAAAGCTAACAACCTTACGAAAATAATCAATTTTTGCATGATGAGTAGTTAACCAATCAATCCCTAGAATTACGTCAAATGCAAGTATTTTCAATGAAATAAGATCGACAGGTAATGTGAAGGTACCGATTTGAACCAAACAAGACTTATAAATAGTGGATGTAATGAAGGTTTCTCCCAACGGAGTTTCAACAGATAAGTCAAAGTCTAATTTCTCCGGAGTCAAATTTAAACGTTGAGCGCAAGTAGGAAAAATAAAAGAATGGGTAGAATCGGTATCAAATAAGGTATATACTTCGCTAGAGTTTATGATAAGCTTACCCGTAATGACCTCGTTCGGATTCCTTACTTTCTGGAAGGTCACGACAAACGCTCTCCCTTGAACTACCGGTTTTGTCTTGTCTGGGACGACCTTTGATGCCTCCATCCCAGCTGGACTTGACTTTGGTGCATGACAAAATCGGGCTAGGTGACCTTCTCTTCCACAATTGTAACATGCTTTGGATGGCATCGCGCAGTTTAGACTGATGTGTCCCTCCCCTCCACGTTTGAAGCATATGATAGATGGTCGTTCTCCTTCCTTAACGACGGGTGTTGATGCTGGCGTCTTTCCATCATTGTTGAATCTCCTTTTCTTGAAATGTCCATTCTTATTATTTTGGCCATGATTACCACCGAAGTGGTTGCCATTTCTGGCATGTTGATTCCCTCCACGCTTATTATCACCGCTTCTGTGAAAGCCCCGAATTCGGGTCCCAAATCACCGCGGAACTGGTACAATCATTCTATCACTAATTTGCGGAAGATATAAACATAAATTATTTATACAATAAACGTACACATTATTTTTTTTCAAAATCGAGTAACCTTAACTTATACACAATTCATAAACTATCAGACATATAACATTTTTATCAAACTAATTTATTACAAATTAACTGCACATTTTATCCCAAGCTGAACTTGGCATTATCCTTTTCCTGTATCCGACGTTTTCGCCTTAATCTGCAATGTTAAATCATGATATAGCAAGGGTGAGCATGAAAGTTGCCCAGCAAGTTTAAATTTATTAAGACACATCATGATTGAAAGAGTCTGAATAATAAGCTGGCTATAATTCAACAATATAATTATGAACTAGCATGAACAAACTTTTGACTGAACAAGTTTTAAATATGAACAAATTTATCTGAACCAACTGATAATGAAGGTGATCAGCCTTTCATACCTGACTTATACATGCAATATGTACAGAGTACAATTCATGGCAACCAGCAATGATTAACCATAAGCTTATCCGAACGAAACACTCTTAGTAGAGTTAAGTAAAAATAAACTTGCCTGAATCGTTGATTATCGCTACACAATTTAATAAACTTTGTCTGGTCGAAGACCTAATATATAAATAATATCGATATATAAATTAGAATAATATCATCACAGTATAATACTATTATATATATATATATATATATATATATATATATATATATATATATATATATACACACACACACACACACATAGAATAATCTAAACACATAACACATAACTCTATCAGTCTATAACACACATAAGACTCGGTGTCAAGTCAAACTATTGCAGTCTGAGTTGAACCCTACACAAAACTGACATTCCGACAGTCTAGTCGGACTTTTATCGAGTCTAAGTTCAATTAATTTTGACTAAACACTTAACAAATAACTCAGATAATTTTAATATCAGTCAAAATATTTTTCTAAGTCTCATAATAATTTTCACATAATTATTATCATTTACTTTAATTTTTCAATCATTAAACTCTTATTTAAATGAATTAAATAACACATAATCCCATTATCATTAATATTTATTTATTATTAAATATTAATGAACTACATGTCATAATATTATAATATATTTATAATATCACAAAGTATTTTTAATACCTTAAAATCACCTTTATATGATTTTTAAACAATTAAATTCATTATCCGATAATTGCTGTTAATATTAAAATATTAATATTTTCATGAGAAAATATCAAAAGTTATATTTTATAACTTAAAATATTTTTATAACACTTAAAACATTTTTATATGATTTTTAAATCATTTATTCCATTTTTCCATAATTTATTTAATATATTCATTAAATAAACTAATTATCATTAATATTTATTAATTAATGAAATTCATCACTGAAAATAACTTAAAATATTTTTTTTTCCATTATATTATTTTTCATGATTTTTCATGTATTAAAATCATTTTTAAATCATTTATTTAATATTATAATTAAATAAATTAAATGCCATTTATTTTCCAAAAATATTAAATATTTATGAAATATACTCTAAATAATTAAAAACTATTTTTCAGAATTTAAAATAATTTTTTAGAATTTATTTTGTATTTTTAATAATTAAAATCTATTTTTTTCTATTTTTAATTAATTTCTGAAAAATCAGAAAATAAATTAATTAGAAACTGTCGCTAAAGGGCCCTATAGCGACAGACCCGTCGCTATAGGTGTTCTTGGGCTGTTCTTGAGCTGCCCAGAAACTCATTGCCAGATGACAGGGTGCCCACTTTGACCAGTTCTTATTTCCAATCCATACATGTTCTTGGCTAAATAATGATTTTAGATCGTAGTACTAATGTAATATTACATGTTCCAACAAAAAAAATAGGTCAAACAACATTACACTTAGCAGATCTGAGTCCCTAAAAACTCTGACAACGCTGTTCTTCATTTCTGGGTTTTCCAGAAATGAAGAACAGTTCAAGGGTGCTACTTTAGATCCTTGTATCTTTCAGTATAAGTATTGTTTGTGTGATATAATAGTTCATTCGTGTAGAGTACATATCAAAGTACAACCCTATAACCTTACCTCAACTTACCAACATTAAAAACGCAAGATCTGGACTGGTCAAAAGTATGGTCAGAAGCTGTTCATGAACAAATCTGGGTTTTCCAGATTTGTTCTTCATGCAGTTCGGTCAACTTAGTTTGACCAAGATTATCTTCTACTTTGTTAAGGATCTGGGTGATCTAAATCCTTTAACATGTAGTATTCATGTCCGGCTACAACATAACACCAACAACTTGGCTTAAATGACAAACAACTGCAAGATCAAAGCTAGCAAAACTTGTCAGAAACCATCTTGGCAAATCTGGGCTGCCCAGATTCCAGACTTCGTGATCGGTTAACGATGTTTGACAAGCAATAACTCTTGATCTACATATGATCTGGACTTGTTTCAAGTTCCAGATCCAAGACCTTATAACATACAACAAGTTCAAACTCTTAAAACACAAAAACAACTAACAAGAAAGGATCCATGAGATCTGACATTTGACTGTCAGACATCATTTTTCCAGATTTCCAGATTTGAGATATCTTTAAATTCGAGCATCAAAATGATATGGATCTAGGTTTTGGCAACCCAGATCATCAAATGACACCCTCTAACATAACTTTAACCAACAAACAACAACATTCAACATCAGATCTAAGGATTTTTAAGTTAGGGTTTTTATACCTTTAAAACTTGGATTTTTGATTTCTGATCCTTGAATCTATTCTTGATAAGCTAAGAAATGATATTAGCTTAGCTTTACACTCCCTTTCACTCTCTCATACCCGAATTTAGAGAGAGAAAATGATCTTGGACAATTGAAAAAAAATAAAGTGAGATTTTTCTTACTTTTAATCTATATAAGTGATATAATTCAATGTATGTGACTGATCCAAGGGGCAAGATAGCTGGTAGTTGATATATAGCTAAGGCAAGGGCTAGAGTTAGCCACCCCCTACAAGATCATGGCTAGATTTTGTAAGCTAAAATACAAAAAGGGCAAAATGGTCATTAAACTATTAAATTTAATGGCATTTATGTAGATAGTCCAAACCTTTAGGGTTTAGAGTTTGGATTGAGGTTTATGGTTTGAACCCTTTAGGGTTTACGGTTAAAACCCTTAGGTTTTGAAAATAATTTCTAAAATTTCTAAATTAGGTTTTCAAATAATAGAAAATTAATATTTTTAAATTATAACTAGAATTTTCTAATTATATTAAAATTCCTTAATCAAAATTTAAATATTGCTAATTAGGATTAGTATTTCCTAATTAAACTCGCTAATTAAGCAAGTAGGGTCAAAATCATATATTAGGGTTTATAACCCAAAAATTAGGGTTTCTAAATTATTAGAAAAATCTAATTAATCATTAGGGATATCCCAAATTAGGTTTGTAATTAAAATACAAAAATCTTATACATAACATTAAGTTCCCAAATTAGGATTTTAATATCCGAATTAGGGTTTTAAATTCTTGAAACTGAATTTAGGGTTTCCAGAACTGATTTCTAGGGTTTCTTATAAATTGTAAGAATTTTCTAACTGAACGTGGACGTTCTTAATATATACTTAGGGTTTGTCACAGATATCATTTATCTGGTCAACCCTTGACCCTTAACCACATCATGCACACATATACACAAAACATAAACGCTTATTCCCTTAATCCTGAATAATTCACCTAACTCCTTCACAAAAATTTTGAAATCATCAAAATTCATTCTTAAAAATATCAAACGCATATACTTATTTTATGTCTAGGTTCTAATTTTGTACCTTAAATCAATTAATAAAAGTTTTAAAAGTTTTCTAAATTCTCGGGTTGTCACATTCACCCCTTCTTCTAAAAATTTCGTCCTCGAAATTTACCTTACACCGTACACCATTATTACACAACATCGCATGCTACCCAATACATTCTTCACAAGAATTAAAGTTTTGAAATTGTGCTGAGGGGTTTTACAGACTATTGTCTGTCATTTTTGCAAAGGTATTATGGAAATTCATCCGCAAACCGTCTTAACTTATTGACATAATGGGTAATTAATCCAGTATGCCCTGTACTTATAAAGTACTTCTGGTCTGATCTGTTTCTCGTATTCGCCTTGGGCACATAAACTTCTACCTCAGTCTTAATGCATTCCGCACCAAAACAAATTGGTTCGGGAAATTTCTTTCAATGAACACTTAGAGTTTTTATAACATTAGTCTAGCTGAATCGAATGGTATAGACTCATATCAATAATTCAATTCAATCGAATTATTTAGGTGTAGCCAAACCCCGTTGGCAAATTAAAATTTTTGAAAATATTTTGAGAATGACGTCATGATGCCATACTGTATTAACAGTCCGTTTGAGGATGTCGTCATTATATGACTTTGTCATAACACATCATACAATAGTGGAACAATGATTTTTAGATCTAATTCACACTAAGTATTCTTGTATTTATAACTCTATTAACTTTTTATCATCTCTGCACCAGGTTACATGGTACATAAGTGATAAGTAAAAAAAATTTTGATATTTCAAATCATCTTCGTCTAGCTGAAACAAGTAGCATAGACTATACTTTAAACCGTTTCAAAAATGATTACGAGTCTACATTTTTTTTAAAAGCACATAGTGCGTATTTAGCTTGATGTCCAAAAAGTTCGAAGTCTAGCATAGCTAGGAATTTTGGAAAACCTATGTCTCCACTAATAATCATTTGCTTAAACAGTCTATCTATTCCTATTATCCTTAATACTTCATTCGCACAGAACTATACCCAGTTCGTCAAACTTACCACACTTATGAGTTCAGGAACTTGCCACAATCATATGAGTTTAAGAACTTGTCCTAGACAGACCTTTGGCGTCCATTCGCTGAGGGGTTCATAAACATTTCATATAATTATGAGTCACGAACATACCATAAGTATAAGTTTTAAGAACTCGTACTTAACCTTATATTTTCTACCTATAACCTATCTATCTGTTATACACATGAGAAAAGAATCACCCTCTTAACATGCATATAACAAATAGCGCGACACAAACATTTTAATGATTATCAGTGCCAGAAACTAAGTGGTTTTTGTAAGACCCCAACTTTTATAAATAAAGATGAATTTTCTATAAATATCGTTTTTGAATATTATGGAGTTAATTTGATATAATGTTATAGTTGTGGGTAATATTTATAAATTTTGCAAAGTACGCAAGTTGTTATATAATATTCGATTGGTCGGGGAATATTCGTTTTAACAAGGAATATTCGTACAACGGCACAATCATTGGTGGACCCCACAACAGAATTATTGTCGGATTGAGAAAATGACAAAAATATTTTATTAAAAATAACGGCGGAAGTTTTACCAATGATACTGTTGAACTACTCGGTAGTAAAAGTACAGTAATATGTGTGGTTGCATAGTAGCACATGGTATTGATTATTAATGCTTATGTGAGAAGTCACTCAGTTTGATTCAATTATTGTCAGTTAATAATATGAATTATTTGGCGATAATGACGTTTTGTTTTATTCGTATTATTAACGTAATAAAACAGAAACATCTTTTTATATAAAACAGAATACTTTATTAAAGTTATTCTATAAATAGAATATATTATATTTTATTTAAAAGATTTTTCTTTAAATATGGACCGTAAGATTAAAGTAATCAATCTGGACCGTTCATGGATTAGTTACTATGCACTCTATTTTTCTATAAATAGCAGCTCATTCCCTCATTATTTCTTACGAATTCACTGAACTCTAGAGAGAGAAACTATAGAGAGAAACTATAGAGAGAGAGAAGAAGGGTATTCTGCTACTTAACTACTTCCTTATTTCAACTCTTCTTTAAAACGGTAAGGGGTGTTATTCTTTCTTACTCATGAAGAGAACTGTTGTTATTCCATTTCTTATTATTCTGTTGGAATAACCTGTATACGCGGTCTACCCTATAATTGGTGACATTCTTCTATTATTTTGTTGAAACATCCTGTCTGTGTGTTTTACACCGAACCTGGTTCCGTTTTTATTATTATTCTGTTGGAACATCCTGTCTGTGTGTTTTACACCGGACCTGGTTTCGTTTTTATTCTGTTGGAACATCTTGTCTGTGTGTTTTACACCGGACCTGGTTCCGTCTTGTTATTATTCTGTTGGAATATCCTACATGTGTGTTTTACGCCGGACCTGATTCCATTATTTATTATTCTGTAGGAATATCCTGTCTGTGCGTTTACGTCGGACCTGGTTCCATTATTTATTATTCTGTTGTTATAACCTGTCTGTACAGTCTATCGCATGCATGGTGATTTCTTTTGTTATTCCATTCTTTATTATACTCAGTTGGTTAAGTTTTGACTTCTATACTCCATGAAATTAGTGGAATATCCTTGATAATTGCGGTTCATCCAGTATCTTTTCATGAAAATATTCTTCTAAGTATTCTTGAATTTTACTCCACAAAGCAGTATTATGTTGACAATTTGGACGTTGTTAATTCTTGGATAAATTAATTCTTGAACTTGTTTTATTGAATTCTTATATCATTGTCATCATCCTCATGTTTATAAAATGTTAAAAGTCATCTATGGCCTGTAGTACATAGATAGACTTGGTATGATTATGACCAGGGATTATTCGGTATAATCATGACCGTAATGTTACAAATGATGTGGTAAAAGTCCTTATTGGCCCGTAGTGCGTTGATGGATAGTTGTTGGCATGATCATGACCATTAATGAATACACGAATATCCTTGGCCGTAGTGCAGGGGTGATTCGATGATGTGGATTATTTTATTAGGTTGAGTCCCAGCGATCACAATGTTGAAAAACCTTTTAAATCATAAAAGATAGTAGAGTTTATTTTCTACTTGACTCTTTTAATGGATTGCTTGTTCCGCTGCAGTTAAACTTGATGTCTATTATATTTTATTAGTTTAACATTGTTGAAGGCTAATGATAATTTATTCTGCATTATCTTAGTCATAATATTTCTTACTGGGCTAGTTGAGCTCACCCTTTCTTTCACTGTTCTCTTAAGGAAATGAGAACGTAGCTGGGGCAAGTCGGGGAACGGAGTGATGGTCCGAATGATAGTGCTAGTTAGTAGTTCTCACTATTCTATGTAATGGTGTGTTAATAAATATAATGAGGACTCCTTTTGAGTATGAATACTCTCTATAAGATAATATTTGTATTCAAACTCACAGTTTATGTTTTGTTGTATTGTACACGACAGTTATATTAGTAAGTTGTATTTGTATTCTGTACTATGTATCTGACGACCCAAGATGGGTGATGTATACCTAATTTTGGGGGGGTCACAGTTGGTATCAGAGCTTAGGGATATGATCCCTGGCTAAGATGTGAGAATAGAACTAGGAGGGGAGAGATGGCGAATTCCTTCGCTAGTATGACCTACCTAAGTTTATTTGCATGGTATTTAATTGGTCGGTCATAATATAAGGATAATATATGACATATCAATTAACTTTTATTTTGTGGCAGTATCTGAAAATGGCATCTGAGAATGTTGAGAATAGCAATGGAGCACAGGCGACTGTTGATTCATCACATATCAATAATCAGGATAATGTGCATCAGGAAGGTGACAATCCTCATGCAAACAACAACAATGACCAGATGATAAATGATGGAATGTTCAGAAACTTTATACAGTTCATGCAACAGCAGGCGAGAGCGGCTCCTGTCCAAAATATAGGTGGAAACACTGAAAACTCTCGGACGGTCACCGCTAAACAGTTCAAGGAGCTGGGACCACCAGAGTTTAAGGGAGAGCCAAAACCACTTATAGCGGAAACATGGATAAAGTAGATTACCAAGATATTTGATATCTTGGGATGGTCCGAGGAGCAAAAGGTTCCCTTTGCCGCCTTTATGTTGCAAGGAGAGGCATATTACTGGTGGGAATCGATTAAGCGTACTCAACTTGCCGCACTGAAGATGTCTTGGGAGAAGTTCCAAGAGCTGTTCAATGACAAATACTTTCCCGAAAGTGTTCGTCACATGAAGGAGGTGGAGTTCATCAAATTGGAGCAGAATAATATGACCGTGTCGCAATATGAGGCTAAATTTGTTGAGTTGTCCCGGTTTGCATCCCACTTGGTGGATAATGAAGAGCGAATGACGCGAATGTTTTTGCGAGGTTTGAAACCTGAGATACGTCAACATCTTATCTCTCATAAACTGTGTTTGTATTCAGATGTTGTGAATAGGGCTCAGTTAGTGGAGCGCGATAACGAGTCAACGTAACCAAAAGAGAGCATTCGGCAAAATGATAATACTAGTGAGAGCAGTCATCGAAGCGGTGACAACAAGCGTGGAGGGAATCAATAGGCCAGAAATGGTAACCACTTCGGTGGTAATCAGGGCCAAAACAATAAGAATGGTCATTTCAAGAAGAGGAGATTCAACAATGATGGAAAGACGTCAGCACCAGCACCCATTGTTAAGGAAGGAGAATGACCACCTATTATATGTTTCAAATGCGGAGGGGAGGGGCACATCAGTCCAAACTGCGCGATGCCGTCTAAAGCATGTTATAATTGTGGAAGAGAAGTTCATTTAGCTCGATTTTGTCGTTTACCAAAAACAAGTTCAGCCAAGATGGAGACACCAAAGGCCGTCCCAGAAAAGTCAAAACCGGTAGTGCAAGGGAGAGCGTTTGTTGTGACCTCCCAGAAAGCAAGGAACCCGAATGAGGTCATCACGGGTAAGCTTATCATAAACTCTAACGAAGTCTATACTTTATTTGATACCGGTTCTACCCATTCTTTTATTTCTCCTACTTGCGCTCATCGACTAAATTTGACTCCGGAGAAATTAGACTTTGATTTATCTGTTGAAACTCCATTGGGAGAAACCTTCATTACATCCACGGTTTATAAGTCTTGTTTGGTTCAAGTTGGTACCCACACATTACCTGTCGATCTGATTTCATTAAAAATACTTGCATTTGACGTGATTATAGGGATTGATTGGTTAACTACTCATCATGCAAAAATTGATTGTTTTCGTAAGGTTGTTAGCTTTTATATTCCTAATCGACCTATTATGCGAATTCAAGCAACCAAACCATTAAAATCAATCGCTGTCATCTCAAGCCATAAAGCTATTCGTTTATTGAAAAACGGATGTCAAGCTTTCTTAGCTCATGTCACGGATCTAAACAAAAATACGTCAGTTTTGAATGATATTTCTATTGTTAATAAATTCCCTGATGTATTCCCTGAAGAACTTCCTGGCCTACCCCCAGAGCGTGAAATTAAATTTTGTATCGACCTTGAACCCGGTACAAAACCTATTTCCAAAGCCCCATATCGAATGGCTCCTATTGAACTTCAGGAGTTAAAGATCCAACTGCAGGAATTGTTAGACATTGGCTTTATTCGTCCTAGTACTTCTCCTTGGGGTGCTCCTGTGCTATTCGTGAAGAAGAAAGATGGAAGTATGCGACTTTGTATTGATTATCGGGAGTTGAATCATGTCACCATCAAAAACAGGTACCCATTGCCACGTATTGATGACTTGTTTGACCAGTTATAAGGAGCACAATTCTTTTCAAAGATCGATCTTCGTTCTGGATATCATCAGCTGAAGGTTAGAACTGAGGATATTCCAAAGACGACTTTCAGAACTCGGTACGGGCATTATGAATTCCTAGTCATGTCCTTTGGATTGACTAATGCTCCTGCTGCCTTCATGGATATGATGAACCGGGTATTCAATGAATATTTGGATCACTTTGTGTCGTCTTTATTGATGACATCCTTATTTATTCCAAAAGCCGTGAAGATCATGAGCAACACTTGAGGCTGGTACTCCAAAAGCTTCGTGAATACAAGCTTTATGCCAAGTTGAAGAAATGCGAGTTCTGGCTGGAGGAGGTAGCATTCCTTGGGCACGTAGTATCAAGTCGTGGAATATCGGTTGACCCGGCAAAGATTGAAGCTATTCAAAGCTGTGAGCAACCTAAATCAGTGACTGAAGTATGTAGCTTTCTTGGTTTAGCTGGTTATTATCGCAGATTCGTGGAAGGATTTTCTCGAATCGCTACTCCATTAACTCAGCTGACTCGAAAAGATAAAAAGTTCGGTTGGAGCGAAGAATGTGAGCAGAGTTTTCAAGAACTCAAGAGGAGACTCATTTCAGCACCTGTTCTAACAATACCATCTGGCTCGGAGGGATTTGTCATCTACAGTGATGCTTGGAGCAAAGGGTTGGGATGCGTTCTCATGCAACATGAAAAAGTCATAGCCTATGCATTAAGACAACTCAAGGAATATGAGAGGAATTATCCTACTCATGATCTAGAGTTGGCAGCTGTTGTCTTTGCACTTAAAATTTGGAGGCATTACTTGTATGGGGAGAAGGTGGAGATCTTTACGGATCATAAAAGCCTCAAACATTTCTTCACTCAAAAGGAACTCAACATGCGACAACGATGTTGGCTTGAACTGTTGAAAGATTATGATCATACCATTCAATACCATCCTAGAAAAGCGAACGTGGTAGCTGACGCATTGAGTAAAAGATCATATGCAAGTACGAGTGCAATATTGTCAACACAAAGGCCCATTTGGTGTGACTTGCAAAGGATGGAGATAGAGTTAAAGACTCCAGGGACCCATGTGATGATGACGAATATACGAGTAGAACCAACTTTAATCGATAAAGTTAAAGCTGCTCAAGATACAGACCTGGAGCTGATGCGTATGAGGAAGAAAGTGCCAGAAGGTGCTATGCCGGAAGCAAGAATCGATGAAGAAGGAATACTTCGAGTCAACTCCAGACTTTGTGTTCCTAACAACCCTGATTTAAAGTATGAAATCATGATGGAGGCGTACAACACACCGTTTGCAATCCATCTTGGAAGTACCAAAATGTATCATGATCTTCGTCATACATTTTGGTGGAGCAATATGAAGAGAGAGATAGCGCTGTTTATCTCAAGGTGTTTAACTTGTCAACGAGTCAAAGCGGAGCATCAAGTACTAAAAGGTCCATTGCAACCACTTGAAATTCCAGAATGGAAGTGGGAGCACATTACCATGGATTTCGTTACTGGTCTTCCTAAGGTTTCTCAAGGTATAGATGCGATTTGGGTCATTGTTGATAGATTGACCAAGTCTGCTCATTTCTTACCGATACGAGAAACTTATACACTTGAACGTCTTGCTCGTATGTACATAAACGAGATTGTAAGACTGCATGACATGCCAGTATCCATAGTTTCTGATCGAGACCCAAGATTCACTTCACGATTTTGGGTTAGTTTACAAAAAGCTATGGGCACAGATTTACGATTTAGTTCGGCATATCATCTTCAGACGGACGGATAATCAGAGAGGACTATTCAAACTCTAGAAGATTTATTAAGACTCTGTGTCCTTGACTTCAAGGGAAGTTGGGACAAGTTCTTACCATTGGTGGAGTTTTCATACAACAACAATTATCAAGCAAGTATTGGCATGGCTCCATTCGAAGCATTGTATGGAAGAAAATGTTGTTCTCCAGTATGCTGGGATGAGGTGGGTGAAGCAACGTTGTTGGGACCGGAGTTGGTACGTATGACTACAGAAAAGATTCAAACGATCCGACAACGTATAAAAACCTCACAAGATCGACAAAAGAGTTATGTTGATCTTCATCAAAAGGACGTGGAATTTGATATAGGAGATCATGTGTTCTTACGTGTTGCTCCATGGAAAGGAGTTACGAGATTTAGAAAAAGAGGAAAGCTCAATCCTCAATTCAACGGTCCATTTTTAATCCTCGATCGAGTAGGAACTGTGGCTTATAGACTCGCTTTACCGCCAAGTATGTCTCGTGTTCATAACGTTTTTCACATATCCATGTTACGCAAATATGTGGAAGACCTGAACCACATTATTGAGTTAGAACCGGACGAAATAGCGGAGGATTTGACGTATGAAGAAGTTCCTGTTCAAATATTGGATAATAAGGAACATATTCTACGCTCCAAGGTTATACCTCAAGTCAAAGTTTTGTGGAGAAACCACGATGTTGAGGAAATGACTTGGGAGTTAGAATCTGAAATAAAATCAAGGTATCCTTACCTCTTCGACATACCAGGTACGTACCCTAATTTCGAGGGCGAAATTTCATAAGAAGGGGAGGTTGTAAGACTCCAACTTTTATAAATAAAGATGAATTTTCTATAAATATCATTTTTGAATATTATGGAGTTAATTTGATATAATGTTATAGTTGTGGGTAATATTTATAAATTTTGCAAAGTACGCAAGTTGTTATATAATATTCGATTGGTCGGGGAATATTCGTTTTAACAGGGAATATTCGTACAACGGCACAATCATTGGTGGACCCCACAACGGAATTATTATCGGATTGAGAAAACGACAAAAATATTTTATTAAAAATAACGGCGGAAGTTTTACCATTGATACTGTTGAACTACTCGGTAGTAAAAGTACAGTAATACGTGTGGTTGCATAGTAGCACACGGTATTGATTATTAATGCTTATGTGAGAAGTCACTCAGTTTGATTTAATTATTGTCAATTAATAATATGAATTATTTAGCGATAATGACGTTTTGTTTTATTCGTATTATTAACGTAATAAAACAGAAACATCTTTTTATATAAAACAGAATACTTTATTAAAGTTATTCTATAAATAGAATATATTATATTTTATTTAAAAGATTTTTCTTTAAATATGGTCCGTCAGATTAAATTAATCAATCTGGACCGTTCATAGATTAGTTACTATGCATTCTATTTTTCTATAAATAGCAGCTCATTCCTTCATTATTTCTTACGAATTCACTGAACTCTAGAGAGAGAAACTATAGAAAGAAACTATAGAGAGAGAAGAAGGGTATTCTGCTACTTAACTACTTCCTTATTTCAGCTCTTCTTTGAAACGGTAAGGGGTGTTATTCTTTCTTATTCATGAAGAGAACTATTGTTATTCCATTTCTTATTATTCTGTTGAAATAACCTGTAGACGCGGTCTACCCTATACTTGGTGACATTCTTCTATTATTCTGTTGGAACATCCTGTCTGTGTGTTTTACACCGTACCTGGTTTCGTTTTTATTATTATTCTGTTGGAACATCCTGTCTGTGTGTTTTACACCGGACCTGATTCCGTTTTTATTCTGTTAGAACATCCTGTCTGTGTGTTTTACACCGGACCTGGTTCCGTCTTGTTATTATTCTGTTGGAACATCCTGTCTGTGTGTTTTACGCCGGACCTGGTTCCATTATTTATTATTCTGTCGGAATATCCTGTCTATGCATTTACGCCGAACCTGGTTCCATTATTTATTATTCTGTTGGAATAACCTGTCTGTGCGGTCTATCGCATGCATGGTGATTTCATTTGTTATTCCATTCTTTATTATACTCAGTTGGTTAAGTTTTGACTTCTATACTCCATGAAATTAGTGGAATATCCTTGATAATTGCGGTTCATCCAGTATCTTTTCATGAAAATATTCTTCTAAGTATTCTTGAATTTTACTCCACAAAGCAGTATTATGTTGACAATTTGGACGTTGTTAATTCTTGGATAAATTAATTCTTGAACTTGTTTTATTGAATTCTTATATCATTGTCATCATCCTCATGTTTATAAAATGTTAAAAGTCATCTATGGCCTGTAGTGCATAGATGGACTTGGTATGATTATGACCAGGGATTATTCGGTATAATCATGACCGTAATGTTACAAATGATGTGGTAAAAGCTTCATTGGCCCGTAGTGCGTTGATGGACAGTTGTTGACATGATCATGACCATTAATGAATACACGAATATCCTTGGCCGTAGTGCAGGGGTGATTCGATGATGTGAATTATTTTATTAAGCTGAGTTCCAGCGATCACAATGTTGAAAAACCGTTTAAATCATAAAAGATAGTAGAGTTTATTTTCTACTTGACTCTTTTAATGGATTGTTTGTTCCGCTGCAGTTAAACTTGATGTCAATTATATTTTATCAGTTTAACATTGTTGAAGGCTAATGATAATTTATTCTGCATTATCTTAGTCATAATATTTCTTATTGGGCTAGTTGAACTCACCCTTTCTTTCACTGTTCTCTTCAGGAAATGAGAACGTAGCTGGGGCAAGTCGGGGAACGGAGTGATGGTCCGAATGATAGTATTAGTTAGTAGTCCTCACTATTCTATGTAATGGTGTGTTAATAAATGTAATGAGGACTCCTTTTGAGTATGAATACTCTCTAGAAGATAATATTTGTATTCAAACTCACAGTTTATGTTTTGTCGTATTGTACAAGATAGTTATATTAGTAAGTTGTATTTGTATTCTATACTATGTATCTGACGACCCAAGATGGGTGATGTATACCTAATTTTGGGGGCGTCACAGTTTTTACACCAAGTACAATTCCCCGCCCATAACAAGGAATCATACAACTCAGCTACTGACATGAGTCCTCAATTGAATCTCTACCTAAACCTATTCCCTTCTCAATACGAATTTCATTTAATCCATATTTACAAACCTTTCCTGAATCTGTACCAATTCATAGTACCACTGACACACAATATTCTTTCCACAGACTTAGCTATCATTCGCTTAATCCATGTCAGATCACGGGGTGATCTCATCGTATATAATACGATCCATTTCTATTCTATGATCGTTTTATTTTTCGATCAACTATCGCTGAACTATTAGTATTTTAGACTCTATCTATTCACCACTACTGTTCAACTTTATTATCAGAGTTAGGGAACTCTGTAAATTATACCCTGCCAATATTCGTCTTTGAATCATACCGACACACTAACTCTATTTGAGTTACTACTTACCCTAATCACTGCGATTATTAGTCTCAGGTAACCCTTCCTAAGATTTATAACCAACAACTTTGATACCAACTGTGGAAGCCCCGAATCCGGGTCCCAAATCACCGCGGATCCAGTACAATCATTCTATCACTAATTTGCGGAAGATATAAACATAAATTGTTTATACAATAAACTTACACATTATTTTTCCCAAAATCGAGTAACCTTAACTTATACACAATTCATAAACTATCAGACATATAACATTTTTATCAAACTAATCTATTACAAATTAACTGCACATTTTATCTCAAGCTGAACTTGGCATTATCCTTTTCCTGTATCCGACGTTTTCGCCTTAATCTGCAATGATAAATCATGATATAGCAAGGGTGAGCATGAAAGTTGCCCAGCAAGTTTAAATTTATTAAGACATAACATGATTGAAAGAGTCTGAATAATAAGCTGGCTATAATTCAACAATATAATTGTGAACTAGCAGGAATAAACTTTTGACTGAACAAGTATTAAATATGAACAAATATATCTGGACCAACTGGTAATGAAGATGATCAGCCTTTCATACCTGACTTATACATGCAATATGTACAAAGTACAATTCATGGCAACCAGCAATGATTAACCATAAGCTTATCCGAATGAAACACTCTTAGTAGAGTTAAGTAAAAACAAACTTGCCTGAACCGTTGATTACCGCTACGCAATTTAATAAGCTTTGTCTGGTCGAAGACCTAATATATAAATAATATCGATATACAAATTAGAATAATATTATCACAGTATAATACTATTATATATATAGATATACATAGAATAACCTAAACACATATCACATAACTCAATCAGTCTATAACACACATAAGACTCGGTGTCAAGTCAAACAATTGCAGTATGAGTTGAACCCGACACAAAACTGACATCCCGATGGTCTAGTCGGACTTTTATCAAGTCTAAGTTCAATTAACTTTGACTAAACACTTAACAAATAACTCAGATAATTTTAATATCAGTTAAAATATTTTTCTAAGTCTCATAATAATTTTCACATAATTATTATAATTTATTTTAATTTTTCAATCATTAAACTCTTATTTAAATGAATTAAATACCACATAATCCCATTATCATTACTATTTATTTATTATCAAATATTAATGAACTACATGTCATAATATTATAATATATTTATAATATCACAAAGTATTTTTAATACCTTAAAATCACCTTTATATAATTTTTAAACAATTAAATTCATTATCCGATAATTGTTGTTAATATTAAAATATTAATATTTTCATGACAAAATATCAAAAGTTATATTTTATAACTTAAAATATTTTTATAACACTTAAATTATTTTTATATGATTTTTAAATCATTTATTCCATTTTTTCATAATTTATTTAATATATTCATTAAATAAACTAATTATCATTAATATTTATTAATTAATGAAATTCATCACAAAATATTAAAAGGCACTGAAAATAACTTAAAATATTTTCTTTTACCATAATATTATTTTTCATGATTTTTCATGTATTAAAATCATATTTAAACCATTTATTTAACATTATAATTAAATAAATTAAATACCATTTATTTTCCAAAAATATTAAATATTTATGAAATATGCTCTAAATAATTAAAAACTATTTTTTAGAATTTAAAATAATTTTTCAGAATTTATTTTGTATTTTTAATAATTAAAATCTATTTTTTTCTATTTTTAATTAATTTCTGGGAAATCAGAAAATAAATTAATTAGAAACTGTCGCTAAATGGCCCTATAGCGACAGACCCGTCGCTATAGGTGTTCTTGGGCTGTTCTTGAGCTGCCCAGAAACTCATCGCTAGATGACAGGGTGCCCACTTTGACCAGTTCTTATTTCCAATCCACACATGTTCTTGGCTAAATGATAATTTTAGATCGTAGTACTAATGTAATATTACATGTTCCAACAAAAAATGAAACGCCCCGAAATCCGGTCTATCTTCACACCCGGATTCCGTACGTCACGAGTACATCATTCATCCAACATATATCATTATATACTGAAATATAATAACATACATTCTCAATTCCCAAGTTCTCGAAACCTTATAACTTTTCTCATTACAAATAATGATAATTACATTATTCCTTTCATCTTACAAGAGCAACTTTTATCTGCCACCAAGGATACATACAGTTCATTAAACTAGTCTATAGCTAAATCTATCTTTCTATATTACAAGCCTCTTCTTTTTCCGGCCTGGCGCTGCGGTGCAAAGTCCTTTGATATCTCTCGCACTGCGGTGCAACTCTCCAGAAGGTTTGGCCGATCTCGCGCTGGGGCGCCGGCCTCCAAGGCACGACTCGCGCTGCGGCGCCGAGTATGAAACCTAGAAAAATTTTTCTAAGTCTTTTACAAGCTTAAGACGCCGATTTCGAAATCTCATAACTTCTTCGTTATAACTCGGAACAAGGTTGTTCCAAAGCCATTTTCTTCCTTATCTTACGTACTTCGATTACCCTCAGACAGAACTTTGTTCTAAATCCGTTAATATGTCATTCAATTGGCTTAATCTTCGCTCTTCGTTCATTTTAACATTTTTAACGTTCTTCGTTCGTTCGTCCGTAATTCGGTCATCCGAACTCGAAATTCGTTCGTTCTTGAGTCCACGACTCATATTTTATACGTTCTCTTACATTCTTATGAAACCCTACATGTTCGGGTTCATTTACTAACTTTCTAATTCTCGTTCGTCTTTTACAAAATTTCGCCATAACTTCGTTATAGCTCCGTTTTAATCCGTTCTTCATTAACGTTTCTAATGTTCCTAACCAAGCAATAAGCATCTAACTTATACGCGATGGTTTTAAACTTGTCCATCAACAACATTTACACTACGATGGTTTTAAATTTGTCCATCAACAACATTCTTCGTGTTCTTCGCGTGTTCTTCGTGTTCTTCGTTCGTTCTTCATTTTAATCGATATTTTGGATTACGATTCTACTTTTTCTTGGAATTTAATGTTATAGAACATCATTCCTTACTTAATTCACCTACTCGTTCATAATATTCGTTCGGATCGCTCAAAATTCTCACGAATCTTATACTTCCTTAAGAAATTTATAAAATAAATTTCTAATTCTTATTTCTTCATTTTCTTACAATTCCAACCATATGAAATCTTTCTCAATACCTTTTACTCCTTATTCTCATTAAGTTATGTTTTTAAACATAAAAACTTAAAGAAATAAATAGAAGAACTAGGGTTCGGATTACCGTTCTTCTTTAATCATCTTCCGTTAGACAAAGCCGACGATTTGCGAGCTTTTCTATTTCTCGATCACTTTTGATCCGAGCATTCATGCTCATGCTCTTCCAACCGAGCTCTCTCTCTCTCTCTCTCTCTCTCTCTCAAGTGTCTAGGATTTTCAAAATCCTAGAAAATGAAACTTAAGCTTTCTATTTATAGAAAACCAAGGCTAAGGGCAAAATGGTCATTTCCCCCCTAACCTCCTTACTATTCCCACCTCCTTAACAACTTAACCACCAAGTTTACTTGGCCACCACCCTTACTTGGTGGCCAAGTGGCCGGCCCACATGCCCATGGGTCACCCCATGGGTTGCCCCAATGGTTTTTACCCATCCGTTTACCCATCGGTTCGATCCGCGGTTTCTTTTCTTGGTTTGGGCCTTAACCCTAATTCTTATTGGGCTTAACTTGGGCTTGATTTCACAAATCATTGGGCTTGACATAATCCAAGTCCAATTAGATTCTACAAAGTCCATGAACTCAAAGTCCATTAAGACTAATCGTATTCTACACATTCCATTCTCGTATTCTCGTATTCTCTTCGTATATTGTTCGTACGATATTCGTATTATACGTCGTGCTAATCTTCGTACTATACTCGTATAATAACTAGTATTATACTCGTATCTCTCACGCATAATAACCCTAATTATTATACGGGATCATAACATTCTCGGAACTCACTTTTCTAAACCCTTAGGTTTTGAGTCCGCAGGCGAAAACTTCGTTTTTGCCATAACTGAAATATTATTGAATATTCCATCACATCTCAGAATTAAACGTAATCTATAACTTCTCGGAATTTCAAAATTAATCTCCGAGCAGAAACTGATGAATAGTGCATATTTCGTCTTTTTCCTCGAAAAATATTTTATTCCCGGAAAAATTTCATTTTCGTTTTGAAAATTCTTACTCGTTCAATCTAGCTCGTAGCCAGAATCCTCCAGATTAATAATCATTCTAGGTTATAGAACGATTAATAAACACTTAGCACAGAATAGTATTAATAAAAATTTATTTTATTAATAACTAATTCTTTAAACTTAAATTCTGGACAAACCGAATTTTCGGGTTGTCACATTCTTCCCTCCTTATAAAAATTCTGTCCTCGGAATTTCTTCAAATCACACCCTTACCCGGGTCATCACATTCTCCCCTTCTTCACAGAATTTCGTCCTCAAAATTTTAGCTTACCCTTCTTCTCAACTTCTCTTCAAAGAAGTTATTATCTTTCATACATTCCCTACCCTTCATAACTATCAAGAATCATGAAGTGAAAGGAACAAATAGGAATATAAAGATTCCTTTAAAACATTTCATACTTTTTCTGAGGAGTCAAATTGACCATGAACTCTTTGCTAGGTTAAACAGCCTTTCGCCGTAAACCTTTCTTTCCACGGTAAGTTTACAATCACAAAGAAGGTAAACTTCCTCTTCCATGTTCTCCTCAGACTTAGATTCCGCACAAAAATAATTTGGTTCGGCATAGCTCTTCAAAGAAAGCTTGATTTTCTTTTAATCATGACATACCATTTGTCTTAGCCAAATCAATTAGCTTAGACCATACCAATAAATTGGACATCAACTTGAAACATTCGTCTAGTCAACTCACTTGACATCGACTACTTCTTTAAATTCTTTTGCAATACATCAAAACGTTTTATGACGTCATGATACCGTACTCTTCACACTACGTTGAGAACTTCGTCAGTTTATGACTTCGTCATTATACATCATACTGTAGCAGGTTGTTGATCCTCTGATCAATTTCCACACCAAGTTTAATTGCATTAATAACTCCATCTTTTTACCATCCTTGCATCAAATGCACTGATGATATAAAATTCATTTTGATATTTCAAATCAGTTTCTGTCTAGCCGAAGCAACTAGCATAGACATACCGAGAATAGTTCTTTTAAAATCCATTGGTTCCAAAAGTCGAACCAATTCTTTCATTTTCCAAAACGCGCACATTAGCACGATTTCAAGAAATTTCGAAATCTAGCATAACTAGATGACTTGGAATATCTTATTCTCCATCTTCCTTCATTGTCTTTCTGCGACAATACTTAATCTTCTCTAGCACCTTCAATGCTAAGTCTACTGAAAATACTTCGTTTTCAGTCTACACCTTCCTATAACTTAGTACAGTCCATCAAACTTACCACACATTATGGGTTCAGGAACTTTCCACAATAATATGAGTTCAAGAACCTCCAGACAGACCTTAGGCGTCCATTCGCTGAAACATTCAAGCACATGCCATATTATTATGAGTCACGAACTTACCATAAGTATGAGTTTAAGAACTCGCACCTACCTTATCGTTCTCTACCTATCAAGTATATACATGAGAAAAGATTCACCTTCTCGTCATATACATCTTAATAGCGCGACCAATTCCAATGATTATCACTGTAATAAACTGAGCAGTTGGTACATCAAAGCATAAACCTCTACACATAACAAAGGTTCATACAACTCAGCCATCACATGAGTCCTCAATTGAAATTTTACAACTTCTACCTTTTCTTTACTTAATACGAATTTTCTTTAATTCGTATGCTATCCTTCACAACTCCATCTGAGTTATTCTTCCTGTACTACTTCGTAGTACCATTCATTCATAGCATTAGCTACAAATCATTCATCGCTTCACAGCTCATCTGTTACTATGATTTACTATGATCACGTGGCGACCTTCTTATCCTTCTCTTTACGATTATAGTCTTAGGTACTCTTACCTAAGATTTATAACCTATCAGCTCTGATACCAACCTGTAACGCCCCGAAATCTGGTCTATCTTCACACCCAGATTCCGTACGTCACGAGTACATCATTCATCCAATATATATCATTATATACTGAAATATAACAACATACATTCTCAATTCTCAGGTTCTCGAAACCTTATAACCTTTCTCATTACAAATAATGATAATTACATTATTCCTTTCATCTTACAAGAGTGACTTTTATCCGCCACCAAGGATACATACAGTTCATTAAACTAGTCTATAGCTTAATCCATCTTTCTGTATTACAAGCCTTCACTTGATCTTCACACACCTTCACATACTGAATGGCACTTCGTCTGGATACCGCTTAGCTTGATCTTTACGGGATCCTTAAGTTCTTTCTAACATCGTTCGCTGAAAATGTTTTTCATTTAAAGCAAGTGTGAGCATTCAATTGCCCAACAAGTCATCACAGTTTGAACAAACAAGTTTAGAATTCAAACATTTCTTTAGAACTTCAATAACCGAACAAAGGTTATGAAGCAGCTTGAATAATAGGAATAATCTCGATTCCTATCATCTTAAAACCATACTCACTTTTACTTTGAAATACTTTCATTCTTCTACCTTTTTCATACACATTCTGTCTGGCTAGAATCATTAGCACAGACTTAACAATAACGGTTCATGAATAAACCGAGCATACTTGTATTGAACAGTTTGATCACAAAACAGTTCATCTCATAGAAACACCGAAGTGCTCACATTGTGGCTCAAGGCCTCATACATACTACCACCTTGTACAAATATCGCACATTCGCACATAGACAGAACTTCTCAAGTTCAACATCTGAGAAGTTTCAGAAACTAACATTCATTTAAAATATGAATGAAGTTAGGAAACTTGCCTTACGCACAGCTACAGCTTACGCTGAACTGCTCATTCCAAATCCCTACATAACACATAAGGAAATAACACGTACACCAATTAGTCATATACTTGACTTACGCATTGGTTTACTTAACTTTACTTCTTAAGGTTCGCGTTCTTGTAATTTAAGCTTATGCGACTAACTTTCATTACCAGATTACGGCTTTATGACATACTGAGATGTCTTACTCAAAACGTTCATCATCTTTGATAATTTACATTCTTATCTTCTTCTTATACTTCTCTTAGGACTCAGTACATATCGCTTCTCTGCTAGTAGTCCATATGGTATTCTGAGTGGTTTCCCACAAACAACCAACAAACAAGTTCCTGTCTCATCTACACTGCCATCACAGTGAGTTAGATCGGTTGCCAGTTTCGTATATACCTTCTCTCTCTGAAAGAATTGTTTAGCCCAGCTCCCATATGTCAACCATCAGAGTTACGATTGTATCACAACCTAACTTCTCTTAACTTATACGAACTATTAAATTATAATGTCCGTTAAGTCAAATTCATATTCCTTACGGCTTTCTGGCAACTAAATGCCATACCTCAGGATTCATTCTTTATCGTCTAAGTCATACAGTCTTTTATACACTCGGAACGATCATTCAATGTCAATACTATGAGGTCATAGCGTTAACCATTTCATATGAAATTATTCATATCATACAACGTTCGGTTCCTTCCACTCAGAACGTTTATCCAAGTTATACTTATTAGCTCGGCTACTTAACGTTATACGTTATTATCTTCAACTCAGTTTCTTCACCATTCACGGTTAATCAACATTCTTCATTACATTACGGCTTTCTTGATACCATTCGTATCTTACTTACTAATTTCATCAACGTCTAAGTCAGACAACCAGGGTATACTTAGAACGTTCGTCAAACGCGGATACGATTCACAAGGATCGTTTACGTATTCAACGTTCACGTTGCTCGTTTCTTAATCTCTCATTCAACCTTTATTCAAGGTTTTGATCGCTTTCAATTGTTATCCATCCCATGAACCCTATGTTCATTATTCTTTCTTAATGTCGAAGCCATACTGTTCGTTGTATGCTAAGACCGATCGTTCTTCGCAACAACATTGCGTTCACAGCGTCTATACGCTTTACGTTCATCTTACGATGCCATGCCATAACATCGGAATGTTATTCATTACCTTCATCACTCAACATCTAAGGAATCACAATCATAGCAATCCCTCACGTTCGTTCATTACGACTACGGTCCCCGAATATTGGTTCCGTAACCCGCGTTTGCATTCTTTATCTTTTAATCTCGTTTAATCTTTTCGTTCAACCTTTATTAAAGATTTAAAACACTTACTCAAGTGTTACATTACGTGAACTATATGTTCATACTTCTTTCTTGCACATCCCCCGAGAAATTGAGCAGTTAAAATCTCATTTCTAGGTATTGCCCTGCACTGGCGCTGCGGCGCCGTGCCCTTCCTTTCCTCTCGCGCTGCGGCGCGAGCTACTTCTCTTCCCGGCCTGGCGCTGCAGCGCCAAGTCCTTTGATATCTCTCGTGCTGCGGTGCAACTCTCCCAAAGGTTTGACCGATCTCGCGCTGGGGCGCCGGCCTCCAAGGCACGACTCGCGCTACGGCGTCGAGTATGAAACCTAGAAAAATTTTTCTAAGTCTTTTACAAGCTTGAGACGCCGATTTCGAAATCTCATAACTTCTTCGTTATAACTCGGAACAAGGTTGTTCCAAAGCCATTTTCTTCCTTATCTTATGTACTTCGATTACCCTCAGACAGAACTTTGTTTTGAATCCGTTAACCTGCCATTCAATTGGCTTAATCTTTGCTCTTTGTTCATTTTAACATTTTTAACGTTCTTCGTTCGTTCGTCTGTAATTCGGTCATCCGAACTCAGAATTCGTTCGTTCTTGAGTCCACGACTCACATTTTATACGTTCTCTTACATTCTTATGAAACCCTACATGTTTGGGTTCATTTACTAACTTTCTAATTCTCGTTCGTCTTTTACGAAATTTCGCCATAACTTCGTTATAGCTCTGTTTTAGTCCGTTCTTCATGAACGTTTCTAACGTTCCTAAACAAGCAATAAGCATCTAACTTATACGCGATGGTTTTAAACTTGTCCATCAATAACAATTACACTACGATGGTTTTAAATTTGTCCATCAACAACATTCTTCGTGTTCTTCGCGTGTTCTTCGTTCGTTCTTCATTTTAATCGATATTTTGGATTACGATTCTACTTTTTCTTGGAATTTGATGTTATAGAACACCATTCCTTACTTAATTCACCTACTCGTTTATAATATTCGTTCGGATCGCTCAAAATCCTCACGAATCTTATACTTCCTTAAGAAATTTATAAAATAAATTTCTAATTCTTATTTCTTCATTTTCTTACGATTCCAACCATATGAAATCTTTCTCAATATCTTTTACTCCATATTCTCATTAAGTTATGTTTTTAAACATACAAAATTAAAGAAAATAAATAGAAGAACTAGGGTTCGGATTACCATTCTTCTTTAATCCTCTTCCGTTAGACAAAGCCGACGATTTGCGAGCTTTTCTATTTCTCGATCACTTTTGATCCGAGCATTCATGCTCATGCTCTTCCAACCGAGCTCTCTCTCTCTCTCTCTCTCAAGTGTCTAGGATTTTCAAAATCCTAGAAAATGAAACTTAAGCTTTCTATTTATAGAAAACCAAGGCTAAGGGCAAAATGGTCATTTCTCCCCTAACCTCCTTACTATTTCCACCTCCTCAACAACTGAACCACCAAGTTTACTCGGCCACCACCCTTACTTAGTGTCCAAGTGGCCGGCCCACATGCCCATGGGTCACCCCATGGGTTGCCCCAATGGTTTTTACCCATCTGTTTACCCATCGGTTCGATCCGCGATTTCTTTTCTTGGTTTGGGCCTTAACCCTAATTCTTATTGGGCTTAACTTGGGCTTGATTTCACAAATCATTGGGCTTGACATAATCCAAGTCCAATTAGATTCTACAAAGTCCATGAACTCAAAGTCCATTAAGACTAATCGTATTCTACACATTCCATTCTCGTATTCTCTTCGTATATTGTTCGTACGATATTCGTATTATACGTCGTGCTAATCTTCATACTATACTCGTATAATAACTAGTATTATACTCGTATCTCTCGCGCATAATAACCCTAATTATTATACGGGATCATAACATTCTCGGAACTCACTTTTCTAAACCCTTAGGTTTTGAGTCTGCAGGCGAAAACTTCGTTTTTGCCATAACTGAAATATTATTGAATATTCCATCACGTCTCAAAATTAAACGTAATCTATAACTTCTCGGAATTTCAAAATTAATCTCCGAGCAGAAACTGATGAATAGTGCATATTTCGTCTTTTTCCTCGAAAAATATTTTATTCCCGGAAAAATTTCATTTTCGTCTTGAAAATTCTTACTCGTTCAATCTAGCTCGTAGCCAGAATCCTCCCGATTAATAATCGTTATAGGTTATAGAACGATTAATAAACACTTAGCACAGAATAGTATTAACAAAAATTTATTTTATTAATAACTAATTCTTTAAACTTAAATTCTGGACAAACCGAATTTTCGGGTTGTCACAAAAAAATAGGTCAAACAACATTACACTTAGCAGATCTGAGTCCCTAAAAACTCTGACAACGCTGTTTTTCATTTCTGGGTTTTCCAGAAATGAAGAACAGTTCAAGGGTGCTACTTTAGATCCTTATATCTTTCAGTATAAGTATTGTTTGTGTGATATAATGATTCATTCGTGTAGAGTACATATCAAAGTACAACCCTATAACCTTACCTCAACTTACAATTATTAAAAACGCAAGATCTGGACTGGTCAAAAGTATGGTCAGAAGCTGTTCATGAACAAATCTGGGTTTTCCACATTTGTTCTTTAGGTAGTTTGGTCAACTTAGTTTGACCAAGATTGTCTTCTACTCTGTTAAGGATCTAGGTGGTCTAAAGCCTTTAACATGTAGTATTCATGTCCGGCTACAACATAACACCAACAACTTGGCTTAAATGACAAACAACTGCAAGATCAAGGCTAGCAAAACTTGTCAGAAACCATCTTGGCAAATCTGGGCTGCCCAGATTCCAGACTTCGTGATCGGTCAACGATGTTTGACCAGCAATAACTCTCGATCTACACATGATCTGGACTTGTTTCAAGTTCCAGATCCAAGACCTTATAACATACAACAAGTTCAAACTCTTAAAACACAAAAACAACTAACAAGAAAGGATCTATGAGATCTGACATTTGACTGTCAAACATCATTTTTCCAGATTTTCAGATTTGAGAAATCTTTAAATTCGAGCATCAAAATGATATGGATCTAGGTTTTGGCAACCCAGATCATCAAATGACACCCTCTAACATAACTTTAACCAACAAACAACAACATTCAACCTCAGATCTAAGGATTTCTAAGTTAGGATTTTTATACCTTTAAAACTTGGATTTTAGATTTCTGATCCTTGAATCTGTTCTTGATAAGCTAAGAGATGATATTAGCTTAGCTTTACACTCCCTTTCACTCTCTCATACCTGAATTTAGAGAGAGAAGATGATCTTGGCCAATTGAAAAAAAAAAGTGAGACTTTTCTTACTTTTAATCTATATTAGTGATATAATTCAATGTATGTGACTGATCCAAGGGGCAAGATAGCTGGTAGTTGATATATAGCTAAGGCTAGGGCTAGAGTTAGCCACCCCTACAAGATCATGGCTAGATTTTGTAAGCTAAACTACAAAAAGGGCAAAATGGTCATTAAACTATTAAATTTAATGGCATTTATGTAGATAGTCCAAATCTTTAAGGTTTAGGATTTGGGTTAGAATTTAGGGTTTGAACCCTTTAGGGTTTAGGGTTAAAACCCTTAGGTTTTGAAAATAATTTCTAAAATTTTCAAATTAGGTTTTCAAAAAATAGAAAATTAATATTTCTAAATTATAATTAGAATTTTCTAATTATATTAAAATTCCTTAATCAAAATTTAAATATTGCTAATTAGGATTAGTATTTCCTAATTAAACTCGCTAATTAAGCAATTAGGGTCAAAATCATATATTAGGGTTTATAACCCAAAAATTAGGGTTTCTAAATTATTAGAAAATTCTAATTAATCATTAGGGATATCCCAAATTAGGTTTGTAATTAAAATACAAAAACCATATACATAACATTAAGTTCCCAAATTATGATTTTAATATCCGGATTAGGGTTTTAAATTATCGGAACTGAATTTAGGGTTTTCAGAACCGATTTCTAGGGTTTCTTATAAATTGTAAGAATTTTTTAACTGAACGTGGACGTTCTTAATATATACTTAGGGTTTATCACAGATATCATTTATCTGGTCAACCCTTGACCCTTAACCACATCATGCACACATATACACAAAACATAAACGCTTATTCCCTTAATCCTGAATAATTCACCTAAATCCTTCACAAAAATCTTGAAATCCTCAAAATTCCTTCTTAAAAATATCAAACGCATACACTTATTTTCTGTCTAGGTTCTAACTTTGTACCTTAAATCAATTAATAAAAGTTTTAAAAATTTTCTAAATTTTTGGGTTGTCACAGCTTCAATGACTGTTATCATTGGTATTATCATTTTGTCGGCTGCTCTCTTTTGGTTGGGTTGACTCATTATCGCGTTCCAATAACTGAGCCCTATTAACAACATCTGAATACAAACACAATTTATGAGAGATAAGATATTGACGTATCTCCGATTTCAAACCTCATAAAAACATCCGCGTCATTCTCTCCTCATTATCAACTAAGTGGGACGCAAACCGGGATAACTCAGCAAACTTGGGTTCGTACTGCGACACGGTCATGTTGTTTTACTCCAGCTTGATGAACTCTACCTCTTTCATGTGACGAATACTTTCGGGAAAGTACTTGTCGTTGAACAGTTCTTGGAACTTCTCCCAAGACATCTTCAGTGCGGCAGGTTGAGTACGCTTTACAGATTTCTACCAGTAATCTGCCTCTTCCCGCAACATGAAGGTGGCAAAGGGAACCTTTTGCTCCTCGGAGCATCCCAAGACATCAAATATCTTGTTGATCTATTTTATCCACGTCTCCGCCTTAAGTGGTTTTGGCTCTCAAAAAAACTCCGGTGGTCCCAGCTCCTTGAACTGTTTGGCGGTGACCGTCCGGGAGTTGCTAGTGTTTTCACCTGTATTTTGGACAGGAGCCGCTCTCGCCTGATGTTGCATGAATAAGCCTCTGAACATTCCATCGTTCATTATTTGGTCAGTGTTGTTGTTTGCATTAGGATTGTCGCCTTCCTGATGCACATTATCCTGATTATTGATCTGTGGAGACTCAACGGTCTCCTATGCTCCATTGCTATTCCCAACATTCTCGGATGTCATTTTCAAATACTGCCACAAAATAAAGGTTAATTAACATATCACATATTATCCCTATACTCTGACCGACCAATTAAATGTCAAATAAACTTAGGTAGGTCATACTAGCGAATAAATTCCCCGTCGCTCCCCTCCTTGTTCTTGTCTCACATCTTAGCCAGGGATCATATCCCTAAGTTTTGATACCAACTGCGATGCCCCCAAAATAGGTATACATCACCTATTCTGAGTCGTCAAATACATGGTACAAAATACAAATAAAACTTAATTATACAACTGTCATGTAAAATACGACAAAACATAAGCTGTGAATTTTAATTCAACATTTTCTTCTAAATAGTATTCAAACTCAAAATAAGTCCTCAATACATTTATTTTTACACTATTTCATAGAATAGTGAGGACTACTAATACTATCATCTGAACCATCACTCCGTTCCTCGACTAGTCCCTGCTACGTTCTCATTTCCTGAAGAGAACAATGAAAGTAAAAGGGTGAGCTCAACTGGCCCAATAAGAGATATTATGACTAAGATAATGTAGAATAATTTATTATTAGTGTATTCATCAATGGTCATGATCATGCCAACAACTGTCCATCAATGCACTACGAGTCAATGAGGACTTTTACCACATCATCTGCAACATTACGGTCATGATTACACCGAATAATCCCTGGTCATAATCATACCAAGTCCATCTATGCACTACAGGCCACAAATAACTTTCAACAAAATATAAACATGAGGATGATGACAATGATATAAGAATTCAATAAAACAAGTTCAAGAATTAATTTATCCAGGAACCAACAACGTCTAAATTGTCAACATAATACTGCTTTGTAGAGTAAAATTCAAGAATGCTCAGAAGAATATTTCCATGAAAAGATACTGGATGAAGTGCAAATATCAAAGATATTCCACTAATTTCATGGAGTATAAAAGCCAAAACTTTTACCAACTGAGTATAATAAAGGATGGAATAACAAAAGAATTCACCAAGCATGCGATAGACCGCACAGACAGGTTATTCCAACAGAAAAATAAATAATGGAACCAGGTCATGCGTAAACGCACAGATAAGATATTCCAACAGAATAATAAATAATGGAACCAGGTCATGCGTAAACGCACAGACATGATATTCTAACAGAATAATAAATAATAGAACCAGGTCATGCGTAAACGCACAGACATGATGTTCCAACAAAATGATAAATAATGGAATAACAACAGAATTTCACCATGTATGTAGTACTTCGCATAGACAAGCTATTCCAACATAATAATAAAGAATTGAATAACAGGTTTTACGAGTATTGGAAAGAAAATAATTCTCTTCATGAATATGAAAGAATAATACCCCTTACCGTAAAAGAAGAGTACTCCGACTAGTAGGGCGAGGATATTCTTGATGAAAACTTATACTGTTTTTTCTACACTCAAAGGTTCTGAAAACTCTAAAGTAATATGCTCAAGATTATAGAAGAGAATTCTCTGAATTTCTGGTGTGATTTCAATTCTAACTAAGCATCCTATTTATAGGAGAATGGAAATGATACTATGCTGCACTATGCAATAAAATATAATATATTCTATTTATAATTAAATAAAAAAAACTTTATAAAAAGTATTCTGTTTTATATAAAAAGTTTTTACTATGCAAACACTATGCAGGCACTATACATAATAAAATATAATATATTCTATTTAAAATCTAATAAAACAAATAATATTATAAAAGTATTCTGTTTTATATAAAAAGATTTTACTATGCAAAATACTATGCATAATAGAATATAATATATTCTATTTATAGTCTAATAAAACAGATAACTTTATAAAAGTATTCCGTTTTATATAAAAAGCTTTTCTGTTTTATTACATTAATAATACTAATAAAATAAAATTTATAATATATACATATATATATAAACTTCCGTGATTTCATAAAAAGACACCTCAATATAATTAACAATATTTATCATCATTATTATAATTTACATTATTAATCGACCAGGTCGTTCCCAGGAAAGATGGGGCTTTCCAATAAGGATTTCTCCTAATTGGCGCGCAATTAGGTGACCAAACCTCTTCTTGACAGAACTTCTAGACATCATTAATATTACAAATAATAATATTAATAACTTTGTCGTCTTAATTATTGATTATAAAATATTGACAATAATTGAATCAAATAACGTGAGATACTATGCAGCAATTACTGTAACAATAATTAAATAAAACTGAGTGACTTTTCACGTAAGCATCAATAATTAATACCGTGTGCTACTATGTAACCACGCGTATCACTGTACTTTTAACACCGGGTGTTTCAACAGTTAACGATAAAACTTCCGCCGTTATTTTCATAAAGTATTTTTGTCGTTTTCTCAATCCGACAATAATTCTGTTGTGGGGTCCACCAATGATTGTGCCATCGTACGAATATTTTCTGTTAAAATGAATATTCCCTGACTAATTGAATATTATACAACAACTTGCGTACTTTGCAAAATTTATAAATATTACCCACAACTATAACATTATATCAAATTCATTCCATAATATTTAAAAATGATATTTATAGGAAAATCATCTTTATTAAAAACAATTGGGGTCTTACAACCCATTTGCACACACTTATAATCTAGGTTGGAGAAATCATCCTAATTTTGCGCGGAACCAAGGACCCTATCCAAATAATTCTTCAAATCAGGTCAATCAGTCTCTAAATCAATCTTTTCAACCTTACCAAAAGCCAAATCATGGTCCATACCAAAATTCAAGTTCAACAACCCAATATCCACCATGTTTTTCTAATGAAAGTGAGAAGAGACTTAACACTTTAGAGAAGATCATAGAAACTTTAATGAAATCTCGTAATAATTTCAATAATTTCATACAAAACACTAACCAATCCTTATCTCATCTAGAGATCCAAATGAGTCAATTGCCACTATAGTTAGTGTAAGAGAAAAGGGTAAGCTTCCTAGTCAACCTAAGACCAATCCAACATTTCCTGTACCTAATCAAAAACCTTATCATGCTAATTCACTTGAAAACAACCAAGTCAATCATGTGAATTCTATAATTTCTTTAAGGTCTGGAAATTATTTTAATAATCATGCTGGCATTGATAATGAAGAAGAGAAAAATTTAAATGTTGAATCTAACAATCCATCTTCAAAGTCAGCCCAGCCTGAAAAGCCCACAAACTCTGAGTCAGTAGGTCCATCTACTAAGCTTGTGTCAAAAAATGATTAAATCACATCTTCTGAATCAAATGAAAAAGTCTTTAAACCAAAAGCCCCATTCCATCAAAGACTTATTTCAAACAAGCAGTCATCTCAGTTGGACAAAATTCTAGAAGTGTTCAAATAAGTAAAAATTAATATTCCCATTCTAGATGCCATTCAACAAGTTCTCTCATATGCTAAATATCTAAAAGATTTGTACACGCACAAAAGAATCACTTATGTTCCTAACAAAGCTTTTCTAACATCCCATGTTAGTTCTATCTTGTCATGCCAAGTCCTTGTGAAATACAAGGGCCCCGATTGTCCTACTATTTCATGCATCATAGGTGACACCTTAATTAAAAAAGCTTTACTTGATTTAAGAGCTAGTGTGAACCTTTTACCATTTTCTGTGTACCAAACATTGAGCTTAGGGTAGCTAAAAAAGACAAGTGTCACACTCCAACTAACTGATCGTTCTATTAAAGTGCCAAAGGGAATAGTTGAGGATGTACTCATTAAGATTGGCAATTTTGTATTCCCTGTTGACTTTGTTGTCCTTAAAACCCAACCTGTTGTTAATCCCAAGGGTAAAATTCCTATCATTTTAGGTAGACCATTTTTAGCAACCTCTAATGCGTTAATTAATTATAGAAATGAACTAATGAAATTGACATTTGGAAACATGATAATTGACTTAAATGTGTTTAATGTGGGAGGGCAACCTAGTGATTTGTTTGACCAGTCTGTTGAAGTGAATATGATTCAGAAAATGTCGGGTAATGAACTTACGGAGGAAGATTAAATTATTAACTTTTGTTTAAATCATTGGGTCAAAATTGGGATGAAACTGAATACTTGAATGAGGTCAATGAGATATTGGACTCCACATCCCAATTTTTTTACTATAGATTGAAATCTATAGGTTAATCAAGTTTGACACATTTTGAACATTTTTAAGGGAATCAAATTGACCTTAAATCCTCTTATGATCATTTTAAGTCTACCTTGGCTCCATCCGAAAGTGCCTTTGAGAAACACTAAATGTGATTTAACAAATGAATCAAAGGTTGTGTACAATGATAATCTTCCATGTTTAGATAATGAGATCATATCTCCCATTTCAGATAATGCATGTGTTAATTCAGTGGTGCCTAAACGTCTTGGTATAACAGTTATTCAAAATGATGAAAATATTTTAGTGCCCCTTGGTAACGAATATGGATGGCAAGTTTGGATAAATTTTATGAAGTGAGAATTTTTTAAAAGGAACTATCATTTTTCGTTATCATTCCCTGACTCAATTTTAAAAGAATCAGTCGGGTATGCCCACAATTGTTCTTCTGTTGCAAATTCTAACTATTTTCAATTACCCAGACCTCTTGAAAATATACGAAATCCACTATAGGTTGTCTATTTGTATCACTGATTATTGATATTCGCATAGTTTTTATGATGCATAAAATTTGTAGATATGTACATTTGTTTTCTTTCTCATCACATTTTCTTGCAGAACAAATGCCCCGCATACAAGGTACAATTTTTTCACATCTTTGTTCTCTTTTCTTCATTTGCATACATTGAGGACAATGTATGATTTAGGTATAGGGGGAGTTTGTTTGTATTATTGTATTATATTTTTTTCTTTTTAGGAAAATATAGTAAAAAACACAAAAAATTTAAAAAATTTGAAAAAATTAAAAATTTTGTTTGACTTTCTATGGATTGAATTAATTCTAATAAGTGTTCATGGAGCAAAACTCATGAGTAAGATTAAAAGATTTAGAACTCTTGAATCTTTGATAAGATATTAGATCTTAGTTCGAAACACCATCTGTATTAAAATTGATTTCATAAGCATTTTTACACTACACATTTACACTAACTCTTAGTTGTGGATATAAACTAGGATTCGAGCAATTTCAAAAAAAAATAATATCAAATAAATTGGATTTTTTTTTTGAAAAAAGTTGAAAAAAGAGAAGAAAAAGAAATAAATAGCTGCTTTAATGTCCATTGAATGAAATAACTGGGTATCCAAGCCTTAGGAAGCATCGATATATTCACACTGAAAAGTGTGATGGATAAAAGCATCTTGACTAGTCTAATTTTGTGGCATTTGTTACTCGAGTTAGTAAGCCCTTAGGGGTGTCTCTACACCTAGTGCCCTAAAGCTAATTGGTTTGGGAGTCATTGGTCCAACGATCTACATGGGTAACTCTGAAAAGCCAAAGAAAATGAGACATTGCATAAGTCAAGAATCAAAATTGAAAAATAATGGAAAAAAAAAGAAAAAAAAGAAAAAGAAAAAATGAGCTTGCTTGATTTTTATGGTAAAAATCCCTACTAAGAGTTACATCATATACACAATGCATGCATCACATGAAATTGATTTAATGAAGGATGGTGTCTAAAATAAAGATTGAGTATTTTTGTTAAAGTGAAAGTATGATTTTGAATTTAATCTTGCTTATGTAAAATGTTCATGGATATTTAGAAGTTTTATTTCAATTTCATAATTTGTTGAACCCAAAAATATTTTTAAATTTTGTGGGTATATTCACTACAAACCCTCACGAGTAACAACTCGTCCACTTGGGGTAACCTTGGGGTTTAAAGGCATGTTGCACATGCTAAGTGGAATCATGTTTCCTACGAAAATGGGGTAGTATAATTTTTGTTTTATTTTCTTTTTTTATTTTACTCGAGGACGAGCAAAAGCTAGGTATGGGGGTATTTGATAGACACATAATTCATACATTTTATTATCCCTAATTTTGTCCTTTTAATTATATTAGTTTATTAAATTAATATGTTTTATTTTATTTTGTAAAATTTAATATTTATTGTAATAAAGTCAAAATCTTGGTGATCAAGTGATATTTAATGCTCTTATTCTTGTAAGGAATATCCAAGAAGAATTCTGCAAGGAGAAGGAAAGAGGTTGAACAATATTGGTGTGCAAGTCAAATCTAACAAGAGAAAGAAAAATATATCTAGAAGATCTCTTTGAGAAGTTGATTGCCACTAGGAAGTTGAAACCTACACGAAAATGGAACAAAAGTGTCTAATTTCAATGAATCTAAATTAGGTTTCAAAGGTATTTTCCCTATAAATAGGCCTCTTGTTTTAGAGAAAAAGACACCACTTGTTATTTTCTTTTTCTTAGTTTTTCACTAGTGTAGGAGGGAGTAAGATATTTAGAGTTTGTCTTTTCTCTTATTCCAATCACATGTGGTACTACTGTCAGGGAGTATTTGTAACTTTCTTTTATTGATATAATAGAAATTCTCTTTTAATTATTGTTCTTATTTCATGCAAATAGTAGTACTAATATTATTTGTTTTTGTTTTTAATTCCATGACTATATAAATTTCTAATAACTAGGATTATAATGAAATTAAGTATTTCATAATAATATTTTCTTCCTGTTCCTAAATTAATGCCTAATTATTTTCGCCTTCATATTTTCCTCCACATAAATTGCATATGATTTTTATATTGATTGCTAGGTTTTGATAAGTTATAGCTAATCAAGGATGGGAAAATAAGTTGGGAATTGATTTAGGAAATAAGAAATTATTTATTATGTTAATTTTTGGTGGATTTTGATTTCTGGTATCTTTTCTCATTAATAGTTTTCGTTATTTAATAGTTTGCATAATTTAGTTAATAAATCTTCTCCACCATTTTTGTTTCTAATTTGCCTAAAATATTAATTAAGGATATATTAAAGAATTGATCTAGTCTCTGTGGGTTCGACATGTACTTGCCAGTTCTTCAATTTTGACACTGTGCACTTGCAGTAACATATTTTTATAACATCAACCATACACTCGAATTCCTAGATTAAACACAAAACAAAACCAATCAACATATATCTTTTGTGCAATCATGGAAAACCCAAGAAATTCAAATTCACATATATAGTCTACTAAAACTAAAATCAAAATACTTCCATGTAGACTTGTAATGTACTATTCGGATTGATTTGCACAATGAATCAATCTTTTCTCCCTGATGAGTTTGAACCTATCCTGAATCTGCAAATCATAACCAACCTTTCCTTTCCCATTGACATTAGCACAGTCAAAATCACATAATAGCACCAACGGAATAAAAAAGTCACAATCACAAGTTGAAAATTTAATAGCATTTTGATGATGATTACAAACAAACTCAACACATGCTAAAAAATTTCTCAAATTGTTGACACAAACTGGAATATCATCAACACGGATAATAACAAGTTTTCCCATGAACAAATGCAAAGTACGATTCAACAATCTCCTAGAAGTATGCAATGTCTTAGCTAATCCAAATGATTTGACTAAACATGTATGTAACCCATATCTCACCCTATCTTGATGATAATCACTTTTCAAATCAATATCATATGATAGCACCTCATGCAATGAAAATTTCTCAGACGGACAAACATGATTACTGCCATTGTCAACTAACGACAACTCATGTAAAGATTGACTACCATGAAAACCTAACTCAACATATGGATAAGAAAAATTGGAATGAATTTCATGCAAGTTTTTACATTGCGAGCGAGAAAACATATTATGATCATAAACTAATTCAACATACATCAAATATCCACCATAGTTTTTGATAAAGATGATTTTACCCTCAAAATAGCTAACAACAAATTTTTCTAGTGGAAGCGTGCAAAAAATGTTTTAAATAACTCATAAAAATACTAGATACATCAGTTAATCAAAAAAAAATAACTAACCATCTATACAACTCACATGTTAAAACAATTTTCCATTTTTCACATTCCCTCATGCTAATTTGATTAGGCATTGTCATCACATAATCATTATCACTTGTAGATAAAACAGAAGTATTATGCAATTTATCAAACATATTATCTGAGTAAAGAAAAACATATCAATACTTGTTTATTGATTCAAAATTGATGCACAAGCTTGACGTCTCATCCTCCTTAGGTACTATGATCTCGTAAATAGCACACAAACCTATGTCTTCTTTTATGATACCTTTTTTCACCAACTCTCGAACTTGCCTTGACAACTCCTTTATTTCCTTGAGAATACTTTCAGTTGATTGGTATGGAATGATAACACGGGGTATATCATCAACAACTTGTATAAGAGACAAAACATAACTAGACAGAGAAGAATCATTAGTATTAGTATTCAAAATCGTCGTCTTGTATGAATGTACAGTCTTGGCTTTTCAAAATATAAATCACTTTCTAACTCACTCTCCGTTTTATTGTCACAAATTTATTCTCTCTTTTCTTTATTCTCACTCTCTCGTTTGTTTTTCTCTTGTTTATTTTGAAGCTCAATCTCTTCATTCTTATTTTTCTCAATCTCACTTTTATTTTCATTCTCTTTTTCCTCACTTTCAATTTTTTCTTTTCACTATCATCAATCTTTTGAACAATTTCTTTTTGTCGTTCTTTTTCTTGCTGATGTGACGAACGAGACTTTTGTAATTAATTTTTAAATATTTATTAAATTAAATAAATATTTTATTAATTTATTTATTGAGTTAAATAGATATTTATGGAATTGTGGTGGATTAATTTAATTAAATGTGTTACATTGATTAAATTAATGTGGAATAATTTTATAGTTCAAAGTCTGAATTTAATTGGGATAATTAAATTAAATGAGTTGTTAAATAATTAATTAGAGATTTATTGATTTGTTATAAATAATAAATGAGAATTTTAATTATGTGATGAGGTGATTTAATGGGTAATATTACCTTTTATTTAATTGAGTTAAATAATATTAATTGATTAATTAATAAATGAATTAATTAAAATAATGGGAAATGAGCCCTTATGAATAAACCAGACACGACCTAAGGAACATGGGAGCAATTAAGGTCCGGTTACGCTTAACTGTGACGCTCCCAAAATTCAAACACTCATATCTCGAATTTGATTTGTCACGTGCTATTTCTAATAATAATAAATCAAAATCTCACACAATGGAAATATAGAATAATTTACATTGTGATAACATAAATATTATAGTCCTATAGTCTCGCAACCGTTACTACGACATCTTAATCTAAACATAACTTATTACATCATAATAAATAAGTCTTCATACATCATAATAATAGTAAATTCCTAGTCCTAAGAAACAAAGCTACTCCGAAGCTTTATCTTTACCCTTGTCATTGCCTGAGGATTCACCACGTTCTTCCTTAACTGAAAGTTTTAAGGAAAGCAAGGACGAGCAACAAATTTGCCCAGTAAGTAATATTTCAATAAGGGTGAATAGTTATAACACTCAAATCTCAAGAGTATGACAATGAATAATAGTTCAAGAATTATCATCAATTATCAATAAAGGTCGCTATGGACTGAAAGATATCAACAAGATTCAAGAATAAATCATGTCAAGGTTCAAGAATAATGAACACTGAGCAGTCACTAAAGACTAAAAACTTCTGCTAGAATTAACAGTATTATACTAAAAATTCAATAAAACGAGTACAACATGTGATCAACCTAAGTACCCTACATTATGCATAACATTTAAACATGCTAGTATGTGCGCACGTCGATTCCCCGACAATTATTTAATTTCCTCTTACATGAGGGCTGTTCATCTTAGTAGATTTAAGAGCCCACACCAAGTCAATTGGCTTGGATAGCTTTCTAACACATGACAATAGTCTAGCCGATTCAATGGCTTAGACAACTTTTATAATGCATTTAATAACGATTAGTTCAATGCTTTCAACAACATCAAGATATAAAAACTGATTTTCGAATAATAACATATATTTGCTCGATGTAAATATGGTCGATATGGCAATAATTTAGAATTTATGCAATATATAAAGTGTAAAGAGTTTAGGGAACTTGCATTCAATATGAAAATCGAATGAAGTTAGAGAACTTGCACAAAATCCAAAGTTGTGTAAGTTAGGGAACTTGCCTCAAGCGTAGTTTACAAACTTATAGCTTATCAACACTTTGAAATCATATTGTAACATAGTTTATGTATAGAACGTCTCCATTAGTTACAAAATTTTATAAGTCAAAAATCTTATATATGTTTGATCACATAAGTTAAAGACACACATCCATTTCTACCTTAGCAACGTAAATGGAATATCACATTAATATGCTATCACACCACGTAGTTATATAACCATCATCTATGTAGTTTGTACAAAAGAAATACAAAAGTTTGTATACATCTTTATACTCTTGGGTGCACATGGCCATTATGTATTAGAACCCTTTAAACATCATGGTAATCATGTATTATGATGGAAAACAATATAATACACATGATACCAGTTTACAATTTACACATAAAATAAGTCAAACAAGACTGCAGTGGGCGCAGCTGCGCCCTGGTTAAGCTTAGGGACGGCGCAGCTGCGCTGTCTCCTGGCTTGACCAGAGTTGAGCTTTGCACTTCCTGGTTCTGTCCCATTCTTTAGCATGCATTTAACATATACTTAGATACCTATTAAAGATTCTTGCATGCTCTTAAGGTTATCCTATGTTCATCCTTGAAATGTATGGTTCTAGTTTGAGATTTCAAATAAGTTAAGGCCAATTACGTTCATGTAATCATAAGGACTACTATGTTTATCATAAATCCATATAAAGTAGTCATGAAATCAGTTAATATGCATGCTCACCGAGGTTTTCATCGTATACGCATGACTAGCATCATTTATTTCTTTAAAACATCTCTAACTCATGCTTGACTAACTTTCATTGTGTCTAACCAAAATGGACAGACGTATGTGTTATGTGTGGTCACATAGGGGCATTAGTCATACATGCTTTAAATTCAGAAAATACACAACATCATGTTCCTAATATTAGTTTACAACACATCCAAGTTTGCTTTTAAAAGTTATTTTAACCCAAGCAAAAGTACATCATAGTACACGCATACTGTGATGCCCCCAAAACAGGTATACATCACCCATCTTGGGTCGTCAGATACATGGTACATAAATTCAAATACAACTTAATTATACAACAGTCGTGTAAAATACGACAAAACATAGCTGAGAGTTTAAACAAGAATATTGTCATCTAGACAATATCCACACTCAATGGTGTTTTCATTACAATTATTATCACATTATTCTGTAGAATAGTGAGGACTACTAAAGCCATTTATCCTGGACCATCACTCCATTTCTCGACTCGTCCCAACTATATTCTCATTTCTTAAAGAGAACAATGAAAAAAATGGTGAGCTCAACTAGCCCAGTAAGAAATATTATGACTAAGATAATGCAAAATAAATTATCCTTAGCGTTCAACAATATAACAACTGATAGAATACAATAGACAACAAGTTTTAGATCAACAACTGCAGCGAAAATAAGCAATCCATTAGAAGAGTCAAGTAGAGCATAAAATCTACTATCTTCTATGATTTAAAAAGATTTTCATCAACTTTATCGCTGAGACTCAGCTTAATAAATAAAATCAAATCATCCCTGCACCACAGCCAATGATATTCATGTAATCATCAATGGTCATGATAATACCGAATAATCCCTGGTCATAAGCATACCAACAACTGTCCATCAATGAACTACATGCCAATGAGGACTTTCACCACATCATTCGTCATATTACGGTCATGATTATACCGAATAATTCCTGGTAATAATCATACGAATTCCATCTCTACACGTAAGCCAAAGATGACTTTCATCATAATATAAGAATGAGGATGATGGCAATGACATAATAATTCAATAAAACAAGTTCAAGGATAAATTTTAAAGATTTATAATTTAATTTATCCATAAATTAATAACGTCCAAATTGTCAACATGATACTGCTTTGTAGAGTAAAATTCAAGAATAATATTCATGTACCAAAAATAATTTGGACAAAAAAAAATATATTTTTCGGGTAAATAGTACCCCGTGAATAGTATCCCGTGAATAGTACTTCAGGAATAGTACCTCGTGAATAGTACTCCGACATGAAAAGTACCCCAAATACCCGAGTGAATAATATTTGGGTGAATAGTAATCCGTGAATAGTAACCCGTGAATAGTACTTCGACACAAAAAGTGCCCCGAATACCCGAGTGAATGATACTAGAGTGAATAGTGACCGGGTGAATAGTAACCTGTGAATAGTAACTCGTAAAAGAAAAATACCAAAAAAATGATATTCCATAACGAGTACAAAAGAAATGATATCTTATACGAGTATAATAGAATATATGAAACTGCAAATGGATTTTCATCCGTCATGCGGTAATCCACGTAGACAGATCATTTCTAACATAATAATAAAGAATGGAATACGAAGGGTCATTCACCATGCATGTTGTAGTCCGCGTAGATAGGTTATTCTAACAAAATAATAAAGAATAGAATAACAGAAGAATTCACCATGCATGCGGTAGTCCGCGTAGACATGTTATTCCAACAGATTAATAAAGAATAGAATAACAGAAGAATTCATCATGCATGTGATAGTCCGCATAGACAGGTTATTCTAACAGAATAATAAAGAATGGAATAACAGAAGAATTCACCAGGCATGCGATAAATCGCACAGATAGGTTATTCCCAACAGAATAATAAATAATGGAACCAGGTCATGCATAATACGTACAGACAAGATATTCCAACAAAATAATAAAGAATGGAATAACAGAAGAATTTCACCATGTATGAAGTACGTCGCATAGACAAGTTATTCCAACATAATAATAAAGAATGAAATAACAGAAGAATTTTACCATGTATGCGGTACTTCGCATAGACAGGTTATTCCAACATAATAATAAAGAATGGAATAACAGAAGCTCTCTTCATGAATACGAAATAAATAATACCCCTTACCTTAGAAGAAAACTGGATACTGGAATAGTGAGGTAGCAGACTTCTCTTCTTCTTTTTCTCTATAATTTCTCTATAATAATTGCTCTTGTGGGACTTAGTGAATCGGTGAGAATGAAGGAAGAATGACCTTCTATTTATAGGAAAATATAGTTTCAATAATTGTACATTTTGGGTCTCGAAATATTACAGTATAATACCTCCCTCTTTTTCTTCATTTTTAATTTAGTCCTACAAGTATTAACAAACTTGCACCACCTCCGCTAATAGTAAATAATGTGAATTAATAGTTCATTCATGTGACTCAATAGTATAATCATGTGAAAAAACTAATTACAGTATAGTACCTTCAACTATACCTCTATTTTTAATTTAGTCATGTAAGTATTATCAATCTTGCACCAATTTCCCTAATAGTAAATCATGTGAATCAATAGTACACACATGTGAACACATAGTTATAAGCATGTGAATTAATAGTAATTAATTGCTCATTTATCCGGTTAATTACCCGATTGGTCAATATTGTAATACCCGCGAATTTTATTAAATTATAATATTGAGAATAAAAATTTGTTTGCATATTTATTGGAATATAAATATATATAGTATCGGCATGTGTTGTGATAAGTAGTTTAATTGATTAAGCCGGTGATAATTAATCAATGAAGCAAATGTGATGAGAAGCTTAGTTTAAACTTGTGGAGTTATGCCTAGCGGGGCAAGATAATGAAATGAGAAAATACTAATTTAACTAATGATGAAATTAATTAGTATTACTAATAAATAAATAATTACATATTGGGATTAATTTATTTGTTATTCATTAATTATCATGAGTAATGGCATGTAAAGAAAAATCATATATAATAAGGTTTTTCATTCAATATAAGGTGAGGTGTGACATTGTATTGTAAATAATTATTATATAAAACTATATGATAAAAGTAAGCTTGACTTAGGTAATTAACCAAGTTGTATGAAAAAGTCTTATGTGACATCTTGATGTGTGTGGGAGTAATTAAATGGGTATTTTAAACCTATGAGAGAGAGTAACTTTGATTAAATTAATAATAAATAATAAGTAACATTGGTACACAATTTAATTATATCCTAGTCTAGAATATATATTATTTGAAATAAATCAATGCACATGGATTATATGATTGTATGTGTGATTTATGAGTGGGTGTATGTGTATGCTTAATTGTGAACAAAGTGTAAAATGAACCTAAGTGTGCTAATAAGATGCTGAGTATTAGAGTGTCCCAAAATCATAGTCACATTCCAAGAAAAAAGGTTCAGCCGTGTTTTACAAAAAGCCTATGGCTCTATGCTCGTTGAAAACCAAGAGAGGAATGATGGCTATGGGAAGGGGAGAAGATGGAGTTGGTGAAGCTTCCCAACCACTTCTTGTTGCACAAAGGTTCCTTCAATCTGCCATGGAAACAAACCTTAGGACAAATTCTCCAAATGGATAATATTCCCTCTATAAATAGAAGTTCCCCTCTCAAAGGTAAGTGTTGAATTCTCTGAGAATTTCTATTAGGAGTGTGAGCGTTGTGAGCTTATATTATCTGCAAATTGAAGCTAGTGTAACAATTCAACTTCAGAAAAGGTAACCTTCCTCTAGATGTTCATACATTCAAGTTTTGCAAAGTTCATAGAAAAGTATGAAAATACTTGTTTTTAGTTGAAAAGTTTATAGTTGAAGCATGCTAGAATGTGTAAATTGATGCTAGAAATATGGTAAAATACGAAACCAACGAAAGTTAAACGGAGTAAATTGGTCAAGTAACGAATCCATCATGAAGAGAATCGCTAAATGTGTTGAACTTTGGAAAAATAACAAAAGTCTTGAATTGATCCTTGAAATTTATTGTTTGTATGTTTGGGATTGTTAGAAGCATGCTAGGAATGTTATGTAGCAAGATTTTATTAATTACATATCATTACATTGTTATTGGGTTAAAAATTTTATAACAGCTCGAACAGGGGAAGCCTGTGTTCTTCTAGCTTCAGGCATGCCTGCCCCGGCGGTGGTCATGCTGTGATTAAGGCCCGCCTCGGTGGGGTGGATGAATTTTTAACAGGGGACATGTCCGCCTCTGCGGGGGGTTCTGAAGCATATACGCCCGCCCCGGCGGTGGGGGGGGTGCGGTACTGTAGCAACTGAAAATTTGTTTTGTTTGTTTGATGCAATAAGTCTTAAACTTCACTTAATTTCAAGAACATACGTACTCCTTAAACATGTATCAATGTATGTTACAAGATGTTTAGTAGGTTGGGAGTTGGATCATAATTTTTTTAAATGAAATGTTAAAAGACGGAAATTATGTTTATAAAACCTTACTCCTTTTTGAATCTAACCCATTGAGCATGTGTTTATAGCTTAGTTAGTCTTGTAAACACACATGAAGTATGGACTGAACATACCTTGCATGTATAGATTGTTAGACATGACATCTCAATATTTGAAAACCAATTGAGTTGAAAACCCTATGATTTATATTGTGAACTTTGGAACAATTAGGATAGGATGAGTATGCCTCTAGAGATAATCGACATGTTCACGCATCTAATTAGACATTTTTATAAATTATGCAAACATATGTAGAAAGAAGTTGTTGGCAATATTATGTAGTAAAATGAATACTATGGCTAGTTAATTGATATAATGAACTCTTTTAACTTTGAAAGATGGAAATGTATGAGTAACAACTTAAAAATACGCAAAGTAAGAGGTATTTTGCAAATACAAAAGATGAGCATATGGTACAAAAGACTTTTAAGGTAAAATCAATGTGAGTTACGCATCTATGAGTTTGAATGTATGTAGCCTACATGAATTTAGATATGTGTGATGAAAGTATGTGAAAATATATATCAAGTATATATGACTAATGAATACATATACATCTATAAATAGGATAACGTAGTTCATTGAGGTGATATTACGTTATAAGTGGTAATCAACGCTAAAGGCAAGTCTCCTAACTCACACAACTTTGGATTTTGTGCGAGTTCTTGAACTTCATTTGATACATATATCGAATACAAGTTTTCTGAATTCTTTACATTATATATTATATAAATCCGAATTATTAACATACTTATATTAAGCAAATGTCTATTATTATTCGGAAATCAATTGTATACCTTGACATTATTGCGAGCATTAGACTTAGTGCTCTTAAATGCGTTATAAAAGTCGTCTAAGCCTTTGATTCGGCTAGATTATTGTCATATGGTAGAAAGCTATCCAAACCAATTGACTTGGTGCGGACTCTTGTAAATCTACTGAGATGAACAACCCTCTTAAAAAGGGGAAATTTTATATTATCGGGGAACCTACGTGTACACATAAGTATGATTAAATGTTATGCATAACGTCGGGTACTTTAGGCTGATCACCTGTTGTACTCGTTTATATTGGGTTTATAGTATAATACTGTTAATTCTAGTAAGAGTTCTTAGTGCTTAGCGACTGCTCAGTGTTCATTCTTATTGAACCTCGAAATGCTTAAATCCTGAAATTTCATTGATATCCTTCAGTCTATGGTGACCTCTATTGAATAATCTTGATATTTCTTGGTATCTTTGAACTATCACTTATTATTATACCCTTGAAGATTCAAATGCTATAACTGCTCATTCTTCTTACTATATTACTTGCTGGACAAACTTGTTGCTCATTCTTGCTTCCCTAAACACATTATAGTTAAGGCAGATCAAGGCGGTACCTCGGGAAAGGACAAGGGAAGGGCAAGGCTACAGAATAGCTTAGTCTTTTAAGAGTAGTAGTATTATTATTATGATTATTATGATGTATTAAGGATGATTAATTATGTTTAAGTTAATCACTGGATTGTTGTAGTAATGGTTACGGTACCTTGGAAAGCGAATATTTATATTATATCAATATAAATTGTTCTATTATTTCGTTGTTTATAATTTTAGTGAGATATTAGAGTTAGCATGTGGCGAACCAAATTCGAGATACGAGTGTCTGAATTTGGGGGCGTCACAGGTTGGTATCAAAGCAATAGTTATAAACCTTAGGAGCGAGACTCCTTAGATCACAACTTAGTAAAACTTAGAAGATAGAGAGGGATTAAACTCATATAGAGTTTTCATAGAGAGTGACTTAGTGTGTTATAGAATATAACTTCATTATATACAATGAACTTATGTTATTTAACATTCTAATGAAGTTGTTGTTTATTTTGTCTTATGTTGGTGAATGTAGGATGACTGACATGGGAGGACCTAGCCGAGTAATAGAAGAGGAGCCGCGTGATATACACTTGGTATTTGAGTCACCATTGATAGCAGAGCCCGTATCAGTAGTGGCCCCTATCGATGATGATGACGAGGAGGATGAATGGAGCATCTGCCTGAGGAGTCTGATCCAGAGGAGGAGCCTATGGAGGAGGAGCCTATGGGGGATGAGCCTATGGAGGACTCCGACGAGACTACTTTCGAGGATCGGATGTTGGAAGAATATGAGGAACAAATTTTGGAGTTAGGAAGTAGAGTGGAGGAGCTAGAGACTGAGGCTAGGGAGAGGGAGTCTGAGTTCCAGAAATTGAGGGATGAGGACCATCAGAGGAAGTTAGCTATACAAGAGATGGAGGTGGAAATTGCTCAATGCAAGGAGGTAGGAATCCAGTTGGGAACCTTGTTTCATAGGTCGGTGGCTAGGAATGTGGAGCTGGCAGGGAAACTAGAAGAGTCTGAGTAGAGGGAACTTAGTGAGAAGGCTGAGAAGGAAGGTCTTCGTACACAGTTAGAGATGGAGGTGATGGATAGGATTCACTTCGAGGAGAAGTGGGAGGATTCCAATGACAGGGTAAATGATCTAGAGGATGAGGTGCAGTGCAAGAGGAGGAAGATGAACAAGATGGGCTATGCTCTACGCACGGCTATGGAGAGGTTGATCGATGGGGTAAATCATTACCCAGCTGAGCAAGGACAGACCCGACATACCATAAGTTGGGATATAGTGGCACACATTACACAGAAGGAGTATTAGAGCGCCATGGAGCGTGGGATGTTAGATTGAGACTAGAGGGAAAATCTCAGTAATATAGTAGTTTATTTATGTGTTGTTAATATGTTGTTGTAATCTCAGTCTTTTATGTAAGATATGAGATAGTAGTGAACCCCAACTTTTAAAAAATGTTAGAGGGGTAGTAAGCTAGTGTCGTCCCCGTCTTTTGTGATATTAGGGGATAAGTGTTGTCATTTTATAGAAGTATGCTAGGGATAAACATGTAATGTAACGATTTGGCATATGAATATAAATGATCTTATTTCTGAAAAGTGTTATAAATTTTTCTATTTGAGAAATGTCTAAGTAATATAACTAGATAATAAAATGAAAATTTTATGATGCAGAAGCATGCCGCCCAGACGTAGAATGACTACATAGGAAGAATCGGTTAATGATGAGAGAGGACCAGTGGATCCGATATAGAGGCTTGTAGACCTGTTAGGAGAAGCTCTTAGGGGAAGAAACGAACCAGTACCACCCAATCCCCAAGTAGCTCCGGTCACAAACTTCAAGGACTTTAAGAGCGTAGGACCTCTAGAATTCATGGGTACTACTGATCTTATCGTAGCGCAAACGTGGATCAAGGAAATGGAGAAAGCCTTCACCATTGCTTGTGTGGGTGAAGACCAGAAAACCGTGTTCGCTACATATATGATGAGGGGGTGAAGCAAACTACTAGTGGGAAGCAAATCAATAGAGTGCGGGAGAAGGAACTATACCCTGGGAAAGGTTTAAAACTTTGTTCTTCGAGAATTACTTCCCGAAGAGCATGAAGAATAGGATGGAGGTAAAATTTCTAGAACTGAAGCAAGGGGAGATGACGGTGGCGCAGTACGCGGCCAAGTTCAATGAACTCGCACGATTTGTAACACATCAAGTTGACACCGAAGAAAGGAAAGCTCGATGCTTCGAACTAGGACTAAAACCTTGGTTGTTCAACAAGGTGTCGGTCCTTCAAATCGACTCGTTCGCCACATTATTAGAAAAGGCGATAATTACTGAGGGAGGTAGCGAGGCATTGAGCCAACACAACAAGGAGAAGGAAAATAAGAATGCTGTGGGAGAAACTTGTGGAGGGAGTAGCAGTGGTGGAAGCCATCTGGGAAAGAGGAAATGGGATAACTGCAACAACAACAACAACAACAACAACAACAACAACAACAATACCAACAATCAAACCATCAGGCAGTTAGAGGGTTACCAAGGAGGGTTTAAGAAAAGAACTGAAGCTTGTTCGAAATGTGGGAGGAACCATCAGGGGGAGTGCTAGAAGGGACACAACGTCTGCTACAACTGCGGCCAGGAATGGCACATTGCACCTAATTGCCCAAAACTGAAAAAGATGAAGGGATGTTTTGCGTGTGGCTCAACTGAGCATCGAATCAAGGATTGCCCAAAGAAGGGGAGCAACGGAGGAAGCGGCCAACAGGGAGGGAGCAACAAGCTGATGATCGACGGACCAACACAATCAAACTGACCGATTGCCCGAACCTTTAACATGACTGTCTAGGACGCCGTGATGGCTAAGGATGTGGTGTCAGGTATTCTCCCAATCAATAATATAAATGCATATATATTATTTGATTCGGGCGCTACCTATTCATTTGTGTCTGAAGAATTTGCTAGGCAACTAAACATACCCCATGAACGCTTAGAAAATTCGTTGAACGTAGAGGTTGCAAATAAGGAAATAATCCCTGTAGAATTTGTTTATCGGAACTGTTGTGCAAACATTAGAGGGCACGAACTAAAGGTAGACTTAATTCTGATTAGACTGGGAGAGTTTGATGTGATATTAGAAATGGATTAGTTATCCAACCACGCTGCGATAATCAATTATCAAGAAAAGAGTATGAACCTTCAAACTTCAAATCAGTCTAAGGTAGTGTTTTATGGTAGCTCATAGCTCAAGCAATAGTGTTGCCTTACGATGATGCATGCCAAGAAATTGTTAAAGAAAGGATGTGTAGGTTATTTGGTTTATATAGTAGACACTCAGAAAAAGGGAGTAGAAATGAAGAATATATCACAGAGAAATCAAATTTGTAATAGACTTAGCACCAGGAACGACACCGATTTTGAAAGCCCCATATCGTATGGCGCCAGTGAAAATGAAGGAATTGATTATACAACTACAAGAATTACTAGATAAGGGTTACATTCGGCCAAGTGTGTCTCTTTAGGGAGCACCGCTGTTATTTGTAAAGAAAAAGGATGGATCGATGAGGCTATGTATCGACTATCGGGAGTTGAACCGAGTGACGATTAAGAATAGATATCCATTGCCAAGGATAGACAACCTTTTTGATCAATTGAAGGGAGCGAAGTGTTTTTCCAAGATAGACTTACGAACGTGTTATCATCAGTTGAAAGTGCGAGAGGAGGACATATCAAAGACGGCGTTTCGAACACGTTACGGACATTATGAATTTCTAGTGATGTTATTTAGGTTAACTAATGCTCCGTCAGCATTCATGGACTTGATGAACCGAGTTTTCAAGCCATACTTAGATAAGTTTGTAGTAGTGTTTATTGACGACATTTTGATTTATTCAAAAACTAGGGAAAAACACGCCGAACACCTGAAGATGGTATTGGGAGCCTTGAAAAGGGAAAATATGTACGCTAAATTTTTGAAATGTGAATTTTGGATGGAGAAGGTTCAGTTTTTAGGACACGTGATAGACCAAAATAGAATTTCTGTGGATCCTGCAAAAGTGGAGGCGGTAAGTAACTGGGAATAACCAAGGACGCCAACAGAAGTAAGAAGTTTCTTAGGTTTAGCTGGGTACTATCGAAGATTTATCCAAGATTTTTCTAAGATAGCAACCCCACTGACCAATCTAACGAGGAAGACGGTGAAGTTTGTGTGGACAGATAAATGCAAGGAGAGTTTTCAAGAATTAAAGAGAAGGTTGAGTGAAGCGCCTATATTATCATTACCGGATGATACATGAGGGTTTGTAGTGTTTAGTGATGCGTCACATAGAGGACTTGGTTGTGTGCTAATGCAACATGGCCAGGTCATTGCGTATGCGTCACGACAGTTGAAGAATTTTGTAAAGTGATACCCTACCCATGAGTTGGAGTTAGCAGCGGTAGTATTTGCTTTGAAAATTTGGAGGCATTATTTGTATGGAGAAAAATGTGAGATATACACAGACCACAAGAGTTTGAAATATATCTTCACACAGAGGGAGTTGAATATGCGACAAAGAAGGTGGTTGGAATTAATCAAGGATTACGACTGCGAAATTCTTTATCACCCGGGAAAAGCAAACGTAGTAGTCGACGCTTTAAGTAAAAAAGGAAGGGAGAAGTTATTCAAGCTGACAACTCAAGAGGAATTAATAAGAGAAATGGAAAAGTTGGAAATAGAGGTGGAAGAACCAAAAGAAGCAGGAGGAAAATTATTCGTGATGGAAGCTCACCAGACGTTATTGGATAGAGTAAAAGAAGCACAAGAGAAAGATGAAGAATGTGAGAAGATAAGAAAGAGAATAGTGGGAAATGAGGAAGAAAAGTTTAAAGTAGATAAGGAGGGTATATTAAGATTTGAGGGTCGAGTATGGGTGCCAGCTAGAACTGAACTGAGAGAGGAAATCTTGCACGAAGCACATAATACTACGTACTTGTTCATCAAGGAGGCACCAAAATGTACCGGGATCTTCGACACCACTTTTGGTGGCCTAATTTGAAAAGATAAGTTCCAGAATGCGTTAGTAGATGTCTTACTTGTCAAAGGGTCAAAGCAGAACATCAAAGGCCTAGTGGACTACTTCAACCGCTGGAAATACCAGAATGAAAATGGGAGCATATTACAATGGACTTCGTGGTTGGACTTCCGATCACGCAGAAGGGTTATGATGCTATTTGGGTTATCATGGACCGACTGACAAAGTAAGCTCATTTTCTACCCATCAAGATTCAATTCAGTTTGAACCAATTAGCAAACTTATATATAAAGGAAATCGTGTCACGACATGGAGTGCCAGTGTCGATTGTCTCCGATCGAGATCCGCATTTCACGTCAAAATTCTAGAAAAGTTTGCAAGATCGAATGGGGACTCAGTTGAGATTAAGTACTGCTTATCACCCTCAAACTGACGGACAAAGCGAACGAACCATACAAACGTTAAAGGACATGCTTAGAGCTTGCGTGATGGACTTCAAAGGGAATTGGGATGACCATTTACCATTGATAGAATTCACTTACAATAATAGCTATCATGCGAGTATTGGTATGCCGCCATATGAAGCTCTTTACGGGAGAAAGTGTAGAAAACCATTATGTTGGGACGAGGTCAGAGAACGACGACTTTTGGGACCAGAATTAGTTCAACAAACGACTGACGTGGTAACAACAATAAGGGCCAGATTGGTAGCAGCTCAAGATCGCCAAAAGAAGTACGCCGATTTGCATCGTCAGAGCCAAGACTTTGAAGTCAGAAGTTTTGTGTTTTTGAAGGTCTCTCCCTGGAAGGGAAAGATCAGATTTGGAAAGTAAGGGAAATTGAGTCCAAGATTCATAGGACCGTTCAAAATTTTGAAACAAGTGGGCGAAGTGGCATATAAAGTTGCATTACCACCTGAATTGGAACATATCCACAACGTGTTTCACATTTCAGTGTTACGTCCTTACAAGCCCGACTATAGACACGTGATCTCCTATGAGCCTATTCAAGTGGAGAAAAATTTAACGTATGAGGAAACTCCTATTCAAATACTAGATAGAAAGGAGCAAACGTTGAGGAATAAAATTATATCTTCTGTAAAGGTGGTTTGGCGAAACCACGATACTGAAGAGGCCACGTGGGAATTAGAGGATAAGATGCGAATGGATTATCCCCATTTATTTGAGTGACCATGCACAATTCTGAGGACGGAATGTTTATAAGGGGGGAGAATGTAATACCCGCGAATTTTAATAAATTATAATATTGAGAATAAAAATTTGTTTGCATATTTATTGGAATATAAATATATATAGTATCGGCATGTGTTGTGATAAGTAGTTTAATTGATTAAGCCGGTGATAATTGATCAATGAATCAAATGTGATAAGAAGCTTCGTTTAAACTTGTGGAGTTATGCCTAGCGGGGCAAGATGATGAAATGAGAAAATACTAATTTAACTAATGACGAAATTAATTAGTATTACTAATAAATAAATAATTACATATTGGGATTAATTTATTTGTTCTTCATAATTATCATGAGTAATAGCATGTAAAGAAAAAATCATATATAATAAGGTTTTTCATTCAACATAAGGTGAGGCGTGACATTGTAATGTAAATAATTATTATATAAAACTATATGATAAAAGTAAGCTTGACTTAGGTAATTAACCAAGTTGTATGAAAAAATCTTATGTGACATCTTGATGTGTGTGGGAGTAATTAAATGGTTATTTTAAACCTATGAGAGAGAGTAACTTTGATTAAATTAATAATAAATAATAAGTAACATTGGTACACAATTAAATTATATCCTAGTCTAGAATAAATATTATTTGAAATAAATCAATGCACATGGATTATATGATTGTATGTGTGATTTATGAGTGGGTGTATATGTATGCTTAACTGTGAACAAAGTGTAAAATGATCCTAAGTGTGCTATTAAAATGCTGAGTATTAGAGTGTCCCAAAATCATAGTCCCATTCCAAGAAAAAGGGTTCAGCCGTGTTTTACAAAAAGCCTATGGCTCTATGCTTGTTGAAAATCAGGAGAGGAATGATGGCTATGGGAAGGGGAGAAGATGGAGTTGGTGAAGCTTCCCACCCACTTCTTGATGCACAAAGGTTCCTTTAATCTTCCATGGAAGCAAACCTTAGGGAAAATTCTCCAAATGGATAATACTCCCCCTATAAATAGAAGTTTCCCTCTCAAAGGTAAGTGTTGAATTCTATGAGAATTTCTAATAGGAGTGTGAGCATTGTGAGCTTATATTATCTGCAAATTAAAGCTAGTGTAGCAATTCAACTTCAGAAAAGGTAACCTTCCTCTAGATGTTCATACATTCAACTTTTGCAAAGTTCATAAAAAAGTATGAAAATACTTGCTTTTAGTTGAAAAGTTTGTAGTTGAAGTATGCTAGAATGTGTAAATTGATGCTAGACATTGTTAATATGGTGAAATACGAAACGGACGAAAGTTAAATGGAGTAAATTGGTCAAGTAACGAATCCATCGTGAAGAGAATCGCTAAATGTGTTAAACTTTGGAAAAATAACAAAAGTCTTGAATTGTTCCTTGGAATTTATTGTTTGTATGTTTGGGATTGTTAGAAGCATGCTAGGAATGTTATGTAGCAAGATTTTATCAATTACATAACATTACATTGCCGGTTGGATGATTGTTGGGTTGAAAATTTAATAACAGCTAGAATAGGGGAAGCCTGTGTTCTTCCGATTTCAGGCATGACCGCCCCGGCGGGGGTCATGCTGTGATTAAGGCCCGCCCCGGCGGGGGGGGGGGAATTTTTAACAAGAGACATGCCCACCCCGGCGAGGGGGGGGTGCTGTAGCAACTAAAAATTTGTTTTGTTTGTTTGATGCAATAATTCTTAAACTTCACTTAATTTCAAGAACATACGTACTCCTTTTTGAATCTAACCCATTGAGCATGTGTTTATAGCTTAGTTAGTCTTGTAAACACACATGAAGTATGGACTCAACATACCTTGCATGTATAGATTGTTAGACATGACATCTCAATATTTGAAAACCAACTGAGTTGAAAACCCTATGATTTATATTGTGAACTTTGGAACAATTAGGATAGGATGCGTATGCCTCTAGAGATAATCGATATGTTCACGCATCTAGTTAGACATTTTTATAAATTATGCAAACATGTGTAGAAAGAAGTTGTTGGCAATATTATGTGGTAAAATGAATACTATGGCTAGTTGATTGATATAATGAACTCTTTTAACTTTGAAAGATGGAAATTTATGAGTAACTTTAATAAAGGGTCAAAACTAGCTTAAAGGTTCTTTAATATGTGAAACAACTTAAAAATACGTAAAGTAAGAGGTATTTTGCAAATACAAAAGATGAACATATGGTACAAAAGACTTTTAAGGTAAAATCAATGTGAGTTACACATCTATGAGTTTGAATGTGTGTAGCCTACATGAATTTAGATATGTGTGATGAAAGTATGTGAAAATGTATATCAAGTATATATGACTAATGAATACATATACATCTATAAATAGGATAACGTAGTTCATTGAGGTGATATTACGTTATAAGTGGTAATCAACGCTAAAGGCAAGTCTCCTAACTCACACAACTTTGGATTTTGTGCGAGTTCTTGAACTTCATTTGATACATATATCGAATACAAGTTTTCTGAATTCTTTACATTATATATTATATAAATCCGAATTATTAACATACTTATATTAAGCAAATGTCTATTATTATTCAATAATCAATTGTATACCTTGACATTATTGCGAACATTGGACTTAGTGTTCTTAAACGTTATAAAAGCCGTCTAAGCCTTTAATTCGGCTAGATTATTGTCATATGGTAGAAAGCTATCCAAACCAATTGACTTGGTGCGGACTCTTGTAAATCTACTGAGATGAACAACCCTCTTAAAAATGGGAAATTTTATATTGTCAGGAAACCGACGTGTACACATAAGTATGATTAAATGTTATGCATAACGTAGGGTACTTTAGGCTAATCACCTGTTGTACTCGTTTATATTGGGTTTATAGTATAATACTGTTAATTCTAGTAAGAGTTCTTAGTGCTTAGCGACTGCTCAGTGTTCATTCTTATTGAACCTCGAAATGCTTAAATCCTGAAATTTCATTGATATCCTTCAGTCTATGGTGACCTCTATTGAATAATCTTGATATTTCTTGGTATCTTTGAACTATCACTTATTATTATACCCTTGAAGATTCAAATGCTATAACTGCTCATTCTTCTTACTATATTACTTGCTGGACAAACTTGTTGCTCATTCTTGCTTCCCTAAACACATTATAGTTAAGGCAGATCAAGGCGGTACCTCGGGAAAGGACAAGGGAAGGGCAAGGCTACAGAATAGCTTAGTCTTTTAAGAGTAGTAGTATTATTATTATGATTATTATGATGTATTAAGGATGATTAATTATGTTTAAGTTAATCACTGGATTGTTGTAGTAATGGTTACGGTACCTTGGAACACAAATATTTATATTATATCAATGTAAATTATTCTATTATTCCGTTGTTGATAATTTTAGTGAGATATTAGAGTTAGCACGTGGCGAACCAAATTCGAGATACGAGTGTCTGAATTTGGGGGCGTCACAAATATAACATCCAGACATCAATTATTATCGAAATAGATGTCGATTTCCACTAACACTAATAATTCCCACACAATGGAACTATCAATTTTGTGATGCCCCCAAAATAGGTATACATCACCCATTCTGAGTCGCCAAATACATGGTACAGAAACAAATACAACTTCATTAAAACACTTGTCGCGCAAAATACGACAACACAATATTGTGAGTTTAAATACAAATATTATCTTCTAGACAATATCCATACTCAAATAAGTCCTCATTACAATTATTGAAATACTATTTTATAAAATAGTGAGGACTGCTAACACAACTGACTAGAAACATTACTCCACACCCCGACTAGTTCCCGTTATATTCTCGCCTCCTTAGAAAAATGGAACAAAAAGGAAAAAGGGTGAGCTCAACTAGCCCAGTAAAGAATATTATGACTAAGATAATATACAACAACTTATCATTAGTCTTCAACAGGGAAAAATCTGATAAAATATAATAGACAACAAGTTTTAGATCAACAACTGCAGCGAAAACAGAAAACCATTAGAAGAGTTAAGTAGAGAATGAATTCTATTATCTTCTAAGATTTAAAAGTCCATCATCAATATTTTATCCCTGTAACAACAATCAATAACCATCTTTAACCAAATATTCATCTTTGCACTACAGGCTAAAGATATTCATTTGTATCACTAGTCGGTCATGTTCATCTCAACACCTGTTCATCTTTGCACTACGGGCCAAAGATATTCATCAGTTAATCATTCATCTTTGCACTACAGGCCAAAGATATTCATCAAGTATCACCATTAAGGACTGAGGATGATGAAAACCATTTTAGAGAACGAATCCAGTGAGATAGAAGGATAAATATTAGGGATTCGTATTACAGTTTATCCAAGATCAATAATACTTCATAATAACCAATTGTGAAGCAGAATTCAAAAATAAAGATCAAAACATGGATACAATCAAAGATAGTAATCATAATAGACATCTTGGACAAAAAGGAAATAATTTATTTTTTGGTGAATAGTGTCGTATACGTGAATAGTGCCGTATACGTGAATAGTAACTCCGACACAAAAAGTTCAAAATTTGATAAAAAGTTCAAACCAATATTTCGGCATAATGATATTGAAAGAAATAATATTATTTAAGAGAAAAATAACATCCCTTACCTCAAGATTACAGTACTTCTGCTCGGAATATCGGTATAAGGCTGAACGAAACTTGCATTGATAAATAAAAACTCACAAAGTATCTAAATACTCATAAAATACGCTCGATAATATAGAGAGAGAAGAGAGAAAACTTATGAATTCTGGTGTGATTTTTAATTCTAACTTAGCCCACTATTTATAGGAAAATATTAGCACGTCGAAGCAGACTTGACCTGCAACCTGATGGCTTTACCTGCTACTATTCCCACCCACCACATTTGAATAAAAATTCAGTATATTTCTTCACCAACCACAAGTGGGGCCCACTCAATTCTAGAATTTTTCACCAAAATCATTTATAAACCTAATTTCCGTATCAGTCACCTCTTAAAATTCATAACAAATTGTACGTTCATTTTTAACGGTTCAAAATTTGTGCACATATACTCAACTTATATATGTATAACATATCCAAAAATCAAAACGATCCAACGGTCAGATTAAAATTTATAACTCACGCAATATATCTCAAGAACAGTGATTTAATTTTTAATACCTACATTTCGACAAAAACACCTCAACATTAATTCCTTCACATAAAATAAATATATCCATCAATTATATCCAAATAAAATAAATATTTTCTTATCATATAAATCAATATTTAATTATTCACAAATAATATTACAGAATCACAATTATGACAACCAGCCCGTTCCCAGGAAAGAAGGGGCTTTTCAATAAGAATTTCTCCTTACTGGCACGCAATTAGATGACCAAACCTCTCCTTAGACAGAACTTTCTAGACATTGCCAATAATTCTATCTAATAATATTATTCAAATAACATGAATTATTGATCTGATAATGAAAAATACTGTGCACCAAAAATTATTGAAACAACAATAATATAAAATATCAATGCAGCAATTATTGAATCCATAAAATAAAATATTGAACAGTAACTACTATAACAATTATTGAGTAGTGCCTTATTACGTAAGGATCAATAATCGGTGCAATACCGTGCGCTACTATGTTTTAACCACCGGGTATTCCAACAGTATTAACGGTAAGAACTACGCCGTTATTTATAAACAACTTATACTTGTCGTTTTCTTCATCCAATTACTTTCCGTTATGGGGCCCACACAAGGCTGCGCCATCTTACGAATATTCCCCGACAGAAAGAATATTCCACGACTAAACGAATATTCACCGACAAAAATGAATATTTTATAACCACTTGCTTATTTTGCAAAATTTGCACATTTTACCAATAACCAAAGCATTATATCAAATTAACACCTTATTATTCACAATAATATTTAGAGAAAATTTGATTTTATTCATTAATAAGTTGGGGTCTTACAACCTCCCCTCCTTATGAAATTTCATCCTCGAAATTGACGTACGTACCTGGTGTTTCGAATAGGTGAGGATACCTCGCTTTCATTTTTGATTCTAACTCCCAGGTCATTTCTTCAATAGCATGGTTTCTCCACAAAACCTTAACCTTGGTGCGTAGGACATGCTCTTTCCTATCCAAGATCTTAACAGGTACCTTCTCGTACGTTAAATCTTCGGCTATCTCGTCTGGTTCTAACTCAATTATGTGGTTCGGGTCTTTCACATATTTACGAAGCACAGATACGTGAAAAACATTATGAACACGAGACATGCTTAGAGGTAATGCTAGTCGATATGCCACATTTTCTATTCGGTCAAGAAATGGACCAACAAATCGTGGATTGAGCTTTCCTCTCTTCCCAAATCTTGTAACTCCCTTCCATGGAGCAATACATAACAATACATGATCCCCAATATTAAACTCCACATCCTTTTGATGAAGATCTGCATAACTCTTTTGTCGATCCTGTGCCGTTTGTATATGTTGTCGAATCGTTTGGATCTTTTCTGTAGTTATGCGTACCAATTCTGGTCCCAACAACGTTGCTTCACCCACATCGTCCCAGCATACTGGAGAACGACACTTTCGTCCATACAAGGCTTCAAATGGGGCCATACCTATACTTGCCTGATAACTGTTGTTGTAGGAGAATTCCACCAGTGGCAAGTACTTATCCCAACTTCCTTTGAAATCTAGAACACAGAGTCTTAATAGATCTTCAAGGGTTTGAATAGTCCTCTCTGATTGCCCGTCCGTTTGAGGATGGTATGCTGAACTGAATCGTAAATCCGTGCCCATAGCTTTCTATAAGCTAACCCAAAATTGTGAAGTGAATCTTGGGTCACAATCCGAAACTATGGATACTGGTATGCCCTGAAATCTCACAATCTCATTCACGTACATACTCGCAAGACGTTCAAGGGAATAAGTCTCACGTATATGTAAGAAATGAGCAGACTTGGTTAATCTATCAATAATTACCAAATCGCATCTATGCCTTGAGAAACCTTGGGAAGACCCGTAACAAAATTCATAGTAATGTGTTCCCACTTCCATTTCAGAATCTCAAGTGGTTGCAATGGATCCTTTGGTACTTGATGCTCCGTTTTTACATGTTGACAAGTTAAACACCTCGAGATAAACTCCGCGATCTCTCATTTCATATAGCTCCACCAAAATGTATGTCGAAGATCGTGATTCATTTTGGTACTCCCAGGATGGATTGCAAACGATGTGTTGTATGCCTCCATCATGATTCTATGCTTCAAGTCAGAATCGTTAGGAACGCAAAGTCTGGAGTTGACTCGAAGTATTCCTTCCTCATCAATTCTTGCTTCTGGAATAGCACCTTCATGCACTTTCTTCTTCATATGCATCGGCTCCATGTCCGTAGCTTGAGCAGCTTTAACTTTATCGATTAAAGTCGGTTCTACTCGTATATTTGATATCATCATGTGGGTACTTGGAGCCTTCATCTCTATCTCCATTCTTTGCAAATCATACAAAATGGGTCTTTGTGTTAACAACATTGCACTCGTACCCACATATGATCTTCTACTCAATGTGTCAGCTACTACGTTCACTTTTTCAGGATGATATTGGATGGTATGGTCATAATCTTTCAACAGCTCGAGCTAACGTCATTGTCGCATGTTGAGTTCCTTTTGGGTGAAGAAATATTTGAGGCTTTTATGATCCGTATAGATCTCCACTTTCTCCCCATACAGGTAGTGTCTCCAAATCTTCAACGCGAAAATGACTGCTGCCAACTCCAAATCAGGAGTAGGATAATTCCTCTCATATTCTTTGAGTTGTCACGAGGCATAGACTATGACTTTCCCATGTTGCATGAGAACACATCCTAACCCTTTACCTGAAGTATCGCTGTAGATAACAAATCCATCCGAAACCAGATGGTATTGTCAGAACAGGTGCCGAAATGAGTCTCCTCTTGAGTTCTTGAAAACTCTTCTCATAATCCTCGCTCCAATCGATTTTTGTATCCTTCTGATTCAACTAAGTTAATCGGAGTAGCGATTCGAGAAAATCCTTCCATGAATCTCCGATAGTAACCAGCTAAGCCTAGAAAGCTAGATATTTCGATTACTGACTTTCTCTTAACTGTGACTCATATCCCAATCTTGGATAGCACGTCATAATGGCGCCTATCAGTTTACCACCGCACGAATATGACGTCCTCTACGGAGAGTCTAGCTTCGGTGCATTCCATAAAGGAAGTCACCAGATAGAGGCTCGGGTACCAACTTCTATAGTTGGGTTTTTAACTCCTGAAGTTCAATAGGAGCCATTCGATATGGGGTTTTAGAAATGGTCTTTGTACTGGGTTCAAGGTCAATAAAGAATTCAACTTCAAGTTCTGGGGGTAGACCATGAAGTTCTTCAGGAAATACGTCAGGAAATTCACTAACAACAGAAATATTATTCAAATCTGACGTGTTTTTGTTCAAGTCCATAACATGGGCTAAGAAAGCTTGACATCCGTTTTTCAATAAACGAATGGCTTTATGGGTTGATATGACAGCGATTGATTTTAATGGTTTGGTTGCTTGAATTCGCATAACAGGTTGGTTAGGAATATGAAAACTAACAACCTTACGAAAATAATCAATTTTGGCATGATGAGTAGTTAACCAATCAATTCCTAAAATCATATCAAAAGCAAGTATCTTTAAAGAGATAAGGTTAACATGTAATGTGATTGTGCCAACTTGGATTAAGCAAGATTTATAAACTGTAGATGTAATGAAAGTTTCTCCTAACGGAGTCTCCACAGATAGTTCAAAGTCTAATTTCTCCGGAGTCAAATTTAAACGTTGAGCACAAGCAGGAAAGATAAAAGAATGGGTAGAACCGGTATCTAGTAAAGTATAAACTTCACAAAAATTCAAGATTAGCTTACCGTGATCACCTCGTTCGGGTTTCTCGCGTTTTGGCCAGTCACGACAAACGCTCTTCCAGAACCGCTGATTTTGACTTATCCAGGACAACTTTTGGAGTCACCATCCCCGCTGAACTTGGTTTTGCTATAGAACACTCTCGAGCTATATGACGCTCCTTTCCACAGTTATAACATACCTTGGATTATTGTGGGCAGTTTGGGCTGATATGTCCATCTTTCCCGCATTGTAACATACGACCGGTGGTCGTTCTCCTCCCCTAGAAATAGTTGATGTTTGTGCTGACGTCTTCACGTTATCATTGTTGTACCTTCTCTTCTTGAAATCTCCTCCCGACTCGCTCCTTCTATTATCACGGCCATAATTTCCACTAGAGTGGTTACCACTTTTGTCCGAATGTTTTCCTCCCTGCTGGTTTTTATTGGTCCGATGACCGCTGCCACCGGTATTACCTTGGTTGTGTTTCCTCGGTTGAACATACTCAATATCTCGCTCTAATAAGTGAGCCCTGTTTACAACATCTGAATATAAAGAAATTTTATGAGAGATAAGATATTGTGAATCTCGGGTTTTAAACCTCTCAGAAAAATCCTTGTCATTCGCTCCTCATTCTCGACCAAATGAGGTACAAACCTAGAAAACTCTGCAAACTTCGCCTTGTACTGGGACACCGTTATGTTGTTTTGTTCCAGTCTAATAAACTCTACCTCCTCCATATGACGAATACTTTCAAGAGAGTACTTGTCATTAAACAGTTTTTTAAACGTTTCCCATGACAAGTTGAGTGCGTTAGGCTGGGTACGCTTCACAGACTCCCACCAGTAGTCTGCCTCACCGCGGAACATAAAGGTGGCGAATGGAACCTTTTGATCCTCCGTGCATCCCAAGACATCGAATATCTTGGTAATTTGCTTGACTCACGTTTCTGTCGTAATCGGATTCGGCTTTCCTTGAAAGTCTGGTGGTCCCAACTCTTTGAACTGCTTGGCCGTGACAAACTGCACGTTGTTATCATTTCCACCCGTATTCTGCACACGAGTCTCCCTTGTCTGATTTTGCATGAACTGCAAAAAGCTCCTAAACATTTCATCATTCATCGTTTGCTCGGTAATGTTGTTTACATGAGGAATATTGCCTTCCTGTTGCACGTTCTCCTGGTTTGTGACTAAAGGTTGTTCCACAGTCTCATATACTCCATTGTTAACGTTCTCGGCTGCCATTCTCAAATACAGCCATAAAACAAGGGTTAATTAAACAAATTAACATATCACATAATATCCCTATATTATGACCAACCAACAAATAAGCTTAGGTAGGACACACTAGCGACGGATTTACTCGTCTCTCCCCTCCTAGTTCTATTCCCCGATCTCCGTCAGAGACCATATCCCTAAGCTCTAATACCAACCGTGACGATTCCAAAATAGGTATACATCACCCATTCTGAGTCGCCAAATACATGGTACAGAAACAAATACAACTTCATTAAAATACTTGTCGCGCAAAATACGACAACACAATACTATGAGTTTAAATACAAATATTGTCTTTTAGACAATATCCAAACTCAAATAAGTCCTCATTATAATTATTGAAATATTATTTTATAAAATAGTGAGGACTGCTAACACAACTGACTAAAAACATCACTTCACACCCCGACTAGTTCCCGCTATATTCTAGCTTCCTGAGTAAAATGAAACAAAAAGGAAAAGGGTGAGCTCAACTAGCCCAGTAAAGAATATTATGACTAAGATAATATACAACAACTTGTCATTAGTCTTCAACAGGGAAAAATCTGATAAAATATAATATACAACAAGTTTTAGATCAACAACTGCAGCGGAAACAACAAACCATTAGAAGAGTCAAGTAGAGAATGAATTCTACTATCTTCAAAGATTTAAAAGTCCATCATCAATATTTTATCCCTGTAACAACAATCAATAATCATCTTTAATCAAATATTCATCTTTGCACTACAGGCCAAATATATTCATTTGTATCACCAGTCGGTCATATTCATCTCAACACCTGTTCATCTTTGCACTACGGGCCAAAGATATTCATCAGTTAATCATTCATCTTTGCACTACAGGCCAAAGATATTCATCAAGTATCACCATTAACGACTGAGGATGATGAAAAACATTTTTGAGAACGAATCCAGTGAGACAGAAGGACAAATATTAGGGATTCGTATTACAGTTTATCCAAGATCAATAATACTTCATAATAACTAATTGTGAAGCAGAATTCAAAAATAAAGATCAAAACATGGATACATCAAATATAGTAACCATAATAGACATCTTGGACAAAAAGGAAATAATTTATTTTTTGGTGAATAGTGTCGTATTCGTAAATAGTGCCGTATACGTGAATAGTGCCGTATACGTGAATAGTAACTCCGACACAAAAAGTTCAAAATTTGATAAAAAGTTCAAACCAATATTTCGGCATAATGATATTGAAAGAAATAATATTATTTAAGAGAAAAATAACATCCCTTACCTCAAGATTACAGTACTTCTATTCGGAATATCTGTATAAGGCTGAAGAAAACTTGCACTGATAAATAAAAACTCACAAAGTATCTAAATACTCACAAAATACGCTCGATAATATAGAGAGAGAAAGAGAGAAAACTTATGAATTCTAGTGTGATTTTCAATTCTAACTTAGCCCTCTATTTATAGGAAAATATTAGCATGCCAAAGCAGACTTGACCTGCAACCTGATGGTTTTACCTGCTACTATTCCCACCCACCACATTTGAATAAAAATTCAGCACATTTCTTCAACAACCACAAATAGGGCCCACTCAATTCTAGAATTTTCTACCAAAATCATTTATAAACCTAATTTTCGAATCAGGCACCTCTTAAAATTCATAACAAATTATACGTTCATTTTTAATGGTTCAAAATTTGTGGACATATACTCAACTTATATATGTATAACATATCCAAAAAGCACAACGATCCAACGGTCAGATTAAAAATTATAACTCACGCAATATATCTAAAGAACAGTGATTTAATTTTTAATACCTACATTCCTACAAAAACACCTCAACATTAATTCCTTCACATAAAATAAATATATCCATCAATTATATCCAAATAAAATAAATATTTCCTTATCATATAAATCAATAATTAATTATTCACAAATAATATTACAGAATCACAATTATGACAACCAGACCGTTCCCAGGAAAGAAGGGGCTTTCCAATAAGAATTTCTCCTTACTGGCGCGCAATTAAATGACCAAACCTCTCCTTAGACAGAACTTTCTAGACATTGCCAATAATGCTATCTAATAATATTATTCAAATAACATGAATTATTGATCTGATAATGGAAAATACTGTGCAGCAATAATTATTGAAACAACAATAATATAAAATATCAACGCAACAATTATTGAATCCATAAAATAAAATATTGAACAGTAACTACTGTAACAATTATTGAGTAGTGCCTTATTACGTAAGGATGAATAATTGGTGCAATACCGTGTGCTACTGTGTTTTAACCACCGGGTATTCCAACAGTATTAACGGTAACAACTACGCTGTTATTTATAAACAACTTATACTTGTCATTTTCTTCATCCAATCGCTTTCCGTTATGGGGACCACACAAGGATGCGCCGTCGTACGAATATTCTCCGACAGAAAGAATATTCCACGACCAAACGAATATTCACTGATAAAAATGAATATTTTATAACCATTTGCTTATTTTGCAAAATTCGTACATTTCACCCATAATCAAAGCATTATATCAAATTAACACCTTATTATTCACAATAATATTTAGAGAAAATTTGATTTTATTCATTAATAAGTTGGGGTCTTAGAAATTTCATCTTTAATCAACACAAACTTATTTATCATTAATATTATAATTCACAATATTTAACAACCAGGTCGTTCCCAGGAAAGAGGGGGCTTTTCGATAAGAATTTCTCCCTATTGGCGCGCAATTATATTATCTAATCTCTCATTGACAGAACTTCTAGATATTATCAATATTGCAAATAATAATATGAATAACTTTATCGTCTCAATTATTGATTTCATAATATAACATATTATGCAGATGATGCTGTAACAATAATTGAATCAATAATATGAGAGAGATGATGCAACAATTACTATATCAATAATTGAGTATAACTAAGTGACTTCTTACGTAAGCATCAATAATCAATGTCGTGTGCTACTATGCAACCACGCGTATTACTGTACTTTTACTACCTGGTAGTTCAACAGTTTTAACGGTAACACTTTCGCTGTTATTTTTATAAAAAGATAATTCTGTCGTTTTCTTACTACGACAATACTTCCGTTGTGTGGTCCACCAATAATTGTTCTGTCGTACGAATATTCCCTGTTAAAACGAATATTCCCCGACCAATCGAATATTCCCCAACACAACGAATATTTTATAACAACTTTGCATACCTTGCAAAAATTTTCACATATCACCCTTAACTTTAACCTTTTATCAATTTAACCATTTACGAAATAAAATAATAATTATAAGAAATTTAAATACTTTCATTTCGTAATATTCGAGGTCTTACAATCTCCCCTCCTTATGAAATTTCGCCATCGAAATTTACGTACGTACCTTGTATGCCGAATAGGTGAGGATACCTTGACTTTACTTCAAATTCTAACTCTTGAGGTATAACCTTTGAGTGTCGAATATAATCCTTCTTATCCAAGATTTTGACATGTATATCCTCATACGTTAAATCTTCTGCTATCTCGTCTAATTCCAATTCGTTAATGTGGTTCGGGTTGTCCACTTATTTACGTAACATAAATACGTAAAAAAAATATTATGAACACGCGACATACTTGGCGGTAAAGCTAGTCTATAGGCCACAGTTCCTACTCCATCGAGGATTTCAAATGGGCCAACTAAATCAAGGGTTGAGATTTCCTCTCTTCGTCGATTCTTGCTTCTATAATAACGCCCTCTTGAACATTCATCTTCACATTCATCAGGTCTGAGTATGTAGCTTGAGCGGCTTTAACTTTATCGATTAAAGTCGATTCTAACCGTATATTTGTTATCTTCACGTGGGTCCCTAGAGTCTTTAACTCTATCTTCATCATTTGTAAGTTATACGAAATGGGTTTTTGTGTTAACAATATCGTACTCCTAAACGCTTACGATCTTCTACTCAACACGTCAGCTACCACGTTCGCTCTTTCACGATGATATTGAATGGTATAGTCGTTGTCTTCAACAACTCGAGCCAACATCTTTGGCGCATAATACGTTCGTTCGGTTGAAGAAATATTTAAGGGTTTTAAAAATGGGTTTTGTACTGGGGTCAATACAAAATTCGATTTCACGCTATAGAGTTAGGCTAAGAAGTCTTTAGAGAATACGTCAGGAAATTTATTAACAATAGAAATGCCATTCAAAATTGTGAATCTCATGCAAGACTTGGATAACACATGTAATGAAGGTTTCTCCTAACGGAGTTTCAACCGATAAGTCAAAGTCTAACTTCTCCGGAGTCAAATTTAAACGTTGAGAGCAAGCAAGAGAGATAAAAGAATGGGTGGAACCAGTATCTAATATAACGATCCAGATTTTCAAGTTGTAATATTAAGTATTTATTAAAATATAAATATTTATTTGATGTGTTTATTGTTGAAAGTGATGAGATAAATATTTTATTGATGTAATGGTTGCTAGTAAATAATTATGAAGCTAAATTCATTAGATAATATTCTAAATTAAATTAATTTATAATTTAGAGAGTTGTAATATAACATGAGATGTTATATTGTTGTTTTAATTTAATAATTTAAGGTGATATATTAAATTATTAAATAAAATTATAATGAAATTATAATTTGTGATATTTGTTAAAGTGAAATATTTATTTAAAATATAGTATGTGATTGATTTATTTGATTAATATTGGATATAGAGATCCAAATAAATAATATGTGATTATAAATTATAAACTAAATTGTTCATTAAAATAAATTAATGGAGTATAAGTTAGTTTTTGCCAAACAAGGCTTAAATATATTTAGTCTTTAAATTAAAGGGGTTTTTGCCAATCAAGCCTTATGGCTTTTGAATGTCTAATTTTTAATTTAAATAAGAAAAATAAATAAAATAATAAGTATAATATAGACGTTAATTTTGTAACTGCCATTTTAATTAAGTTGACATATTATGACTATCAGTTTATTTCCTACGCTGACTATCAGTTGAATTTTGGCCTAGCTTTTGTTTACTTTACGCATTCTAGTGCTTGAGAGTTCAGAAAGTTGAGAGAGAAGTTGTGAGGGAATTGAGAGTGTCTTAAGAATTTTCACAGCAAAATTCAGTGATTAGCAGCGATTGTATTGGAAATTGAAGGTATGTTCACAACCTTAGTGTTATATATATATATATATATATATATATATATATATATATATATATGTGTGTGTGTGTGTGTGTGTGTGTGTGTGTGTGTGTGTGTGTGTGTGTGTGTGTGTACGTATGAGGCTACGACAAACTTTTATATAATCTGTAAATTTTAAATTGTTGAATTGTTGCTATACAATGGGATTACTTGTGATTATATGAGTATATGGTGATTAGAGGTTGTGCTTAAACGAGAAATTCATGCTAAATTCGGAAATTAGTAGAAATTTTGTCAGTATATATATGTTTTCATATGCAGCTATGTAAGTATCAATTTTAATGGCCAATTAGTATGTGAAAGTACAAATTAAAGCTTGTATATATTAGTTCATTGAGATACGAGCATAACGTAATTTGAATGGAGTGATTTGGCCAAGTATTGAATTCACAATGATGATTTTTGGGATGAATATCAAAAATTGGATTTTATATGAAAAATATGGAATTTAAGAAATTAAACTAGTTTTAGTTGATGTAAAATTGTTCTAATTGGTTGAAAATGTTAGCAAACATGTTTATGGTAATTTTGTATCAATTGTTCGGGTTATTAATACTATTTGGGGGGTGAAATTCGTGTTAGTTAGCTTACGAAAAAGTGTCAAAGCTCTGTCTGCAAAAACAGAGTTCTGCAAGTCGCGCGGGCGCGCAGCCCTTAAGCGCGGGCGCGCAGATGTCGCACGGGCGCGTAGCCTCCCAGTACTAAACTCGCGCGGCCGCGCGAGTGCCCAGTTTCAGACACTGAAGTCTGCTAATTCTGCAGACTTTGGTCGTTCTTTGTAGCTTAGCTAAGGTTTATGGTAATGTGTCCAACACGTAACAACAAGGCTAAAACAAAGTTGTGATATGGGGTTAGTGAATTCAAAGTGATAAAAATGATTAGTAAATTTCGAACGCGTTATGTGATAACTTAGTGTACACAATGAATGTTAGACAAGTGTTGCGAAGTAAACACTTAGAATTTCTGAAATGTAAATGGTAAAGAAAGACTTCTACTAAAATAGTAAGTTTAGCTAGAAATGTACATGTTATGATATGTTAGCATATCTAATAGATAATGTGATTCCTAGTTGTTGTTAACAAGTGTAATACATCTAATATGGGGTAATGGAATCTATGACGACTTTAATGAATGTTAAGTGTTGGTTTCGAAAGAAGTTTAAAGAAACACAAAATGAGATTATGTAATGATAAGTGTCATACGAAGGGGAGTAAACACCTGAAGTTATGTGTTAAGTTTCAAAGAGATGCAAGTTATAAAAGATTAAGACTAAGAGTCATTGTGATTTTGTTATATGTATAACTAATGTATGTGATTATGAACCTTTGAACTATTGTAGGAGGTACACAAAGCATTTAAGCTATTTTTAGTAATTGGTAATCTACGAAGTCTTTCAGTTCCTATTTGCTACGTGAACTTGATGATTAATTATTTTAAGTCTTTATTGCAAATAACATGATATGTATTATATTTATGTGAAAGCATGAAACGTCAAAGTCAACTTATGACTACATTAATTGAGTAAAGCATGTTGATTGAGAAAGGAATTCAATCTTTATATTTGTTATATGAACTGTAGCACGTATGTTATGATAGTTCAATGTTTAAGAGATATGTTGAGCATGATATTATAAGCTATGTGTTGCATGAAAACTGTTAGATTTTACTGGGCTGTCGAGCTTAACCTTGCAAATAACCATTTTTGTAGGTCAAGATTTCAAGGTAAAGCTATGTGTTACCTAAAAGTTATGAATCCGACATGATACTTGAAGATTCCTTATGTTTTACGAGAAATATATTTATTATTTTGAATGTAACATGTTGTTAAATTGTAAGTGGAGCTATCCGGTATATATGGACATCTATTGATGATGCAAGACTTTGTATAGTCGTTTTGTTGTAATGATTCATGATATAAATTTGAATCGAAGAGATGTAATCTAAAGGTTAAAAGTTCTGGGAACGAGAATAGTTTATAAATAGAAAATTTTAATTGTAATAGAACATTTTAATTATTCCGCAAATTTCAATGGGTTGTATTATCGTTTAATAATATAAAATTAGAGGTTAAATGTATTTATTAATGACCGAAGTCGAGAATTAAATTGTATGAATTTTGGGGTCGTTACATCTAATAAGGTATAGACTTCCCAAAAATTTATAATTAACAAACCCGCGCTAACTTCGTTCGGGTTACTCGCTTTTTGAGAAGTCACGAAAAACGCTCTTCCTAAAACCACCGACTTTGTTTTGTCCGTATCCGCATTTGGTGCCACTGTCCCAGCTGGACTTGACTTCGGTGCACGACAAAATCGGGCTAGGTGACCTTCTTTTCCACAATTGTAACATGCTTTGGACTGCATCGTGCATCTTGGACTGATATGTCCCTCCCCTCCGCATTTGAAGCATACGACCGGCGGTCGTTCTCCTTCCTTAACAGGTGCTGGTGCTGTTATCTTTCCATCAATATTGAACCTTCTCTTCTTGAAATTTTCACTTCTATTATCTTGGCCATGATTACCACCGAAGTGGTTAGCATTCTTGGCATGATAATTTCCCCCACGATGGTTATCATTGTTCCGATGGTCGTTGCCACCGGTATGATTATTATCGTGTTGTTACTCATTATCATTTGGTTGGGCTAGCTCATTATCGCGCTCTAATAACTGAGCCATATTCACTACATCTGAATATAAACAAAGTTTGTGAGAAATGAGGTATTGACGTATATCAGGTTTCAAACCTCTTAGAAACATTCACGTCATTCGCTCCTCATTATCGACCAAATGGGATGCCAACCGGGATAACTCCATAAATTTAGTCTCGTATTGCGACACGGTCATATTGTTTTGCTCCAACTTGATAAACTCCACCTCCTTCATGTGACGAATATTTTCGGGAAAGTACTTGTTGTTGAACAGGTCTTGGAACTTCTCCCAAGACATCTTGAGTGCGTCAGGCTGGGTACGCTTTACAGATTCCCACCAGTAATCTGCCTGTACTCGCAACATAAGGTGGCGAAGGGAACATTTTGCTCCTTTGAGCATTCTAAGACATCAAATATCTTGGTGATCTGCTTTTTCCACGTCTCCGCCTTAAGTGGTTCTGGCTTTCCCAAAAACTCCGGCGGTCCCAGCTCCTTGAACTGCTTAGCAGTGACCAACTGTGAGTTGCCATTGTTTCCACCTACATTTTGAACAGGAGTCTCTCTCGCCTGATGTTGCATGAATTGCATAAAGCCTCTAAACATCCCATCATTCATCATCTGATCGGTGTTGTTGTTTACCTGAGGATTATTGTCTTCCTGTTGCACATTATCCTGGGTATTGATCGTTTGTGACTCAACGGTCTCATGTGCTTCATTGCTTATCTCAACATTTTCAGATGTCATTTTCAAACACCGCCACAAAACAAGGGTTAATTGACATATCACATATTATCCCTATACTCTGACAGACCAATTAAATACCAAATAAACTTAGGTAGGTCATACTAGCGAAGGAATTTCCCGTCTCTCCCCTCCTAGTTCTTGTCTCACATCTCAGCCAAGGATCATATCCCTAAGCTTTGATATCAACTGTGATGCCCCCAAAACAGGTATACATCACCCCTTGGGTCGTCAGATACAAGGTACATAAATTCAAATACAACTTAATTATACAACAGTCGTGTAAAATATGACAAAACATAGCTGAGAGTTTAAACAAGAATATTATCATCTAGACAATATCCACACTCAATGGTGTCCTCATTACAATTATTATCACATTATTCCGTAGAATAGTGAGGACTACTAAAGCCATTTATCCTGGACCATCACTCCATTCCCCGACTCGTCCCAGCTATATTCTCATTTCCTAAAGAGAACAATGAAAGAAAGGGTGAGCTCAACTAGCCCAGTAAGAAATATTATGACTAAGATAATGCTGAATAAATTATCCTTAGCCTTCAATAGTATAACAACTGATAGAATACAATAGACAACAAGTTTTAGATCAACAACTGCAGCGAAAATAAGCAATCCATTAGAAGAGTCAAGTAGAGCATAAAATCTACTATCTTCTATGATTTAAAAAGTTTTTCATCAACTTTATTGTTGAGACTCAGCTTAATGAATAAAATCCAATCATCCCTGCACCACGGCCAAGGATATTCATGTAATCATCAATGGTCATGATTATACCGAATAATCCCTAGTCATAATCATACCAACAACTATCCATCAATGAACTACAGGCCAACGAGGACTTTCACCACATCATTCGTCGCATTACGGTCATGATTATACTGAATAATCCCTGGTCATAATCATACCAAGTCCATCTCTGCACGTAAGTCAAAGATGACTTTCATCACAATATAAGCATGAGGATGATGACAATGACATAATAATTCAATAAAACAAGTTCAAGGATAAATTTTAAAGATTTATAATTTAATTTATCCAGAAATCAATAACGTCCAAATTGTCAACATGATACTGCTTTGTAGAGTAAAATTCAAGAATAATACTCATGTACCAAAAATAATTTGGACAGAAAAAAAAATATTTTTCGGGTAAATAATATCCCGTGAATAGTACTTCGGGAATAGTACCTCGTGAATAGTACTCCGACATGAAAAGTACCCCAAATACCCGAGTGAATAATATTTGGGTGAATAGTAACCCATGAATAATAACTCGTGAATAGTACTCTGACACGAAAAGTACCCCGAATACCCGAGTGAATGATTCTAGAGTGAATAGTAACCAGATGAATAGTAACTCGTGAATAGTAACTCGTAAACGAAAAATACCAAAGAAAATAATATTCCATGACGAGTACAGAAGAAATGATATCTCATACGAGTATAATAGAATATACGAAACTGCAAATGGATTTTCATCCGCCATGCGGTAATCCACGTAGACAGATCATTTCTAACAGAATAATAAAGAATGGAATACGAAGGGTCATTCACTATGCATGTGGTAGTCCGCGTAGACAGGTTATTCCAACAGATTAATAAAGAATAGAATAACAAAAGAATTCACCATGCATGTGGTAGTCCGCATAGATAGGTTATTACAACAGAATAATAAAGAATGGAATAACAGAAGAATTCACCAGGCATGCGATAGACCGCACAGACAGGTTATTCCCAGCAGAATAATAAATAATGGAAACAGGTCATGCGTAATACGAACAGACAGGATATTCCAACAGAATAATAAAGAATGGAATAACATGAGAATTTCACCATATATGCGGTACTTCACATAGACATGTTATTCCAATATAATAATAAAGAATGGAATAATAGAAGAATTTCACCATGTATGCAGTACTTCGCATAGACAGGTTATTCCAATATAATAATAAAGAATGGAATAACAGAAGCTCTCTTCACGAATACGAAATAAATAATACCCCTTACCTTAGAAGAAAACTAGATACTGGAATAGTGAGGTAGCAGACTTCTCTTCTTCTTTCTCTCTATAATTTCTCTATAATAATTGCTCTTGTGAGACTTAGTGAATTAGTGAGAATGAAGGAAGAATGAGCTTCTATTTATAGGAAAATATAGTTTCAATAATTGCACATTTTGGGGCTCGAAATATTATAGTATAATACTTCCCTCTTTTTCTTCATTTTTAATTTAGTCTTGCAAGTATTATCAAACTTGCACCACCTTTCCTAATGGTAAATCATGTAAATTAATAGTTCATTCATGTGACTCAATAGTATAATCATGTGAAAAAACTAATTACAGTATAGTACCTTCAACTATACCTCTATTTTTAATTTAGTCATGTAAGTATTATCAATCTTGCACCAATTCCCCTAATAGTAAATCATGTGAATCAATAGTACATACATGTGAACACATAGTTATAAGTATGTAAATTAATAACAATTAATTGCTCATTTATCCGGTTAATTACCCGATTGGTCAATATAACCTCCAAACATCAATTATTATCGAAATAAATGTCGATTTCCACTAACACTAATAATTCCCACACAATGGAACTTTCAATTTCATCTTTAATCAACACGAACTTATTCATCATTAATATTATAATTCACGATATTTAACAACTAGGTCGTTCCCAGGAAAGATGGGGCTTTCCGATAAGGATTTCTCCCTATTGGCGTGCAATTAGGTTATCTAACCTCTCCTTGACAAAACTTCTAGACATTGTCAATATTACAAATAATAATATGAATAACTTTGTCGTCTCAATTATTGATTTCATAATATAACATATTATGTAGATGATACTGTGACAATAATTGAATCAATAATATGAGAGATATGATGCAGCAATTACTATAGCAATAATTGAGTATAACTAAGTGACTTCTTACGTAAGCATCAATAATCAATACAGTGTGCTACTATGCAACCATGCGTATTGCTGTACTTTTACTACCGGGTAGTTCAATAGTTTTAATGGTAACACTTTCGCCGTTATTTTTATAAAAAGATAATTCTGTCGTTTTCTTACTACGACAATACTTCTGTTGTGGGGTCCACCAATGATTGTGCCGTCGTACGAATATTCCCTGTTAAAATGAATATTCCCCGACCAATCGAATATTTCCCAACACAATGAATATTTTATAATAACTTGTATACTTTGCAAAAATTTTTACATATCACCCTTAACTTTAACCTTTTATTGATTTAACCATTTACGAAATAAAATAATAATTATAAGAAAATTGAATACTTTCATTTCATAAAATTCGGGGACTTACACATATTACTTTGAATCACACCTCATGTGTAGTTAGGTCATATGTCGATGCTCACAAAAATCAGAACTTAAAGTACATAAGTTTCATCAAGGTCTATTTCTAAAGCTCAAAGTCTTCTTTAGCAAACACATACTAAAGCAACTTAAGGTAATCAAGTTATACAAAGGAACTTAAGGTCATAAGTCAAGTCTATTTTCATGCATGTTTAAGTTGTTTTAGCATGATAGAACTTTTATATAACATCAGAAGTCAAAACTCAGGACTAGTGCACGGCGTAGTTGCGCCCTACCCTGGTTAGTTCAGACAAGTCTTTGCTTCAGCAGGATCAAACAATTATCAGTTTTTCTTCATTCTAACATGCTTAAACCTATTCTCTGAGGTTCCATACATGCATATAAACTTTATAAACACCTTGGTAACAATTTCCAAATCAAGTTTACAAGAATTGAGTTGAATTTCTATGATATGCCAAGTTTGGAATTAAGAACTTAAAACAATAATTTACCTTCTAAGAAGCTTAGTTTCTTCCCTCTGCAATTCTAGACTCCCTCTTTAACAAAAAGCAACTCACACTCTCAATTTTGGAATTCAACAGACAATTCATAGCAACAAAAAGAGTGAAGAAGATAACTGCCTTTTTATAAAAGAATACAAGACCAGTTAATTGCTTTACACTAAGGTTTGAATCTATAGGGTAGAAGAAGAAGACAATGGTTAAGGAGGAGTCAGCCAACCACTCTCCCTCAGCCATTTTCATAGCCGTCATCACCTCCCCTAGATAGCCACTGTTCCAAGCTCGGCAGTTCACGTAAAGGAGATATAGGTTACTATTTGGGCAACTGAATTGGGACAAGTCTTTTAATCCTCAGCATTTGGCTTCAAAAGTAGTTAACTTAATTCCCTTTTGGTTCCCTCATGTGATTTTAGTGTATTAATGTTACTAGCTACATACATAAAAAATAAGAATTATATGTGTACCCATATAATTTAATATTTAATATAGATAAAATAATGCAGTTAGGTATTAATAACCGGGTATTCTCCATAGATATTATTAGTACACATACTTCAATATTATAACCATATTCAATATTAAATGTTCGTTTTTCTAACATTCAATTTCTCTCCGAATTTCTGAGATGAATAGTCAATTAATTCTTTCTGTATTAAACTGTCACACATGATTTTATTGTGCTACTTAGTGCTTCATACCCTTAAATTTACTCTTATCATATGCTTTCAATAATGTCACACATTAAAATAATGTTCCATACACTATTGCAGCTGCGCCAGTTTGTACTACAGGAAGGGCGCAGCTGCGCTGATCCCTGGCAGTGCCAAACTGGTTTATCTACATGCCAGTTCCAACCTCTACCACCATTCCAGTTTCACATAGCATGAATTAAATCCCAAATTGACCATACTACAAATTAAACATCCTATCCATTTTTCATGTATGGAGTTACTTAATCATTCAATTATATACAATTACACATAATTAATCTTCCTCTTATTAAACCGTTTCTCTCTTAATTCACTTAGTGAATCTCTTAGTCCTTCATTATGCCACACTAGGCAATTCTGATACGCTTGAAGTTAAGATCTTCACCAATCTTATCACATTACCTTACTATCATATATTTCTCAACACTTAATTGAATAGAGTTTCTATAACTTATGCCACAACAATATTTAATTATAATCAAATAAATACTCGACTTTTATTAATATACTCATTAATAATATTCAGAAATTCTCGGGTATTTTGTCCTTGGAATTGGTATAAGGTTATATAAATAGATGGGGATAATTCCTCCTCATTTTATCCTCTAATTCCCACATAGCCTCCTCGGCATTGTGGTTTTGCCAAATTACTTTTACAGAAGATATAGTTTAATTTCTCAAAGTTTGCTATTTCCTATCTATTTCTTGGACATGAATTTCCTTGTAAGTCAGATTCTTCTCTACTTGAATAGGCTTATAGGATATTACGTGCTTATAGTCAGGCTTGTACGGATGCAACACAAAAATGTGAAACACATTGTGAATGTGTTCCAACTCGGGTGGTAAGGCTACTTGGTATGCCACCTCGCCTACTCGCTTCAACACTTCGAATGGTCCTAAGAATCTTGGACTCAGTTTCCCTTTCTTACCGAATCTTATCTTCCCCTTCCAAGGAGATACTTTCAAAAAAACGTAACTTTTGACTTCAAAATTGCGGTCTTGATGATGCAAATCTTCATATTTCTTTTGACGATCTTGTGCAGCTACTAGTCTGGCTCTTATCGTTGTCACTACGTCGGCTGTTTTTTGAACTAATTTTGGTCCTAATATCCTTCGTTCTTCGACTTCGTCTCAACACAATGGTGTTCTGCACTTTCTCCCGTACAAAGATCTTTACGGGAGAAAGTGCAGAACACCATTGTTGTATATGTCGGCATGTCGATACTCGCATGATAACTATTGTTGTATGCGAATTCAACTAAGGGCAAGTGGTCGTCCCAGCTCCCATTGAAGTCCATCAAGCAAGCTCTAAGCATGTCTTCTAACGTTTGTATGGTTCACTCACTCTGCCCATCGGTTTGTGGATGATAAGCGATACTCAATCTTAATTGTGTCCTCATTCTCTCTTGCAAGCTTTTCCAGAAATTTGACATGAAGCGCAGATCTCGATCGGAGATAATCAATATCGGCAGTCCATGTCGTGAAACAATTTCCCTTACTTACAACTTCACTAATGAATTCAAATCAAAACGAATCTTTATTGGTAGAAAATGGGTCGTCTTCGTTAGTCGATCTACGATATCCCAAATGGCATCATAACCTTTTTGGTAGAAAATGGGTCGTCATCGTAATGTGCTCCCATTTCTATTCCGGTATCTCTAATGGTTGAAGTAGACCACTCGACCGCTGGTGCTCTGCTTTGACTCGTTGACAAGTAAGAGATCTACTGACGCACTCTACAACTTCTCATTTTAGATTGGGCCACCAAAAGTGTTGTCGAAGATCTCGGTACATCTTCGTGCCTCTTGGATGAACATATACGTCGTATTGTGTGCTTCGTACAGTATTTCTTCTCTCAGCTCGGTTACAGCTGGCACCCATTGTAACGATCCCAAAATTTATACAATAATATTCTCTTTCTCGATCGTTAACAATACAACTTTAATCTATCTTTACATCATTATTCGATATTAAAATCACTAAAAATGCGGAATATTTAAACTTTTATACATTTTCTTTTCTAAGGATCGTTATCATATACTCAACTCATAAACACTCGGGATATTATATTCACCCATTCTTTTAAGAATTTCGTCCTCGAAATTTTATCTATTAATCTTTATTCATTCAATTTATCAAAATAGATTTTACGTTAATACTTTATTCATACATTGGGTTCTATAACCACTTTCTTTCCACAAAGATCTTTCTGCAATTATTAACTTTTCTATTAAAAGTTTTACATTATTCTTTGATAACTCATATCCTTCTCACTTCAAAATTTCTTTTCTCACTTATTCAATATATTCATCATTCAGTGTCGCATTCTACAACTTACTTCTTTCTAAGGAATATCATCCTTACCACATTCACCATTTAGAATAGCAAGAATCTTCCATAATTGCTCAATAATTGGGAAGCAGTATGAATAACTCAGGAATTTAAAAGATTCCAAATCATGCTGAGGGATCATAAGACCTTGAACTACGTCCACGGTTATAAGTACTCTTTCAACTTAAACCTTAACAGTCATTAGATTATAGGGACTCCCGTACTTAGGGTGTTAAGCCCTTCGTACGATGTATTGTGCACAAATATTTAAACGATATGCGTATATATCCATAGTTATAAGTATTCTTTCAACTTAAACTTTAACAGTCATAAGACTATAGGGACTCCTCGTACTTAGGGTGATCAGCCCTTCATACAATGTATTGTGCACAAACATCTCAACGCATTGCGTTAAATAACTCCCCTATAATAGGGTTGTTCATCTCAGCTTTCCAACATCTGAATCCGCACCAAAAAAATTTGGTTTGGCATAACTTCTCAAGAAACGCTTGAATTTCATGAACATTTTTCAATATTCGTCTAGCTGAATCAAATAGCATAGACTTCTACAACAATTCGGACATCAATCGAAATATGCATATACATATATATATATATATATATATATATATATATATATATATATATATATATATATATATATATATTCTCATATCTTAAAGAAATCTCAAAAATCTTTTTATGACGTCATGATACCGCACTGTATTTACAATCCGTTTGAGGATTCCGTCATTTGGTGATTTTATCATACTATATCATACCATAGTGGGCTGACGATCCTTAGATCACGTCTAACACTAAGTAATACTGCATTGATGACTCCATCGTTTTTCTCATCTCTGGACCAGGTTCCGTGATGCATTAATGATATAAAAAATACATATATCATATACTCAACTCATAAAAAATGCATATGATATATCATATGCATTGAATATCCCGAGTGTTTATGAGTTGAGTATATGATAACGATCCTTAGAAAAGGAAATGAATGGGTTAAAGAATATATAATACTCAAAATGTAATTGAGTTCAAGTAAAAGTTATGAAATAAAATCTAGAATTTGTTGATGAAATGAAGGTAGTACGAGATATAAAACCTATATTAAGGTAATGTATTGAAGTTATTCAACGATAATTTTTTTAAAAGAGATTTGATGAAAATCTTAGTAAGATATGGTTTCGGTGATTCCGAGGACGGAATCCTTACAAGGAGGGAAGGATGTGACAACCCAAATTTTTAAAAATTATTAAAATAAGAATTTAATAAATAAAATTCTTATTATGATATGAGAGAGTAATGTATGTTACATATAAATATAATATGTAAATATGTTACGATTGTGAGATCGTAAATAATTAAAATATTTATCAAGTAAAATAAGTATTTTAGTTAAAATATTTATGGATTAAAATAAATATTCAATGAAAATTATTATGGAATAATTTATTTAAGTATGATGATATTAAATAATTTGATGATAAATAATTTTATAATTTGTGCATAATTATTACGTTAATGTGGTGGTGATTTTCTAATTTAATTAAGTAATTAAATTAGAGGATTAATGATTGTTAAATAAAATTGTGATTATATTGGCTAAATAGAAGTTATAATTTTATTAGTAAGGTTTAATTGGATTTATTAATGAATTGAGATTAATTCAATTCAAATAGTTAATAGGTGTGACAAGGGTACCATATGATAAGAGGGATTGCTAAAAAATAATAATTGAAAAATGAGATTTTGGGTGCTAGCCAAACATGGCTTAGTGACCATTTTTTATTGTAACTGATGAGGCCATAAAGCATACGCATTATGTGACGCCCCCAAAACAGGTATACATCACCCATCTTGGGTCGCCAGATACATGATTCAAAATTCAAATACGACTTAATTATACAACAGTCGTGTAAAATTCAACAAACATAATCTAAGAGTTTTAATAAGAATATTGCCTTCTAGACAATATTCACACTCAATGGAGTCCTCATTACATTTATTGTCACACTATTTCACAAAAAAGCGAGGACTACTAAAGCCAATTATCCTGAACCATCACTCCATTTCCCGACTCGTCCCAGCTATATTCTCATTTCCTGAAGAGAACAATGAAAGAAAGGGTGAGCTCAACTAGCCCAGTAAGAAATATTATGACTAAGATAATGCATAATAAATTATCATTAGCCTTCAACAATGTTAAACTGATAGAATATAATAGACAACAAGTTTAAATGCAGCGGAACAAGCAATCAATTAGAAGAGTCAAGTAGAGCATAAAATCTACTATCTTCTATGATTTAAAAAGTTTCTCATCGAATCATCCATGCACCACGACCAAGGATATTCATGTAATCATCAATGGTCATGATTATGCCGAATAATCTATGGTCATAATCATACCAACAACTGTCCATCAATGAACTACAAGCCAATGAGGACTTTCACCACATCATTCGTCACATTATGGTCATGATTATACCGAATAATCTTTGGTCATGATTATACCGAATAATCTTTGGTCATAATCATACCAAGTCCATCTCTGCACGTAAGCCAAAGATGACTTTCATCACAATATAACAATGAGGATGATGACAATGACATAATAATTCAATAAAACAAGTTCAAGGATAAATTTTAAAGATTTATAATTTAATTTATCCAGAAATCAATAACGTCAAAATTGTCAACATGATACTGCTTTATAGAGTAAAATTCAAGAATAATATTCATGTATCAAAAATAATTTGAACATAATAGAAATATATTTTTCGGGTGAATAATACCCTGTGAATAGTATCCTATGAATAGTACTTTAGGAATAGTACATCGTGAATAGTATCCTGACATGAAAAGTATCCCAAATACCCGAGTGAATGATACTAGAGCGAATAGTAATCGGATGAATAGTAACTTACGAATAGTAACTCGTGAATAGTACTCCAGCACAAAAAATGCCCCGAATATCCGAGTGAATAATACTAGAGTGAATAGTAACTGAGTGAATAGTAACTCATGAATAGTAACTCGTAAAAAAATACAAAAGAAAATGATATCTCATACGAGTATAATAGAATATACGAAACTGCAAATAGATTTTCATTCGCCATGCGGTAATCCACGTAGACAGATCATTTTCACAGTTTAATAAAGAATGAATACGAAGGGTCATTCACCATGCATGCGGTAGTCCGAGTATACAGGTTATTCCAATAGAATAATAAAGAATAGAATAACATAAGAATTCACCATGCATGCGGCAATCCGCGTAGACAGGTTATTCCAACAGAATAATAATGAATGGAATAACAGAAGAATTCACCAGGCATGCGATAGACTGCATAGACAGGTTATTCTAACAGAATAATTAATAACGGAACCAGGTCATGCGTATTCTGCACAGACAGGATATTCCAACAGAATAATGAAGAATAGATCCAGGTCATGCATAATCCGCACAGACAGGATATTCCAATAGAATAATTAAGAATGGAATAATAGAAGAATTTCACCATGTATGTGGTACTTCGCATAGACAGGTTATTCCAACATAATAATAAAGAATAGAATAACAGAAGCTCTCTTCATGAATACGAAAGAAATAATACCCCTTACCTTAGAAGAAACTAGATACTGGAATAGTGGGGTAGTAGACTTCTCTTCTTCTTTCTCTCTATAATTTCTCTCTATAATAATTGCTCTATAGCTTTAGTGAATTGGTGAGAAATGAAGGAAGAATGAGCTTCTATTTATAGAAAAATATAGTTTTAATAATTACACATTTTAGGGCTCAAAATATTACAGTATAATACCTCCCTCTTTTTCTTCATTTTTAATTTAGTCATGCAAGTATTATCAAACTTGCACTACCTCCCCTAATAGTAAATCATGTGAATTAATAGTTCATTCATGTGGCTTAATAGTATAATCATGTGAAAAAACTAATTACAGTATATTACATTCATCTATACCTCTATTTTTAATTTAGTCATGCAAGTATTATCAATCTTGCACCAATTTCCCTAATAGTAAATCATGTGAATCAATAGTACACACATGTGAACACATAGTTATAAGCATTTGAATTAATAGCAATTAATTGCTCATTTATCCGGTTAATTACCCGATTGGTAAATATAACCTCCAGACATCAATTATTATCGAAATAAATGTTGATTTCCACTAACACTAATAATTCTCACACAATGGAACTATCAATTTCATCTTTAATTAACACGAACTTATTCATCATTAATATTATAATTCACAATATTTAAAAACAAGGTCATTCCCAGGAAAGAGGGGGCTTTTCGATAAGGATTTCTCCCTATTTGCGCGCAATTAGATTATCTAACCTCTCCTTGACAGAACTTCTAGACATTGTCAATATTGTAAATAATAATATGAATAACTTTGACGTCTCAATTATTGATTTAATAATTTAACATATTATGCAGATGATACTGTTACAATAATTGAATCAATAATATGAGAGATATGATGCAGCAATTACTGTACTAATAATTGATTATAACTGAGTGACTTATCACGTAAGTATCAATAATCAATACCGTGTGCTACTATACAACCACGCGTATTACTGTACTTTTACTACCGAGTAGTTCAACAGTTTTAACGGTAACATTTTCGCCGTTATTTTTATAAAAAGATAATTCTGTCGTTTTCTAACTAGGTGTGACAACCCCAAAATAGGTTCATTCCACCAAACCCATTCTGAGTCGTCAAATACATGGTACAGAAAATAACTACAACTTTATTACAACAATTGTCGTGCAAAAATATAACAACACATATGCTGTGAGTTTGGATACAAATATATACAAAATGTGACATTGGACACTATCATGTATCATCACCTCACAAAGGTACCTTATATAAAGGTACAGTCAAAAACTGTTTTAGAAACTAGAATATTTGAAAAGTGCTCAAGGAAACCTTCGTACATGGGAGGCCATGCTTGTAGGTTATGATAGATATCACATGGCCATAGAATTATCCTTGGTTGACCCAATAGACCCCAAAGAAAACGAGAAGATTACTATCATATTCTTCCCAATGGTGAGTCTTCTCTTGACTTATCATTATCTCCACTGTCTCTAATTGAGAATTATACTTCAAACAAACACCAATATTATATAGGTAGTGATCGTAGATATACTCAGCAAGTGGATGAGCACAACCCTGTCTTATGATGATACGAGGTTGTATGTCATTAGACATCTTGTATGATAGTGACAAAACACCCTTTCAACGTTGGGTTCGCCTCACCCTATTTTCTTCACCAAATATAACTACTAAATGATGACCACCGTTCTATTCCCTTGTTACCCCCGCTCGACCCAGCTACACTCTTATTACCTGAAAGGAATTATGAAACAAAAGGGTGAGCACAACTAGCCCAGTAAAGAATATCATGACTAAAGATAAATAAATTACCAATAGTCTTCATCAGTAATAAATCAGAGATTTAGAACATATGGTAGATGATAAAAATTTCAACCATAGTTGCAGCGGAACGAGCAATCGATTAAAAGAGTTAAATAAACTATAAAGTCTATTATCTCCTCCATGTTAAATATCCACCAACAATGTTTTATCCATGTAACATCACTCAACCGTTCCTTTCCACAATCATATGAATAACTCATAATCATAATTGTGACTCTAAATTTTTCTTCGCACCCAGGACGAAGAATATTTTCATCACCTGTCTTTACCTGAAACATCAAAGATCATGGTTATACCAAATCACAGTTCCTGTTCATAATCATACTAATAACTTCATCTTTGCACTACGGCCAAAGATATTCATTTGTACCAGTTGGTCATGCTCATCTCAACACCTGTTCTGTAAGACCCTAACTTTTATAAATAAAGATGAATTTTTTATAAATATCATTTTTGAATATTATGGAGTTAATTTGATATAATGTTATAGTTGTGGGTAATATTTATAAATTTTGTAAAGTACGCAAGTTGTTATATAATATTCGATTGGTCGGGGAATATTCGTTTTAACAGGGAATATTCATACAACGGCACAATCATTGGTGGACCCCACAACAAAATTATTTTCGGATTGAGAAAACGACAAAAATATTTTATTAAAAATAATGGCGGAAGTTTTACCATTGATACTGTTGAACTACTCGGTAGTAAAAGTACAGTAATACGTGTGGTTGCATAGTAGCACACGATATTGATTATTAATGCTTATGTGAGAAGTCACTCAGTTTGATTCAATTATTGTCAGTTAATAATATGAATTATTTAGCGATAATGACGTTTTGTTTTATTCGTATTATTAACGTAATAAAACAGAAACATCTTTTTATATAAAACAGAATACTTTATTAAAGTTATTCTATAAATAGAATATATTATATTTTATTTAAAAGATTTTTCTTTAAATATGGACCGTCAGATTAAAGTAATCAATCTGGACCGTTCATGGATTAGTTACTATGCATTCTATTTTTCTATAAATAGCAGCTCATTCCTTCATTATTTCTTACGAATTCGCTGAACTCTAGAGAGAGAAACTATAGAAAGAAACTATAGAGAGAGAGAAGAGTATTCTGCTACTAACTACTTCCTTATTTCAGCTCTTCTTTAAAACGGTAAGGGGTATTATTCTTTCTTATTCATGAAGAGAACATTTGTTATTCCATTTCTTATTATTCTGCTGGAATAACCTGTATACACGGTCTACCCTGTACTTGGTGACATTCTTCTATTATTCTGTTAGAACATCCTGTCTGTGTGTTTTACACCGGACCTAGTTCCGTTTTTATTATTATTCTGTTGGAACATCCTGTCTGTGTGTTTTACACCGGACCTGGTTCCGTTTATATTATTATTCTATTGGAACATCCTGTCTGTGTGTTTTACACCGGACCTGGTTCCGTCTTGTTATTATTCTGTTGGAACATCATGTCTGTGTGTGTTTACACCGGACCTGGTTCCATTATTTATTATTCTGTCGGAATATCCTGTCTGTGCATTTACGTCGGACCTGGTTCCATTATTTATTATTCTGTTGGAATATCCTGTCTGTGCGTTTTATGCCGGACCTGGTTCCATTATTTATTATTCTGTGGGAATAACCTGTTTGTGTGGTCTATCGCATGCATGGTGATTTCTTTTGTTATTCCATTCTTTATTATATTCAGTTGGTTAAGTTTTGACTTCTATACTCCATGAAATTTGTGGAATATCCTTGATAATTGCGTTTCATCCAGTATCTTTTCATGAAAATATTCTTCTAAGCATTCTTGAATTTTACTCTACAAAGCAGTATCATGTTGACAATTTGGACGTTGTTAATTCTTGGATAAATTAATTCTTGAACTTGTTTTATTAAATTCTTATATCATTGTCATCATCCTCATGTTTATAAAATGTTAAAAGTCATCTGTGGCCTGTAGTGCATATATGGACTTGGTATGATTATGACCAGGGATTATTCGGTATAATCATGACCGTAATGTTATAAAATGTGGTAAAAGTCCTCATTGGCCCGTAGTGCGTTGATGGACAGTTGTTGGCATGATCATGACCATTAATGAATACACGAATATCCTTGGCCGTAGTGCAGGGGTGATTCGATGATGTGAATTATTTTATTAAGCTGAGTCCCAGCGATCACAGTGTTGAAAAACCTTTTAAATCATAAAAGATAGTAGAGTTTATTTTCTACTTGACTCCTTTAATGGATTGCTTGTTCCGCTGTAGTTAAACTTGATGTCTATTATATTTTATCAGTTTAACATTGTTGAAGGCTAATGATAATTTATTCTGCATTATCTTAGTCATAATATTTCTTATTGGGCTAGTTGAGCTCACCCTTTCTTTCACTATTCTCTTCAAAAAATGAGAACGTAGCTGGGACAAGCCGGGGAACGGAGTGATGGTCCGAATGATAGTATTAGTTAGTAGTCCTCACTATTCTATGTAATGGTGTGTTAATAAATATAATGAGGACTCCTTTTGAGTATGAATACTCTCTAGAAGATAATATTTGCATTCAAACTCACAGTTTATGTTTTGTCGTATTGTACACGACAGTTGTATTAGTAAGTTATATTTGTATTCTGTAATATGCATCTGACGACCTAAGATGGGTGATGTATACCTAATTTTGGGGGCGTCACATGTTCATCTTTGCACTACTGGCCAAAGATATTCAACAACATGTCATCTTTGCACTACAGGCCAAAGATATTCATCTATAATTCATCTTTGCACTACAGGCCAAAGATATTCATCAACAGTTCATATTTGCACTACAGGCCAAATATATTCATATCTCAAAGAAATATATAATCATTTCAAAATTTATATAAACAATAATTATAACCATGTTGATCATTTCACCTTTGCACTTAAGCTAAAGATATTCACTTATAAATTCAATGGTCATGATCATACCAGTCACCAATTCAACTTTGCACAACTGGCCAAAGAGAACCCTAGTCATGATCATACCAATAATCTACCCATCTTTACACTCAAGTGAAAGAGAATATCATCATTAGGGTTATAAAAATGTTATATATGATAATAAAAATAATGTGATCAACATATAGTTTTAATCTCAAGAGTAATATTCATAAATCAACTATAATTTGGTCAGAAAAAGAAACCAATTTTGTCGTGAATAGTACCCGTGAATAGTAACTCGTGAATAGTAACTCATGAATAATAACTCTGACACAAAAAGGTAGAAATTCCACAATAAAATTCATACCAATATTTCGGTATAATGATATTGAAATAATAACATTTCTTAAACTTATAAGCAATTTATTTTAATTGTTTACACTTTACTAAATAATGCATTTAATCATTCTAAAATGCCAAACTCATAAGATTTCAATACCAATAACCAAAACCCTCATCAAAAATCTGCATATACCTCATATAGGATTCTCAAGCCATAAAATCCTATTTTCTAATTTTCTTACTTCACAAAACATATTTAATTCATTTACTCATAACTAGACCATTTTCATGAAAAAATACCAAATCAGTTCCAAAAATATTTTTTTCTAGAATTTAGCATAATATAGTCCCATAGTGAACATGTATTTTTCTCAGAATTTTTGAAAGTCATTTACTACTTTTCATATGGCCAAAACAGCCGAATATTTAGACATTTATCAAAAATTGTACTTTTATCTAAAAATTCTGAAATTCACAGAGAATACTCCTATCATATACATGTACTCCCAATAAAAATTTCACCAATTTTGGAGTTAACTACAAGGAGTTATAAACGATTACTTTTAAAATAGTTTTTTCCCGTAAAATTCATAACTCTTAATATATACATCCAAAAATCACCATTTTTGGACACAATCAAGAAAACTCATCAAAATATCATTTCAAAATTTTCCAGAATTTTTGAATGTCAGAAAAATTACGAAACTGAAAAATATAACAACCCTTAAAATCCCTTACTATCCCTTACTATCCCTTACCTCAAAAGAGCAGTATTTCTGACCGGAATGTAAAGTCGAAGGAACCTTGCACTGAATAACAACTCTCAAAGTATCTAAAAACTCACAAAATATGCTTCATAATATATAGAGAGAAAGAGAGAAAACTTATGTTTCTGGTGTGATTTTCAATTCTAACTTAGCCCTCTATTTATAGGAAAATGTTAGCACGCCGAAGCAGACCTAACCTGCAACCTGATGGCTTTACCTGCTACTATTCCCACCCATCACATTTGAATAAAAATCTCAGCACATTTCTTCACCAACCAAGAGTGGGGCCCACCAATTCTAGAATTTTCCACCAAAATGATTAACTCAAAAAATTCAACAATTTCTGAACCAATCATCTCGTAAAATTCATAACAAATTATACGTTAATTTTTAACGGTTCAAAATTTGTGGACATATACTCAACTTATATATGTATAACATATCCAACTATTACCATGATCCAACGGTCGGATTAAAAATTATAACCCTCGCAAAATATCTCAAAAACCCTAATTTGATTTTCAATACCTCCGTTCCGACAAAAATGCAGATAAAACACCTCAACATTAACTCCTTCATTTTTAACCACAAAAATATATCCCTCATTTATATCCACATAAAATAAATATTTTCTTATCATATGAATCAATAATTAATTATTCACAAGTAATATTACAGAATCACATTTATGACAACCAGGCCGTTCCCAGGAAAGAGGGGGCTTTCCAATAAGAAATTTCTCCTTATTGGCGCGCAATTAGATAACCAAACCTCTCCTTAGACAGAACTTTCTAGACATTGCTAATAATGCTATCTAATAATATTATTCAAATAATATGAATTATTGATCTGATAATGGAGATGATGTGCAGCAACAATTATTGAAACAACAATAATATAAAATATCAATGCAGCAATTATTGAATCAATAACATAAAATATTGAACAGTAATTACTGTGACAATTATTCAGTAGTGCATTCTTACGTAAGAATCAATAATTTCAAAAATACTGTGCAATACCGTGTGCTACTGTGCAATAACGCGTATTACTGTATTTTAACCACCGAGTATTCCAACAATGTTAACGGTAATAATTACGCCGTTATTTATAAAAACTCAAATTTGTCGTTTTCTTTATCCGACCGTTATTCTGTTATGGGGCCCACAAATGTCTGCGCCGTCGTACGAATATTCCCCGACAGAAAGAATATTCCACGACCAAACGAATATTCCCCGAAAACAATGAATATTTTATAACCACTTGTGTATTTTGAAAAAAAATTCATATATCACCCTTAACTTTAACATTTATCAATTTAACCATTTACTGAATAGTAATTATAAGAAAAATTGAATACTTTTATTTCATAAAATTCGGGGTCTTACATTTGAACTAACTGACAGGCGTGTTCATCTTATTTCTAGGCTACCCAGAAATTCCAGTCATGGTCGGTCAACGGTATTGATGGCCTTCTAACATGAAATCTGTTGATGATATGGTTGGTCTAGACGTCGGGCTGTATAGACAATCTAACAAAGTACAAGTTCTAAACATTTTTCCTGTCTAAATATCAACAAGTTGCTCGATCTAAGGCCTTGAACAAGCTGTCAGAGTTGTTCTTCATTTTATGGGTTACCAGAAATGAAGAACAGTTCGATCAGCCACTTTTGGGCTTCCACCACTAGTGATCTGTGCAATATTTTAGTGATGTAACGCTTTCAGTGTCTACTACAAAATGAGTAGATAAGGTCCGGTCAAACCATGTCAGGCAACACCTTCATATGTTTTCTGGGTTACCCAGAAAACACAAAAAGTGTCCGTCTTGGTTAGTTTGACCGGCTGCTATGTCCAATATGTTTATGATTTAGGTAATCTTAAGGCATGAACATATAACACATATACCAGTCTACTACTTAGATATAATAACAACATTATAACACTTAACACCTGATAGATCCAGAGACTTTAATATCTTGTCAGACTCTGATTCACACTTTCTTGGTTGCCCAGAAAGTTATGGTCATGCTCGGTCAACTCATTTTGACCTCGATTATCTGACAATATAAGCATGATCTGGTCCTGATACAAGTTCTAGATTACAGACCTCACAGCATACAACAAGATAAAACATTTAAACAACAAAAACTCATAACAACCAAAGATATATGAGGTCTAACATTTGACTGTCAGACTCAAAAAACAAAATTTTCCAGATTTTGAAAAACTCTAGATCTGAGCCTATAGATGTTATGGATCTAACATCTATCAACCCAAATCATCATTATACACCATAAACAACATATTTTAACAATAAATTATAACATCTAACATGCAGATCAAGATCAAATTTCTTTTTAGGGTTCATACCTTTAAGTGAGAAAATCTGATTTCTATGCTTTTGATTCGATGTTGGTGTTAGTGAGGCTTGATTTATGACTGATCTAGCAAGGCAGTCTCGTGGGTTTTAGATAGAGAAAGTCTTGAATGAGTGTTTGTGCAAAATGAGCTTAAATGTGCCTTTTCCTCTCTCTTGATCTATACAAATAACATGTATGCAATGAACTTGGTTAATCACATGGCTAATATTGTAGCTTGTAGGCTCATAGCTAGGTGGACTAGGTTGGCTAGCAAGATATTGCTAGATTTGGCTAACAATAATTAACCAAATGGGACGAAAAGGGCACTTTGGTAATTTTATTTTAATTTTAAGGGCATTCTTGTCCAAGGTGCTTGAATCTAGGATTTATTTACTAGATTTTACATCTTAAAGTTTCCCAAATAATTTTTAGGGTTTGAACAATTAAAATTAAAGTGTAATAAAATATTAATTAAAACACACTAATTTAAAATTAGGGTTTTTAATAGAAAATTAGGGATTTTAAATTAGGGTTCCTTAATACTAATAGGGTTCCCAAATTAATAATTAGGGTTTCTTAATTAACATTATAATTTACTAAAATAATAATTAGGGTTTCTAATTTTAGCAAATTAGGGTTTTCAAATAATAATTAGGGTTTCTCCTAATTACAGAAATTCTATAATACACAGTAAAATTCATATAACACAATTACTACTCAGTCTTGAACTCACAACTGAGTTTAACAATTAGGGTTTACCAATATGATATAAGGGTTATGATACAATTTATCATAATTGACCAACCATTATCAGTCTACACATATACAGTACATATTTGTAGCACTCAAAAATCAAAATATAATTAATATTATATTATTATTCTCATTCCTTGAACAAAAATCCAAATTTAGGGTTTGGATTCCATATCCGATTTATTTTTCATATGCAACATCAATAATTAAGCTAAAATAATTAACTTAAATATTCTGAACAAATTCATATTGTGACGCCCCCAAAATTAGGTATACATCACTCATCTTGGGTCGTCAGATACATAGTACAGAATACAAATACAACTTACTAATACAACTGTCGTGTACAATACGACAAAACATAAACTGTGAGTTTGAATACAAATATTATCTTCTAGAGAGTATTCATAATCAAAAGGAGTCCTCATTACATTTATTAACACATCATTATATAGAATAGTGAGGAGTACTAAAATAATACTATCATTCAGACCATCACTCCGTTCCCCGACTTGTCCCAGCTACGTTCTCATTTCCTGAAGAGAACAGTGAAAGAAAGGGTGAGCTCAACTAGTCCATTAAGAAATATTATGACTAAGATAATGCAGAATAAATTATCATTAGCCTTAAACAATGTTAAACTGATAAAATATAATAGACATCAAGTTTAACTACAGCGGAACAAGCAATCCATTAAAAGAGTCAAGTAGAAAATAAACTCTATTATCTTTTATGATTTAAAAGGTTTTTCAACACTGTGATCGCTGTGACTCAGCTTAATAAAATAATCCACATCATCGAATCACCCCTGCACTACGGCCAAGGATATTCGTGTATTCATTAATGGTCATGATCATGCCAACAACTGTCTATCAATGCACTACGGGCCAATGAGGACTTTTACCACATCATTTGTAACATTACGGTCATGATTATACCGAATAATCCCTGGTCATAATCATACCAAGTCCATCTATGCACTACAGGCCACATATAACTTTTAACATTTTATAAACATGAGGATGATGACAGTGATATAAGAATTCAATAAAACAAGTTCAAGAATTAATTTATCCAAGAATTAACAACGTCCAAATTGTCAACATGATACTGCTTTGTGGAGTAAAATTCAAGAATACTTAGAAGAATATTTTCATGAAAAGATACTGAATGAACCGCAATTATCAAGGATATTCCACAAATTTCATGGAGTATAGAAGTCAAAACTTAACCAACTGAGTATAATAAAGAATGAAATAACAAAAGAAATCACCATGCATGCGATAGACCGCACAGACAGGTTTTTCCAACAGAATAATAAATAATGGAACCAGGTCCGGCGTAAACGCACAGACAGGATATTCCGCCAGAATAATAAATAATGGAACCAGGTCCAGCGTAAAACACACAGACAGGATGTTCCAACAGAATAATAACAATACGGAACCAGGTCCGATGTAAACGCACATACATGATATTCCAACAGAATAATAATAAATACGGAACCATGTCCGGTGTAAAACACACAGACAGGATGTTCCAACAGAATAATAATAAAGACGGAACCATGTCCGGTGTAAAACACACAGACAGGATGTTCCAACAGAATAATAGAAGAATGTCACCAAGTATAGGGTAGACCGCGTATACAGGTTATTCCAACAGAATAATAAGAAATGGAATAACAAAAGTTCTCTTTATGAATAAGAAAGAATAACACCCCTTACCGTTTTAAAAAAGAGCTGAAATAAGGAAGTTGTTAAGTAGCAGAATACCCTTCTTCTCTCTCTCTATAGTTTCTCTCTATAGTTTCTCTCTCTAGAGTTCAGTGAATTCATAAGAAATAATGAAGGAATGAGCTGCTATTTATAGAAAAATAGAATGCATAGTAACTAATCCATGAACGGTCCAGATTAATTACTTTAATCTGACGGTCCATATTTAAAGAAATTTTTTTTAAATAAAATATAATATATTCTATTTATAGAATAACTTTAATAAAGTATTCTGTTTTATATAAAAAGATGTTTCTATTTTATTACGTTAATAATACGAATAAAACAAAATGTCATTATCGCTAAATAATTCATATTATTAACTGACAATAATTGAATCAAACTGAGTGACTTCTCATATAAGCATTAATAATCAATACCGTGTGCTACTATGCAACCACACGTATTACTGTACTTTTACTACCGAGTAGTTCAACAGTATCAATGGTAAAACTTCCGCCGTTATTTTTAATAAAATATTTTTGTCATTTTCTCAATCCGACAATAATTTCGTTGCGGGGTCCACCAATGATTGTGCCGTTGTACGAATATTCCCTGTTAAAATGAATATTCCCCGACCAATCGAATATTATATAACAACTTGCGTACTTTGAAAAATTTATAAATATTACCCACAACTATAACATTATATCAAATTAACTCCATAATATTCAAAAATGATATTTATAGAAAATTCATCTTTATTTATAAAAGTTGGGGTCTTACACATATAATCAAACATTTATTATTATAATTCTAATAATTATTTCATATATTATTTAAATAATATAAAATAATATTTTTATGAAAAATAAATAATAAAGATATTTGTACTATAAAATTAATTATTCATCTTTATTTATAAAAGTTGGGGTCTTACAACTTCCCCTTCTTATGAAATTTTGCCTTCGAAATTAGGGTACGTACCTGGTATGTCGAAGAGGTAAGGATACCTTAATTTTATTTCAGATTCTAACTCCCAAGTCATTTCCTCAATATCGTGGTTTCTCCACAAAACTTTGACTTGAGGTATAACCTTGGAGCGTAGAATATGTTCCTTATTATCCAAGATTTGAACAAGAACTTCTTCATACGTCAAATCCTCCGCTATTTCGTCCGGTTCTAACTTAATAATGTGGTTCGGGTCTTTCACATATTTGCGTAACATGGATATGTGAAAAACGTTATGAACACGAGACATACTTGGCGGTAAAGCGAGTCTATAAGCCACAGTTCCTACTCGATCGAGGATTAAAAAAGGACCGATGAATCGAGGATTGAGCTTTCCTCTTTTTCCAAATCTCGTAACTCCTTTCCATGGAGCAACACGTAAGAACACATGATCTCCTATATCAAATTCCACGTCCTTTTGATGAAGATCAACATAACTCTTTTGTCGATCTTGTGAGGTTTTTATACGTTGTCGGATCGTTTGAATCTTTTCTGTAGTCATACGTACCAACTCCAGTCCCAACAACATTGCTTCACCCACCTCATCCCATCATACTGGAGAACGACATTTTCTTCCATACAATGCTTCGAATGGAGCCATGCCAATACTTGCTTGATAACTGTTGTTGTAGAAAAACTCCACCAATGGTAAGAACTTGTCCCAACTTCCCTTGAAGTCAAGGACACATAGTCTTAATAAATCTTCTAGAGTTTGAATAGTCCTCTCTGATTGTCCGTCCGTCTGAGGATGATATGCCGAACTAAATCGTAAATCTGTGCCCATAGCTTTTTGTAAACTAACCCAAAATCGTGAAGTGAATCTTGGGTCTCGATCAGAAACTATGGATACTGGCATAACATGCAGTCTTACAATCTAATTTATGTACATACGAGCAAGACGTTCAAGTGTATAAGTTTCTTGTATCGGTAAGAAATGAGCAGACTTGGTCAATCTATCAACAATGACCCAAATCGCATCTATACCTTGAGAAACCTTAGGAAGACCGGTAACGAAATCCATGGTAATGTGCTCCCACTTCCATTCTGGAATTTCAAGTGGTTACAATGGACCTTTTGGTACTTGATGCTCCGCTTTGACTCGTTGACAAGTTAAACACCTTGAGATAAACAGCGCTATCTCTCTCTTCATATTGCTCCACCAAAATGTATGACGAAGATCATGATACATTTTGGTACTTCCAGGATGGATTGCAAACGGTGTGTTGTGCGCCTCCATCATGATTTCATACTTTAAATCAAGGTTGTTAGGAACACAAAGTCTGGAGTTGACTCAAAGTATTCCTTCTTCATCGATTCTTGCTTCCGGCATAGCACCTTCTTGCACTTTCTTCCTCATACGCATCAGCTCCAGGTCTGTAGCTTGAGCAGCTTTAACTTTATCGATTAAAGTTGGTTCTACTCGTATATTCGCCATCATCACATGGGTCCCTGGAGTCTTTAACTCTATCTCTATCCTTTGCAAGTCACACAAAATGGGCCTTTGTGTTGACAATATCGCACTCGTAAATTATCATTAGCCTTCAACAATGTTAAACTGATAAAATTTAATAGACATCAAGTTTAACTACAGCGGAACAAGCAATCCATTAAAAGAGTCAAGTAGAAAATAAACTCTACTATCTTTTATGATTTAAAAGGTTTTTCAACACTGTGATCGCTGGGACTCAGCTTAATAAAATAATCCACATCATCGAATCACCCCTGCACTACGGCCAATGATATTCGTGTATTCATTAATGGTCATGATCATGCCAACAATTGTCCATCAATGCACTACGGGCCAATGAGGACTTTTACCACATCATTTTTAACATTACGATCATAATTATACCGAATAATCCCTGATCATAATCATACCAAGTTCATCTATGCACTACAGGCCATATATAACTTTCAACATTTTATAAACATGAGGATGATGACAGTGATATAAGAATTCAATAAAACAAGTTCAAGAATTAATTTATCCAAGAATTAACAACGTCCAAATTGTCAACATGATACTGCTTTGTGGAGTAAAATTCATGAATACTTAGAAGAATATTTTCTTGAAAAGATACTGAATGAACCGCAATTATCAAGGATATTCCACTAATTTCATGGAGGATAGAAGTCAAAACTTAACCAACTGAGTATAATAAAGAATGAAATAACAAAAGAAATCACCATGCATGCGATAGACCGCACAGACAGGTTATTCCAACAGAATAATAAATAATCGAACCAGGTCCGGCGTAAACGCACAGACAGGATATTCCGACAGAATAATAAATAATGGAATCAGGTCCGGCGTAAAACACACAGACAGGATGTTCTAATAGAATAATAACAAGACGGAACCAGGTCCGGTGTAAATGCACAGACATGATATTCCAACAGAATAATAATAAATATGGAACCATGTCCGGTGTAAAACACACAGACAGGATGTTCCAACAGAATAATAATAAAGACGGAACCATGTCCGGTGTAAAACACACAGATAGGATGTTCCAACAGAATAATAGAAGAATGTCACCAAGTATAGGGTAGACCACGTATACAGGTTATTCCAACAGAATAATAAGAAATGGAATAACAAAAGTTCTCTTCATGAATAAGAAAGAATAACACCCCTTACCGTTTTAAAGAAGAGCTGAAATAAGGAAGTAGTTAAGTAGCAGAATACCCTTCTTCTATCTCTCTCTATAGTTTCTTTCTATAGTTTCTCTCTCTAGAGTTCAGTGAATTCGTAAGAAATAATGAAGGAATGAGCTGCTATTTATAGAAAAATAGAATGCATAGTAACTAATCCATGAACGGTCCAGATTGATTACTTTAATCTGACGGTCCATATTTAAAGAAAAATCTTTTAAATAAAATATAATATATTCTATTTATAGAATAACTTTAATAAAGTATTCTGTTTTATATAAAAAGATGTTTCTGTTTTATTACGTTAATAATACGAATAAAACAAAACGTCATTATCGCTAAATAATTCATATTATTAACTGACAATAATTGAATCAAACTGAGTGACTTCTCACATAAGCATTAATAATCAATACCGTGCGCTACTATGCAACCACACGTATTACTGTATTTTTACTACCGAGTAGTTCAACAGTATTAATGGTAAAACTTTCGCCGTTATTTTTAATAAAATATTTTTGTCGTTTTCTCAATCCGACAATAATTCCGTTGTGGGGTCCACCAATGATTGTGCCGTTGCACGAATATTCCATGTTAAAACGAATATTTCCCGACCAATCGAATATTATATAACAACTTGCGTACTTTGCAAAATTTATAAATATTATCCACAACTATAACATTATATCAAATTAACTCCATAATATTCAAATATGATATTTATAGAAAATTCATCTTTATTTATAAAAGTTGGGGTCTTACATATATAATCAAACATTTATTATTATAATTCTAATAATCATTTCATATATTATTTAAATAATATAAAATCATGTTTTTATGAAAAATAAATAATAAAGATATTTCTACTATAAAATTAATTATTATAAGTATATACTTTATAATGATCAATAATTCTAAAATTAAATTATTTGAAATTATTCACGTAATAAATAAATTTTATTTATCACATATTTACATACGTATTTCTTAACACTTATTCTCATCATTAAGATAAATAAATAAAAATTATATGTAAAATTTCTTATTTATTTTATATTGAAAGTATCGGGTTATTACATATTACACCTTGGGTAGGTTGGTATAGTTGTTAGAAAGGAGTTTGTAGGCCTAATTTGGCTTTCTATAGCGTTTGGGATGAAAAATTGCGAATTAGTAGAAGGTACCCCGGCCCAGTCGGGCCCCCCTATACAAAAACCCCCGCCCTGGCGGGGGGGGGGGGGTAGTCTGTCTAGGCAAATTTTGGAAAAAAAACACTGACCAGACATGTTTTACTAAAATGAGCATAACGTTTTCATACAAACTCCGATTAAGGCGATTCAAGATGCTCCGGAACGAGGACGAATAGACCTACAACTTTTATTCTTCAAGTTATTCAATTTAAGGTAGGAAACAGGGGTTAAAATTGTCATCTTTAGGACTATTGTGTTTTCAGAGGCAATCGGAGGGCGTCGGGCATGCACGTATGCAAGTGTAATGCTCTTGACGATAAAAGATGTTTTTATAAGTTATAAAACATGAACGTTAGTAAATACAATGATGTTTAACATTAATAAATGATGTATTAGATAAGTTGTATAAGCATACTAAGCATGCATAAGAGAGACAAATCGGGCATGTGACGAATGAACATCGAAACGCCGTGACAAGTGTTAATGAACGTAAAAAGTGTTTTAAATCAAATGAAATGAATATTATAAGATAGTGAATGGGGTTAATATAAAACCAATAAGTAGTTCTAGCAAGACTTAAACACTTGAATGAACTTCGAGTATGAAATATAGTCCGATGTAAGTCAAAAGTTAACACAATCAAATTGAACATTGTGTATTGATTAATAAGAAGGGTTATGGGATATAGAGTAAAGTTTACTTTACAACTACTATACGTTGCTATGTGACTAATAGTTGATGTGTATGATTATATAATTATGTAGGGCACGTGAAGTACAGATAACTGTAAGCTGTTAAACTGTTATTGGTAAACAACTATCAAGACAAGTCTTTAAGTTCCTATTTGCTATGTGAACTTGATGATTAACTGTTTTAAATCTTTATTATAAAGAGCATGATGTGTTATATATATGTTAAAAGTATAAAATATTAAAGTCAATGTATGACTACGTTGATTGAGTATTGAATGTTAATTGAGTAAGGAACTCAATCTTTAAACTTGCTATGTGAACTGTAGCATGTATGTTATGTTAGTGCAATGATTATGAGATAAATGTTGAGCATGTTATTATGTGCTACGTGATGCATGAAAACTGATAGATTTTGCTGGGCTGTCGAGCTTAACCTTGCAAATAACCATTTTTGTAGATCAATATTTAAAGGTAAGGATATGTGCTAAGTGAATTATAGAGATTCATATTCGCGAAGATTACTTATGTACATTTTATGAGAAATGTATTTAATATTTTGAATGTAACGTGTTGTTGAATTGTAAGTTGAGATATCTAGTATATTTGGATATCTATTTATGATGTAAGACTTTGTATAGTTATTTTGTTGTAACGATTCATAATATAAATTTGAATCGAAGAGATGTAATGTAAAGGTTACGATTTATGGAAATACAGAAGGAAACATATAAAAGTATAAATATTCCGTATTTTTAGTGATTTTAATATCGAATAACGATGTAAAGATAGATTAAAGTTGTATTGTTAACGATCGAGAAGGAGAATATTATTGTATAAATTTTGGGGTCGTTACACCTATACTCGACCCTCAAATCTCAATATACCATCCTTATCCATCTTGAACTTTTCTTCTTCATTTTCTATTATTCTTTTCCTTATCTTTTCGCATTCTTCATCTTTCTCTTGCAATTCCTTTACTCTATCCAATAATGTTGAACGAGCTTCTATCATAAACAATTTCCCTCCGATTTTCTTGGTTCCTTCACTTCTATTTCAAATTTCTCCATTTCTTTTATTAACTCCTCTTGAGTTGTCAACTTGAACATTTTCTCCCTTCCCTTTCTACTTAAGGCATCTGCTACTATGTTAGCCTTTCCCGGGTGATAAAGAATCTCGCAGTCATAGTCCTTGATTAATTCTAACCACCTCCTTTGTCGCATATTCAACTCCATCTATGTGAAGATATATTTTAGACTCTTGTGGTCTGTGTATATCTCACATTTTTCTCCGTATATATAGTGTCTCGAAATCTTTAACGCAAAAACTACTACCGCTAACTCCAAGTTATGAGTAGGGTATCGTTTTTCGTAATCCTTCAATTATTGTGACACATACGCAATGACCTTGCCATGTTACATTAGCACACATCCAAGTGCTTTGTGCGATGCATCACTATACACCATAAATCCTCCTATATCATCTGGAAATGTTAATACAGGTGCCTCACTCAATCTCTTCTTTAATTCTTGGAAACTCTCTTCGCATTTCTTCGTCCAAACAAACTTCACTGCCTTCCTCGTTAGATTGGTTAACGGGGTCGCTATCTTGGAAAAATCTTGGATAAATCATCTATAGTACCTAGCTAACCCTAAGAAACTTCTTACTTCTGTTGGCGACTTTGGTTGTTCCCAGTTGCTTACCACCTCCACTTTTGCTGGATATACTGAAATTCCGCTCTTATCGATTACGTGCCCTAAGAATTGGACCTTCTTTATCCAAAATTCGCATTTTGAAAACTTCGCGTACATCTTCTCCCTTCTCAATGCTTCTAATACCATCTTTAGATGTTCGGCATGTTCTTCTTTGGTTTTCGAATAAATCAAAATGTCGTCAATAAATACTACTATGAACTTATCTAAGTATGGCTTGAAGACTCAGTTCATCAAGTCCTTAAATGCTACCGGAGCATTTGTCACCCCGAATGACATCACTAGAAATTCGAAATGTCCATAGCGTGTTCGAAACGCCGTTTTTGTTATGTCCTCCTCTCGTACCTTAAATTGGTGATATTCCATTCGTAAATCTATCTTGGAAAAACACTTCGCTCCCTTCAGTTGATCGAAAAGGTCATCTATTGTAAGACCCAAAATTTTATGAAATGAAAGTATTCAATTTTCTTATAATTATTATTTTATTTCGTAAATGGTTAAATTGATAAAAGGTTAAAGTTAAGGGTGATATGTGAAAATTTTTGCAAAGTATGCAAGTTGTTATAAAATATTAGTTTGGTCGGGGAATATTCTTTTTGTCGGGTAATATTCGTACGACGGCACAATCATTGGTGGACCCCACAACGAAAGTATTGTCGTAGTTAGAAAATGACAGAATTATCATTTTATAAAAATAACGGCGAAAGTATTACCGTTAAAACTGTTGAACTACCTGATAGTAAAAGTACAGTAATACGCGTGGTTGCATAGTAGCACACGGTATTGATTATTGATACTTACGTAAGAAGTCACTCAGTTACACTCAATTATTGCTACAGTAATTGCTGTATCATATCTCTCATATTATTGATTCAATTATTGTCACAGTATCATCTACATAATATGTTATATTATTAAATCAATAATTGAGATGGCAAAGTTATTCATATTATTATTTACAATATTGACAATGTCTAGAAGTTCTGTCAAGGAGAGGTTAGATAATCTAATTGCGCGCCAATAGGGAGAAATCCTTATCGGAAAGCCCTCTCTTTCCTGGGAACGACCAGGTTGTTAAATATTGTGAGTTATAATATTAATGATGAATAAGTTCGTGTTGATTAAAGATGAAATTGATAGTTCCATTGTGTGGGAATTATTAGTGTTAGTAGAAATTGACTTTTATTTCGATAATAATTGATGTCTGGAGGTTATATTGACCAATCGGGTAATTCATTGGATAAATGAGCAATTAATTGATATTAAATTCACATGCTTATAACTATGTGTTCACATGTGTTTACTATTGATTCACATGAATTACTATTAGGGGAGTTGATGCAAGATTGATAATACTTGCATGACTAAATTAAAAATGGAGGTATAGATGAAGGTAATATACTATAATTAGTTTTTTCACATGATTATACTATTAAGTCACATGAATGAACTATTAATTCACATGATTTACTATTAGGGGAGGTGGTGCAAGTTTGATAATACTTGCAGGACTAAATTAAAAATGAAGAAAAAGAGGGAGGTATTATACTGTAATATTTCAAGCCCCAAAATGTGCAATTATTGAAACTATATTTTCCTATAAATAGAAGCTCATTCTTCCTTCATTTCTCACCAATTCATTAAAGCTATAGAGCAATTATTGTAGAGGGAAATTATAGAGAAAAAGAAGAAGAGAAGTCTACTACCTCACTACTCCAGTATCCAGTTTCTTCTAAGGTAAGGGGTATTATTTCTTTCGTATTAATGAAGAGAGCTTCTGTTATTCCATTCTTTATTATTATGTTGGAATAACCTGTCTATGTGAAGTACCGCATACATGGTCAAATTCTTCTGTTATTCCATTCTTTATTATTATGTTGGAATAACTTGTCTATGCGAAGTACCGCATACATGGTGAAATTCTTCTGTTATACCATTCTTTATTATTCTATTAGAATATCATGTCTGTGCGGATTACGCATGACCTGGTTTCATTCTTTATTATTCTGTTGGAATATCATGTCTGTACGTATTACGCATGACCTAGTTCCATTATTTATTATTCTATTGGAATAACCTGTCAGTGCGGTCTATCGCATGCCTGGTGAATTCTTCTTTATTCCATTCTTTATTATTCTGTTTGAATAACCTGTCTATGTGGATTACCGGATGCTTGGTGAATGACCCTTCGTATTCATTCTTTATTAAACTGTGAGAATGATCTGTCTACGTAGATTACCCCATGGCGGGTGAAAATCCATTTACAGTTTCGTATATTCTTTTATACTCGTATGAGATATCATTTCTTTTGTACTCGTCATGAATATCATTTTCTTTGGTATTTTTCTTTTACGAGTTACTATTCATGGGTTACTATTTACCCGGTTACTATTCACTCTAGTATTATTCACTCGGGTATTCGGGACACTTTTCGTGCCGGAGTACTATTCATGAGTTACTATTCATAAGTTACTATTCACCTGATTACTATTCACTCTAGTATCATTCACTCGGGTATTCGGGACACTTTTCGTGTCGGGGTACTATTCACGGGGTACTATTTCTGAAGTACTATTCACGAGGTACTATTCACCCGAAAAATATATTTCTTTTCTGTCCAAATTATTTTGGGTACATGAATATTATTCTTGAATTTTACTCCACAAAGCAGTATCATGTTGACAATTTGGACGTTATTGATTTTTGGATAAATTAAATTATAAATCATTAAAATTTATCTTGAACTTGTTTTATTGAATTATTATGTCATTGTCATCATCCTCATGCTTATATTGTGATGAAAGTCTTCTTTGGCTTACGTGCATAGATGGACTTGGTATGATTATGACCAGAGATCATTCGGTATAATCATGACCTATAATGTTATAAATGATGTGGTAAAAGACCTCAGTGGCCTATAGTGCATTGATGGACAGTTTTTGGTAAGATTATGACCATTGATGATTTAATGAATATCCTTGGCTCGTAGTGCAGGGATGATTCGATGATGTGATTTATTTATTAAGCTGAGTCTCAACGATAAAATTGATGATAAACTTTTTAAATCATAGAAGATAATAGATATCATGCTCTACTTGACTCTTCTAATGAATTGCTTGTTCCGCTGTAGTTAAACTTGATGTTTATTATATTTTATCAGTTTAACACTGTTGAAGGCTAACGATAATTTATCCTGTATTATCTTAGTCATAATATTTCTTACTAAGCTAGTTGAGCTCACCCTTTTGCTTTCATTGTTCTCTTCAGGAAATGAGAACGTAGTCGGGACTAGTCGGGGAACGGAGTGATGGTCAAAATGATAGCATTAGTAGTCCTCACTATTCTGTTAAATAGTGTGACAATAAATGTAATGAGGACTCCATTGAGTGTGGATATTGTCTAGATGACAATATTCTTATTAAAACTCTTAATTTATGTTTTGTCGTATTTTACACGACTATTGTATAATTAAGTTGTATTTGAATTTTATACCATGTATTTGGCGGCCCAAGATGGGTGATGTATACCTATTTTGGGGGCGTCACATCTATCCTTGGTAACAAATATCTATTCTTAATCGTTACTCGGTTCAACTCTAGATAGTCGATAAGAGCCTCATCGATCCATCCTTCTTCTTTACAAACAACATTGGTGCTCCCCAAGGAGACACACTCGGTCGAATGTAACCCTTATCTAGCACCTCTTGCAATCAATTTCTTTATTTCTACTGGCTCCATACGATATGGGGATTTCAAAATCGGTGCAGTTCCCGATGCTAAGTCTATAATGAATTCGATTTCGATCTGTCTGGTGGAAGACCAGGCAGATCATCTGGAAATACGTCTTGAAAATCTCTGACTGTCGATATATTTTTCATTTCTACTCCCTTCTTCTGAGTATCCACTATATAGGCTAAATAACCTATACATCCTTTCTTTAATAATTTCTTCGACACGATTGCTTAAGCGATGAGCTTCCATAAAACACTACCTTAGACCGATTTGGAGTATGAAGGTTTACACTTTTATTTTGACAATTGATTATCGCAGCGTGGCTGGATAACCAATCCATTCCTAGTATCATGTCAAATTCACCCAATCTAATCAGAATTAAGTTTACGGTTAGTTTGTGACCTCTAATGTTTGCATAGCAGTTTCGATAATCAAACTCTACTGAAATTACTTCCTTATTCGCAATCTCTATATTCAATTGATTTTCTAAGCATTCTTGGGGTATGCTTAATCGACTAGCAAATTCTTCAGACACGAATGAATAGGTAGCACGCGAATTAAATAATACATATGCATTTATATTATTGAATGAGATAATACCTGACACCATGTCGTTCGCATCTACTGCATCCTAGACTGTCATGTTAAACGTTCTAGCAGTTGGTTGATTGGATGGTGCTGGTCCGCCGATCATAAGCTTGTTGCCTCCTCCTTGATGGCCGCTTCCTCTGCTGCTCCCCTTCTTTGGACAATCTTTGATCTGGTGCTTAGTTGAGCCACAAGCAAAACATCCCGTGGTCTTCTTTGGATTTGTGTAGTTTGGTGAAATGTGCCCTTTTTGCCCGCAGTTGTAACAAACACTGCGCCCTTCCAGCACTCTCCTTGGTGGTTCTTTCCACATTTCGAGCATCCCTTCGCTCTCTTCTTAAAACCTCTATGAAAACTTCCTGCTTGATTATTATTTCTGTTGTTGTTATCCCATTTTCTTTTCCCTAGGTTGCTTCCTCCACTACTGCTATTTCCTCCACCAGTTTCTCCCTCATCATTCTTATTATTCTTTTCTTTGTTGTATTGGCTTAATGCCTCACTACCTCCTTCAGCAATGATCACCTTCTCCAACAATGTGGTGAACGAGTCAATTTGAAGGACCGACACCTTGTTGAAGAACCAATGTTTTAGTCCTAGTTCGAAGCACCTAGCTTTCCTCTCTTCAGTGCTGACTTGGTACGTTGCAAAGCGCGCGAGCTCGTTAAACTTGGCCGCATACTAGGCCACCATTATCTCTCCTTATTTTAGTTCTAGAAATTTCACCTCCATCCTATCCTTCATGCTTTTCGGGAAGTAATTCTCGAAAAATAAAGCCTTAAACCTTTCCCAGGTTATAATCCTCTCTCCCGCTCTCTGTTGATTGGCTTCCCACTAGTAGTTTGCTTCACCCCTCATCCTGAACATAGCGAACACAGTTTTTTACTCTTCACCCACACGAGCAATGGCAAAAGCTTTCTCCATCTCTTTGATCCATGTCTGTGCCACGATAGGATCGGTAGTACCCTCGAATTTCGGAGGTTCTACGCTCCTAAAGTCTTTAAAGTTCGTAATTGGAATAGCTTGGGGATTGGGTTGTATTGGTTCATTGTTTCTTCCCCGCAAAGCCTCTCATAGCAAATCTACTAGCCTTTGGATAGGGTCTACTTGCTCTATCTTGTTATTATCCGATTCTTTCGGTGCTGTTAGTCTACGTCTGGGCGGCATTTTCTGCATCACAAAATTTCATTCTTATTATTTAATTATTGTAGACACTTAAAAATTTTGCATTCCTGTTGCTAACCTTTCAAGGGAAAAATTGTCTTCTAGAAATAACCTGGAAGTCAATTCAGCGCAGTCTCGGAGACAACCCCGTGATACTCAGTTTTCCATCTAGGAGATAACCCCGAGATATTTAGCCTAGTCCCGGAGACAACCCCTGGATACACAGTTTGCCATCTCGGAGACAACCCCGACATATTCAGCCCAGTCTCGGAGACAATCCTGGGATACTTAATTTGCCATCTCGGAGACAACCCCGAGATATTCAGTTCCAGTCCCGGAGATAACCCCGGGAATTTCAGTTTCAAACCTAGGAGACAACCTTGAGGAGTGCAATTCCAGTTTTGGAGATAACACCAGATAAGTCAGTTCCATCCCGGAGACAACCCTGAGATATTCAGCTCCAACCCCAGAGACAACCCCGGGAGTTTCAGTTCCAACCTCGGAGACAACCCCGATGGATGCAGTTGCAATTCCGGAGATAACTCCGGAAAAGCTCATTTCAAACCCCAACAATCATCTTCAACCTCGGTGATAGCCCTGAGGCACTCAGTCCCAAACCTGGAGATAACCCCGGGAGGTCAGGCACACCTCAGAGACAACCCTGAGGACATTCAACACTTGCAGTAGCCCAATCTCAGAGATAACCCTGAGCAACGACTTCTAAATCAACCCACCAAAATCGTCATTTTGCCACCTCGATCCCACATTCACTCCATCTAAACAACATTTCAACCTACATGCTACACAGAAATGTCCTACAAGAACCATAGCTCTAATCTCGAGTGACTACTACACAAGATAACACACCAGATAGAATTTGAAGACTTCAAGACCTAGGCATGGACCCATCGTCCTGACTTCGTACAACCTCTTATCCCATGTCATTTGTGTATCTCTCGACAACAGCATTCTGAAAAGGTATCATATACCTCTATCGGATGCTCGAATTAGAAGTTATGAAGGTTCGATCGGACAATACGTTGCACGAGTGCACGTACTTTGAGATGGTGGGACCCACAGAGCCCGGGGCACCCGGGCAGCTGCAGGTACACCTGTGGCTCCCCCCCTCTATAAATAGAGGGCTTGGGGTGGCCATTTGTAAGAGAAAAAAGGCGAGGAAGCCCTGTCCATTTTGCTCTGTACACACTATAAATTGAGTGTTTTCTCATTTCAAACACTTGTGAACTTATATATTGCTACATTTTACCGGTTGGAACCGAGTGTTCATCCATTTAAAGCTATTTGAAGTCTTCTTTGACAGCCCACTGTAAGCCTTCTTACATTTCTTAAAGCCTTTTCTCCACTTTTGTGCACACACTATTATTCACGTTGAGAGTCATGTGTGTGTATGCCCGGACCGTCGGTCCGTGGCTTTTATTGCTTTACTATATATATATATATATATATATATATATATATATATATATATATATATATATATATTATCGAGTTATCTCAATTAAGCCTGAATATAATATTCGGAGCGTTTACTACTTTTGTATATATAAATATGTATATATATCTCCTGTCATCAAACTCTGTTTGATTGAGCCTGGATTTTACATCCGGAGCATTTATTGCTTTTTTTATATATAAATACTTATATATATTGTTATCATGAAACTTTGTCTGATTGAGCCTACATTTATATTCGGTGCGTTTATCGCTTTTATATATATCATCAAACTTTGTTTGATTGAGCCTAGATTTATATCCGGTGTGTTTACCGCTTATATATATATATATATATATATATATATATATATATATATATATATATATATATATTTATATTTATATATATATATTTACTTCGTGGCGTTGATCGTTTATATTATATATATATATATATATATATATATATATATATATATATATATATTAAAATTTTCTGTCCCGTCTAGAGTTTACTTCATGGTGGTGGTTCGTTCATATATATATAACTGATTACAGCTTTCATACAAACTGCTACATCATGTGAGCGCAGGAATCATGTGATCACAGATTCAGTCTCTTGAATCCAGATTCGGTTCCCGTGACGGACATTTTCAGATGTACATGGCTTGTAAACTATTCACGGTGTTTGAATTTCCTTAGACGACTCTCATGCCCACAAGGAATTCGGCACTGCTTTTTATCTTATTTTCTCGAAGATGCTTCGCATCTCAAAAATAAAAGCAATCCAGTCGAACATAATAAAATGGAAGTATCAAAGGCCTCAATTACTATTAAGCACAAGGGTTTGACAAACCTCTTTCACAAAACATCACTTTTATATCTTGTTAAAACTGAACTTTTATACAAAATTCAAACCCTTTGTATATAGGTGCAAACGAGGCATAGCACTACTTCCAGATAATTACACACTGATCTACACACACACATATTCAAATAATGGATTAAATTGAAAAGTGGCGGTCACCGTGGTAACACAGATGTCAGGGGATGCCTAACACCTTCCCTTCGCATAATCAAGCCCCCGGACCCTAATGAATCTTGGTTTCACAGACTGGGTAAATAGTGTCACATCACTAGGTCAATGTGCAAACTTTTTCTCGGTTGAGTTGGTACAACCATTTAAAAATACCAACTGGCGACTCTTACAGTCCCAATCGTCGACATATACATGTCGGACCTTTTCACAACTTGTTTTTCAAACAAATCTCATCTAAAATGAGAACACCAAAAGACAAGACCAGAAAAGGGACAAATAAAAATCAAGACGTCGACAGGTGGTGACTCTGCTGGGGACATCCAGCAAGAGGGCTGAAGTCGCTATCAAAGCTTTTCAAAACCTTTATCTGGTTGTGTGTGGATGTTTCATTTATATTTATATGAATGTGTACGAATGTATTTACTTATTGCACTTAGGGCTTCGCACCATATCTGCTTGTGATATTAGTGCTTCGCATATGTCATCATTTCCATACGATGAGATACGTTGTATGTGAATGTATGTTGTGTGGTTCCTCCACCAAGAGGCTATCCTATCGGTGTTTGATTACTAGACTCGTAGAAAGACTAATTCCAATGAGGTTCAAGAAAAGCACCACCCAGATTCGCTCCAGTTGAAGGACCGGATTAACTTTCCATCAAGTAAATTGCGATGATCTGGGAACCTTCATTCTAAAAAGCTGCGAGAGTAGCCTAAGATAGGTCAGCCTCTGATAAACCAAACGCAGAGGAAAGTCTCTTCATACTTTCCCATTTCAATTACTTGTAAATTCAATTACTTGTAATTTCATTTCCATGTCAAATCTCAATGTAATTGAAAAAATATGAAGGAACATGTGTACATGCATTCCGTTTTTATCTGACATGCTATCTTGTCAACTGACATCCGTTTCGCAGGATAATACTCCTAAACGAACACATCACATAGCATGTAACATTTCTATATTCCCTAAGACTAAACTATGTAAGTCTTTTTGTAGGGAAATAATTGGTCCAGTAACCCGTTCAAAATCCAAAAAGACAGTAAGCCTACAGCCAAGAATGGCTACACCTGGCCAGTCTAATCCTACTCCTATCTTTCATGAGGAGTTCGAAGAATTAAGTTACTAGATTACAGAGTTGGTTTTTCTGCTTAAAGAACTACATAAGTCCACTCAGGGTCCACAAATACCCATACATACATAATCCTCTGCACATGGAGGAACTTAGGGGCCGGACAAAGAAATTCCTGTACCTGAATCTCAGTTGGACAAAACCAACAAAACTCCTGAAACCACTCATCTCAAAGAAGATCCAGACACTGGTGATATCAGGAAGAAAGCCTTACAAATGGAAGAGACCATTCGGTCTATCAAAGGGATTGGAGCACATGGGAGTGTTTCATATGCAGACCTTTGTATCTTCCCTGGGGTTTATTATCCAGAGAAATTCAAGACTCCCGATTTTAAAAAGTATGATGGATTGAGAGATCCTTACACATATTTGAAAGTATTCATTGGAGAGCTCATATCTTATGCCGAGGATGAAAAGCTCAGAATGCAGCTGTTTCGGAAGTGTCTGACTGGAGAAGCCAGATCATGGTACACCAGATTAGACAACTCAAAAATTCATAGCTGGGAGGAGCTAGCTCATGCATTCCTCAGTCAGTACAGTTTCCAAACTCAGATGGCTCCTGACCAGTACCAAATTACAAAGGTCAAGAAACAAGCTAATGAGTCGTTCAGAGAGTATACCCAAAGATGGAGGCGTCTGGCTGCTCAAGTTATTCCATCTATTACTGAGTCTGAAATGGTCATGACCTTCATAGATATTCAAGAAGCTCCCTTCTATGAGAGAGTTTTAGCTGGCATAGGCAAACCATTCTCTGAAATAATCAAACATGGAGAAATGACCAAGATGGGATTGAAGTCAGGAAAGATTCAAGACCTTGTCGCTCTCAAAGTTGTAGCTGAGCACATCCAGTCTAGAAGGTATGGAAACAACCCCCGCAGGGTCCATAAAAAGAAAGATGAGGATATTTTCTTGATACTGGAAGGGCAAAAAGGCAGTCAAAGCATGCCTATTCAGAGGAGAAACTACTCCACTTTTCAAGCACAATTTTCAAACACTCTATTGCCAAATGGTGGAGAAGTCAGATGCACTCGAGTGTTCACACTCTTAGGGGACTCACTCGAGAACATTCTTAATCTTCTGACAACTCAGAAGAAAATTACCCATCTTCTTCCACCAGCCAACCCGAGTGGGAAGGGTTTCAATGCTAACAAGAAGTGTGCTTATCATGCTTATCATCCTGCTTATCACATTTTTAACAGCAATGTGATATCATTCACTGATGACATACCTCCCGAAGGGATGCGTCATTGCAAGCTGTTGCACATAGTGGTTATGTCCTTCGGATACGTGGTAGCAGGAGTATAGATAGATGAAGGATCCTCCTTGAATATCCGCCCTTATGTCACCTTAGAGAAGATGAACATCAATCTCAATAGGATCCGAAGCAGCCATACAACTATCAAAGCTTTCGATGGATCCCGACGAAATGCTATCGGAGAGATTGAACTACCTGTGGAGATTAGTCCACATACATTTTGCGTATCCTTTCATGTGCTCAAAATAGCTACAGGATACAACCTACTCTTGGGAACACTGTGGATTCATATGGCTGGAACTGTCCGATCCAGCCTTCATCAGTAGCTCAAATACATCATTAACAACATCCTAGTCATTGTTAGTGTTGAGCCAGAATGTCCTGAACAAGGTGAAATCCCACTCATTATTTTCAATTCAGAAGTTGAGCCTGTCAGCTTCCATGCACTGGAGGTCAGCAACACTCACTACCATCCCATTGGGGCGCCACCTCTGATACCCAGAGTTTCCGCCGAGGTAATGTCGGCAAGTCAAAAGATGATTTCTTTGGGTTATCAACCTGGACAAGGGTTGGGCAAAGACCATCAGGGCATTAAGCGCCCAATTTAAGTTCCCAGTCAAATAGGGACAGCCGGACTAGGCTATTCTTCTAGCTCCACTCATAGGAATCCTCACAGAAACAAACAGGTTCCTTCATCTTCAGCAATATGACGATTGACACAACCTATAGGAGCTGAATCTATACAAATTTCAGTAAAGGTTCCAGCCCATGTGATGACCATGTTATTTCCTAAGCCGATACCGGTCAAAGGAAAGAAAATCCTGATACCAGATCTGGAGGCGGAGGAAAAGGATCGGAGGCATAAGTAGGACATTGCAAGGCACTTATCAAACATACGCATCGTAGTCCACACGGACAGTACAAATAGAGTCACCCCAGACGATAATTGTCTAGATATCATGGTCATCATTCGGGAGAAGGAGAACGACAACAGCCCCTTCATCACAGCCGTCCACCAGGACTTCACCCTTTGCAATTGGAGCGGCACTCTTTGTATTTGCCGAAGAGGGTAAAAAGGGCAGAAACTCCCTCTGCCCTGTAGATAACAATAACTGCTTACTTTTTACGTACAATATTAGTAGTTATTTTGACATTACATGCTAATACTTTGTATGATTGAACATTTTCATATATTAAGTGAAAGTATTTTATTTCAAAACTCTAAGGTTAGATGTGCCTATACTTACTGATGAGGTGCCTTTTCTCCACAAGGACTGTAACTTTGATGTAAAGTTGGACTCAGACTTGATGGAAATACAAGAGGACTATGAGATACCTCAGGAGATCAAAGAATGGGTTGAAGACAAACCCAAGCCAAATCTTGATCAAACCACCTCTTTTAACCTCAGAACGTCAAAAACCCCCAAACAAATCCAGATTGGTACGGACCTCACTCCAAACCAAATGAATGACATGGTTACTCTAGGATGTATTTTCATGGTCTCATAAAGACATGGTCGATTTATCCATTGACATTGCCATTCATCGCCTCCCCATCAAAGAGGGATTCAAGCCAGTCAGGCAAAAGCTCAGGCGATTAAAACCTGAGTTGAGTTTAAAAGTTAAAAAAGAAATTATGAAACAATTTCAAGCAGGCATCATCATGGTGTCAACATACCCTGAATGGCTATCCAACATAGTCCTTGTGCCCAAAACAAGAGGGAAGTTACGAGTTTACGTGAACTACATGGGTTTGAATAAAGCTTGCCTTAAAGATAGCTTTCCCGTGCTATTCATCCGCATACTCATTGATAATACAACTTAATACGATGTGTACTCATTTGCTGATTGCTTTGCGGGGTACCATGCAATCATGGTTGCTGAAGAGGATCGTGAGAAAACTGCATTCATCACTTCTTGGGGAACCTTTTACTACAGACAGTTGTCATTTGACCTCATCAATGCCGGAGCTACCAACCAGCGAGCCATGATGGCTCTTTTCCACGGTTTAATGCAGAAAGAGATAGAGATCTGTGTGGATGACATTATCGTCATATCCCGAAGGGAGGAAGACCACCTAGACCATCTAAGAAAGCTCTTCAATAGGTTCTATAAGTTCAACTTGAAGTTGAATCTAGCCAAGTACGCTTTAGGCGTTAAATTAGGCAAGTTACTAGGATTCCTAGTCAGCCATAAAGGGATTGAGCTAGATCCCACCAAAATCAAGGCCATCATGGAAATGCCCATTCCTCATACAGAGAAGGAAATATGGGGATTCTTGGGAAGAATCAACTTCATTAGTAGATTCATCTCCTAACTCACAGCAACCTGTGAGCCTATCTTCAAGTTGTTAAGGAAGAACTCCTACATGAAATGGAATGATGAGTGTCAGAAGGCTTTCCTTACAATCAAAGAGCAGCTAGTCAAAGCTCTTGTTTTGGTACCACCCAGGGATGATGTTCCCCTGTTCATGTACATGTCCATCAATGACAATGCCATGGGCTGTATGCTGGGACAAAAAGACGATAGAGGACAAGAGCGAGCTATCTATTACCTCAACAAAAGATTTAGCAGAAGTGAACACAAGTACACTCTGATTGAGAAAACTTGTTGTGCTTTATCATGGGCTTCCATAAGGTTACAACATTACCTCCATGGTCACACGACCCATCTCATATCCCGCGTGGATCCTTTCAAGTACGTGTACAGTAAACCCATGTTGAATTTCTGACTGTCCAGATGACAGTTGATCCTACAACAATTTGACATCGTCTACGTGACGCAAAAGTCTATCAAAGGTCAAAGAATTGCGGATCAACTAGCCGCCACACCTTCAGGGGATTTCAAACCCTTGGAAACATACTTCCCCGATGAAGGGGTAATGACAGTTTAGCAACACCATCATGACAATGCACACCAATCATGGAAGATGTATTTTGATGGAGCTGTAAACATAAAAGGTCCTGGGACTGGAGCAGTTTTAGTATCCATGATGGGGGAGCAACATCCCGTCGCCGTCAAATTGCAGTTTGCCAACACCAACAACACAACTGAGTATGAAGGCTATATCATAGGGCTAAAACTTGCTCAATCAATGAGCATCAGACGGTTAACTGTCTTTGGGGATTCTGAATTGGTAATCAGACAAACCACAGGAATCTATCCCCCCAAAGAGCTACATTTGCTGCCTTACCATCAGCAGGTTCTACAGATGGATTCAGAGTTTGAAGAAATATCCTTCCTCCACATTCCTCGGAATAGGAATGACTTTGTGGATGTGCTAGCAACCTTGGCCTCCTTGATCAATATACTTGACAAAGAAAACATGCCAACCATCACATTTACACGACAAAAGTCTCCAGCCTATAGGAACTACATTGGAGAAGTATCGGATGAGCTACCTCCCATCCAACACCCTTGGTATTACCATATCAAAGAGTATCTACGAGATGGATCTACACCCGCTGAGGGAAGTTCAGCTGAAAGAAAGCGGATCCATCGAATGGCTATGAGGTTATACTTGAGCGGAGACGCACTCTACAAAAGAGATGCAGGACTAGGTCTCCTCAGATGTCTGGACAAGGACCAAGCTTAGAGGCTCATGGATGAAATCCATAGTGGAGTATGTGGCCCACACATGAGCGACCCCCTACTTGTCAGGAAGATCCTAAGAACAGGGCATTACTGGCTCTCTCTCAAAGCTGACTATGATGATCACGCCAAGAGATGTTACCAATGCCAAATTCATGGGAATGCTATCCACGCCCCTCCAAGGGAGCTCCACAATATGAGTTCACCCTGGCCATTCTCAATGTTGGGAATGGACGTGATCGGGCCCATCGAGCCCAAAGCCAGTAATGGGCATCGATTTATCTTCACCATGATCGACTACTTCACCAAATGGGAAGAAGCAACCTCCTTCCCCAGGGTTACAAAAGAAGTTATCATTGCTTTCATAAAAAACAATGTCATTTATTGATATGGATAGCCAGAGGTAATTGTATTAGACAATGCTAAGAACCTCAATAACAAAATGATGGAGGAGTTATGCAGTAAATTCCACATCAAACATCTCAACTCCGTCATCTACCGTCCAAAGATGAATAGTGTTGTTGAAGTGGCTAACAAAAACATCAAGAAGATCATGCCAAAGATGTCTGCTAATCACAAAGGATAGCCTGACTTATTACTTCTGACTCTGTTAGCCTACAGAACATCAATGCACACTTCCACTGGGGCAACCCCCTACTCATTAGCCTATGGGATGGAAGCAGTGCTCCCTATAGCGGTGGAAATGGAATCCCCCATAGTGTTGATAGACGCTCAATTGGATGAAGACCAATGATTACAAGATAGGTATCACCAATTATCTCTAATAGATGAAAGGCGACTCGCTGCTATATTCCAAGGTCAATTATATCAACAAAGGATCGCCAGATCCTACAAATGAAAAGTCCGGCTATGGCAGTTTAAACAGCATGACTTGGTTTTGAAGAAGATCATTGACAACCAAGATCAGTCCAAAGAAAAATTTGCCCCGAACTGGGAAAGCCCATTTGTTGTCAAGGAGGTATTGATAGGAGGCGCTCTCAGATTACAGGAGATGGATGGCGATGAATTTTCGCAACTTATTAACTCGAAAGCCGTGAAACGGTATTATGTCTGAAGTTACCATCAAGAAAACATCCTGGTTGTGGGTCACCAGATCCCCAGTCAATTTAGGTTTTCTAAACCTCACTACATACAACCTTCTGCATACCCATTTGCCCCATCAGGGACAATCATACTTTCCAACTAGCAGCCTGGTTTTCAGATCACCAGATCCTTCAATCCTCGTAGGTTTTCAAAACCTTTCACACTTTCAGGTTATCCCATAAGGGATTAAACATTTCACACCTTCAGGTTATCGCACCAGGTATTCAACCCTTCACACCTTCAGTTTATCCCACCAGGGATTAAACTTTTCACACCTTCAGTTTATCCTGTACATGGGATTAAACTTTTCGGTTTTAATCCGTCCAGTACATGGGGTGAACTATGTCGACCTGATCTCCCCAATACATGGGAGTACGTAGGCAGCCATTTTATATGGTCCGGTTGCAATACAAAAAAAACAAAAACATTTCTACACCCTTCTCACCACAACAAAAAACAAAAACATCTCTATGCCACTTTGCCACATACAGCGTTGAACCTTTACACCAGGTTTGAACTACGCAGGCCTGATCTCCTCTTCAATAGAAGTACGTAGGCAGCCATTCATGGTTCTATCTTACCCCCTACCAAAACATTAAAACTTGTCAACGGTACTGGTATCACCATTCTATCCACCACACTTTATTGGTTTCAAACTAAAGGGATGGAACTACCTGGTCTGCCCATGTAAATGGGAGAATCGGTGACCATCTAAGTTGCGGTTGAATCCTCAAAGAGAAACACAAATCCATAAGAGATGGAACTAACTGGGATCCCCCATACAAAGGAGTACCGGTGACCATCTATGGTGCGGTCAACCTAAGAGAGGAAAGCCACACTCCTCTCTCCATACACCAGTCCCAAGACACCAAAGATGGTAGGGAATACACACAGATCAACAATCCATTCAAAAAGACCCAGAGACATCTCAATGTCCATCCATCAAGAAGGAGTTCAGAATACATCAAGATCACAAGCCCTGGAGAAACAGGCAAATATCAAGCAAGCAACAAGGCACAACTAAAAGGGAAGTGATCAAAATTTGTTTCCCTGCCATATATAATGTTGTTTGATATATACAATGTGTACTATACATGACAAAATGGCTAAGCTAGTCTGTGCAAAAAAATACAAGCCCATCTACAAGTTAGTGTGTATGCGGGCTATAAAGTCCAACATGGCATCCCTCTCAGAAGAAGGAGGCAACGCTGTGATCTCCAGCCCAAGGGTATCTACACGAGCCAACAGATCTACAGCCAACTGCATGGTGACACTATGCTCATCAATATACGTGCTCATCTCTACAATGATGCCTACTGTAAGGGACCTCACTACAGTACTGTTTATAACAGCGATATCTCGGGCAGATATAATATTATCCCACTCAATGATCACTGCATCTCTAGATGATCTGGCCTCGTCCCGCTCAGCAACATCGATATCTGTATGAGCTAAGGCATCATCTCTCTTTAACAGAGCGGCATCTATCCCCGCAAGAGCTATCAACATCAAGGCCCTAGCCTGATCTCTCTCGTAGGTCATCAGATGAAGACTCTGCTCTAAATACTCTGCTGAATGTTAGATCATAGTAGCAGTCGTACTGGGAGAATCTACAAGAGCTGCTAGTAACCCAGCGAATAGCTCCTCCTCGGTGCGAGAATCAGTGTCCTCCATGGGCTCTCCACCATTTGAATCAATTCCCGGCACTGTGGATACAACCACAGCCGATGTGATCTCGGCCTCCATCCATGCAAAATATTCTGTAAAATGGCCTGGATGGCTGACAATAAACTCAACACTCTCACGCTGATCCTAACATGAATACACCCTGGATCTATCCTCTGCTGACAAATGGCGAGATGACAAACGCTGACCTAATGCCCCCTCCAAAGGATGAACATCCTAAAACTGGTCAAACTATGACATCATAGCTAGTGGGTGATATGTGGTCATGCCCCTCAAATCGGCCAAAGGGAGATAATCCATGCCCGGTGCATGAGTAATGAAGCTGTATGGTGAACTGAGCCCCGTACACGACAAAATGTCAAATGGATCCTCGATCCCTGCCAAAAACACCGACTAGGATGTATCGTCTATACACTCCGCTGGCTGAAAGGAGAAAGACGTGTCTATCTCATGGGAAAAATAATATCCATGCCGTCAGAACGTGCCAATCGGTCTCAGGTGTGACATGAACCACACAAACAACAAGACCGAGCTGCCTATAAACACCCATGTAGGATAGGTGTGACAATACGTGGCTGAACTCAGTGTATCTGCCATAATCATCGACACAATGGTATGACCCTCCCTGAGAGCTCTCACCGCCATAACAACACCGATGTCCAGCTCATCTATGTACAGTGGCATGTATAAATAAGTCACTAGGCACATCATGAGTACGTCTACTCTGGCAACACGCCACTAATCCTCTGACATGGTGAAATCCCCGGAGTGCTGTACATAACCATCTACTGAGCTAAATCTGTCTATCAAAAAACATTGGGACACTGCATGACCAGATGTATTCTCATCATGTGCTACTCTACGCCTCAACCCGGTGAGGGTCATAAACTGACAGCTCATATCTCCAACAGCCATCCGACCACAAGGCTTATCCAATGGCAAATTTGTCAACTGCTCATACTCCTCCAAGGTAGGAGTCAACTCCTGGGTCTCAAACTGGAAAACCTGCCTCTCCGGTACCCAATGCTCTAGCTTGCTATCTACAAAGCCCAACGGAACCTAAAACATTAGGAGGGTCATGGAATGTTGCAATAGCTGATCTACAATTACCCTGTCTGAAGGGGATACACTATCATACCAAGATCTCAAAAATGAGGCCACCAATACTAGTGGGGTGTGATCAATATGGCTAACTATCGAGGAAGACATCTGTGTGGGCCGTAGCATAAGACAATCTAGGATTCAATGTTGAACATCTCTGGACATACATATGCATGACATAATACATGCATGACAACTAATAAATGGCAATATGATGTATAAAATGGAAAACAATACATGCATTCCTAAGTACATCATCATCTAAATACATCATCTCTGTACAGCTAAAAAATACAGGGAAATGGGGCACAGACGCCCCACAACTAATAGAGGCCTATCAAAAGATATAACGAGAATGGGGCACAACCACCCAGTATCTAACAGAGGCCTATCAAAAGATATAGCGAGAATATACATCAGAAGAAGATAATGGTCTCTATATCTACATCATCAATCCTGTCCACCTGATGTAGCTCCTCCTGAGTCACTGGATCTCCGCCAAGAGGGATGTTAGGCCTATACAAAGGAGGATCTACACCGACAAAGCCATATGGGTCTTCTGAAGGGCCAGCCCCCGAGTTGGAAGGATCAAAAGTATCCGCCTCTGAAGGATCTCTGTCCAAATGCCGGATGAAAAAATGTGCCCGATCCAACTGCCGGGTCAAACTGTTAATCTATGTCAAATGAGTCGGATCTCGGACACAGGCCATCTATTCCGTCATCATCATGGATCCAAGAACCATATCCCCCATGAACTGAGTGGCGCGGGTCTGGGCTTCGATGGTACGTGGGGACCACCAGCGGTATAATGCCTCCTGAGTAAACGGGCCCTCTGACAAAGTGAATCTGTCAACGCTCATCAACGGGATATCACTGACAGGCGACTGCGACACAGGCTAATAACGCCTATCAAGAGGCAAGATCGGTACACGAATCTCTCATGTGGTGCTCCTAATAGCACGCTTTCCTAAATAGAGCTCCCATCCTCCATATGTGAAGAGAGAAATCCGGTGGGTGGACATCACATACTCGACACCAGTCGAGTATCCATCCTCAAAGCCAATGGTCAAATGGTTCCGAGAGTAGGGAACCCAAGTGATGGCATCAGCTGTCAACAACTCCAAGTATAAGCGACAATGGGTGAAACCCTCAGCTATAGGAACCTCTGCCAAAATGGAGTGATGCCATCGTTGTCCTCGTGGATAGGTATTTAAACCTAACACACTAATAGGATGCAAACATGGAAGCCTCCCATAGGCCCAAAACTACCAACATAAAGGCAAACATCTGCTGTCGGTCAACACTCTTAACCTGTACATGGGAAATAAAAAGAGAAATACTCACCAGCATAAATGGGTAAAATCCTAGCCAAGCCTCTGTCAAGCCCTGTGAGCGCATGCGTATTCCCCTGAGGAAATAGACGAAGGTGTAGGAGCCCCAATCATACTCTCCAATACGGTCCACCTCCCGAGTGGCGCTGATAAAAGTGAATGACACCGTGCAAGAGTTGTATGCTATGAAACAACCCCTGATAAAAATCATGAACAATCGTCGAAGAATGCGATCCTTGACTCTCACATCAGCTGGCACGAGGTCACTCAATAGCCCACTCATGGCATCTACGCTCAAAGGACCTGTACGGATGGTCCTGCCCTTGAGTGCCTCAGCCAGGACTCCTAGCAAGGATCTGACGGCAGTCGGGGTAATGTTTGCCGTACAAGGCACTAGCGCCCCTCCAAACTCCATACAGGTGATAAACCGCCAATCCATAGGCGTCATCATCACCTCACGATCCAACAAATAGAGAGACTGAGTCTGGTGAAACCAGAGCTCAAATAATTCCCTGAGGTAACCCCAGGGACAATGGTGGGGAAGAATGGAAAAGAACGCCCTAAAGCCCCAACCATTCATAATCTCTCGGTAATCTGGATGCAGAGCCTGATATAGAGAGTGTATACTGAACCAGTTCCCTCGAGGCTACGTAAAGCCGGGAACCTACATCACAAATACAGATCAACATGAAAATCCTTGCTCCTTATCAATAGGAAAAAGGAAGATTAAACCCAGCTTTTTCCTCATTTGCCTGCAAGTAAACTGAGGGGTGGAGACTCAAATCACCCAGAAGATCTGGAATCGTCACATTAATGCCTGGAAGATCTCTACGGGGAGCATGAGCAGTAGGAGCTGGAGTCACAATCGGTACATCCTCCTCCTCGTACTCAACATTCGGTACGTCAACCTAGACATAACGAATCACCGTCTCCATTAAATGATGAGACTGTCTGACTGAACGGGGTCGAGGCACTTCAGAAGCCCTCCTCCACACACCTGAAGTGGTCCTGCGGGAACTACTCGGCTGATCTGAATCCATAATATCTGGACTCAAGACTCCAAATCACCTCAGAAAGGGTATGGTAAATTCTAACCTGGAGCTTTTCAAATGCATTATATGACTATATGCATGCATGCATTGCTTTAACATACGCCTACAGTAGACTTAAAAATGTATGACTACCCAATGCTTAGACCTATGGGAATTTTTTGCAAGAGTCTCCTTTGTAACAAGGACTATCCATATGCTCATAGGCATGACTAGATGGTCATTCAGTAGCACACCTACCCACAATCATAAACATCCTATATGCATACAAATGTCAAAGTCACAATCTATGATGGTAGACTAATTAATAGGATTACTTTGCTTTACTACCTTTGCTCATTTGTCCTCAAATATGATAAGAAATAGCAGAAAAAGGTGCCAATTTGACTGTTTCAAAAGTCAAATTTTTTCACATCATTATGTTATTCATGGTTTAATACTAACATTTACTATGTTGAATATTTTTTATCAAGTCATATAGGCATTCATATTCACTACTATGTCCTTAGACGCATTTCATACGATAACTCATTTTCCAACAGACAAAAACTAGAAAAGAAGACATGCATACGTTACCAGGATAGTGTGAAACACTTGTACAGTGACGGATTTCATAGAAAGTGACACAAACTCAGTAGATCTGAAGAAGAACTCTCGGATTCTCTGGGTGCCGCAACATGAAAGTGACTTGTGAAAGGCTAACAGCCTATAAGTACACCCACGGTTGGCCACAGGTGAACTTGCGGCTACCCTATGTGGGTCCCACCCCTCTAACTCGGTCCATTCTGAGTTGCAAAGGAGGTCTCACAAGTTGAAATAGTCAAATTAGGAAAAAAAAAGACGTTATGGGATTGAGCGGAACCTCCTGAATCCTGGTTTTCAAGACCAAACTACGGGTCTATATGTCACTCATTGGTATTCACCCGAACACAGGGTACACAACACTAATGATCACAGCTGTTGCAAACTACAATCGACAATACCTCACAAAGGTCTGATGCCGTCAGTTCGGAGTCGTAACTCCAAAATAGCTCTCCCCAACGGGAATTTTATGTGTCTTCAGCCGTTGATGTACATTCCAACAATGGTCAAACAACCTTGACACTCTTCATCTATTGTCAAGTAAATCCAACGAAGCGTCAGAAGCCATCTGATGATTACATCAGTTGGCAATTAAATCCAACGAAGTGTCGAAAGTCATTCGATGATCTCAGCCATTGATGCACATTTCAGCAAGGGTCAGGCAACCCTGACAACACAGACTGTTGGCAGTAACTTCGACAGATCATTAGAAAGACCTGGCGATACAAACCACGAAAGACATCCTCATCGGGGAGGATCGATGATGGAATCTGTTATACACATCTTCCTCACACAGGATATAACCCCCAGAGTCTCTTGTACGTGAGAGAAATATCTATGGTAGAAAGTCTGTACCAAGGATTAAGAACTTTGGTGATAACCCCAACGTCAACATCGTGAGAGTACCTAAGAGCTTTGGAGTACACATCTAAGCAATTCATCAGAGTCATCTGTGATAACTCCAGTACCCATCAGAAGTCATGAGAACAAACAGTCATCACACCCCATTGGAAAACGGTCCAACAAACCACATTCATCATACATTTGAATCATGCTGCAGTACATTGCATCATGAATATCTTTTCATGTTTCATGTGTCGAGTGTTATTTATCCTATTCATGCCATTATATTGCATGTATATGATAAAGAGGGGCATTTATAGACACTCAAAATTTTTACATTCCTGTTACTAACCTTTCAGGAGGGAAAAATCGTCTTCTAAAAATAACCCTAGAAGTCAATTCAGCGCAATCCCAGAGACAACCATGGGATACTCAGTTTGCCATCTTGGAGACAACCCCGAGATATTCAGCCCAGTCCAGAAGCAACCTTGAGATACTCAGTTTGCCATCTCGGAGAGAACTCCAAGATATTCAGCCCAGTCCTGGAGACAACCCCGGGATACTCAGTTTGCCATTTCAGAGATAACCCCGAGATATTCAGTTCCAGTATCGGAGATAACCCTGGGAATTTCAGTTTCAAACCTCAGAGACAACTCCGTGGAGTGCAATTCCAGTTCCGGAGATAACACCGGATAATTCAGTTCCATCTCTAAGACAACCCTGAGTTATTCAGTTCCAACCTCAGAGACAACCACGGGAGTTTAAATTCCAACATCGGAGACAACCCCAAGGGTTGCAGTTGCAATTCTGGAGATAACCCTGAAAAAGCTCATTTCAAACCCCAACAATCAGCTTCAACCTCAGTGATAGCCCCGAGGCACTCAATCCCAAACCCGGATATAATCCCAGGAGGTCAGGCACACCTCAGAGACAACCCTGAGGACATTCAGCTCTTTCAGCAGCCCAATCCCAGACATAACCCTGAGCAACAACTACTAAATCAGCCCAAAGCCAGAGATAACCCCGATGAGGAGCACAATCGCCATTTTGCCACCTCAATCCCGTATCCACGCCGTCTCAACAACATTTTAACCTACATACTACACAGAAGTGTCCTACAAGAACCACAGCTCTAATCCCGAGTGACTACTACACAAAATCGCACACCGGATAGAATTTGAAAACTTGAAGACCTAGGCATGGACCCATCTTCCTGACTTCGTACAACCTCTTATCCCATGTCATTTGTGTATCTCTCTACAACAACATTCCGAAAAGGTATCATACGACTACATTGGATGCCTAGATTGGAAGTTATGAAGTTTGGAGCGGATAATACGTTGCACGAGTGCACGTACTTCGAGACAGCGGGGCCTACGGAGGCCGGGGCACCTCGGGCTACCGCAGGTACACCTGCGGCTCCCCCCTCTATAAATAGAGGGCTGGGGGTGGCCATTTGTAAGAGAAAAAAAGGCGAGGAAGCCTTATCCATTTTTCTCTGTACACACTATAAATTGAGTGCTTTCTCATTTCAAACACTTGTGAGATTATATATTGTTACATTTTACCAGTGGAAACCGAGTGTTCATCCATTTAAAGCTATTTGAAGTCTTCTTTGGCTGCCCACTGTAAACCTTCTTACATTTCTTAAAGCCTATTCTCCACTTTTGTGCACACACTATTATTCACGTTGAGAGTCATGTGTGTGTATGCTCGGACCGTCAGTCCGTGGCTTTTATTGCTTTTCTATATATATATATATATATATATATATATATATATATATATATATATATATATATATATATATATATATATATATATATATATTATCGAGTTATCTCGATTGAGCCTGAATATAATATTCGGACCGTTTACTACTTTTATGTATATAAATATATATATCCTGTCATCAAACTCTGTTTGATTGAGCCTGAATTTTACATCCAGAGCGTTTATTGCTTTTTAATATATATAAATATTATATATATTTATATATATATATATATATATATATATTATATATATATATTTACATTTAGTCCCGCTTGGAGTTTACTTCGTGGCGGTTGATCATCTTTATATATATATTTACATTTTATATCCCGCTTATTATATTCGTATATATATTATATATATATATATATATATATATATATATATATATATATATATATATATATTTACAACTTTTATATATATAATTGTTTACAGCTTTCATACAAACTGCTACATCATGTGAGCCTAGGAATCTTGTTATCACATATTCAGTCTCCTGAATCTAGATTCGGTTCCAATGACGGACATTTTCAGATGTACATAGCTTGTAAATTATTCAAGGTGTTTGAATTTCCTTAGATGACTCTTATGCCCACAAGGAATTTGACACTACTTTCTATCTTATTTTCTCGAAGATGCTTCACATCTCGAAAATAAAAGCAATCCAGTCGAACATAATAAAATGGAAGTATCAAAGGCCTCAATTACTATTGAGCACAAGGGTTTGAAAAACCTCTTTCACAAAACATCACTGCTATATCTTGTTAAAACTGAACTTTTATACAAAATTCAAACCCTTTGTATATAAGTGCAAACGAGGCATAACATTACTTCTAGATGATTGCACATTGATCTACACATATACACACATTCAGATAATGGTTTAAATTAAAAAGTGGCGGTCACCGTGGTAACACGGATGTCGGGGGGTGCCTAACACCTTCTCTCCGCATAATCAAGCCCCCGGACCCTAACGAATCTTGGTTTCACAGACAAGGTAAATAGTGTCACATCACTAGGTCAATGTGCAAACCTTTTCTCGGTTGAGTTGCTGCAACCATTTAAAAATACCAACTAGCGACTCTTACAGTCCCAATCATCGACAAATACATGTCGGACCTTTTCGCAACTTATTTTTTCAAACAAATCTCACCTAACATGAGAACACCAAAAGACAAGAACAAAAAAGGGATAAATAAAAATCTCGACATTGAAATTTATATTACATAAGTATTTCTTCGTTGTAAAAGGTAAACAAAATTTTATAACTCATTCTCTGAAATAAGAACATTTATATTCATATACTAAATCATTACATTGACATGATCATTGTAAGACCCTAACTTTTATAAATAAAGATGAATTTCCTATAAATATCATTTTTGAATATTATGGAGCTAATTTGATATAATGTTATAGTTGTGGGTAATATTTATAAATTTTGCAAAGTACGCAAGTTGTTATATAATATTCGATTGGTCGGGGAATATTCGTTTTAACAGGGAATATCCGTACAACAGCACAATCATTGGTGGACCACACAACAGAATTATTGTCGGATTGAGAAAACGACAAAAATATTTTATTAAAAATAACGGCGGAAGTTTTACCATTGATACTGTTGAACTACTCGGTAGTAAAAGTACAGTAATACGCGTGATTGCATAGTAGCACACGGTATTGATTATTAATGCTTATGTGAGAAGTCACTCAGTTTGATTCAATTATTGTCAGTTAATAATATGAATTATTTAGCGATAATGACGTTTTGTTTTATTCGTATTATTAACGTAATAAAATTGAAACATCTTTTTATATAAAACAGAATACTTTATTAAAGTTATTCTATAAATAGAATATATTATATTTTATTTAAAATATTTTTCTTTAAATATGGACCGCCAGATTAAAGTAATCAATCTGGACCGTTCATGGATCAGTTACTATGCATTCTATTTTTCTATAAATAGCAGCTCATTCATTCATTATTTCTTACGAATTCACTGAACTCTAGAGAGAGAAACTATAGAGAGAAAATATAGAGAGAGAGAAGAAAAGTATTCTACTACTTAACTACTTCCTTATTTCTGCTCTTCTTTAAAACGGTAAGGGGTGTTATTCTTTCTTATTTATGAAGAGAACTGTTGTTATTCTATTTCTTATTATTCTATTGGAATAACCTGTATACGCGGTCTACCCTATACTTGGTGACATTTTTCTATTATTCTGTTGGAACATCCTGTCTGTGTGTTTTACACCGGACCTGGTTCTGTCTTTATTATTATTCTGTTGGAACATCATGTCTGTGTGTTTTACACCAGACCTGGTTCCGTCTTTATTATTATTCTGTTGGAATATCCTGTCTGCGTGTTTTACACCAGACCTGGTTCTGTCTTTATTATTATTCTGTTGGAATATCTTGTCTGTGCGATTTACGTCGGACCTGGTTCCATTATTTATTATTATTCTATTGGAATAACCTGTCTGTGCGGTCTATCGCATGCAGGGTGATTTCTTTTGTTATTCCATTCTTTATTATACTCAGTTGGTTAAGTTTTGACTTCTATACTCCATGAAATTTGTGGAATATCCTTGATAATTGCGTTTCATCCAGTATCTTTTCATGAAAATATTCTTCTAAGCATTCTTAAATTTTACTCCACAAAGCAGTATCATGTTGACAATTTGGACGTTGTTAATTCTTGGATAAATTAATTCTTGAACTTGTTTTATTGAATTCTTATATCATTGTCATCATCCTCATGTTTATAAAATGTTGAAAGTCATCTGTGGCCTGTAGTGCATAGATCGACTTGGTATGATTATGAACAGGGATTATTCGGTATAATCATGACCGTAATGTTACAAATGATGTGATAAAAGTCCTCATTGGCCCGTAGTGCATTGATGGACAGTTGTTGGCATGATCATGACCATTAATGAATACACGAATATCCTTGGCCGTAGTGCAAGGGTGATTCGATGATGTGGATTATTTTATTAAGCTGAGTCCCAGCGATCACAATGTTGAAAAACCTTTTAAATCATAAAAGATAGTAGAGTTTATTTTCTACTTGACTCTTTTAATGGATTTCTTGTTCCGCTACAGTTAAACTTGATGTCTATTATATCTTATCAGTTTAACATTGTTGAAGGCTAATGATAATTTATTATGCATTATCTTAGTCATAATATTTCTTACTGGGCTAATTGAGCTCACCCATTCTTTCACTGTTCTCTTCAGGAAATGAGAACGTAGCTGGGGCAAGTCGGGGAACGGAGTGATGGTCCGAATGATAGTATTAGTTAGTAGTCCTCACTATTCTATGTAATAGTGTGTTAATAAATGTAATGAGGACTCCTTTTGAGTATGAATACTCTCTAGAAGATAATATTTGTATTCAAACTCACAGTTTATGTTTTGTCATATTGTACACGACAGTTGTATTAGTAAGTTGTATTTGTATTCTGTACTATGTATCTGACGACCCAAGATGGGTGATGTATACCTAATTTTGGGGGCGTCACAGTTGGTATCAGAGCTTAGGGATATGATCCCTGGCTAAGATGTGAGAATAGAACTAGGAGGGGAGAGACGGAGAATTCCTTCGCTAGTATGACCTACCTACGTTTATTTGCATGGTATTTAATTGGTCGGTCATAATACAAGGATAATATATGACATATCAATTAACTTTTATTTTGTGGCAGTATCTGAAAATGGCATATGAGAATGTTGAGAATAGCAATGGAGCACAGGCGACTGTTGATTCACCACATATCAATAATCAGGATAATGTGCATCAGGAAGGTGACAATCCTCATGCAAACAACAACACTTACCAGATGATGAATGATAGAATGTTTAGAAACTTTATGCAGTTCATGCAACAGCAGGCGAGAGCGGCTCCTGTCCAAAATATAGGTGTAAACACTGAAAACTCTCGGACGGTCACCGCTAAGCAGTTCAAGGAGCTGGGACCACCAGAGTTTAAGGGAGAGCCAAAACCACTTATAGCGGAAATATGGATAAAGCAAATTACCAAGATATTTGATGTCTTGGGATGCTTCGAGGAGCAAAAGGTTCCCTTTGCCGCCTTTATGTTGCGAGGAGAGGCAGATTACTGGTGGGAATCGATTAAGCATACTCAACCTGCCGCACTAAAGATGTCTTGGGAGAAGTTCCAAGAGATGTTCAATGACAAATACTTTCCTGAAAGTGTTCGTCACATGAAGGAGGTGTAGTTCATCAAATTGGAGCAGAATAATATGACCGTGTCGCAGTATGAGGCTAAATTTGCTGAGTTATCCCAGTTTGCGTCCCACTTAGTGGATAATGAAGAGCGAATGACGCGAATGTTTTTGCGAGGTTTGAAACCTGAGATACGTCAACATCTTATTTCTTATAAACTGTGTTTGTATTCAGATGTTGTGAATATGGCTCAGTTAGTGGAGCGCGATAACGAGTCAACACAACCAGAAGAGAGCAGTCGGCAAAATGATAATACCAGTGAGAGCAGTCATCGAAGCGGTGACAACAAGCGTGGAGGGAATCAACATGCCAGAAATGGTAACCACTTTGGTGGTAATCAGGGCCAAAATAATAAGAATGGTCATTTCAAGAAGAGGAGATTCAACAATGATGGAAAGACGACAGCACCAGCACCCGTTGTTAAGGAAGGAGAACGACCACCTATCATATGTTTCAAATACGGAGGGGAGGGGCACATCAGTCCAAACTGCGCGATGCCGTCTAAAGCATGTTATAATTGTGGAAGAGAAGGTCATTTAGCTCGATTTTGTCGTTTACCAAAAATATGTTCAGCCAAGATGGAGACACCAAAGGCCATCCCAGAAAAGTCAAAACCGGTAGTGCAAGGGAGAGCGTTTGTTGTGACCTCCCAGAAAGCAAGGAACCCGAATGAGGTCATCACGGGTAAGCTTATCATAAACTCTAACGAAGTCTATACTTTATTTGATACCGGTTCTACCCATTCTTTTATTTCTCTTACTTGCGCTCATCGATTAAATTTGACTCCGGAGAAATTAGACTTTGATTTATCTATTGAAACTCCATTGGGAGAAACCTTCATTACATCCATAGTTTATAAGTCTTGTTTGGTTCAAGTTGGTACCCACACATTACCTGTCGATCTGATTTCATTAAAAATACTTGCATTTGACGTGATTCTAGGGATTGATTGGTTAACTACTTATCATGCAAAAATTGATTGTTTTCGTAAGGTTGTTAGCTTTCATATTCCTAATCGACCTATTATGCGAATTCAAGCAACCAAACCATTAAAATCAATCGCTGTCATCTCAAGCCATAAAGCTATTCGTTTATTGAAAAACGGATGTCAAGCTTTCTTAGCTCATGTCACGGATCTAAACAAAAATATGTCAGTTTTGAATGATATTTCTATTGTTAATAAATTCCCTGACGTATTCCCTGAAGAACTTCCTGGCCTACCCCTAGAGCGTGAAATTGAATTTTGTATCGACCTTGAACCCGGTACAAAACCCATTTCCAAAGCCCCATATCGAATGGCTCCTATTGAACTTCAGGAGTTAAAGATCCAACTGCAGGAATTGTTAGACATTAGATTTATTCGTCCTAGTACTTCTCCTTGGGGTGCTCCTGTGCTATTCGTGAAGAAGAAAGATGGAAGTATGCGACTTTGTATTGATTATCGGGAGTTGAATCATGTCACCATCAAAAATAGGTACCCATTGCCACGTATTGATGACCTGTTTGACCAGTTGCAAGGAGCACAATTCTTTTCAAAGATCGATCTTCGTTCTGGATATCATCAGCTGAAGGTTAGAACTGAGGATATTCCAAAGACGGCTTTCAGAACTCGGTACGGGCATTATGAATTCCTAGACATGTCCTTTGGATTGACTAATGCTCTTGCTGCGTTCATGGATATGATGAACCGGGTATTCAAGGAATATTTGGATCACTTTGTGGTCGTCTTTATTGATGACATCCTTATTTTTTCCAAAAGCCGTGAAGATCATGAGCAACACTTGAGGCTGGTACTCCAAAAGCTTCGTGAATACAAGCTTTATGCCAAGTTGAAGAAATGCGAGTTCTGGTTGGAGGAGGCAGCATTCCTTAGTATCAAGTCGTGGAATATCGGTTGACCCGGCAAAGATTGAAGCTATTCAAAGCTGGGAGCAACCTAAATCAGTAACTGAAGTACGTAGCTTTCTTGGTTTAGCTAGTTATTATCAGAGATTCGTGGAAAGATTTTCTCGAATCGCTACTCCATTAACTCAGCTGACTCAGAAAGATACAAAGTTCGGTTGGAGCAAAGAATGTGAGAAGAGTTTTCAAGAACTCAAGAGGAGACTCATTTCAGCACCTGTTCTAACAATACCATCTGGCTCGGAGGGATTTGTCATCTACAGTGATGCTTTGAGCAAAGGGTTGGGATGCGTTCTCATGCAACATGGAAAAGTCATAGCCTATGCATCAAGACAACTCAAGAAATATGAGAGGAATTATCCTACTCATGATCTAGAGTTGGCAGTTGTTGTCTTTGCACTTAAAATTTGGAGGCTTTACTTGTATGGGGAGAAGGTGGAGATCTTTACGGATCATAAAAGCCTCAAATATTTCTTCACTCAAAAGGAACTCAACATGCGACAACGACGTTGGCTTGAACTGTTAAAAGATTATGATCATACCATTCAATACCATCCTGGAAAAGCGAACGTGGTAGCTGACGCATTGAGTAGAAGATCATATGCAAGTACGAGTGCGATATTGTCAACACAAAGGCCCATTTTGTGTGACTTGCAAAGGATGGAGATAGTGTTAAAGACTCCAGGGACCCATGTGATGATGACGAATATACCAGTAGAACCAACTTTAATCGATAAAGTTAAAGCTGCTCAAGCTACAGACCTGGAGCTGATGCGTATGAGGAAGAAAGTGCAAGAAGGTGCTATACCGGAAGCAAGAATCGATGAAGAAGGAATACTTCGAGTCAACTCCAGACTTTGTGTTCCTAACAACCCTGATTTAAAGTATGAAATCATAATGGAGGCGCACAACACACCGTTTGCAATCCATCTTGGAAGTACCAAAATGTATCATGATCTTCGTCATACATTTTGGTGGAGCAATATAAAGAGAGAGATAGCGCTATTTATCTCAAGGTGTTTAACTTATCAACGAGTCAAAGCGGAGCATCAAGTACCAAAAGGTCCATTGCAACCACTTGAAATTCCAAACTGGAAGTGGGAGCACATTACCATGGATTTCGTTACCGGTCTTCCTAGGGTTTCTCAAGGTATTGATGCGATTTGGGTCATTGTTGATAGATTGACCAAGTCTGCTCATTTCTTACCGATACGAGAAACTTATACACTTGAATGTCTTACTCGTTTGTACATAAACGAGATTGTAAGACTGCATGGTATGCCAGTATCCATAGTTTCTGATCGAGACCCAAGATTCACTTCACGATTTTGGGTTAGTTTACAAAAAGCTATGGGCACAGATTTACGATTTAGTTCGGCATATCATCCTCAGACGGACGGACAATCAGAGAGGACTATTCAAACTCTAGAAGATTTATTAAGACTCTGTGTCCTTGACTTCAAGGGAAGTTGGGACAAGTTCTTACCATTGGTGGAGTTTTCCTACAATAACAGTTATCAAGCAAGTATTGGCATGGCTCCATTCGAAGCATTGTATGGAAGAAAATGTCGTTCTCCAGTATGCTGGGATGAGGTGGGTGAAGCAACGTTGTTGGGACCGGAGTTGGTACGTATGACTACAGAAAAGATTCAAACGATCCGACAACGTATAAAAACCTCACAAGATCGACAAAAGAGTTATGCTGATCTTCATCGAAAGGACGTAGAATTTGATGTAGGAGATCATGTGTTCTTACGTGTTGCTCCATGGAAAGGAGTTACGAGATTTGAAAAGAGAGGAAAGCTCAATCCTCGATTCATCGGTCCATTTTTAATCCTCGATCGAGTAGGAACTGTGGCTTATAGACTCGCTTTACCGCCAAGTATGTCTCGTGTTCATAATGTTTTTCACATATCCATGTTACGCAAATATGTGGAAGACCCGAACCACATTATATAGTTAGAACCGGACGAAATAGCGGAGGATTTGACGTATGAAGAAGTTCCTGTTCAAATCTTGGATAAGAAGGAACATATTCTACGCTCCAAGGTTATACCTCAAGTCAAAGTTTTGTGGAGAAACCACGATGTTGAGGAAATGAATTGGGAGTTAGAATCTGAAATGAAATCAAGGTATCCTTACCTCTTCGACATACCAGGTACGTACCCTAATTGCAAGGGCGAAATTTTATAAGAAGGAGAGGTTGTAAGACCCCAACTTTTATAAATAAAGATGAATTTTCTATAAATATCATTTTTGAATATTATGGAGTTAATTTGATATAATGTTATAGTTGTGGATAATATTTATAAATTTTGCAAAGTACGCAAGTTGTTATATAATATAAGATTGGTCGGGGAATATTCGTTTTAACAAGGAATATTCGTACAACGGCACAATCATTGGTGGACCCCACAACGGAATTATTGTCGAATTGAGAAAACGACAAAAATATTTTATTAAAAATAACGACAGAAGTTTTACCATTGATACTGTTGAACTACTCGGTAGTAAAAGTACAGTAATACGTGTTGTTGCATAGTAGCACACGGTATTGATTATTAATGCTTATGTGAGAAGTCACTCAGTTTGATTCAATTATTGTCAGTTAATAATATGAATTATTTAGCGATAATGACGTTTTGTTTTATTCGTATTATTAACGTAATAAAATAGAAACATTTTTTATATAAAACAGAATACTTTATTAAAGTTATTCTATAAATAGAATATATTATATTTTATTTAAAAGATTTTTCTTTAAATATGGACCGTCCGATTAAAGTAATCAATCTGGACCGTTTATGGATTAGTTACTATGCATTCTATTTTTCTATAAATAGTAGCTCATTCCTTCATTATTTCTTATGAATTCACTGAACTCCAAAGAGGTAAACTATAGAGAGAAAATATAGAGAGAGAGAGAGAAAAAAAAGAGTATTCTACTACTTAACTACTTCCTTATTTCAGCTCTTCTTTAAAACGGTAAGGGGTGTTATTCTTTCTTATTCATGAAGAGAACTGTTGTTATTCCATTTCTTATTATTCTGTTGGAATAACCTGTATACGCGGTACACCCTATACTTGGTGACATTCTTCTATTATTTTGTTGGAACATCCTGTCTGTGTGTTTTACACCGGACCTGATTCCGTCTTTATTATTATTCTGTTGGAACATCCTGTCTGTGTGTTTTACACCAGACCTGGTTCTGTCTTTATTATTATTCTGTTGGAACATCCTGTCTGTGTGTTTTACACCAGACCTGGTTCCGTCTTTATTATTATTCTGTTAGAATATCCTGTCTGTGTGTTTTACACCAGACTTGGTTCCGTCTTTATTATTATTTTGTTGGAATATCTTGTCTGTGCGATTTACGTCGGACCTGGTTCCATTATTTATTATTCTATTGGAATAACATGTCTGTGCAGTCTATCGCATGCAGCGTGATTTCTTTTGTTATTCCATTCTTTATTATACTCAGTTGGTTAAGTTTTGACTTCTATACTCCATGAAATTTGTGGAATATCCTTGATAATTGTGTTTCATTTAGTATCTTTTCATGAAAATATTATTCTAATCATTCTTGAATTTTACTCCACAAAGCAGTATCATGTTGACAATTTGGACGTTGTTAATTCTTGGATAAATTAATTCTTGAACTTGTTTTATTGAATTCTTATATCATTGTCATCATCCTCATGTTTATAAAATGTTGAAAGTCATCTGTGGCCTGTAGTGCATAGATCGACTTGGTATGATTATGACCAGGGATTATTTGGTATAATCATGACCGTAATGTTACAAATGATGTGGTAAAAGTCCTCATTGACTCATAGTGCATTGATGGACAGTTGTTGGCATGATCATGACCATTAATGAATACACGAATATCCTTGGGCGTAGTGCAGGGGTGATTCGATGATGTGGATTATTTTATTAAGCTGAGTCCCAGCGATCACAATGTTGAAAAACCTTTTAAATCATAAAAGATAGTAGAGTTTATTTTCTACTTGACTCTTTTAATGGATTGCTTGTTTCGCTGCAGTTAAACTTGATGTCTATTATATCTTATCAGTTTAACATTGTTGAAGGCTAATGATAATTTATTATGCATTATCTTAGTCATAATATTTTTTACTAGGCTAGTTGAGCTCACCCTTTCTTTCACTGTTCTCTTCAGGAAATGAGAACGTAGCTGGGGCAAGTCGGGGAACGGAGTGATGGTCCGAATGATAGTATTAGTTAGTAGTCCTCACTATTCTATGTAATAGTGTGTTAATAAATGTAATGAGGACTCCTTTTGAGTATGAATACTCTCTAGAAGATAATATTTGTATTCAAACTCACAGTTTATGTTTTGTCGTATTGTACACGACAGTTGTATTAGTAAGTTGTATTTGTATTCTGTACTATGTATCTGACGACCTAAGATGGGTGATGTATACCTAATTTTGGGGGCGTCACAATTATTCCTAGCATACTTCTATAAATGTTAATATCTACCCCCTAATAACACAAAAAAGATGGGGAGACACTAATATACTACTCTTCTATCATGAACCTACTCGGGGTTTACATAACTATCCCATATCTCACACAAAAGATTGAGATTACATATAATTCACAACAAACGTACACTACTAGACACTTAACTAACAACTATCCCAACATCCTGCGCACTGCCCTTGTTCTGTCGGATAATGGTACATGCCATCAATCAATCTCTCCATAGCTGTGCGGAAAGCATAGCTCATTTGGTTTATCTTCCTCCTCTTACACCTCACCTCATCTTCCAGGTCTCCTACCCTATCATTGACTTCTTCCCACTTCTCCTCGAAGTGGATCCTATCCATAACCCTAACTGTGTACGAAGAACCTCCTTCTCAGCTTTCTCGTCAGCTCCCTCTGCTCGAACTCCTCCTGCCAACTCAATATTCCTGGCTATCAATCGATGGAAAAAGGTCCCCATCTGTACAACTGTTATCTTGCGATAGGCAAGTTCTACTTCCAACTCCTGTATCTCTAGTTTCCTCTTATGGTCTTCATCCCTCAGCCTCTGCATCTCGGTTTCTCTCTTCTGAGCCTGTGTCTCTAATTCCTCAACCCGACACTCGAATTCCAAAATCCACTCGTATTCCCCCAACATCCGATCCTCGTATGTTGCCTCGTCGGAGTCTTCCACGGGCTCATCCTCTATGGGATCTTCCTCGGAATCTGACTCTATGGCGATTGACTCCATCTCCTCATCCTCATCCTAGTCATCTATAGGGGCTACTGCCAAAATGGGCTCTGCTATTAGAGGTGCCTCATACACTACATGTATGTCACGTGACTCCTTCTCTACCACTTTACTGGGTTCTCCCAAGTCTGACATCCTACAATCACAAACATAAGACAACAAACAACAAACTCCGTTAGAACGCCAAAATCAAACATAAATTCATTGTGTGGAATGAAAAAATATTTCATAATGCCACTAAATCTTTAGAGAAACTCTATATGAGTTTTATCTCCCTCAATCTTCTAAGTTCTTTTTAAGGCTATAGTATAAGGATTTTTGCTCCTAAGGTTTATAACCTAATGCTTTGATACCAACCTATGATGCTCCCAAATTCAGACACTCATATCTTGAATTTAGTTCATCACGTTCTAACTCCAATAATAAATTAAATCTCACACAATGGAAATATATAATAATTTACATTATGATAACATAAATATTCTAGTCCCATAGTCTTGCAATCGTTACTACGATATCTTAATCTAAACATAACTTATTACGTCATAATAAATAAGTCTTCATACATCATAATAATAGTAAATTCCTAGTACTAAGAAACAAAGCTACTCTGAAGCTTTATTTTTACCCTTGTCCTTGCCTGAGGGTTCACCACGTTCTACCTTAACTGAAAGTTTTAAAGAATGCAAGGATGAGCAACAAATTTACCCAGCAAGTAATATTTCAATAAGGGTGAACAATTATAACATTCAAATCTCAAGAGTATGACAGTGGATAATAGTTCAGGAATTATCATCAATTCTCAATAAAGGTCGCTATGGACTGAAAGATATCAACAAGATTCAAGAATAAATAATGTCAAGGTTCAAGAATAATGAACACTGAGCAGTCACTAAGGACTAAGAACTTTTGCTAGAATTAACAGTAATATACTAAAAATTCAATAAAACAAGTACAACAGGTGATCAGCCTAAGTACCCTACGTTATGCATAACATTTAAATATGCTAGTATGTGCGCACGTCAGTTCCCCGACAATTATATAATTTTCCCTTCCACGAGGGTTGTTCATCTCAATAGATTTAAAAAGTCTGCACCAAGTCAATTGGTTTGGAAACCTTTCTAACATATGACAATAGTCTAGCCGAATCAATGGCTTAGACAACTTTTATAATTCATAATTCATTTATGAACGATAAGTTCAATGCTTTCAACAACATCAAGATATAAAATTCAATTTATGAATAATAATAGATATTTGCTCGATGTAAATGTGGTCGATATGGCAATAATTCAGAATTTATACAATATATAAAGCGTAAAGAGTTTAGGGAACTTGCATTCAATATGAATATCGAATGAAGTTAGAGAACTTGCACAAAATCCAAAGTTGTGTAAGTTAGGGAACTTGCCTCAAGCATAGTTTATCAACTTATAGCTTATCAACACTTTGAAATCCTATTGTAACGTAGTTTATGTACACAACGTCTCCATTAGTTACACAATTTTATAAGTCAAAAATATATATATATGTTCGATCACATAAGTTAAAGACACACATCCTTTTCTACTTTAGCAACATAAATGGAATATCACATTAATATGCTATTGTTAGGTTTTGTGAAAATCAAATTAGCAATCAAATTGCAAAAAAAAAATCGGAAGCATAATAAAATCAGATTTAAAAAAATTTTACAAACCAATTATCTGGATCATCATTTATGCATATAAAACGAAGAACAATAAGTTATGAAATCATACCCTTGTAGATGCGAGCTTCCACAGGTACGAGTTCACCTCCTACTTTTTCGCGATCTCCTTGAATCTCTGGGTAGATTCCTTCCTTTGATCAATGTTAGTCACCCAAGTGTATGGCCTCTAGAGGTGATCCACCAAGGAAGAACAATTTTCAAGAAGAAGGGTGTATTGACTCAAAACCTAGTTTTTCTTATCTCTATAGAAAAAGAGGGCGTACTCTCCAACTATTGGAATTACGTATCTTTGATATCTGATATAAGACTCCTGTTATAAAGATGTCAGGTAACCCTATTTAATTAAAATAAGGTATTATTTATTTAATTAAACTTTTCTAATTAAATGGGCTCCCTAATCTTATTAGAAATAATTAATTAAACTCCTTTAACTAATTTTCCCTCCTAATCCTATTAGGAATAAATGAGAGTACTTATATTAAATTAAAATAATAATAATTGTAATAATATTAATAAGACTCCTCTTATTAATTTATATTTAATATTTTTAAAATATTAAATAATAAATATTAAGCTATTTAATTTATTCTATCACCATAGATTAAATTAAATATACTTAACATATTATTACAATTATGCCATTAACTTCTTAAATAATTATTCTTCGTTTATGGTGTGACCCTTTAGGTTCTCCATATTAAACCGGTTGTGAATAAATCAATTAGAACAATTCTAATCTTATTTAAATAAATAAATTAAACGATTAATTTGTTTAAATAAATAATATTTATTCTACAATAGGGATAAACCTCCCTAGCGATCAACGACTTTTCAAATAATATAAATTTCAACATTAATCATAAAAGAACCTTTGAGTTAATAGTTACCGTACAATTCAATCCTTCTACCATACAATGTCCCAATTAAATATAAGACATGAAATTACTGTCAAGTCTTATTTTATTTAATTATATGTATTTCAATTCTTAAATGCACAACTCCTAATGAATGCAAATTAGAAATTATTTTCTAATTTTCATTCCACCTTGGCCAAGATTTCTGGGTTGTCATTTATCGAATCACATAGGACATTTCTCTTCTTTTACTAGAAGTGGTAGATTCTTTATTGATCATTCACTATCTTCATATATAACTTATTACACCCAAGCATACCATTTGATATACTCTAAGAGTCTTAAGGAATAAGTCAAAGTGTAATTCATTATATATAAGATACTATGATGATCTCAAGTCTAAGGATCATTTGTACTACTATCACTATAGGAATTCCTATTGATAGGCAAGTAAAATTGTAACGACCCCAAAATTCAAACAATTTAATTCTCGACTTCGGTCGTTAACAATACATTCAACCTCTAATTTTACATCATTAAATTATAATACAACCATTGAAATTTGTGGAATAATTAAAATTTTTTATTACAAACTATTCTCGTTCCCAAAACCTTCAGCCTTCAACCTTCAATCTTTACATCTAAATATCTCAGAATCAATTTAATACTACAATAGTTTACATCGCGAAATGATATTACAATTCAACATTCATACATCATTGGAAACCTTAAACATGGCTCAAATAATACTAACACAACCAAAGTGCATAAATCTTCAAGTATCACATCTGATTCATGTCTTTCAAGTAACACATAACTTTACCTTGAATCTTGAACCTGTAAAAATGGTTATTTGTTGTAACATTCCAGAATTTTTAATTGTAATATTAAATATTTATTGAATTATATAAATATTTATGGATGTGTTTATCGTTGAATAAATATTTGTTTAATTATTATTTGATTTTATTTGGTTAATTATTTGTTAAATAAATAATTAATGAGTTAAGAAAATTATTATTATATTGATATTTCAATTTGATGGTTAATTATTTGTATTGAGTTATGGGATTAAATAATTTATTTAATTAATTGTTATTTGAATAATTAATTAAATTAAGTATGAAAGCTTGATTAAATATAGTGTGACAAATAACTATATTATAAGGAGTATTAAAATAAATTAAAGTAGTTTTAATCTGGTTTTACCCAAACATTGCTTAAGGATATAAACTCTTTATTTTTAAATGATTTGCCAAACAAAACCCTATGGCTTTGGGATTTCTTTTTAATTTTGAATTATATAAATAAAATAAATAAATAAAATAATAAATATAATATATTTATAACATATACGTTATAGGTATTAACTGATATACTTAATATTTGTATTAAGGCCATATCAGTTTATAGTTTTATATAGGCATAAGGTTTTGCTTGGCCATTTGTTAGTCTGAGAAACAGAGAATTATCAGAGAAGGTTGAGAGAAAAAAGGTTGTGATTCTAGAGAAATACTGAGTTATTCAAGCTTTTCTAAAGGTTAACAAGTATCTTCTTAAGCAACAAAAAGGTATTTTCCTATAATATTAATACTATATATGTTTTACGTTCTCTGTGTTCTTGAAATGCACTCACTGTGTTTAAAGTTTTACAAAATTTTCTGTAAATTGTGTTCTAAAATTAGTTATGATGATTACATGTGTTTATGATGATTAGAGATTATGTTTAAACAAGAATTGCATGTTAATTTCGTTTTACAGTAGAAAAAAATAACGACAGTGTATGTTTTATGGATATTTTCTCATATGGCTTATGTAAGTATCAAAATTAGTGGTTAATTTCTATGTTAAACGGTAAATTGAGTCTTGTATATGTTAGTTCATTAAGAAACGAGTATAACGTAATTTGAACGAAGCAATTTGGCCAAGTATAGAGATTACAGTGATGATTTTTGCAAGAGATGTCAAAAAATAGAGTTTTCATATGAAAAAATGGAATTTGAGAAATTAAACTAGTTTTAGTTGATGTTAAATTGTTCTAATTGGTTGTAAATGTTAGCAAACATGTTTATGATTAGTTTATATCAATTGTTTGTGTTAATTTCATTGTTTGGTGGGTGAAATTCGTGTTAGTTGGGCTAAAAACGGCTAATGTTCATGTCATGTCTGCCTCTGTCTGTGCACCAACACAGCTGCGTTGGTGCCAAGGCTAAAATCTGTATAGCTGCGCTATGTGTGGCACAGCTGCGCCACACACTGATATGAGGCAGAGTTGTTTACTGCTGCTACAGACCTTGGGGAAACCTTACCACTTGGTTTAAGGTTATGATTAAGCGTCATACATGTAGTAAGAAGGTTAAAATAGAACTATGATATGTAATTGACAAATTCAAAGTTTGAATGATTAGTAAGTGATGAACGTGGTATATTAGAACTTTGTGAGCATGATGAATAGTAAATAGGTATTGTGAAGGTTAACCCTTGTAATTTCTGAAAGTTGTATGGTAGCTTAAGACTTGTGCTAAAATAATAAGTCTAACTAGAAATGCGTGTTATGTTAGAATGTGAATGTTAGTATATCTAGTAGATGGTGATTCTAAACCTATATGTAGGTGAACGTGAGTTTAATATTATAGCTTACGCTCGAGGCAAGTTTCTAAGGTTATCCTTTTACATTGAGCATGTTTTCTAATTCTACTTTTATAATTGAGCAAGCTTTCTAACTCTACACTTTCGTTGAGCTAGTTTATTGTTATGCAAGTTTACTTGTCCTATTTCAACTGTAATTTCGCAAGCTCTTGTATCTAGTTTGTTCATGATGATGCAAGTTTTCTAAACCTTATTTTGATGTTAAGCAAGTTATTCTTGTCTTTAATTTGTCAAATAGCATGCAAGTTTATATATAATCTAATATACTGTTGTTGAATAGTTTTTATTGTTCAAATTGATATTCGTTATGCATGCTTAGTATTCAATTCTAAATAACCTTAGCTTTATATTGTTCAAGCAAGGCATGTGATAGTTATTTAATATTTATGCTATTAGATTATTCCTAAAGCATAACTTTAATACACAATGTTAATTCACTTATGATTTATTCCATAGCATAGTGTGATTTCATTTTATTCAACTAATCCTTAGTTGATGTCCGTTGAATTCCAAATTACCTTGAAATGTATCCAAACCAAACTTACTTTGGTGTGGATTTGTAATCAAAATACTAAGATGAACAACCCTATTATTAGGGGTTTACGCTTAGCGTTGAAATGGTTGTGCACAATACATTGTACGAAGGGCTGATCCCCCTAAGTACGTGGAGTCCTTATAGTCTAATGACTGTTAAAGTTAAAGTTGAAAGATTACTTATAATTGTGGACATGGTTCATGGTCATTAGACCCTCAGTAGTATATTTCAGAATGTTAATAGAACATATCATTTAGTTCTATTGAGCCTATTATTTGGCAAATATTGTAAAGTTTATATATTCTTGTTTCAAGTGAGCTTTGTTTGCTCACTCTTGCTTATATAACTATTACAACTAAGGATGAGAAGGTAGATGTACCTAGCACCAGTAAGGGAAAGGGAAAGATGAACAAGTATTGAAGACTTGTAATATGTTGACAGTTATTTATCAGACTTTAATTTGATTGATGTAATGAAGTATTTATTTAATTTCCACATTTGAATGATTGTACTTAAAGGTTAGATAACTTGGGAGATTTTATTAATGCAATCCCTTAAGGGAAGGTTTATTACTTAATTTTTATTATGATTGGGTAGTTAGATATGAATGTTTTGATTAAGTGAACACCAAATCTTGAGATACTGAAGTACCGGGATTTGGGGGTGTCACAAGTTGTTATCAAAGCTTTAGGTTATGAACTTTAGGTGGGGAAAAGCCTTAGGAAGTAACCTTTGAAAAGATAGTGGTGATTAACTATTATCGAGTTTTAAGGAAGAAGTAATAAAACACTTATGTGCTTATGTGTTTATAACTTATGTGCTCGCGAGTGTCGAGTAGTAATGATTAATAATTAAAACATAAAATTTTGTTGTCAGGATGACTAATGTCGGAGAATCCTGTTAGGCAAGGGAGGAGGGACCTCAGATGCCTATAGAGGAGGAGCCTAGCGACATTCAGGTTGTTTGGGAACAACTACTGCCACGGGAGTCAGCCCCGTTAGTCACAGTAGTTGAAGATGAGGATGATGATGTAGAAACGGATGAGGAGGATCCAGTTGAGCTGCCATAGGAGAATGAGGATGATGAGGACGAGGAGGAAGAGATTCCCATAAACTCGATAGCTGCTCGTATGTACGATGAAGTCTACGACCGTAATGTGGAACTTTAGGATACCGTCGAGGAGTTGGAAGAGATAGTGGCTGAGCAACATACATCGATCGCACAGAAGGACAATGAGATCCAGGATCGAGATGAACGTTTGAACAATGTCGAAGAGAAGCTGGTTCATGTTGGTCGTTTTACCGATCAATATATGCGTGCAAGTATACACAGTCAAAAAGTAATAAAGAGTAAGTAAAGTATCGTTCCCACGGAGAATTAACTAATAAAGTTCACCAAGCACTAACCCGTAACCGTTTCAGTCTTATTTAAACTAATGAATTGATCTTTTATAAGTAAACTGTGAAATTAAATAAACCTAACTATTCCTAGAGTGAGACTAGATAATGAAGACCTGAGATCACAATTTCATCTATTAGCTCATTTAAATCAACACACTCCCTGTTAAGCCAAACTAATTTTTACCGGATTGTTAGTCAAGAATACGAAAGTAAAGTATAGCCATCTCTCAATGTACCATACCCATATCACATATAATCCATAGTTGATAGAATACACATGAACACCCTCATTACCTAAACCACTATATGTCTATGTGATTTACAAATAATTAGGGTTTAAGCCCAAGTTCTCAATTAACTACGAATGGCACTTTGGTATATGTCTATGCTAAGCACAAATCATACATCCTATCACAATATAGAATATACAATCATAAGCTAATAAGATCAGATCTAAACCCATACTTCGTCTTTCGAGTCCATATGGATTATTACAGTAATTGATGGGTAATTAACTAAGCAAATAAGCATGGATCTAATTAGACAATCCCATAAAATCAATAAAGCTAACAACGAAATATATCAGAATAAACTAATCCATAGAATCCATTGCAATCTATGAATAAAGTCTAAATCATAACTGAATCAAATCTACCATCCACATATTAAATAAACATCATAAGATTACAAATAAGAATCAAAGAGAGGATAAGAGTAAAGAATTGAAATGCAAATATGTTATCCTGCTCCAAGATGGAATCTCTGATGTTTTCCAATTGCTTCAAATCTTCATATATAATCAAATCTAGAAATCAATTATTCTAATCTACTATATTCTAATATTGAAATTGAAGAGAGAAAGTAACGATAGCTCCTTCATCCCCTAAGGGGTGGAATCACCTTACATCTGATAATAAGTCTAATTAAATAATACTCTCAGTTGTAACATCCTTCTCCAAGTAATAAGCCTATTCGATAACTGAATTAAAAGTCAACTGCCGAATTACGACTGGCGCAGCTCTGCCGTGATAAGCCTTGGATAGGGCGCAACTGCGCTGTGCAGGATTTGGGTAGTCTGTCTGGCGCAGCTGCGCTGTGTTTGGGCGCAGCTGCGCCGTGCATCAACTAGGCCAGGATTCTTCTGCTGCAATCTTCTGCTGCATTATAGGCTCAAGGTATTTCAATCCAAATCTTCATTCCAACCTCTAGCAATATTCTCAGCTCCATTTTCCTTTTCCATCATCAATTCATCATAGCCATGAGCACAACTTATCTCCAATATCACCAAAAGAGTTCTCAGTACTGAAACTACAAAACAAAGCACAAATGCATAAAAATCTATGCAATAAAATGAGTTTACGCAACAAATTCTAGTCAGTTAATATCCAAAAAAATGGTTATAAAATCACTTATCAAATACCCCCAAACTTAAATTGTTGTTTGCCCTCATGCAACTAAAACAAAACCAAACCACAATGTAATGCAGAAACTACCATGTATGCATCCTACACTATCATGAACTTGAATCCAATAGTCAGCCAGAAATGAAACTCAATTACAATGCCTCAGAAAAACTACAAGGTAATCAAACCAAAGAGCTAGCCAAGACAAGATCATAAAGCATAACACTCTACAAATCCAAATATATCAGCACTGATATATTGTGTGAGTGTCAAGCAACCACTAAACACGCTATTGAACAAATTTTTCACATACTATGCTTCTTAGAGGAATAGAACCAGTTTTAACTCAAGATAAGCAGTAAATCAAACAAGTTCTACCCAAAACCATGCATTACTTAAGTTTAGAGTCAACAGGAAAATTTATGCCTTTATTTACTCACGAGGGAAATTATCACACTTTCCCGCGGTGTTTATTGATTTTTTTTATAGCGAGTGCATTTTACGCTCCATCCCGCCCAACCACAAGCTTCAATAATTAAACTTGGGAAGGTTTCAATACTTTTTATACTTTTTTTTATAGAGGAGCATGCATAACACTGACTTCCCCAAAACTTAAGCTTTTAACAGTACTAGCTATTACCTATATGAGTACTAACATTATTTCATTAAAACACAGAATTCCCACCAGAAGACAAGTATGTTAAAATTTAAACTAAGCATATCATAATTGTTACTCAAGAGTGCTAACCGGTTATATTAGTATCAGACAGATAAGGATTTATATAATGATATGACATCACAACCAAGCTTAAGTTTCAATTTAGTTCAAAAAATTAAGTAGTCTTAATTTCCTCATAGGCCAACTAAATAACAAATCAACTGACACCGGATTCATGCAAATGCAAATAAAATATGCAACATTTCCTAAACATAATTAACAAAACAGAATGCAATAATTCCTAACACAATCAACCAACCACAATGTAACATGACATGAATTATACTAAATGCGACAAATAAACCTAAATGCAACCAATAAACCTAATACCCCCAAACTTAGAAACTACAATGTCCTCATTGGAGATAAAAGGTATAAGAAAACTCCCCTAGCTGTCTTCATCATCACATCCTCCTCTGGCTCAGGTGGAATATTTGGAGGTGGATATAAAGTAGCCGTCCCATATGTCGGAAACTGGATTTGTGCACCCAACTGACTGAAGGCATTTGATAGGACTCCAGAAAACTCGACAGTAAAAGCTTGGAAATCCTTCTTTGGAGGCGGCGAATGTCACGGTCTTGCTTGCCTGGAGGAGCAGCAGTGTCCTCATCTTCCTCTTATTCATTATCTCCTTCATCTTCTTTACTCTTGGACTCATACTCAAGTATAATGAACCCCAAACCCCGGGGGTGAGACTCTGCACCATTCCAAATGGCGTACTTCTGAATAGTGGTGTGGTCTATATCCCTTATCGGCGTCTGTAGAGCCTCAGTATCCCATTCAACCCCCACAGCCAAGCACAGTCGAGTAATAATTGAGGCATGTGGTATGCCCCCTGAAGTACTCCCCCTCATATCTAGTCGCATCGACTGATTGATCAAGTGCCCGATGTCAATTGCTTTCATCTTCAGAATGCCATATAGCAATGTAGCTCTATCAATCGTGACATCGATACGATGACTGGTGGGGAGTATGCTCGCGCATATGAAGCTATACCATGCCTTTGCGTATCGGCTGAGCGAAGTCTATGGAAAATGCACTTTCCTGTTAGTGCCAAATTTGGTAGTCCATTTTGTGCCTGGCTTGCACAGTTCCTTCACCAACTTGTAAGTTCGTCTCAAATCTTTGTGACTCAGCCCAATTTTCAGCACCTGATGGCAGTGTTTTTACATGGAATATCTCATTGATTGCTTGTTTGGTATACTACACCTACTTTCCTCGCACAAAAGAGATGCCATTTTCAGTCTTGCGAGCGTTGGCGTAGAATTCCCTTACTATAGACATTGGGGCAGCCACCGGTTTGGCCACCACTGCAGCCCATCCATGTGCTATAATTTATTCCTTCAAATTACCATCTTCTTTCACAGGTCTAAAACTCCTCTCTGGTACGAAATACTTGCACACTAAAATATCCATATAGTATTGCTGGGCTGAGAGGTTCACAAATCGGGAGGTGTCCAGCACATTTCTGTTATTACCCTCGCTTTCATGCTCACTGCTCGAAGATGAAGAGGGAGTTTTAATTCGTTTGGGTGCCATGATTTGCAAGTTGAATGTACTATCTAATAATGCTTTGAACTCCTCAAATTACCCAGACTCTATCAAACTTTGTACCAACCCACTGAGATGTATTCAATATCAATCCTATTCTGCCCTTTTCTGTCAAAGTGTCCTCCAATGTGAACCCATAACCCTTTCTGATATTTGATCGAACACTTGCTCTGTTTGACCCCACTAACTGAGATGCTGAGAAATTCGAATATGGACAGGTAGGGTGATGATGAAGGGTTAGGTTAATATTTCGGCAGAAATGGAGTATGGGGTATGACTGTCATTGGCAATGAACTTCAATTGAATAGGTGGTGTGCAGAACCGAAATCCCTTGACTGCTATCACTGTTCGAGACTTACTAGAGGGATAAAGAACTAGGGTTTCTAGTGGTGAGATAGAGTGGCAGTGAGATGGAATTAAGATTGCAGGCACTTAGAATGGATTTCAAAGAGTAGGGAGGGGTTGTTTTGTAGCTCTATGGTGTCGGTTTTGAGAGAAAGAGGGAGCGCTCAAAGGTTTTTCAAATGAAATAAGAGTTGTGGTTTGGACTGGCTCCTGATTTGCTTTAAAAAAATTCTGACTGCACGCTCGGGCGCAGATACGCTGTAATTAAATGGGAAGGTGGCACAGCTGCGCTGCCATGGGTCTGGTTCAGGCTCACTACTGTGCCCTGATGTTCGACTGCTCACACTTCTGCTCAATTTATTATTCCTGGAAAGGAATAAAATGAACTATCAGACTTTACTTAATCCTAACTAACACTTGCTAACAAAATTTTATTTAACTAAAATAATAATAAACTAATTAAAGCAGAAAGAATTAAACACATAGGAAAGACAATGATAGACTATGGATAATGGAGAATTAAACAAATAGGAGGAGAGAGATTTGATGGGGTGCCTCCCATCAAGCGCTCGGGTTATAGTCCGTTAGCTAGACTCTATTCTTGACACTGCTATTCAATTCCCCTACGATAAGTTAAGAACCCTCTATCCATTAGAACTGCAATGTGTGTAGGCAGGTTCCCCATTTTGCTAGTATGAGAATTGAAATAACCTAGCATATTTCCTGAGCATGATGTTCCTAGTTCTTTTGCATAGCTAGGTGCCTCATCCGTTGTATTTGGTAATAAATTGTTACATTGCGGCATGGAAAGCACAACGGGCTTTTCCTCTTTTATTTTCTCTTCCTCAACCCACCATGGTGTATAAGAAGTCTCTTTATCATACCGATCTTTACTTTGAATGTGGCTACCAAGAGGACATGGGTGTGCAAAGTTCACTAAATTTTTCAACTCTGGCTGAAAAGGCACTTGGGGTATTATACAAGACAGTTCATATTCTACATTATCCCATTCCCCAGTTGTCTCCTCAATGACAACTTCTTTGAGCTCATCCAGTGGCATGTACACTTCTGGTTCTCCATCAATTTCATCATCCATGACATAACACCAATTATTTTGAGGGCGATTGTTCAAGGCTTCGAATATTTCATCCATCTGATTTTGTAGATTTCGAATTGACCTCTCTTGCTAAATCATCTTCTCCTCAGTTGATGCTACAAATTTGAACCACAAATCCTCTAATCTTGAATTATCTTGTTCAATTTCAAAATTCCTGTATTGAGGACCATTCGTTGAAGAGTTAATGAGTTGTTTCATCTATCGATTAAGATTCTGGGTTGATAACTCCTGACTCATTATCATCTCTTCCTTTTCTGCTATAATCCTTGACATGAGTTCCTTCAACTCTAAATTTTCATCTTGTTGCATTGGAGGTGGATATGAGAAATCCGATGGATATGTTGGACTTGGAACGCAGTCTTGGTCTTGATAGTTATAACTCCATTCATAATCTGGGTGATATCCCCAACCTTGATGATCATTGGGATAAACATTGTTGTTGAGGTAATCACCCCCAAACTGTACTTGTCCAACTCTGATGTTGCACTGATAACTCGGATGCTCACCAACACAATATTCACATGTAACTGCTATCTCTCGAGTATGTTGGGCTGCAAGAACATCCAACCTCTTCGAAAGTGTTTCAATTTGTGCTGACAATATAGAAAATACATTGAGTCCTTCAGTTCTGGTGTCCCTTGGTTGAATCATATTTGCATAAGGCCATTGATAAGCAAAGCCACCCATGATACCTGAAAAGAGAGAAATATAAGAAGATAATTAAAACAAAAAAAATGTTTAAATTAAGACTGATTTGATTGAAATTAATGTTGACGAAAATTATTAAACTAATTCCCCGGTAACGGCGCCAAAAACTTATTGGTCGTTTTACTGATCAATATATGCGTGCAAGTATACACGGTCAACAAGTAATAAAAAGTAAGTAAAGTATCGTTCCCACGGAAAATTAACTAATAAAGTTCACCAAGCACTAACCCGTAACCGTTTCAGTCTTATTTAAATGAATGAATTGATCTTTTATAAGTAAACTATGAAATTAAATAAACCTAACTATTCCTAGAGTGAGACTAGATAATGAAGACCTGATATCACAATTTCATCTATTGACTAATTTAAATGACCACACTCTCTGTTAAGCCAAACTAATTTTTAACGGATTGTTAGTCAAGAACACGAAAGTAAAGTATAGACATCTCTCAATGTACCATACCCATATCACATATAATCCACAGTTGATAGAATACACATGAACACCCTCATTACCTAAACCACTATATGTCTACGTGATTTACAAATAATTAGGGTTTAAGCCCAAGTTCTCAATTAACTACGAATTGTGCTTCGTTATATGTCCATCCTAAGCACAAATCATACATCCTATCACAATATAAAATACACAATCATAAGTTAATAAGATCAGATCTAAACCCATACTTCGTCTCTCGAGTCCATTTGGATTATCACAGTTACCATCCCCAAATAGATGGCCAAAGCGAACGAACAATCTAGACATTGGAAGATATGCTGAGAGCATGCATCATGGACTTCAAAGGAAGTTGGGATGAACATTTACCATTGGTGGAATTTGCCTACAACAACAGTTACCACGCCAGCATCGGCATGCCGCCTTACGAAGCATTATACGGCAGAAAGTGCAGAACTCCACTGTGCTGGGATGAAGTCGATGAACACCAATTGTTAGGACCAGAACTGGTACAACAAACTGTTGAGGTTGTCAAACTCATCAGGACAAGATTGGTAGCTATTCAAGACAGACAGAAGAAGTATGTTGATCAACACAGACAAGATTGTGCATTCGATGTAGGAAATTACGTATTCCTAAAAGTTTCTCCTTCGAAGGGGAAAATTCATTTTGGTAAAAAGGAAAAGCTAAGCCCAAGGTTTATTGGACCCTTCGAAGTGCTGAAAAGAGTTGGAGAAGTGGCTTACGAGGTAGCTCTACCTCCAGAATTGGAAAATGTTCACAATATTTTTTATATTTCGGTATTACGACCGTATAGACCCGATTAAAAGCACTTGATCGAGTACGAACCGTTGTAGTTTGATAAAGACTTGTCGTACGAAGAGGTTCCTATCCGGATAGTCGACAGGAAAGAACAAGTGCTTAGGAATAAAGTTATACCTTCTGTGAAGGTGATTTAGAGGAACCACAACGCTAAAGAAGCTATGTGGGAACTCAAAGATAAAATGATGAAAGATTACCCTGAGTTATTTGTTTAATCTGTCTCTTCGATTCTGGGGACAAAGTCCTTGTAAGGAGGGAAGGATGTAACAATCCAGAATTTTGATAGTAATTTTAAATATTTATTAAATTATATAAATATTTAATGGATATATTTATCGTTGAATAAATATTTATTTAATTGATTTGGTTAATTATTTGTTTAATAAATAATTAAGGAGTTAAGGAAATAAATTGTTATTATATTATAAAGGAGTTATTAAAATAAATTAAAAGAGTTTAATTTAGTTTTGCCAAGCAAGGCTTAAGGATATTAAGTCTTTAAATTTTAAAGAGTTTTTGCCAAACAAAGCCTTATGGCTTTTTAATTTTTGAATTTTGAATTTTATTATAATAATTAAAATAAATAACATAAATTAAATAATAAATAACCTATACGTTATACATTGAAATTTATATATAAAGTGTGCGTATTATTATGGCTTGGCTATCAGTTTGGTTTTACGCATAAACTTAGTTGCTCAGCCTAAGAAGAATATTGAGAATTACAGAGAGGAACTTGAGAGAGAATTGAGAGAAAGTCTAAGAATTTCAAAACAATTTCAGTAGTGTTAGCAAGAATTATCAAGCAAATTGAAGGTATTTTCCATATATATATATATTAATATATATATATATATATATATATGAGTTTTACGACATGAAGCTTCAAGTTCTGTGAATTTCAATTTTCGAATTGTTGCTATGTAGCTAAATTATGGTGATTGTGTGTGTTTGTGATGCTAGAACTAGTGTTTAGACAGGAATTGTTATGTTAATTACGGTTTAAAAATGAAGAAAAGTATTTTACAGTGAATATTTTTCATATGGCTATGAAAGTACAAAAGTTAGTGGTTAATTTGTATGTTAATCTTTAAATTGAGTCTTGATTATGCTAGTCCATTAAGAAACGAAGAGAACGTAGTTTGAACGAAATAATTTGGACAATAATTGTGATCACAATGATGACTTCTATGAAGAATATCAAAAATGGAGTTTTTGTATAAAAACATGAAATTTAAGAAATTAAATTAGTTGAAATTGTTGTTTAATTGTTCTAAGTTGATGAATATGTGAGGAAACATGTTTGTTTTAGTTTTATACCAATTGTATATGTTAATTCTACTGTTGTGTGGATGAAATTCGTGTTAGTTGGCTTAGAACAGAGTAGAAACTTGGTTCTGTAAAAAAAACTGGTGCCGGGGTCACGCGCGGGCGCGCCGGAAACCAAGGTAATACTGGCGCGGCCGCGCCAGTAGTCAGTCACAGACAGTGAAGTCTGCTACTTCTGCAGACTTTGGACACCCTTTATAACTTAGCTAAATGTTATGTTAATGGGTCAAATATGTAATGACAAGGTTAAAAGGAATCGTGTCATGTGGTTAGTAACTTTAAAATATAAAATTAGTATGTTGTAAAATGACATGTTATGATTTAAGAAACTTCATGGATAATGAATAAGTGTTATGAAAGGTACACTTGTGATTCTGAAATATGTATGGTAAGGTGAGACTTGTAATAAAATAACAAGTTAGCTAGAAGTGTGTGTTAGTGTGAAAAGTGGATGTTAATATAACTAATAGATATATTTTTTCTAATACTATGTGTAGGTGAACATGAGTTTTAATATTATAGCTTACGCTCGAGGCAAGTTTCTAAATCTTACCTCTTTACTTTGAGCAAGTTACTTACTTTAAACTTTAATTAAGCAAATTCTTTTATTCTAAATCTTTATTCGAGCAAGCTCTAATTCTAACATTATTCAAGCAAGTTTGACTTCTAATCAATGTTGAGTTGTTCTAACTTGTTTATAGTTAAGCAAGTTTTCTAATTCTACACTTTCGTTGAATGAGTTCTATTATTACATTGTGCAAGTTTATTCTTACAATTGAGCAAGTTTATTACTATTTATTATGCATGTTCCATACTAAATTTTAAATAAGATTTCTAGCCTTAGCTTAATATTGTTCAAGCAAGGTATGTTATATTATTCAATATTTATGCTATTAGATTATTCCTAAAGCATGACCTTAATTTACAATGTTGATTCAGTTATGATTATTCCATAGCATAACGTTATTAACTTTTTATTCAACTAATCCTTAGTTGATGACCATTGAATTCTAAATTACCTTGAAATGTATCCAAACCAAGCTTACTTTGTTGCGGACTTGTATTCTAAATACTGAGATGAACAACCCTATTATTAGGGGATAATTTACGTTTAGTGTTGAAATGTGTGTGCACAATACATTGTACAAAGGACTAATTCCCCTAAGTACGAGGAGTCCTTATAGTCATATGACTGTTAAAGTTTAAGTTGAAAGATTACTTATAACTGTAGATATGGTTCGTGGTCATAAGACCCTCAGTTATATTTCATGATTATCATTGATAGAATGTATTGTTCAGTTGCATTGATCCTATTATTCGGCAATTGTTGTAAAGATTTATTCATAATCATTTCAAGTGAGCCTTGTTTGCTCACTATTGCTTATATAATTATCACAACTAAAGTTGAGAAGGTCGATGTACCTAGCACCAGTAAAGGAAAGGAAAAGGAAAGGGAAAGATGAACAAATATTGAAGACTTGTAATCATGCTGATATTTTATTATCAAACTTTATTTTAATGATTGTAATGGAGTTATTTAATTTTCGCATTTAAATGATTGTATGTAAAGGATAGATAACCTGGGACATTTTATTAATGTAATCCTTTATGGGAAGGTTTATTATTCAATTTTATTATGATTGGGTAGTTAGATATCAATGTTTTTATCAACTGAACATCAAATCCTAAGGGAATGGAGTACCAGGATTTGTGGGTGTCACAATAATAACTGTGAAATAACATGAATCAAGTTTCAATAATTGAATGACATAATCAATAATGTTTGGAGGTTAATAATGACCATGAACACTTTAACTGAACCTTATGGTAATGAAGGTGATCAACATTTCATACCAGATGAATATATGCAACATGCACTAAGTGCGAATCAATAATCAGTATAGGCGTGAATAATCAATAATAAATATTCACTAACATGCTTTGAACATACAACTCAAGTTTGAGTTAGGAAAACTTGCATGTACCGCTGAGCAATCTAATGTAATCTCTTATGAAAGACCTATCAGTTATAAGATTGATCTTTCAGTCAGCATAACATACATGTTAGCTCATAATACTATTTCTTTATCCATAAATTATTAACACTTAATCACAAAAATCAAATATTAGATAACATCTTAACACATCAGTATTATTATCGTCATTTGATAATTCTTCAATCACTATATCATATACATTATGATTTAACACTTAATCTTTCATATTATAAGTTCTTTTCTATAATCCGGTAGGTCAAATTCTAATATTATAATCTGGATTATTTAAACATATCAATCCAGCAACCTGTATTGAAACTATTCTTCAATTTGGTAAACTATTTTTCAATCCAGCTAACTGGATTCAAACTAATCTCCAATCTAGCAACCTAGATTCACACTAACTTACAATCCAGCAAACTATTTTATAATCCAACAAATTGGATTCAATTTTACTTACATTCCAACAAACTGTTTTATAATCCAGTAAATTGTTTTCACTAATTCAGCAAGCTGTTTTCCAATCCAGCAAGCTGTTTTCCTTTCCATCATATTAAATTTTCAATTCATCATACTATACATTCAATATGACCTATTGAATGTCCAATTAATAACTTAACTTCTCTTTTAAGCTCTATTTAATATTATTAATTATTTAATAATATTAAATTTATTTACGAATATTATTAGTCATTAAATAATATTTTAAATCAATGATTTAATAACAATTTATTCAAAATGTTATTAATCACTTAGTAATATCTTTATCTAACATTATTAATCTTTTAATAATATTTTAATCATTTACTAAACTTATAAACAATTTATTTTAATTATTTACACTTTACTAATTAATGTATTTAATCATTTTAAAAATGACATACACATAAGATTTCATCGCCAATGACCAAAACCTCCATAAAAAATCAGCACATACTCTATTTAGAGTTTTCAAGCCATAACATCCTATTTTTCAAATTTTCAACATCACATAACTAATTTAATTCATTTGCTCATAACTAAACCATTTCTATGAAAAATACCAAATCAGTTCCAAAACTTTTATTTTCTGGGATTTGGCAGAATATAGTCCCATATTGAACATATATTTTTCCTAGAATTTTTAAAATTCATTTACTATTTTTTAAATGGCCAAAACAGCTGAATCTTGCGACATTTATCATAAAATGTGCTTTTGTCCAAAATTTCCGAAACATACAAGGTATACTCCTAATATGTATATGTACTCCCAGTAAAATTTTCACAAGTTTTAGAGTTAACCACAAAGAGTTATACGGGCTTACTTTTAAAATATTCGTTTCCCGTAAAATCCATATCTCTCATTATATACATCCAAAAATTGTCATTTTTGGATAAAATCTAGAAAACTCATCATATTATCATCCCAAATCTTTCCAGATTTTTTGAAGATCAGAAAAATGACGAAAATGTCCTTGGCAGAAACTGTCTCAAAAATGTCCTATTTTCTTTTCCAAAAACGGGACTGTTTTGACCTCAACAACAACTACGGCTTGTAAACTCATCTTTTTTTAGTGCTACCACTTGCGTTTACTAGATAACTTATACATCTATTACCCCTCTTTGACGGATCGTAAAAAGAAGGTGTAGATTAAAAACAGTGGAAATCCAAAGTATATAAAAGTTGGGGTTTCAAAATTAGAAAATTTTATTTTTCTTTACTTTTGATTCCAACCAAATCAACACCCAATATGAGTAAATCTAAACATAAAACACTCATCAACATGTATATTCATGGTTTTTGAGTTTAGAAACATAAATCTAAACTTTGTTTTGGAATAACTAAAATCAATTACATAAACTAGTTTTAGGATTATACCTTTTTGCTCCAAATCTTCCTTCTTCTTCTTCTTCTTCTATGGAGGACATTTTTCTCTCCTCTTATCTCCCATGGCTGCCGCCCCCTTCTCTCCCTCTCGGTTTCTTTTTGTTAACTTAGAAGTGAGATGAAAGAGAAGTAAAGAAAGAACATATGTTTCTTTTTATTAAATATAGATATAATATAAATATCTACATTCATTTCCTTTTCCTCCTCAAAAAAACCGGACATGTGGCCCCTTATCTCTCACATCTTTTTTTTTAATTGCTTTATTGAATGTCCAAAATGTCCTCATTAATTGGGCTTAAATTTGGGCGGCATATTTAATCTTTTGGGCTTTCCTAATAATTCTTTGGGCCATGTAATTTAACATAGTCCAATCATTTCCATCTTATCTCACCCTAAATATTTAATTAGGATTTTCATTCCATACATTTAGAATTTAAATCATTACTCTTGTACATTAAATTTTATAACCAAATTAATCTTGCTTTAATTAAGTTATAAAATTAATAAATTGATATAGTAAAGATATATCTCTTGACTTAATATAATTTTTAATATTATTATTCTCACACATGTTCCTTAACAATTGGGCTCACTTGACTTAACACTTAATTCCTTTGGCTTTCCAAATAAAATATTTGGACTTCCTAACTAAAATATTTGGGCCATAAAAATTAATATGGTCCATTACATTAAATTATATCTTACCCTAATCATTTAATTAGGTTTTCCATATACTCAATTTAAATATAAATTCTTACTCAAGTACATTTAATTTCTTAACTCAATTAGACTTACCTTAATTAGGTTATAAAATTAATTAATTGAGATATATAAAAAAATCTCATAAAATTAATATATATTATAAATATTATTATTCTCTCATCTCATAACTCTTAAGTTATTCAATCATTCATTCCTAATATATAATTAGGATTACACTAGTTTCTTTTATTTGTTTATATAATAAACAAATATAAACCATCACATAATATTCATATTCACTTACTCACATAATCATATAAAATAATTAAATAGATTGAGATATGATTCACAAATATCTTAGATTAGGTCACTAGTATATAATTAAAATATTAGGATCACTAAATAACGATAACCATTTAGGTTATTTAATTCATATACCTAATTTAAATAACTTATTTAAATTATACGATTTATATTGTATAATTAAATTAAATTTTCTCCTTCTCTCCATAAATTGTTTTCAAACAATTTATTTATATATTAAATATATAATTTAATATATTCAATCATTTATTCAAATATGAATTTAATTTAATAACTAGTTGATACCAATATACATATTTACATATTGGATCTCATCTCATATTTTTACTTTACATCATTTGGTATAATATTAAATATTATACCATTATCCATATAACATAATATCATATATCCAATTATTTTCTTTCCTTTCTATAAATTATCTCCACAATTTATTTAACTGTAGTAAATATATTAATATATTCACCACATTAATACATGCATACATTACACTCAATAATGTAATATATGATTTCTTCAATAAAATAGTGGTTATACATGAAGTATATCTAATGCCACCAATTTACCACATTAAAATAATTTAATATTACAAATTATTTTAATTTTACCCATCTAACTTTATTTAATAATTTACTCATACACCATACTTACATATAATAAATAAATAATTCTAATATATTTATTATACGCCACATCATATATTGGATGTCACATATTCCTTTGTGCACTACAATATCACATAACATATCATCTAATAAGAATTTTCTTTGTTTAATTCTTATTTTAATATTTCTAAAAAATTTGGGTTATCACAATGTGAAACCAAAACGATCATAGAATAAGAAAGGAATCATAAAGAAGATTATTGTAGAATAAGATCACAACGTGATCTCGTTAAGTTGTAAAATGATAGATGATCTGTAATGAATGAATAGTTATAGATTGATGCTATAAGAGAATGTACTATGAAATAGTTCGAGGCAAACTCACAAAGAGTTATAAATGATGAGATACGAAAAAATTTGTATCGAGTAAAGAGCAAGTTATGAGCACGATAGAGTTAGGTGGGATTTCAATTGAGGACTCATGTGATGGCTGAGTTATACAAACCTTTGTATGGGCGAGGGTTTTGTGCTTGCACTGAGTTTATCACATTGATAATCATTAGAATGTTGGTGTCGCGCTATCAATGTATATATGGTGAAAATGTGATTCTTTTCTCATGTATATATTTGATAGTTAGAGACTATAAGATTAGTAAGATTTTATTAGGATTAGGTGCGAGTTCTTAAAACTCAAACTTATGGTAAGTTGATGACCCATAATCATATGTATATTTTTGAACCCCTAAGCATATGGACAGTCTCTGATTGGTTTTTCGACTACATATTGTTAGGACAAGTTCCTAAACTCATATTATTATGGCAAGTTCCTGGACTTCCAAAGTGTGGTAAGTTTGATGAACTGTATTGGATAGAGAAAAGTTTTGAAGGAAGGACTAAGAATTTTTGGCATAGTAAGCATTGATAGTGCTAAAGATTAGTAGAATGATTAAGTAACGCGGTAGTGGAGTAAGAATTTAAGATGATGGAGGAAAATTAGACATTCTAAATCTTCTAGCTATGCTAGTTTTTCGAAATTTATTGTCTTCATGCTGATGTTTGCACTTCTATTTTCTTGAAAAACATTGGATCAAATGATGGAACCAATGTGTTTTAAAAACAATACTGTTATTTGTATGTCTATGCTAATTATTTCGGCTAGACAAAAATAATTTTAAAATATCAAAATGTATTTTGTTTTTCTGTAGTCATTGAAGCATCACTAAACATAATGCTGATATGACAAATGGGGAAGTTATCAATGCAGTTGAATCTAGTATTGGGTGTGATCATAAGATCGTCAGCCCACTATGGTATGATGTAGCATGACAAGGTCATATAATGACTGAATCCTCAACCTACTATCGAAATAGTATGGTATCATGACATCATAAAAAAATTACTTTTCTTTAACTAAGAAAGAAATGCCATATGACTTGGTTAAAACTAAGTATGGTTCAAAGGTAGGTAAAAATAAATGTTTTGAGAAATGTACTTGATAAATCACAATAATTATGTAATAATAAACTGTAAAGTTTGAGTTATCTGATATGTAAAGGTTATCAAATTGAAATGTAAGATTCTATACAATAACTTTGATGAAGCGAATCATAAAATAACTTGATTCAGAGATGTGTAAATGATAAAGGTTTTGATTCAAGGAATTAAAGTAAGCAGACAGAAAAGTTTTAATTATTTCGCATTTTATTAAGTTTAACATCGAATAATGATGTAAAATCAGAACTTAGACGTATTATTAACGACCGAAGTCGATAGTTGAATTGTGTGAATTTTGGGGTCGTTACAATGGGTATAAATTCATGATTATATAATTGTGTACGAATACAAGAAGTGCAGATATGTATGAGATTGAAAGTCAATCTACGATTATATGAATTATAAGTTAATCACTATACTCGTTATGTGAGAAGTAGAATGCATATGAGTTTAAATACTTATGATTGCATAAACTGTGCATGATATTATGTGCTATGTGATGCATGAAAACTGTAAGAATTATTGGGCTGTCGAGCTCACCCTTGCAAATAATCACTTTTGCAGGTTAAGGATTCGCGATAAAGGTACGTGCTACTTGATTGATAAAGTACAACAGTATCACAAAAAGATCAATTTGTTTACCTGAAGTACTTCTGGACCATGTTTTAGGCTTTACACTTATACCAAAAATGGCCTCTAGCGAAGGAAATTTTGTGAAGGAATTTATTCCTTCACATGAGGAGTTGTTTAGCGAAGGAACAGTGAAGGGAAAAAGCATAGTGACAATATAGTTATTAGCGAAAGAAACATCCTTCACAATTTATATTTTTTTTCTCGCAAAATTGGGGCGATAGAAAGATTTTTGGAGCCAATTTATGATGAAAATTTGCGAGGAAAAAATCTATTTAGTGAAGAAATTATTACTCACTATATATCATTATTCAGAAATTTTTTGTGAAGGATAAAATCAGTCGCTGTTTTGTTCTAAATAATTTTTTAAACTTAATTGTGGTGAATATAAATTATAATATAAATACATTATATTTTTTACAGTATTAAATTAAGAATCTGATTAGACGAGAAATAGTAAAGTCTGATTATACAACGTCGTTCAAGGAAGATCTCGTTACCACTGATAAAGCTTCCTCTGTGAACGAACAAGTTACGAATAGTGATCTTTTGCTAAACTATGAAATCTGATCGGGAAAAAATGGCAGGAAGATTGAGCCATGTACTGCTGATTTGCTGTATTGCGCAGTGCACACATCACTTAAAAAAATAGTATGACTAATAGTCTAGCCCTAGCCCCCAGCCAGACTCTGACGTCGAACACTCGAACTCTCAAGTCTTGATCTAAATCTCTCATGTCTCTCATCCCAACCCAAACCCAGAAGGCCAGAATCGAGATCTCGAACTCGGAATCGGAAGTCTCCCGTCGAAACCGTGCTTCTTCTGATCTTGTATGAATCTCTTTTCAATTCTTTTTAATCCCACGACCGATTAAAACTTAATTCTTCAATCCAAGGGGCTTGATTGTACCAACGCAACACAGGAACTGAACACCACTTCTCTCTATTTCTTCATTTATTCTCGCCAACCACAGGTATGATAAGACACTTCTGTTTGTTCAAGTGTTCAAGGCATCTATGGTATTATTCAATTAATTGGTCAATATTATTTGTTTTGGTTGCCTGGCAGTCTGATTTGGTGTTAGTATGTACAATTCGGGCTTAAAGCATGAATCTCATAGGCAAAACATAGTAAATTTTTCGAATGCCCACAAGGTGTTCGTTAAAATTACTGATTGAATTTGTACTGTTAACACTGTGCAGATCATTTGGGGGTTCAATTTAAGTGTTAACCATAACATTACAGGTGTTTTTATTCTTATCAATTAAAGTCAAATGGTGAATTTGAGGAAGAATGTCAAGTGATAGTCTATTTGGGCTTGAATCATAAAGAGTGACAGTTGGTTAGGTTGCTAGCTAGCTTCATGTACGGAGTGGAGTGGATTTAATTTTTTATAAAAAAAATGCACCGAAAGCAATAATAAATAAAAAGATTAAAAAATAAAAAACACAAGTTTAGTTATTTTCAATACTCTTGACCTACACCATATATCAATAACATGCATGCATGCCTGTTCGAATCACATTTGAAATCAAATAATCGAATACAATGTATTAATTCGCACATAAAAATAGACTAAATTTTATGTTTGGTGTATACATTGGGTGTTCGTACAAGATATATATATATATATATATATATATATATATATATATATATATATATATATATATATATATTGCCTTGATAAAAAATGGCTAGCTATAGCCTATAGCCTGCAGCAGCAGCAGGTGGCGTACGTATTAGAAAAGTTGGCAAGATGAAGATGAGGAAGATCGATCCATGTGTAGAGGGAAGATTGATTAATTCCATGTGTTGTTGAGTAGTTGAAGAAGATAACGAAAGAGATGAATGTTGAAAGCTATTCTGAGGGCTCCTTTATACGAATATCCATACTCTTCCCCTGTTAGGCTAAGCAACTTCTCCAACAATGGGTGGTTCAAGTAATTTACTTCCATTTCAAACTCCTCCACCTCTCTACTCTCCGCACTCCCTACAACCACCCGAACGTGCCCTTTCCTCACCCAATCCTCGCCGCCGGCCTGCTCCGATACTACTAGAAAGCTGAACAACCTCCTCTTCCTCTTTTCGCACCACATTAGCAGCTTCCCCATAATTTTTATCTTAATATTATTCTCTGGATCTCTCTCTAATTTTCCTTTTTCTTCCTTGTGCTTTTAATGCTGAGCTAGAGAATTCTCTCTTGTGATGATGATGCACAACAAATATATAAATAGTGATTGTAAATATTAAGTGTTGTAATATACTCCTCCTATATATAATACTACTTGAAGGATATACATATATATATATATATATATATATATATATATATATATATATATATATATATATATATATATATAGTACGTACAAGGATAGACTACGTAGAATTAATTATTAGACAGCCTGTGACGCCCCCAAAATTAGGTATACATCACCCATCTTAGGTCGTCAGATACATGGTACAAAATACAAATATAACTTACTAATACAACTGTCGTGTACAATATGACAAAACATAACTGTGAGTTTGAATACAATTATTGTCTACTAGAGACTATACAAACTCAAAAGAAGTCCTCATTACAATTATTGTCACACTATTTAATAGAATAGTGAGGACTACTAATACTATCATCTGGTCCATCACTCCGTTCCCCGACTCGTCCCAGCTATATTCTCATTTTCTGAAGAGAACAGTGAAAGAAAGGGTGAGCTCAACTAGCCCAGTAAGAAATATTATGACTAAGATAATGCAGAATAAATTATCATTAGCCCTCAACAGTGTTAAACTGATAAAATATAACGAACATCAAGTTTAACTGCAGCGGAACAATCAATCCATTAAAAAAGTCAAGTTGAGAATAAAATCTACTATCTTCTATGATTTAAAAGGTTTTTCAACACTGTTATCGCTGGGACTCAGCTTAATAAAATAATTCACATCATTGAATCACCCCTGCACTACTACCAAGGATATTCTTTAGTATCACGACCATAATTATCCATTCACTACGGGCCAAGAATATTTGTGCACTCATTAATGGTCATGATTATGCCAACAACTGTCCATCAATGCACTACGGGCCAATGAAGACTTTTACGATATCATTTGTAACATTACGGTCATGATTATACCGAATAATCCCTGGTCATAATCATACCAAGTCCATCTATGCTATAAGACCCCGAATTTTATGAAATAAAAGTATTCAATTTTTTTACTATTCAGTAAATGGTTAAATTGATAAATGTTAAAGTTAAGGGTGATATATGAATTTTTTTTTCAAAATACACAAGTGGTTATAAAATAGTCATTGTTATCGGGGAATATTCGTTTGGTCGTGGAATATTCTTTCTGTCGGGGAATATTCGTACGACGACGCAGCCATTTGTGGGCCCCATAACAGAATAACTGTCAGGTGAAGAAAACGACAAATTTGAGTTTTTACAAATAACGACGTAGTTGTTACCGTTAACACTGTTGGAATACCCGGTGGTTAAAATACAGTAATACGCGTTATTGCACAATAGCACACGGTATTGCATAGTATTTTTGAAATTATTGATTCTTACGTAAGAAGGCACTACTCAATAATTGTTACAGTAATTACTGTTCAATATTTTATTTTATTGATTCAATAATTGCTACGTTAAAATTTTATATTATTGTTGTTCAATAATTGTTACTGCACAGTATTTCCCATTATCAGATCAATAATTAATATTATTTGTGAATAATTAATTATTGATTCATATGATAAGGAAATATTTATTTTATGTGGATATAAATGAGGGATATATTTTTGTGGTTAAAAATGAAGGAGTTAATGTTGAGGTGTTTTATCTGTATTTTTGTCGGAACGGAGGTATTGAAAATCAAATTAGGGTTTTTAAGATATTTTGCGAGGGTTATAATTTTTAATCCGACCGTTGGACCGTGGTAATATTTGGATATGTTATACATATATAAGTTGAGTATATGTCCACAAATTTTGAACCGTTAAAAATGAACGTATGATTTGTTATGAATTTTACGAGATGACTGGTTCAGAAATTGTTAAATTTTCGGAGTTAATCATTTTGGTGGAAAATTCTAGAATTGGTGGGCCCCACTCTTGGTTGGTGAAAAAATATGCTGAGATTTTTATTCAAATGTGGTGGGTGGGAATAGTAGCAGGTAAAGCCATCAGGTTGCAGGTTAAGTCTGCTTCGGCGTGCTAACATTTTCCTATAAATAGAGGGCTAAGTTAGAATTGAAAATCACACCAGAAATATAAGCTTTCTCTCTTTCTCTCTCTATATTATGAAGCATATTTTGTGATTAATTAGATACTTTGAGAGTTGATATTCAGTGCAAGTTTCCTTCAGCTTTGCATTCCAGTCAGAAATACTGCACTTTTGAGGTAAGGGATAGTAAGGGATTTTAAGGGTTGTTATGTTTTTCAGTTTTGTAATTTTTCTGACCTTCAAAAATTCTGGAAAAATTTGAAATGATATTTTGATGAGTTTTATTGATTGTGTCCAAAAATGGTGATTTTTGGATGTATAGATTAAGAGTTATGAATTTTATGAGAAAAGACTATTTTAAAAGTAACCGCTTATAACTCCTTGTGGTTAACTCTAAAATTGATGAAATTTTTATTGGGAGTACATGAATATGATAGGAGTATACTCTATAAATTTCGGAATTTTTGGATAAAAGTACAATTTTTGATAAATATCTAAATATTCGGCTGTTTTGGCCATATGAAAAATAGTAAATGAGTTTTAAAAATTCTGAGAAAAATATATGTTCAATATGGGACTATATTCTGCTAAATTCCAGAAAATAAATATTTTTGGAACTGATTTGATATTTTTCATGAAAATGGACTAGTTATGAGTAAATGAATTAAATATGTTATGTGAAGTAAGAAAATTGAAAAATAGGATTTTATGGCTTGAGAATCCTATATGAGGTATATGCAGATTTTTGATGAGGGTTTTTGGTTATTGGTGATGAAATCTTATGAGTTTGGCATTTTAGGATGATTAAATGTATTATTTAGTAAAGTATAAACAATTAAAATAAATTGTTTATAAGCTTAAGAAATATTATTCTTTCAATATCATTATATCGAAATATTGGTATGTATTTTATTGTGTAATTTCTACCTTTTTGTGTCGAGTTTACTGTTCATGAGTTACTATTCATGAGTTACTATTCACGAGTTACTATTTACGACAAAATTAGTTTCTTTTTCTGACCAAATTATAGATGGTTTATGAATATTACTCTTGAGATTAAATCTATATGTTGATTATATTGATTTTATTATCATATATAACATTTTTATAATCCTAATGATGATATTTCTCTTTGACTTGAGTGTAAAGATGGGTAGATTTTTGGTATGATCATGACTATGGGTTCCCTTTGGCTAGTAGTGCAAAGTTGAATTGTTGACTGATATGATCATGACCATTGAATTTATAATTGAATATCTTTAGCTTAAGTGCAAAGGTGAATTGATCAACATGGTTATAATTATTGTTTATATAAATTCTGAAATGATTATATATTTCTTTGAGATATTAATATATTTGGCCTGTAGTGCAAATATGAACAGTTGATGAATATATTTGGCCTGTAGTGCAAATATGAACTGTTGATGAATATATTTGTCCGTTAGTGCAAATATGAACTGTTGAGGAATATCTTTGGCCTGTAGTGCAAAGATGAATTATTGATGAATATCTTTGGCCTGTAGTGCAAAGATGAATTATTGATGAATATCTTTGGCCTGTAGTACAAAGATGAATTGTTGATGAATATCTTTGGCCCGTAGTGCAAAGATGGCATGTTGTTGAATATCTTTGGCCAGTAGTGCAAAGATGAATAGATGTTGAGATGAACATGACCAACTGGTGATACAAATGAATATCTTTGGCCGTAGTGCAAAGATGAAGTTATTAGTATGATTATGAACAGAAAATGTGATTTGGTGTAACCATGATCTTTGATGTTTCAGGTAAAGATAGGTGATGAAAATTATCTTCGTCCTGGATGAGAAGAGGAATTTAGAACTACAGTTATGATTATGAGTTATTCATGTGATTGTGGACCAGAATTGTTGATTGATGTTACAGGGATAAAACATTGTTGGTGGATTTTTAACATGGAGAAGATAATAGACTTTATAGTCTATTTGACTCTTCTAATGGATTGCTCGTTCCGCTGCAACTATGGTTGAAATTTTTATCATTTACCATATGTTCTAAATCTCTGATTTATTATTGATGAAGGCTATTGATAATTTAATTATCTTTAGTCATGATATTCTTTACTGAGCTAGTTGCGCTCACCCTTTTGCTTCACAATTCCTTTCAGGTAATAAGAGTGTAGCTGGGTCGAGCGAGGGTAACGAAAAAATAGAACGGTGGTCTCTAGCTGTGGATGTTCTCCCGAAGCAGTATAGAAAAGGTCATTTAGTAGTTTTATTTGGTGAATCCAATAGGGTAAGGTGTACCCAACGTTGGAAGGGTGTTTTGCCACTATCATACAAGATGTCTAACCACATACAACCTCGTGTCATCATAAGACAGGGATGTGTTCATCCACTTGCTGAGTATATATACGAGCACTACCTATATAATCTTGGTGTTTGTTTGAAGTATAATTCTCGATTAAAGACAGTGGAGATAATGATAAGTCAAGAGAAGACTCACCATTGGGAAGAATATGATAGTAATCTTCTCGTTTTTCTTTGGGGTCTATTGGGTCAACCAAGGATAATTCTGTGGCCATATGATATCTATCATAACCTAGACGCATGGCCTCCCATGTACGAAGGTTTCCTTGAGCACTTTCCAAAGATTCTAATTTCTAAAATAATTTTTGACTATACCTTTATGTAAGGTGTCATTGTGAGGTGATGTCCACGGTTGGAACATGAGTCACATTTGGTATATATTTGTATCCAAACTCACAGCATATGTGTTGCTGTATTTTACACGATAATTGTTGTAATAAAGTTGTAGTTATTTTCTGTACCATGTATTTGGCGACTCAGAATAGGTTGGATGGAATGGACCTATTTTGGGGTTGTCACATATGCACTACAGGCCACAGATGACTTTCAACATTTTATAAACATGAGGATGATGACAATGATATAAGAATTCAATAAAACAAGTTCAAGAATTAATTTATCCAAGAATTAACAACATCCAAATTGTCAACATGATACAGCTTTGTAAGGTAAAATTCAATAATGCTTAGAAGAATATTTTCATGAAAAGATACTGGATGAACCGTAATTATCAAGGATATTTCACTAATTTCATGGAGTATAGAAGTTAAAACTTAACCAACTGAGTATAATAAAGAATGGAATAACAAAAGAAATCACCCGACATGCGATAGACCGCACAGACAGGTTATTCTAACAGAATAATAAATAATGGAACCAGGTCCGGCGTAAACGCAAAAATAGGATATTCCGACAGAATAATAAATAATGGAACCAGGTCCGGCGTAAACGCACAGACAGGATATTCCGACAGAATAATAAATAATAGAACCAGGTCTGGTGTAAAACACACAGACAGGATGTTCCAACAGAATAATAACAAGACGGAATCAGGTCCGGTGTAAAATACACAGACAGGATGTTCCAACAAAATAATAATAAAAACGGAACCAGGTCCGGTGTAAAACACATAGACAGGATGTTCCAACAGAATAAGAGAAGAATGTCACCAAGTATAGGGTAGACCGCGTATACAGGTTATTCCAATAGAATAATAAAAAATGGAATAACAACAGTTCTCTTCATGAATAAGAAAGAATAACACCGCTTACCGTTTTAAAGAAGAACTGAAATAAGGAAGTAGTTAAGTAGCAAAATACTTTTCTTCTCTCTCTCTATAGTTTCTCTCTATAATTTCTCTCTCTAGAGTTCAGTGAATTCTTAAGAAATACTGAAGGAATGAGCTGCTATTTATAGAAAAATGGAATGCATAGTAACTAATCCATGAACGGTCCAGATTGATTACTTTAATCTGACGGTCCATATTTAAAAAAAAATCTTTTAAATAAAATATAATATATTCTATTTATAAAATAACTTGAATAAAGTATTCTATTTTATATAAAAAGATGTTTTTGTTTTATTACGTTAATAATACGAATAAAACAAAACTTCATTATCGCTAAATAATTCATATTATTAACTGACAATAATTGAATCAAACTGAGTGACTTCTCACATAAGCATTAATAATCAATACCGTGTGCTACTATGCAACCACATGTATTACTGTACTTTTACTACCGAGTAGTTCAACAGTATCAATGATAAAACTTCCGCCGTTATTTTTAATAAAATATTTTTGTCGTTTTCTCAATCCGACAATAATTCCGTTGTGGGGTCCACCAATGATTGTGCCGTTGTACGAATATTCTCCGACCAATCGAATATTATATAACAACTTGCTTACTTTGCAAAATTTATAAATATTACCCACAACTATAACATTATATCAAATTAACTCCATAATATTCAAAAATGATATTTATAGAAAATTCATCTTTATTTATAAAAGTTGGGGCCTTACAACCTCCCATTCTTATGAAATTTCGCCCTCGAAATTAGGGTACGTACCTGGTATGTCGAAGAGGTAAGGATACCTTGACTTCATTTCAGATTCTAACTCCCAAGTCATTTCCTCAACATCGTGATTTCTCCACAAAACTTTGACTTGGGGTATAACCTTGGAGCGTAGAATATGTTCCTTCTTATCCAAGATTTGAATAGGAACTTCTTCATACGTCAAATCCTCCGCTATTTCGTCTGGTTCTAACTCAATAATGTGGTTCGGGTCTTCAACATATTTACGTAACATGGATATGTGAAAAACGTTATGAACACGAGACATACTTGGCGGTAAAGCGAGTCTATAAGCCACAGTTCCTACTCGATCGAGGATTAAAAATGGACCGATGAATCGAAGATTGAGCTTTCCTCTCTTTCCAAATCTCGTAACTCCTTTCCATGGAGCAACACGTAAGAACACATAATCTCCTATATCAAATTCCACGTCCTTTCGATGAAGATCAGCATAACTCTTTTGTCGATCTTGTGAGGTTTTTATACGTTGTCGGATCGCTTGAATCTTTTCTGTAGTCATACGTACCAACTCCGGTCCCAACAATGTTGTTTCACCCACCTCATCCCAACATACTGGAGAACGACATTTTCTTCCATACAATGCTTCGAATGGAGCCATGCCAATACTTACTTGATAACTGTTGTTGTAGGAAAACTCCACCAATGGTAAGAACTTGTCCCAACTTCCTTTGAAGTCAAGAACACAAAGTCTTAATAAATCTTCTAGAGTTTGAATAGTCCTCTCTGATTGTCCGTCCGTCTAAGGATGATATTCCGAACTAAATCGTAAATCCGTGCCCATAGCTTTTTGTAAACTAACACAAAATCGTGAAGTGAATCTTGGGTCTCGATCAGAAACTATGGATACTGGCATACCATGCAGTCTTACAATCTCGTTTATGTACATATGAGCAAGACGTTCAAGTGTATAAGTTTCTCGTATCGGTAAGAAATGAGTAGACTTGGTCAATCTATCAACAATGACCCAAATCGCATCTATACCTTGAGAAACCTTAGGAAGACAGGTAACAAAATCCATGGTAATGTGCTCCCACTTCCATTCTTGAATTTCAAGTGGTTGCAATGGACCTTTTGGTACTTGATGCTCTACTTTAACTCGTTGACAAGTTAGATACCTTGAGATAAACAGCGCTATCTCTCGCTTAATATTGCTCCACCAAAATGTATGACGAAGATCATGATACATTTTGATACTCCCAGATAGATTGCAAACGGTGTGTTGTGCGCCTCCATCATGATTTCATACTTTAAATCAGGGTTGTTAGGAACACAAAGTCTGGAGTTGACTCGAAGTATTCCTTCTTCATCGATTCTTTCTTCCGGCATAGCACCTTCTTGCACTTTCTTCCTCATACGCATCAGCTCCAGGTCTGTAGCTTGAGCAGCTTTAACTTTATCGATTAAAGTCGGTTCTACTCGTATATTCGCCATCATCACATGGGTCCCTGGATTCTTTAACTCTATCTCCATCCTTTGCAAGTCACATAAAATGGGCCTTTGTGTTGACAATATCGCACTCGTACTTGCATATGATCTTCTACTCAATGCGTCAGCTACCACGTTCGCTTTTCCAGGATGGTATTGAATGGTATGATCATAATCTTTCAACAGTTCAAGCCAACGTCGTTGTCGCATGTTGAGTTCCTTTTTGAGTGAAGAAATATTTGAGGCTTTTATGATCCGTAAAGATCTCCACCTTCTCCCCATACAAGTAATGCCTCCAAATTTTAAGTGCAAAGACAACAAGTTCCAACTCTAGATCATGAGTAGGATAATTCCTCTCATATTCCTTGAGTTGTCTTGATGCATAGGCTATGACTTTTCTATGTTGCATAAGAACGCATCCCAACCCTTTGCTCGAAGCATCACTATAGATGACAAATCCCTCCGAGCCAGATGGAATTGATAGAACATGTGCTGAAATGAGTCTCCTCTTGAGTTCTTGAAAACTCTTATCACATTCTTCGCTCCAACCAAACTTTGTATCTTTTCGAGTCAGCTGAGTTAGTGGAGTAGCGATTCGAGAAAATCCTTCCACGAATCTCCGATAATAACCAGCTAAACCGAGAAAGCTACGTACTTCGGTTACTAATTTAGGTTGCTCCCAGCTTTAAATAGCTTCAATCTTTGCCGGGTCAACAGATATTCTACGACTTGATACTACATGCCCAAGGAATGCTACCTCCTCCAGCCAGAACTCGCATTTCTTTAACTTGGCATAAAGCTTGTATTCACGAAGCGTTTGGAGTATCAGCCTCAAGTGTTGCTCATGATCTTCACGGCTTTTGGAATAAATAAGGATGCCCTTGAATACCCGGTTCATCATATCCATGAAGGCAGCAGGAGCATTAGTCAATCCAAAGGACATGACTAGGAATTCATAATGCCCGTACCGAGTTTTGAAAGCCGTCTTTGGAATATCCTCAGTTCTGACCTTCAGCTGATGATATCCAGAACGAAGATCGATCTTTGAAAAGAATTGTGCTCCTTATAACTGGTCAAACAGGTCATCAATACGTGGCAATGGGTACCTATTTTTGATGGTGACATGATTCAACTCCCGATAATCAATACAAAGTCGCATACTTCCATCTTTCTTCTTCACGAATAGAACAGGAGCACCCCAAGGAGAAGTACTAGGACGAATAAAACCAATGTTCAACAATTCCTGCAGTTGGATCTTTAACTCCTGAAGTTCAATAGGAGCCATTCGATATGGGGCTTTGGAAATGGGTTTTGTACCGGGTTCAAGGTCGATACAAAATTCAATTTCAAGCTCTGGGGGTAGGCCAGTAAGTTCTTCAGGGAATACGTCAGGAAATTTATTAACAATAGAAATATCATTCAAAACTGACGTATTTTTGTTTAGATCCGTGACATGAGCTAAGAAAGCTTGACATCCGTTTTTCAATAAACGAATAGCTTTATGGTTTGAGATGACAGCGATTGATTTTAATGGTTTGGTTGCTTGAATTCGCATAATAGGTCGATTAGGAATATGAAAGCTAAGAACCTTACGAAAATAATCAATTTTTGCATGATGAGTAGTTAAACAGTCAATCCCTAGAATCACGTCAAATGCAAGTATTTTTAATGAAATAAGATCGACAGGTAATGTGTGGGTACCAACTTGAACCAAACAAGACTTATAAACCGTGGATGTAATGAAGGTTTCTCTCAATGGAGTTTCAACAAATAAGTCAAAGTCTAATTTCTCCATAGTCAAATTTAATCGATGAGCGCAAGTAGGAGAAATAAAAGAATGGGTAGAACCGGTATCAAATAAAGTATAGACTTCGTTAGAGTTTATGGTAAGCTTACCCGTGATGACCTTATTCGGGTTCCTTGCTTTCTGGGAGGTCACAACAAACGCTCTCCCTTGCACTACCGGTTTTGACTTTTTTGGGACGGCCTTTGGTGTCTCCATCCTGGCCGAACTTGTTTTTGGTAAACGATAAAATCGAGCTAAATGACCTTCTCTTCCACAATTATAACATGCTTTAGACGACATCACGCAGTTTGGACTGATGTGCCCCTCCCCTCCGCATTTGAAACATATGATAGGTGGTCGTTCTCCTTCCTTAATAAAGGGTGCTGGTACTGACGTCTTTCCATCATTGTTAAATCTCCTCTTCTTAAAATGACCATTCTTATTGTTTTGGCCCTGATTACCACCGAAGTGGTTACCATTTCTGGCCTGTTGATTTCCACCACGCTTGTTGTCACCGCTTCGATGACTGCTCTCACTGGTATTATCATTTTGCTGACTGCTCTCTTTTGGTTGCGTTGACTCATTATCGCGCTCCACTAACTGAGCCCTATTCACAACATCTGAATACAAACACAGTTTATGAGAAATAAGATGTTGACGTATCTCAGGTTTCAAACCTCGCAAAAACATTCGCGTCATTTGCTCTTCATTATCCACCAAGTGGGACGCAAACCGGGACAACTCAGTAAATTTAGCATCATACTGCGACACGATCATATTATTCTGCTCCAATTTGATGAACTCTACCTCCTTCATGTGTCGAAAACTTTCGGGAAAGTATTTGTCATTGAACAGCTCTTGGAACTTCTCCCAAGACATCTTCAGTGCGGCAGGTTGAGTACGCTTAATCGATTCCCACCAGTAATCTGCCTCTCCTCGCAACATAAAGGCGGCAAAGGGAACCTTTTGCTCCTCGGAGCATCCCAAGACATCAAATATCTTGGTGATCTGCTTTATCCATATTTTCGCTATAAGTGGTTTTGGCTCTCCCTCAAACTCCGGTGGTCCCAGCTCCTTGAACTGTTTAGCAGTGACCGACCGAGAGTTTTCAGTGTTTCCACCTATATTTTGAACAGGAGCCGCTCTCGCCTGCTGTTGCATGAACTGCATAAAGCTTCTGAACATTTTACCATTCATCATTTGGTCAGTATTATTGTTTGCATGAGGATTATCGCCTTCCTGATGTACATTATCCCGATTATTGATATGTTGTGAATCAACAGTCGCCTATGCTCCATTACTATTCTCAACATTCTCGGATGCCATTTTCAGATACTGCCACAAAACAAAAGTTAATTGATATGTCATATATTATCCTTATATTCTGACCGACCAATTAAATACCATGTAAATAAACTTAGGTAGGTCATACTAGCGAAGGAATTCCCCGTCTCTCCCCTCCTAGTTCTATTCTTACATCTTAGCCAAGAATCATATCCCTAAGCTCTGATACCAACTGTGACGCCCCCAAAATTAGGTATACATCACCTATCTTGGGTCGTCAGATACATGATACAGAATACAAATATAACTTACTAATACAACTGTCGTGTACAATATGACAAAACATAACTGTGAGTTTGAATACAATTATTGTCTACTAGAGACTATACAAACTCAAAAGAAGTCCTCATTACAATTATTGTCACACTATTTAATAGAATAGTGAGGACTACTAATACTATCATCTGGTCCATCACTCCGTTCCCCGACTCGTCCCAGCTATATTCTCATTTCCTGAAGAGAATAGTGAAAGAAAGGGTGAGCTCAACTAGCTCAGTAAAAAATATTATGACTAAGATAATGCAGAATAAATTATCATTAGCCCTCAACAGTGTTAAAATGATAAAATATAACGAACATCAAGTTTAACTGCAGTGGAACAAGCAATCCATTAAAAAAGTCAAGTTGAGAATAAAATATACTATCTTCTATGATTTAAAAGGTTTTTCAACACTGTTATCGCTGGGACTCAGCTTAATAAAATAATTCACATCATCGAATCACCCCTGCACTACTACCAAGGATATTCTTTAGTATCACGAGCACAATTATCCATGCACTACGGGCCAAGAATATTTGTGTACTCATTAATGGTCATGATCATGCCAACAACTGTCCATCAATGCACTACGGGCCAATGAGGACTTTTACCACATCATTTGTAACATTACGGTCATGATTATACCGAATAATCCCTGGTCATAATCATACCAAGTCCATCTATGCACTACAGGCCACAGATGACTTTCAACATTTTATAAACATGAGGATGATGACAATGATATAAGAATTCAATAAAACAAGTTCAAGAATTAATTTATCCAAGAATTAACAACGTCCAAATTGTTTACATGATACTGTTTTGTAGAGTAAAATTCAAGAATGCTTAGAAGAATATTTTCATGAAAAGATACTGGATGAACCGTAATTATCAAGGATATTCCACTAATTTCATAGAGTATAGAAGTTAAAACTTAACCAACTGAGTATAATAAAGAATGGAATAACAAAAGAAATCACCCGACATGCGATAGACCGCACAGACGGGTTATTCCAACAGAATAATAAATAATGGAACCAGGTTCGGCGTAAACGAAAAAACATGATATTCCGACAGAATAATAAATAATGGAACCAGGTCCGGCGTAAACGCACAGACAGGATATTCCGACAGAATAATAAATAATAGAATCAGGTCCGGTGTAAAACACACAGACAGGATGTTCCAACAGAATAATAACAAGACGGAACCAGGTCCGGTGTAAAACACACAGACAGGATGTTCTAACAAAATAATAATAAAAACGGAACCAGGTCCGGTGTAAAACACACAGACAGGATGTTCCAACAGAATAAGAGAAGAATGTCACCAAGTATAGGGTAGACCGCGTATACATGTTATTCCAACAGAATAATAAGAAATGAAATAACAACAGTTCTCTTCATGAATAAGAAAGAATAACACCGCTTACCGTTTTAAAGAAGAACTGAAATAAGGAAGTAATTAAGTAGCAGAATACTTTTCTTCTCTCTCTATAGTTTCTCTATGTAGTTTCTCTCTCTAGAGTTCAGTGAATTCGTAAGAAATAATGAAGGAATGAGCTGCTATTTATAAAAAAATGGAATGCATAGTAACTAATCCATGAACGGTCCGGATTGATTACTTTAATCTGACGGTCCATATTTAAAGAAAAATCTTTTAAATAAAATATAATATATTCTATTTATAGAATAACTTTAATAAAGTATTCTGTTTTATATAAAAAGATGTTTCTGTTTTATTACGTTAATAATACGAATAAAACAAAACTTCATTATCGCTAAATAATTCATATTATTAACTGACAATAATTGAATCAAACTGAGTGACTTCTCATATAAGCATTAATAATCAATACCGTGTGCTACTATGCAACTACACGTATTACTGTACTTTTACTACCGAGTAGTTCAACAGTATCAATGGTAAAACTTCCGCCGTTCTTTTTAATAAAATATTTTTGTCGTTTTCTCAATTCGACAATAATTTCGTTGTGGGGTCCACCAATGATTGTGCCGTTGTACGAATATTTTCTGTTAAAACGAATATTCCCCGACCAATCGAATATTATATAACAACTTGCGTACTTTGCAAAATTTATAAATATTACCCACAATTATAACATTATATCAAATTAACTCCATAATATTCAAAAATGATATTTATAGAAAATTCATCTTTATTTATAAAAGTTGGGGTCTTACACAGCCAATCCGCGTAGACTAAAAAACTACTACAAAATAGGAAAAACAGCTGGATGGTAACCAATGAGTAATAAATAGGCTACTAGCTAGGTAGATGAAGTATATTTTATTTCATAGTATTTTGTTATGAATATAGAATGTGTATACTAGATCGATTTGCATATGCTGTTTTTATCTTTTTAGAATATAATAGTTTTTTAAAAGTATATCTGATATGGTTGTTTTTTAGAAGTAATATATCTGATATATGTGTCCACTTGTTGTTGCTACGATTAGCCATTTTCTTTATTATTTGTTATTTTGTTTGAACTGATTAACTTTTAAATTATTTGTATTATAATCTTTTCATCACTTGGAACAGTTTACAATTTCAATAAATTTCAAGTTGTGGCTCAATTATATTTTATTTATTTATAAAAAAGAACATCAAAGAAGAAATAATATAGAATTTGAAAATAGTAGTTTTTGGGCTACTATTGGCTACAGTTGAAATAATAAATTTCAATTGCAATTTGCTTCTAGCTGATAGTGGATTTAAACTTGTTGGCTACTTGGCTATTGCTGTTTAGGCTCGACTCAATTGGCTGACAGCTGCATGTTATTGATTGATGTTAATCATTTAGTCACTGTCTCACTATAGGAACTGTTTTGTACTTCTGTTGTTGGCTTCTTGTTGTTATCTGTTGAATTGATCTTGGGTATAGTTTGATCTTGGCTATTAGATATGTCTAAGATGTCAGATAAAGTAATTGAAAACGAATTGATTATGGTTCATGAAGTTACCATTTTTAAATGCGTTGTTGATTTTCATTAACTATTCATCTGTTAAAGTTGTTGTGGAAGCTAGAAAAAGTTAAATTTTATTGTTTTGTATTTTGTAGAATTTTGAATGTCATAATCTTGTATCTGTCTGAGTTATGGCTATTGTTCCTCTCGAGATTTACCTTAATTGTCATGGTTCAGTTAAAATTTCAATTTGCCGGTTGTTCTACTGCTCTTTAATTCCTAATAGGATTAGCCTGGAAACATTGAATATTTTTGGTCATCTCTTAAAATTAAAATTATGTATACCTTTACTTCTTCTACCGTAGAAGCTACAGATTTGTTGAAAAAGTTGTCAATGGATTCACAGACCAAAACTCTGGAAATTCCAGAGCCCACTAAGAAGGTGTTTTGAAATAAAGTTGTACATCTTTCTTATCAATTTATGTTTGTTAGTACATGTATCCACCAACTGAACTTGCTTACGTTGAATCTCTTTTTCTTGCATCCTCCTGTTGGTTCAGGTGATGTAACAAATAGTCAGATCCAGTCATTTGATCGATCTCTGACTCCTTTGCTCCTGGATTTCATAAATCCAACCATGTGTTTTATTCCTAACAGATATGCTTCATATTATTATGGAGGTTATGATGGGACTGGTAATGGTAATGGTAATGAGTGGGATGACTACTCAAGATACATGAACCCAGATGGAGTTGAGATGCCTCACGTAAGATTATCTAATCTTTGTTCGCATTTTTTTTTTTGCAACTACTGCATACCCACAGCAGTCCCAAGACAGGCTCGATAGCAGCTCAAAAGATCAAGACCACAACAGCAATAGGCCAGCTGAAAACCTACTCAACACAGTAGCAGTAGAAACAACCCAGCAGCAGTAGGTCACAACCGCAGAAGAATCAACCCAGCAATGACAAACAACACCAACAGCGACAGCAGGCCTCCCATACCACCTATCGAGCATAATGGACTGAGCTGAAGCAGGCAGACCCAGCAGCTGTTGCACAGCAACTTAGACAGCAAACATGCCCAAACATATCAGCAGATTCAGAACTAAACCAGCAGACTGCAGAGCAAAATCAATAAACTAGCAGCAGCAAATGAATCAATAAACAGCAAATAAATGGCATTAATTCCGTTTGTAGCTGCAACATGTCAAAGCAGAACCCAGCAGCTAGCAGCTCAGTACCGACTGCAGCTACTCAGAACTAACTGCAGCTACTCAGAACTGACTGCAGCTACTGTACTGACTGCAGAACTACACTGACTGCCAAAGCACTGACTGCACCAGAACCAACTGCACTGACTGCAGCTAATTAAAGTTGAGCACATGAAGGAAAATGTTTCTAACCACAAGAAATGGTAGCTCTTCTCTGGTCTTCATGAACAAAAGAAAGCTAGTTGCCACTGATGGAACTTTGAGACAGCATCAAACCTTGGAAGTGGTGAAGCGAGCCCACACAACATCAAAAATGTCCTTAGATTTGAACCTTCCAGCTGAAGACAGTGAAACAAGCGAGGTTGAGAATTCAGATAGCGATCCAATCTCTAAAAACTCTAAGGCATGGTTGGAAGATTTCCTCGGACAGTTGGATGAAACAGTGATTTTCAAGTCTTTTGATTTTGATGCAGTTGCAGAGAAAAAAATTAAGGAAATCACTCGGTGCTTCCACAAGATTGTTGGCTCAGAGTGTTCATTAGAGATTGACTCAAAAGTGATGGAGCAAATTCTTGCGGCTGGATGTTTATCAGACGACAGCAGCAAAGTTGACGATTGGGTTAACCAGGTTCTTGGCAATGCATTTGAAGAAGCGCAGAAGAGGTACAATCTAAGTTTCTACTCTGTTGTAAAACTTGTAACTTGCGAAGATCAAGAACAAACACCAGGACTTTTTCTTCCAGCTAGAATTATATTGAACTAGTGATCTCATATGCCTTTTCTCTTGTACTTCTTGTATTGTAGCATTGGCATCTAACAACCGTTGTTTAGCTTGTAAATCCTAGCTTTTATTGGGTTGTTTCAAGTGTAGACAGACGTGAAAATTAATTATAATTTCAAATGAATTTTTATTATTTAGCAATTAATTTGAAAATCAATTATAATTTCAAATGAATTTTTATTATTTAGCAATTAATTTTTTATTTATAAATTTAAAATATGTGAAGGATTATTTCCCTCACTAATTTGAAGATACATTCTCAATTTATAATTAGTGAAAGAAAATTTTTCCTCGTTAAATAAATTTGTTCTTCACAATATATTATTTGCGAGGGAATAAAGTTATTCACTAATTTCAAATAGTCTTTCTTAAAATATTATTTGCGAAGGAAACCAATCTTTCACTAAATAACAATATTTCATTACTAAATACAATTTGTGAATAAAAAAGTTATTCACTTCACAGAAAACATTTAGTTACTACTTAGCGAAGGATACCCAATTGCAAGGAGGTTTAATGCGAGCACTCGTGTGAAGGGAATATTTCTTCGTAATAAATCACTTGTGAGTGATATATGGCCACTAGTAAAGGATTCACCTTCACTATAGGCCATTTTTGGTGTAGTGTTAGATATATACTTTATAGTTGTTTATGTGATAACCCGAGATTTTGAATAATCCGAATTTTACGAATATTTTTTTTTATTTAATATTAATATGGATTATCAATTTTGTGTTGTGTATCTGTAATACGAGTCTCGAGATGTGGTCAATTTGTGTATTGACTGAGAAAAAAGAGTAAAGCTGTGCTTAACAGATTTAGAAACCGTAACCCTAGTTACGGATAAGGATTCAAAAGACAATATAACTAAAATAATTATATTGATGAGTACGTGTTTGTACTGTAGAGAAATTTTGATGAATGATTGATCGGGTAGGGTACAATATTATTAAACCCTAATAAGGGATTAGAAATCCTAATCTCATATTTAAAAATCCTAACGCACAGTTAAGAACCCTAATCGAATGCCGGGAAACCCTAATCCTAATTAGCATGACTAATGTGATTAGTAACCCTTAATATAATTAGGAACCCCTAATTATATCTTTGAAATCTTAATTTTCTATTTTAAAACCCTAATTAGAAAATCCTAGCAAATTGAAGTTGTAAAACCTAAGGGTTATAACCTTAAGGTTAAACCCCAAGGGTTAAACCCTAAGGGTTAGATCAATTATCAAGAATGCCATTAAAATGATAATGCAAATGACTACAATACCCTTTTACATTCTTTAATGTTTTAACTTACAAATCTTGCCAAGACCTTTAGTTGTTCACCAACTCTTGACTTGCATGACCTAAAACTCCAGCAAATCAGTCTATATCATCAGCTGTGTTAGCAACATGCATATATTGCATCTAAGTATTATAAAAGATTAAGAGAGAGAAAGATTACCAAAATTGTTCATTTTATATCTAAGCTCTCAACAACTCTCTCTCTCACCAAACCTCCGAATTTCTTAAGTGTCTCAGTCCCAAATACACACCATATATCACCAAGATCAGTTAAGGAGATCTAAGATCAAAGATTAGACTAGAGAAAGGTAAAAAGTCCTAAGCCCTTTTGATCTTGCATGCTAAAATCAAAGTGTTGTTTATGTGTTTATCTTTGTGCTAGTAGATGTTTTATGATGATCCATCATAGATCTATAGCGTCAAAGTAACTTAAAAGTGAAATTTTTCAAAACTGCTCCAGAACAGTCATAGTGGTCTGACAAGCTAAAGTCAGAACCCATAGATTCTTCCCTGTTCTTGATTTTTGTTGTTTTATGTTTTGGATCTGTAGTTTGGTATGCGATCTTTGATCTGGACATTGAATCACAGTCAGTTAATTTCTAGATTTCATGTTATTCTTGGTCAAAACCCGTTGACCGGGCATGACCAGATGATTTCTGGGTAACCTAGAAATCAAAAATCAGTGTCTGACAATCTTTTCAAATGCCTTGATCTGTTAGTTGTTAAGTGTTATGATGATGTTGTTGTAACCAGTTTGTAGTCTGTCATGTGTACTTTATATTTGTGGCTTTAGATCGTGTAAATAATTAACAGATTGATTGTAGTAGTTAGTCAAAGTAGGCCATTTGGCCATGACTTAGAATTTTTGGTATTTCCAGAAAAGGTTTGCATGAATTTTCTGACAGCCTTTGACCGGACTGAATCTGAAGATTGTGATGTTGTTGGACTAAAATAGTGTTATGTAGTTGTTCCTTGTCATGAGCACTATATGTTTGGACCAAAAACCAAACCATTTGATGACCAGATCATAGAGATAATCGAGCTTGAAAGTGTCTAGTCGACACTGTCTGGGTTTCTAGGTTATCCAGAAAATCCAAATTTGGTCTGACAGTAACTTTGAAGGGGCAGATCTTGCTAGCTTGTTAAGTTATGACTCTGTTAATAGTTGATAATGGTAGTACTACATGAATACTACACTATTGAAGCCCAAGGTAGGCCATAAACAAATTTAACAGAGAATTGTAAGCAGTCAAACGTTGACCCTTGAGAACTGAGCTGTTAGTGTTCTTGAGGCTTAAGAACACCAACAGCGATGCTTAGTGTCGCTATAGGCTATAGCGACGGTTTCTATTATTTTTAATTTCTGATTTTTCAGAAATTAATTAAAAATAGAAAATAAATTCTAAAAATTACAAAAATGGTTTTAAAAATTATTTAAAATTCTGAAAAAATAACTTTTAATTATTTGGGATATTTTTCATTAATATTTATAATTATTTGAATATTAATGATATTTAATTTATTTAATTAGTGTATTAAATAAATTAGAGAAAAATAATTTTAATATTAAAAAAATCATTTTAAATAAGAATAAAGTGTGTAAAAATATTTTGAATTATAAAATAGAATTTTCAATATTTTTGGAGAATTCTCATTAATAAATTAATATTAATGATATTAGATTTATTTATTTATTATATTAAATAAATGAATTAAAAATAATTTTATTGATTTAAAAATCATTTAAAAATGAGAAAAATAATTTAAAATTTTTTTAAGTTATAATTAATGAATTTTAATATTTTTATGATAAATTCATTAATATTTAAATATTAATGGTGATGGTTTAAAAATAATTTTAATTATTTTAAAAATTATTTAAGTAGAATATTGATGAATTAAAAATATTTTAAGTTATTAAAAATAACTTTAATATTTTGACAAGTACGTCATTAATATTTTAATATTATTAAATATTAGTGATGATGGAATTAATTAGTATTTAAATCATTTAAAAATGATTTCGGTATTTAAAAAACTATTTTAAATTATAATAATTGTTTATAAATTATTAAAAGCTTCCGAAAAATATTATAAATGATATTTGACTTATCTAAAATAATATTTAAGCTTTGAGACCGAGTTTAAGTGACAATAAATATGTTAATTGTCGGATAGGGTGACCAAGACACCGAAATGAGACCGAAGTCCAACCAGACTGAACTAGTTAGACTTGATAAGTGTTTATATAGGTTATGAACACTAATGTGACTATGTGGTAATATGCCTATGAGAAAGATTGACTATAAATTAAAGTGATACGTGTTGTGAATTATTGTTCTAATTGTGAGATCGATATTGTGATTATAGGTCTTGTGAAAGCTGTTAAGTATATTGTGTAGCAGTAATCAACGCAGAAGGCAAGTTTCCTTAACTCAACCTTGAGTTATTACTTTTTAAATATAGTTGTGGTTAATTATTGCTGATTATATCACGTCTGAGAATTATTGTTGATTATTTGCAGTTAGTGCATATTTATCAATTCAAATTAAATTATTGATTTTGAGAATATGATTGGAGAATAACTGTTATTGGTTATTCACATCCGTAGAAGTTATTATTGATTGTAAATAGTATAGTTAATTTCTGTCTATGGTAGAATCGTATTGAGCAATGTCTTATAGCTAATTATTCTGGCTAGATGAACAATTGTTAGAACTTGATAGGTTCGAGAAGAGAATTTAATTATTATTGATAGATCGATGCCAATTATTTTGGCTAGATTAAGAAGTGATTAGATATTGAAATCATTGTATTTCGTTGTTATAAATCAAACTCTGATTATAAGACTGAGAAGAACAACCTTTAATACAAAGGGAACATTTATGGTAGTATATTCGGCCTTTACGCGCGTGTAAGTATTATGCATAATATAGGGTACAAGGAGTTGACCACTCTAAGTACTTGCAGAGGGGTATAATTTAATCTATATGGTTATCTGATACACCTGTGTATATCAAAGTTAAATATTTTATAGTTACTCGAGAAGAGAAGTTCGAGATCCAATGGATCGCTCAGCATAAATCTCAAAAAACCTTCCACTTTGTTATCGCATAGAATTGATTCTTGATTATTCATTAAAATATCGTAGAAACTTTGAAAGCGTTGTACTCTTTCATTATCAGATTATTATGTTGCATAGAATGCGAGAAGACTTGTTAGTTACTAAAGATTTGTTCAGTTATTTCAAAGTTCCTTGAACTTTGGTGTTATTCTATCAAAATAGATAATCTATCATTCTTGATTCTTATACATTCAATGTATGTATTAACTTGCTGGAAAAATTTGTTGCTCACCCTTGCTAAATAAAATATTTCAGCTAAGAACGAAGAGGCCAGCGGAGTTAAGAAGAACAAAGGCAAAGGCATAATACTAGAGTAGTTATATGATGAAGGTTATTATTATGTTGTATTTTGTAAACTCTTTTTGTATAACTAAAGGGTAAGTTTGTAATGTTAAGGTTAGATGACCTTGGATGATGTTGTTAACTTATTAATTAATGTTATGTAAGTTTATTATTCATAAATGAATGGGTAGTTAGATATTATTAAATTGTGGATTGTGAGCACCAAACTCGAGGGTCAGGTAACCCGAATTTGGGGCTTCACAGTTTAACTCAAGTAGAGTTGTAAAACCATACTATTCGACACATAAAGAACATCGAATTAAGATGTAAATTTTATAATGTAACTCTGATGAATCAAAGCATAAAATAAATTTAATTCAGAGATATGTAAATAATGAAGGTTGTGATCCAAGGAAATGAATAAAGAATTCAGAAAATTTTTAACTATCCCGCATTTTATTAAGTATAACATCGAATATGATGTAAAGATAAGAATGGTTAGCAACAAAGATTGGGAATTAATTTATGAAAGTTTTGGGATCTATTCATAAATCCAGGAAATAGAAAGGAATGAATATATTAATTAGTAGCAAAGTTAAGTTGTATTCATTAAATTATGAATGGAAGTTGTTGATAGTTAGATGAAGATAGTATCATGACGCACCAGGTTTGAGGCAACGGATACCAGGATTTGGGGGCGTTACAGGTTAGTATTAAAGTTATAAGTTATAAACCTTAGGTAAAAGTACCTTAAGCTATAACCTTAGAGAGGAAAATTAAAGATGGTAAAGGATAAACTCAGATAGATTTTAAGTGATAAGAAATAAAATTCATAAAGAAGAGATTAAAATATATATGAAAAGATTCAAAGAAGAATCTTGGAATATCTAAGAGATGAAGATCAGGAGTCACCTGACTCCAGTAATGGGGATGAAAAGTGTTTTAGACAATGTCTATACAATGAATATGTTAAGCATAACGGGAATAAACTCAAACAAAGTTCAGTTGATGAATTTAGGAAATTCATGTGAAACAAGTTAAGATAATATGATAGGTTCAATTAAGAACCTGAAGAGCCAGATGATCAGGGAACACTTGAGGTCAATAATAAAAAGACTGTGAATAAAAAGAAAGGAAAGAAGGATGAAAAATATTAAAATGATTGAAAATAGGAAGAATCATAAGGAAAATCGATGGTAGAATAGGATCACCATGTGATCAGATTGAGTTATGAAATGATAGGTGGTCTGTAATGACTGAGTAGTTATAGCTTGGTACTATAAAGAGAAGGTACTATGAAATAGTACGAGATAAACTCACGAGGAGTTGTAAAAGTTGATATATGAAAAATTCGTATCGAGCAAAGAGCAAGATAAGATTAGAATTTTGTGGGATTTCAATTGAGGACTCATGTTAGTGGTTGAGTTATATTATTCCTTGTATGGGCATGGAATTTGTACTTGGTTTGAGAACCACTTAACTTCCTATATTGCTATAGTGGTTAAGTTGAACAATTCCTTGTATGAGCAAGAGATTTGTCCTTGGTTTAACAAATCGCTTAGCTTCCTATATTGATTAGTGGCTGAGTTGACCAATTCCTTATATGGGCAGGGGATTGTGCTTGGTTCGACAACCACTTAGCTTCTTACACTGATAATCATTGAAATGTTGGTGTTGCACTATCGATATACATATAGCGAGAAGGTGATTCTTTTCTCATATGATATTTGATAGTTAGAGAATATTAAGATTAGGCGCGAGTTCTTAAAATTCATGCTTATGGTATGTTTGTGACTAATAGTAGTATGCATGTTTTTGAGGCCCTAAGCGTATGGACAGTCCCTGATTGGTTCTTGGACTACATATTGCTAGGACAAGCTCCTAAACTCATATCTCTATGGTAAGTTCCTGAACTTTCAAGGTGTGGTAAGTTTGATGAACTATATCAGGATATATGTTATATATTATGAATAAAGAAATTTTGGTATAGTAAATATTGATGGTATTGAAGATTGATAGAATGAAGCAATGGAGTAAAGATTGAAGTTGATGGAGAAACATAGATTTTCTAAATCTTCTAGCTCTACTAGATTTTCAAAATGTATTGATTTGGTTTTGATGTTTGCACTTCTGCTTTCTTGAAAAATATTGGATCATGTGATTGAACCAATGATATTTAAAAATAATACCGTTATTCATATTTCTATGCTATTTATTTTGGCTAAGATAAAAATGATTTGAAAATTTTCAAAATGTATTTTTGACCATGTGCATCATTGGATATGGTGCAGAAAATGGTAAACGATGGAGTCATCAATCCAATTGAACCTAGTGTTGGTTGTGATCGAAAGATCGTTATCCCACTATAGTATGATGTAATATGACAAAGTTATAACATGACGGAATCCTCAACGTACTACTAATCTGGTACGGTATCATGACGTCATAAAAGAATTTTTAGTTTTCTTTTAAATTATGAAGAAGGTCAATTAAGTTGGCTGAATTATTTCAATTGATGTCTGAGTTTGTTGATAAAAGTCTAAGCTATTTGATTCGGCTAGACGGTTGTTAAAAAATATTTATGGAATTTAAGCATTCTTGAGTGTTTATGTCAAACCAGATTGCTCTGGTACAGATTCAAATGTTGAAAGGCTGAGGTGAATAACCCTATAAAGGGGACATATTTTCAGAGGCAATGGTTCTGAATGTGACGCATATAGTCATTACGGTGTGCTACGTTTGTGCACAACATAGTGGTACGATAAGTCGATCACCTAGAGTACTTGTATAGGGTGTTTATAGTCTTTGTGATTGATAAACATTATGTTGAAAGGGTTTACAGTGTGAAGAATTTTGTTAAAAAACTAGTAAACCTAGGAAAGAGTTCACGGTCTTGTGACCCCTCAACATAACTTGGAATCTGAGTTATTCATACTAATTCCTAATTATTGAATGATTGTGGAAGATTCTTATTCTTTTGAAGGGTGAATGGGGTAACGAGGATATTCCTTAGAAAGAAGAAAATGGTAGAATACGACGTGTAATAATGATTGAATTGCATAGACTATAATAATTAAGAAAGGGATAAAATTTTGAAAGAGAAAAGATTAAATTATCTAAAGAATATGTGATCTTCAGAATGGAACCAAGTAGAGAAGTTTTGGTGATTCCGAGGACGAAATCCTTATAAGGGGTAGAGAATGTGATAACCCGAAATTTTAGAAATATTAAAATAAGAGTTAGTAAATAAAATTCTTATTATAAGATATGTCAGGTTCAAATATGAATGTATATATGTTTTATATATTTTGAATTTTGGATTATGTGGGAAGAAATTATATATGAGATTTTATAGTTAATTAAACTATTAAAGAAAAAAAAAGTTTGAACTTGAAGTTTAATCTCTAAATTATTGAAGAATGTAGTAATTTATATTGTAAAGTCAAAAAGGAGATTGATTTTGGTTAGTATATTAAGATAGCATGTAGGGAGCATGTTAAGGGTTTTGTGAGTTAAGTTCTGTTTTTGTTGAAGCATAACATGTTTGCGTCCGAACTTGAGGTGGCACGACTGCACCACTTGCAAGCCTAAGATCAGTGCGGCCGCGCCGGTCTGCAAACGGTTCATGATGAGTTGTGTAAGCTGAACTATAGGAATTATATATTAGTGGCTAATATTGTAACAATCCAGAATTTTATTTGTAATTTCAAATGTTTATTAAATTAAATAAATATTTTTATTGATGTGGTTGTTGTTAGTAGATATTTGTGAATTAAATTTATGAGATAATACTCTAATTTAATTTAATAGTTAGAAAGTTGTTAAAGATTACATGAGTTGCTATATTGTTTTTTAATTTAATAATTAAAGTGATATGTTAATTTATTAAATAAAATTATAATGATATTATAATTTTGTGGTAATTAGTTAAGAGGAGAATTTATTTAATATGTTGTAATTAGTTTATTTAATTAAGATTGGATTTAGAAATCCAAATAAATAATATGGAACTATAAACTATAGTATAAATGATTTATTGAAATAAATTAAAGTAGTTTTAAATGGATTCACCAAACAAGACTTAAAAATATTAAGTCTTTATTTTAAAAGTGTTTTTCCAAACAAAGTCTTATGACTTTTGAATTTGAATTTGAATTTCAATTAAAATAAAAAAAAAATATTAAATATTTTATAACTGATAATTAAATATTATAATTATTAGAACGTTATTTTTAGACGTTTTGGTTTGGGTTGCGTCTGTTTTATTTTACTTTACGTAAAAGAGTTGGCATAAGCCTAAGAGAAGAGAAGAAAGAGAGTTTACAGAGAAAATTTGAGAGAGAGTTTGAGAAAGGAGAGAAAGAGTCTTGAGATTCCAAGTAATTATTTGTGTTCTATCAAGAATTATCTCAAAGCAATGGAAGGTATAATCTCTAAAACTTGAGTTCTACGTTTATGAAGAGTTTATGTTCTTGAGTTTCAAATTTTCTGTAAATGCATGTTTCATGAATTGTTGTTATACAAACTGATTGATTAGGTTTATTAGCAAATTGTGATGTTATAACTAGCATCTATACAAGATTTTGTGTACTAATTACGTTCAAAAGAAAGAAAACCATTTACAGTGAACGTGTGTATATATGGCTTGTGAAAGTACAAAAATTAGTAGTTAGTTTGTGAACTAATCTGTAAATTGAGGCTAGAATATGTTAATTCAGTAAGAAACGAAGAGAATGCAATTTAAATGAGTTAATTTGGTGTAGTATTAAGACCTCAGTGTTAATTTTTGTTAAGGATGTCAAAAATGGAGTTTTTGGTAGAAACATGGAATTCAAGGATTTAAATTGTTTGAAGTTGTTATTTAATTGTTCTAAGTTGGTATATATATGATGAATAATGTTTATATGAGTTCTATATCATTTGGGTATGTTTAATTTGTTGTTTGATGGATGAAATTCGTGATAGTTGGGCTGAACAGAGTGTTAGAAACAGACTGCGTAGTTTTTGTTTGCGCACCAGAGCAGCTGTGCTGGTACTAGGTCTAAATATGGCGCAGCTGCACCATACCCAGATCAGAGGCTGTAATGCGTGTTGGTTATGTAGACCTTAAAACCCATTGTAACTTAGTCTAATGAAATATTAATGTGATGAACATGTAATTAAGATACTATAACATATTTGTTTCATGTGGTTGGTAATTCCAAAGTTGTAAAATTAGTAAATTGTGAAAATGTTACGTTGTGATTTATTGAACACATGAGTTAGTAAATAAGTGTTTCAAATCTAATACGTGTGATTTCTGAAGTGTATATGCTGTGAATTGAAACTTGTACTAAAGTAACATGTTTAACTAAAAATGAGTTTTAATTTGGAAAGTGGATGTTAGTATATCTAATAGATGTTGTGATTCTAATAATGTGTGTAGGTGAACGTGAGTTGTAATTTATAGCTTACGAATGAGGCAAGTTCTTTACCCCTAAACTTTATCTGAGCAAGCTTCTTACCCTTAAACTTTATTTGAGCAAGTTCTTTACCCCTAAACTTTATTTGAGCAAGTTTCTTACCCTTAAACTTTATTTGAGCAAGTTCTTTAACTTTAAACTCTATTTAAGCAAGTTGTGAACTCTGATCCTTGTTTGATATATCCTAACTTGTTTATAATTAAGCAAGTTTTCCCAGTTTTATTCTCTTTATAACGAATGCAAGCCTTGAACTTAAATTTCTAAATGAGTTATCATATCTCATTTACTTTACACAGTTTCTAATCTTTATTGTTATATTGAGCAAGTTTTGTTCGCAGCTTGTTATTCATTATGCATGTTCAATAATTCGATTCTCTTATTCGACAATATTATATCCTTAGCTTAATATTGTTCAAGTAAGGTTTAATATATTACTCAATGTTTATGCTTTCTAGTCTATTTATAAGATTGACTTTGATATATATAGTTGGTTTACCTATGATTTCTAATTAATCCATATTATGTTGTTATTGATCATTTGAAATGATATTGAACTTTGTTGATTCAACTAATCCTTAGTTGATGATCGTTAAACTCTAAATTACCCTTGAAGCTTATCCAATCCAAACTTTCTTTGGTGTGGACTTGTACTCTAAAACTAAGAAGAACAACCCTATTATAGGGGTACGCGATGCGTTTAGATGTTTGTACACAATACATGGTACGAAGGGCTGATCACCCTTAGTACGGGGAGTCCCGACAGTTATGACTGTTTAGGTTAATGTTGAAAGACTACTTGTAACCTTGGACATAGTTCGTGATCTTATGACCCTCAGATATATTTCATATTTTGATTCCAGTTTTTGGTTATCATTGACAGAGTATTATTCAGTTCTGATGAGCTTATTCATTGGCAATTATTATAATATTGCTATTCATTGCTATTTCAAGTGAGCATTTGTTTTGCTCACTCTTGCATATATATAACTATTGCAGCTAAGGTTGAGAAGGTCGATGAACCTACCACTAGCAAAGGGAAAGAAAAAATGAAAAAGTGACGAAGACTTGTAATTTATTGGCTTTCATGATGATAGACTTTATTTTAAATGATGTGATGTAATTACTTTAATTTTCGCACTTGATGTATGTTAAAGGTTAGATAACTTGGGAGACGTATTGATTTAATTATGTAACCCTTTTAATGGGAGGAATTATTATTTAAATTTTATTATACTTGGGTAGTTAGTTATGAATGTATAGAAAGTGAACACCAAGTCTTGAGGGAATGAAGTACCTAGATTTGGGGGTGTCACAAGTTGGTATCAAAGCCTTAGGAAGTAACCGTATAAGAGATTGAAAAGATAACGGTGATGAACTCTTATTGAGTTTTAAGAAAGAAGTAATAAAGCACTTTATGTGCTTATGTGGTTGTAACCTATATGCTCGTGAGTGTCGAGAAGTGATGATTAGTAATTAAAACTTAAAATTTTGTTGTCAGGATGGCTAATATAGTAGAATCCAGTTAGGCTAGGGAGGAAGGACCCCAGATGCCTAGAGAGGAGCAGCCTCATGATATTCAGGTGATCTGGGAGCAACTACTGCCAAGAGAGTCGTCTCCATTGGTCACAGTGGTTGAGCATGATGGTTTACCTGATGAGGATAATGAGGTAGAGACGGATGAGGAGGACCCAGTTGAGCTGCCACAGTCGAATGAGGATGAGGATGACAAGGAGGAAGAGTTTCCACAAAACTCTATCGCAACCCAATATGTACGACGAAGTATACGACCGTAATGTGGAGCTTCAGGATAGAGTCGAGGAGTTGGAAGAGATAGTAGCTGAACGCCAGACTTTGATGGCACAGAAGGACGATGAGATCCGAGATCTAGATGAACGTCTGAGTAATGTTAGATGGAACCTGATTCACACTGAAGGAGAGAACGAGCAGATGACAGGAGAGATTGCAGAGCTGAAGGACAAATTAAAAGAAGAATCCACCAAGAGGGCAGAAGTCGAAGATGCGTACAAGGAAGCTTCTAAGCGTGCAGGAGTAGCAGAGAGAGAAGTACAAGCAAAGAAGATCAAGATGGAGGAGATGAATAGTGTTTTCAACACCGTGATCAACCGAGCTCAATACCGAGTCATGTATTATCCGATCCAGTTCTAGACGCTGCCATAGTACATGTTAGATCGTCGAACAATGTTCTGTATTATGGAAGAGGAGCGTCGTAAGGTTATGCAACATTTTAGTAGTTCGTCATAAGGAATGTAATTATTATGTGATTAATTGTAAATAAGATGTAAATCCCGGGTATTATATAACCAATGGGATATGATGATGAAGTTATCCTGAAACTTTTGTAGTTCAGGAAAGTGATATATGTAGATAGAAGGAATGTTGTCATTATTATGTTTTAAAAGATTATGAATGAATAAAAGTTATTATTTATTCAAGATATTGTGTGTTACGTAATGAATTTTGTGATGTTCAAGTTAAGTATAAAATACTTAGAAGGTTGAATAATAATCTAGTGAGTATATTTTAACAGAAAATGCCTCCAAGACGTCAATCACGATAGAGAACCCCTTAGGGATCTACCAATAACAACAATGCTGAGGCTAACCCAGTTCAACAGTTAGTGACGCTACTGACGAGAGCATTACAGAATCAGCCCCAGAATCAACCTGTGACATTTAAGGACTTCAAGGCTGTAGGGCCACTAGAATTCTGTGGGTCCATGAATCCGATGGAAGCATAGACGTGGGTCATGGAGATACAGAAAGTTTTTGACGTTGCTAGAGTAGGTGAGAATCAGAAGACTGCTTTTGCAATATTTATGTGGAAAGTAGAGGATAGCTATTGGTGGAAAGCCAATAAAACTCGAGGAGGTCAGGGAGTGATGACTTGGGATAGGTTCAAAGAAATATTCTTCGAGACATATTTTCCATAGAGTTCGAAGAGTCAGATGGAAGTATAATTTTTCGAGCTGAAGCAGGACTCAATGACGGTATCGGTGTATGCCGCAAAATTTAATGAGTTGGCGAGGTTTGCGTCATATCAAGTCAACACAGATGAGCGCAAGGCAAAGAGGTTTGAACAGGGACTGAAACCCTGGTTGTACAGCAGGGTATCCATGTTTTAGCTGAAGACATTTACAGCGGTGCTGGAAAAGGCAATTATCGTTGAGGGTGGAGACGAGGTTGTAACGAAGTATAATCAAGAATAAAGAACGAAAAAAAGTGAGAGTGAGGTTAAGAATGGTGGTGGTAATGGTGGAAATGGTAGTAATAACCTGAAAAGGAAATGGAATGCAAATATGGGTGCTGGAAACCAGCAGGGTAACCAACAGAAAAAGAAGTTTGAAGCATGCACTACATGCGAAAGGTATCACACTGACATGTGCTTAAGGGGAAAACGAGTATGCTTTAATTGTGGCCAGGAGGGTCACATTGCCCCAAATTTCCGTTAACAAAAGAAGAATGTTGCTACACATGCGGGTCAAAGGATCATTTTACTCGCGAGTGCCCTAAGAAGAAATCTGGCGAGACAACAGGAAGCAAAGAAGGTAGCAGTGGAGGTACACTGACTATTGCTGGACCAACATCATCAAATAAGCCTACAGCTAGAACCTTCAACATGTCAGTGCAAGACACGGTGCAATCAAAAGATGTCGTGTCAGGTATTATCCCAATCAATGATATAAATGCATATGTATTATTTGATTCGGGTGCTACTTGCTCGTTTATATCTGATGAATTTGCTAAGAGGTTATAATTACCTAGTGAAGAGTTGAATTTCATTTTACATATAGAAATTATGAATAGGGAGGTGATTCCTGTTAAATTCGTATATTCGTATACAAGAATTGTAGGGTGAATATTAAGGGGAATATTATGACAGTAGATTTAATCCCGATTAGACTTGGAGAGTTTGATGTTATATTAGGAATGGATTAGCTATCCAATTATGGAGCAATAATTGATTGCCAAAAGAAAAGTGTAAACCTTATGACTCAGTTAAAGGTAGTTTTCTATGGTAGCAAATCACCTAGACAAGCGAGATGTCTGACGATTATGCAGACCAATAAGTTGTTGAGTTAGGGTTATGTAGGGTACCTAGCTTACATAGTCGATACTCAAAAGGAGAAGGGTGTGAAACTGAATGAGATAGCAGTGGTTACGGATTTTGTGGATGTATTTTCGAAAGATTTACCGGGACTTCCGCCTGGCAGAGAGATTGAGTTTGTGATCGACTTAGCGCCAGGAACTGCCCCAATATCGAAGGCCCCGTACCGAATGGCTCTGGTAGAGATGAAGGAACTGATGGTACAACTACAAGAACTTTTAGATAAGAAGTATATTCAGCCGAGCGTATCACCGTGGGGAGCACCGGTGTTATTCGTGAAGAAGAAGGATGAGTCAATGCGTCTTTGCATTGATTATAGGGAATTAAACAAAGTCACTATTAAAAATAAATATCTGTTGCCAAGAATAAATGACTTATTTGATTAATTGAAGGGTGTTAGATACTTCTCGAAAATAGATTTGAGAAGTGGGTATCACCAATTGAAAGTAAGGAAGGAGGATGTATCGAAGACGGCGTTCAGAACTCAGTATGGACATTACGAGTTTCTGGTAATGTCTTTTGGTTTGACCAACGCACCTGCAACATTCATGGATTTGATGAACATGGTGTTTAAACCATTTCTAGACAAGTTTGTGGTGGTATTCATCGATGATATTTTTGTGTACTCCAAATCTCAAGAAGAACACGTGGAACATTTACGTCTGACGCTAGAGACGCTAAGAAAAGAAAAGTTGTACGCAAAATTCTCTAAATGTGAATTTTGGCTAGAACGTGTACAATTTCTTAGGCATGTAATTGGCAAAGATGGGATTGCATTGGATCCATCAAAAGTTGAAGCTGTGATAAATTGGGAACAACCAAGAACTCCATCAGAGGTGAGAAGTTTTTTGGGACTGGCAGGCTATTACAGATAGTTTATTCAGGACTTTTTCCAGATTGCCACTCCGTTAACAAATTTGACGAGAAAATCTGTAAAATTTGTTTGGACGAAAAAGTGCGAAGAGAGTTTTAGGGAATTGAAGAAGAGGCTTAGCGTGGCACCTGTGTTGTCATTACCAGTTAATACAGGAAACTTTGTGGTGTATAGTGATGCATCACATAAAGGTCTAGGTTGTGTCCTTATGAAAAATGGCAAAGTCATTGCGTATGCATCAAGGCAACTGAAGGATTAAGAGAAAGGATACCCGACTCATGATTTACAGTTGGCTACGGTGGTATTTGCTCTTAAGATATGGAGACACTATCTCTATGGAGAGAAATGTGAGATATACACAGACCATAAAAGTCTGAAGTATATTTTCACATAGAAGGACCTGAACATGCGTCGAAGGAGATGGATGGAATTAATAAAAGATTATAATTGTTAGATCTTTTATCATCAGGGGAAAAGCAAATGTGGTTGCAGATGCTTTGAGCAGGAATGGTCGAAAAAAGTTGATGCTATTAACCACCCAGGAAGAGCTTATTTCAGCAATGACAAGGCTAGAGTTGGAAATAAAATTTTTAAAAGAATCCGATGAACGACAATTCCATATGGAACCTAGTCCAACTTTAGTGGACAAGGTAAAGAATGCTCAACTACAAGACGAAGAATGTGAGAGAATCAAGGAAAGTATGGTCGAGGGTAGTGAGATAAAGTATAAGGTTCATACCAAAGGAGAGCTATGATTCGAGGGACGTATTTGGGTTCCAGCAATACCGAATATTAAAGAAGAAATCTTGACAGAAGCTCATAACTCAAGATATTATATCCATCTGGGAAGTAAAAAAATGTATCAAGATTTATGGCGTCATTTTTGGTTGCCAAATATGAAAAGAAACGTTGCAGAATGTGTTGTGAAATGCTTGGCATGTCAGAGAGTAAAGGTCGAGCATCAGAGACCAAGTGTATTACTTCAACCATTGGAAATACCAGAATGGAAGTGGGAGCATATCACAATAGATTTTGTGGTAGGTCTTCCAACGACTCAGAAAGGATACGACACGATTTGGGTGATAGTGGATAGATTAACGAAATCATCATACTTTTTACCAATAAAGATTAGATTTAATCTTGATCAGCTGGCAAAATTGTATGTCAAGGAGATCGTTTCAAGACATGGAGTTCCAGTGTCAATTATGTCAAATAGAGATCTGAGATTCACATCAAACTTCTAGAAGAGACTACAAGAATGTATGGGAACACAATTGAAAATGAGTACAACATATCATTCGCAAACTGATGGTCAAAGAGAATGAACAATCCAAACGTTAGAAGATATGCTTAAAGTATGCATCATGGATTTCAAACGAAACTGGGACGATCATCTACCATTGGCAGAATTCACCTACAACAATAGTTACCACACAAGCATTGGCACGCCGCCATACGAAGCCTTATACGGAAGGAAATGCACTCCACTGTGCTGGGATGAAGTTGGTAAACGTCAATTGTTAGGACCGGAACTAGTACAGCAGACCACTAGAGTGATCAAACTCATCAGAACAAGACTAGTAGCTGCTTAAGACAGGCAGAAAAAGTATGCGGATCAACATAGACAAGATCGCGAATTCGACGAAGGAAATTTCGTCTTCCTAAAAATTTCTCTTTGGAAGGGAAAGATTCGTTTTGGCAAAAAAGAAAAGTTAAGCCCGAGATTTATTGGACCCTTCGAGATACTACGAAGAGTGGGAGAAGTGGCTTATGAGGTGGCTCTACCTCCAGAGGTAGAACATGTTCACAACATTTTTCATGTGTCGGTGCTACGACCGTATAAACCCGATTACAAACATGTGATCGAGTATGAACCGTTATAGTTCAGTAAGGATTTATCTTATGAGGAGGTTCCTATTCAAATAGTTGACAGGAAAGAACAAGAGCCCAGGAATAAGGTGATATCTTCTGTGAAGGTGATATGGAGAAACCACAATGTCGAAGAGGCTACGTGGGAACTTGAAGATGAAATGATGAAGAACTACCCTGAGTTATTTGTTTAATCTGTGTCTTCAATTCTGGGGACAGAATCTTTGTAAGGAGGGAAGAGTGTGAAGAATGAATTGTTTGAGTTGTGATTCTGGGGACAGAATCCTTGTAAGGAGGGAAGGATGTAACAATCTAGAATTTTATTTGTAATTTCAAATTTTTATTAAATTAAATAAATATTTTTGTTGATGTGGTTGTTGTTAGTAGATATTTGTGAATTAAATTTATGAGATAATACTCTAATTTAATTTAATAGTTAGAGAGTTGTTAAAGATTACATGAGTTGCTATATTGATGTTTTAATTTAATAATTAAAGTGATATGTTAATTTATTAAATAAAATTATAATGAGATTATAATTTTATGGTAATTGGTTAAGTGGAAAATTTATTTAATATGTTGTAATTAGTTTATTTAATTAAGATTGGATATATAAATCCAAATAAATAATATGTGACTATAAACTATAGTATAAATGATTTATTCAAATAAATTAAAGTAGTTTTAAATGGATTTACCAAACAAGGCTTAAAAATATTAAGTCTTTATTTTAAAAGTGTTTTGCCAAACAAAGCCTTATGGCTTTTGAATTTGAATTTGAATAAAAATAAAATAAAAATATATTAAATATTTTATAACTGATAATTAATTATTATAATTATTAGAATGTCAGTTTTAGACGTTTTGGTTTGGGTTGCGTCTGTTTTATTTTACTTTACGTAAAAGAGTTGGCCTAACCCTGAGAGAAGAGAAGATATAGAGTCTACAGAGAAAATTTGGGAGAGAGTTTGAGAAAGGAGAGAAAGAGTCTTGTGATTCCAAATAATTCTTTGTGTTCTATCAAGAATTATCTCCAAGCAATTGAAGGTATAATCTCTAAAACTTGAGTTCTACGTTTATGAAAATGTATGTTCTTGAGTTTCAAATTTTCGGTAAATGCATCTTTCATGAATTGTTGTTATACAAACTGATTGATTATGTTTATTAGCAAATTGTGATAGCATCTAGACAAGATTTTGTGTACTAATTACGTTCAAAAGAAAAAAAACCATTTACAATGAACGTGTGTATATATGGCTTGTGAAAGTATAAAAATTGGTAGTTAATTTGTGAACTAATGTAAGGACCCCAAAATTCAAACAATTTAATTCTCGACTTCGGTCGTTAACAATACATTCAACCTCTAATTTTACATCATTAAATGATAATACAACCATTGAAATTTGCGAAATAATTAAAATTTCTTATTACAAACGATCCTTGTTCCCAAAACCTTCAACCTTTACATCTAAATATCTCAGAATTAATTTAATACTACAATAGTTTACATCGCGAAACAATATTATAATTCAACATTCAAACATCATTCGGAACCTTAAACATGGCTCAAATAATACTAACACAAACAAAGTGTATAAATCTTCAAGTATCACATCTGATTCATGTCTTTCAAGTAACACATAACTTTACCTTGAATCTTGAACCTGCAAAAGTGGTTAGTTGCAAGGTTGAGCTCGACAGACCAGCAAAATCTAACAGTTTTCATGCATCACGTAGCATATAATAACATGCTCAACATACATCTCTTAAACATTGGACTATCATAACATACAAACTACAGTTCATATAACAAGTATAAAGATTGAGTTCCTTACTCAATCATCATGCTTTACTCAATCAACGTAGTCATAAGTTGACTTTAACATTTCATGCTTTCAACATAAATATAACACATCATGTTATTTGCAATAAAGATTTAAAACAGTTAATCATCAAGTTCATGTAGCAAATAGGAACTGAAAGACTTGCTTGATTCGTACTTTATGAACTACGATTGAACTACTTATCGCTTATCTGCACTTCGTGTATTCCTACAAAGTTATATCATTATTCACATTAACTATTAGTTCCATAGTAACGCATAGTAGCTATAATGTAAACTTTACTCTACATCTCATAACCCTTCTTATTAATCAATACACAATGTACTAATATCCTTTTTCTAACATAACACTCATTTCTAGTTAAACTTGTTATTTCGGTACAAGTCTTACATTACCATTTACATTTTAGAAATTTCAAGTGTTGACTTCACAACACTTGTCTAATATTCATTGTGTATACTAAGCTATCACATAACGCGTTTGTAACTTACTAATCATTCTCATAACTTTGAATTTTTCAATTACACATCACGATTCTGTTTTAACCTTCATACTACATGTATGACACATTAACATAACTTTAGACCAAGTGATAATGCTACTCAAAATCTGCAGTAATAGCAGAAATCTTTGCCTCAGATCAGTGTATGGCGCAGCTGCGCCACACACAGCGCAGCTGCGCAGTTTTTAGTCTTGGAACTAGCGCAGCTGCGCTGGTGCACAGACAGAGGCAGAAACAGCATGAACAGTAGCCATTTTTAGCCCAACTAACACGAATTTCACCCACCAAACAGTGAAATTAACATATAAAATAAATATAACAGTATTACAAACATGATTGCTAACATATTCAACCAATTAAAATAATTTAACATCAACTAAAACTAGTTTAATTTCTCAAATTTCATGTTTTCATATAAAAACTCATTTTTTTGACATCTTTTGCAAAACTCATCACTGTAATCTCTATACATGACCAAATCACTTCATTCAAAGTACGTTATACTCGTTTCTTAACGAACTAGTATGAACAAGACCCAATTTACAGTTTATCATGCTAATTGACCACTACCATTGGTATTTTCATAAGGTATGAGCAAAATATTCACTGTAATACTTTTCTTCCTATTTTTGAACGAAACTATCATACAATTCATGCCTAACTACAAAATCTAACATCATAACTATATACAATCACCATAACAGGTTTCATAACAATAATTTTCAGAAAAATTGTAATTCACAGAATATAAACAAATTTTTTTTTGCCGTAAACTCATATATATATATATATATATATATATATATATATATATATAATACTAAAGTTATGTAAAAATACCTTTTTGTTGCTTGAACAATCCTTGCTAAACACAGGATTTTGCTTTGGAAAATTCAAGAATTCTCTCTCAATTCTCTGTATTCTTAGGCTTAGAAAAATAACCAACTGATAAACCACAACCAAGTAGGCGTAATAAAAAAATTTGATATGGCCCTAATTGAAATACTATGTAACATTTCATATTTTTTTTAAATGTAAGTTATAAATATTTATTAATTTATATAAATATTTTTTAGATATGTTTATTATTGAATAAGTAATTGTTCAATTTGATTGAGTTTATTTAGTTAATTATTTATTTGCTAAATAATTAATGTAATTAGTTAATTATTTATTTGTTAAATAATTAATGTGTTATGTGGATTGAGTTATGTAGTTAAGTGATTTATTTAATAAATTATTATTTCATAAAGTGTGACAAATAACTATGTTATAAAGAGTTATTAAATTAAATTAAAGTAGTTTAATTTAGTTCTTTGCCAAACAAGGCTTAAGTATTAATCCTTAAATTTTAAATGGGTTGCCAAACGAAGCCTTATAGCTTTTGGGTATCTTTTGAATTAAAATTATTAATAAAATAAAACAAATATATAAATGAAATATATTTATATTTATAAGTTATACGTTATATGTTTAATAACTGATATAATAAGTAGGCTTATTATTTCCATATCAGTTTTATTCTACGTATATCAGTTTTGGGTTTACGCTCATTGTTAGTACCTAGTCTATCATTGAGAGAAATAAGAAAAGAGAAAGGAAAAGTTCAGAGATTTTGAGAAGAAGCCAAGTGCAAGATTGTCCAAAACAAGTTTTGATTTACAAGTTTTCTAGAACAAATTAAAGGTAGGTTGTACAAACCTTATAATATATGTTTACGTTATATAGTTTTTGAGAAATTGTATGTCTTTGTTTTCTTGTCATAACCGTGTATAAGTTTTACCAAATTTGTCTGTAAACCTTGTTCCAGAAATTGTTTTGGTATTACATGTTGTGTTGTTATAACTAGCATGTATATATAGGTGTGTAGGTGTTGTATGCTAAATTATCATTGAGGAAGATAACTTGGTTTTTCAGTGAAAATTTATATACGAACATATGTTTTGAAAAATAACAAAATTTGTATGTGATTCGATAAATTGTATGCTAACTGAGGAATTGAACTATACATGTTAATTTGTTATGTTGGTATAGTTGTATTTCAAAGGAATCAAAATTTATTGATAACAGTGAAAATTTTTGTTCACTGTAATTTATATTTTATCAATGGATTTTTACTTTAAAACACAGTGTTTCAAAGAATTAGTTTATGGTATTGATAATTAATGATTGGTGATGGATATATTGATGATTGTTAACTTTTATGTGTAATTTTCATGAAGTTATACATGTGTTAGATGCCATTGGTTGTTAAAAATAATTTAGACAGTAGCTTTGCTCTGTCTTTCGGGTTGGTTCTGTGAGTTTCGGCGCTCCAGCGTCAAAATCCACGCCCCAGCGCCAAATTTCACGCCCTGGCGCCAAGGTTCGCGCCCCAGCGCCAAAAATGGGCCGGTAGCTCGCGCCCAGCGCTGAAGCTCGCGCCCCAGCGCCGGAAAAGTGGTCTAGTTGGGCAGTTTTGGCCTCCTGTAGTAAAATGGCCATAACTTTTTCATACGAACTCCGATTTAGGTAATTCAAGATGATTCGGAAAGAGGAAGAGTAGACCTACAACTTTTATTCTTTAAGTTTTTTAATTTGAGGTCTGTAACAGTTGTCAAAATGGCCATCTTTAGGACTGTTGTGTATTTGGAGCCAATCGGAGGGCGTCGGGATGCACGAATGCAAGTGCAACCCTTTGGGTATTAGTATAACTTAATGATAACATGTTGGACATGTATTAGGATATTGTATCAAGTTGTTAATGTACACGTGGTGCAATGGCATGATCATTTAAGTAGTTGTAATAAAGCTAAAAAGTAATGTTCATGAAAGATGTGTTGTTGTTTAAACTTAAACTTAGTTAGTAGCTATACTAAGAGTAATAAAAGAACTCATAAAGGTAATTTTAGTGTAACTAATGTGTATTGTCAATGCATATGGTATGTGTAGGACTTGGGGTGAACGTGAATAGTAATTGTTTACCTACGCACGCGGCAAGTTCCCTAACCTTTGCTACTTTATTATTCAGCAAGGTTACTTTTCACTGTTATGTTACACTTATGCAAGTTCTCTAACTCTACTTTTATAATTGTGCAAGTTTTCTTAACTCTAAACCTGTTATATTAGCATGCAAGTACCTTTAGTTTATCGTTCAAGTTATTATTTGTTGTGCATGCTTGATATTACATTCTAAGATGTAACCTTAGCTTAACGTTGTTCAAAGCAAGGTATGATGAGTTATTCAATTGTTATGCTATTAGATTATTCCTAAAGCATGAACTTAGAACGAAATGTTTATTCAGTATGATCATTCAATAACATAGTGTTACTATCTTGTATTCAACTAATCCTTAGTTGATGTCCGTTGAACTCCAAATTACCTTGAAAGCTTATCCAAACCAAACTTACTTTGGTGCGGACTTGTATTCTAAATACTGAGATGAACAACTCTTTTAATAGAGGTTTACGCTTAGCATTAAAATGCTTGTGCACAATACATTGTACGAAGGGTTGATCCCCCTAAGTACATAAAGTCCTTATAGTCTTATGACTGTTAAAGTTAAAGTTGAAAGATTACTTATAACTGTGGACATGATTCGTGGTCATTAGACCCTCAGTAAATGTTAAAATTTTCAGAAAGTTAATAGAATATATTGTTCAGTTCTATTGAGCCTATTATTGGCAATTGATGTGAACGTTTAAAGATTTACTTATTGCTATTTCAAGTGGGCATTGTTTGCTCACTCTTGCCTGTAAAATTTCTTACAGCTAAAGTTGAAACGGGTGACGTACCTAGTACCAGTAAGGGAAAAGGAAAGATAAATAAATGATGAAGACTTGTAATAGTTTTGATAGTTTACTTTCAGAATTTGATTTAAAGATTGTAATGAAGTTATTTAATTTTCCGCATTTGAGTGATTGTTGTTAAAGGTTGGATAACCTGTGAGATTTTTTTTATTTAAGTTTAATCCTGTATGGGCAGGTTTTCTTTTATTATTCAATTCTTTTATGATTGGGTAGTTAGAAATGAATGTTTTGATTACGTGAACACCAAATCTTGAGGTAATGAAGTACCGGGATTTGGGGGTGTCACAGGTTGGTATCAAAGCTTTAGGTTATGAACCTTAGGTGGGGGAAAAAGCCTTAGGAAGTAACCTTTGAAAAGATAGTGGAGATAACTCTTATCGAGTTTCAAGGAAGAAGTAATAAAACACTTATGTGCTTATGTGTTTATAACTTATGTGCTCGCGAGTGTCGAGTAGAATGATTAATAACTAAAACTTTAAAATTTTGTTGTCAGGATGACTAATGTCGGAGAATCTAGTCAGGCTAGGGAGGAGGGACCTCAAATGCCTATAGAGGAGGAGCCTCGCGACATTCAGGTAGTTTGGGAATAACTACTGCCACGGGAGTCAGCCCCGTTGGTCACAGTGGTTGAAGATGAGGATGATGATGTGGAGACGGATGAGGAGGATCCCGTGAAGTTGCCACAGGAGGATGAAGATAACGAGGACGAGGAAGAGGAGACTCCACTAACCTCGATGGCTGCTCGTATGTATGATGAGGTCTACGACCGCAACATGGAACTGCAGGACATAATTGAGGAGTTGCAAGAGATAGTAGCTGAACAACTGACTGCAATGACACAGAAGGACGACGACATCCGGGATCGAGATGAACGTCTAACTAATGCTGAAGAGAAGCTGATGCAGACTGAAGGAGAAAAGGAACAACTGATCGAGACGGTCGTGGAACTGAAGAAAAAGCTGAATGAAGAAGCTACCAAGAGGGCGAGAGCTGAAGACGCATACGAGGAAGCTTATCAACGAACTGGAAGAGCAGTAAGGGACGCACAAGCAAAGAGGATGAAGATGGAAGAGATGAATAAAGTATTCAATACCGTGATCAATCGAGCTCAAGATCGGGTCATGGGTTATCCAATTCAGTTCGAGACTCTGCCATCATACGTGTTAGATCGCCGAACCATGTTCCGTGTTATGGAAGAAGAGCGTCAAAAGGCGACTGATTATCTTAATAGATCATCGTAGGCAATTTGTCTGTTTTGCAAGTAATAAGTGTTAAATAATGTGTAAATCCCGAGTGTTAAGTAACCATGGGATATGAGAATGATGATGTTGTCCTATAACTTTTGTAGTTCAGGAAAGTAATGTAGATAGCAGAGATGCTATTGTGTTATGTTTTCAAAAAGTTATGAATAAATAAAAGTTATTATTTTATTCAAAGTGTTATGTGCTATGTGATTATTTCTTTGTTGAGGCAAATTAATTAGAAATACGTAAAGAAGTTGAGTAATGGTCTAATAGATGTTTTCTTTAACAGAAAATGCCTCCCAGACGTCAACCAACACGACAGAGAACCACCGAAGAAGCTAACGACAATATTGATGCGAATCCCGTTCAACAACTAGTGGCACTATTGACAGGAGCGTTGCAGAATCAACCTCAAAACCAAGGCACAACGTTTAAGGATTTTAAGGCGGTTGGACCACCTGAATTCCGTGGGTCCATGAATCCAGTCGAAGCACAAACCTGGATTATGGAAATAGAGAAGGTGTTCGATGTCGCTAGGGTAGGGGATGAGCAGAAGACTGCTTTCGCAACTTTCATGTTGAAAGCAGAAGCTAGTTATTGGTGGCAGGCCAATAAAACTCGTGAAGGGCCAGGAGTGATGACCTGGGATAGGTTTAAGGAGTTGTTCTTCGAGACCTACTTCCCAGAGAGTTCTAAGAGTCAGTTAGAGGTTCAGTTTCTGGAACTAAAACAAGGAACGATGACGGTATCTGAGTATGCTACAAAATTCAACGAATTGGCAAGATTTGCGCCATATCAAGTCAGCACAGACGAACGTAAGGCGAAGAGATTTGAACAGGGACTGAAGCCCTGGCTGTACAGTAGGGTTTCCCTATTCCAGTTGAAGACATTTGCAGCGGTGATGGAGAAAGCAGTACTCGCTGAAGGTGGAGGTGAGGCAGTGACAAAGTTCAATCAGGAACAAAAGAAGAAAAAGAATGAGAATGAGATCAAGAATGGAGGTGGTAGCAGTGGAAATAACAACAACAACAACAACAACAACTTGAAGAGAAAGTGGAATGGAAGTATGGGTACTGGAAACCAGCAGGGTAACCAGCAGAATAAGAAGTTTGAAGCATGTGTGACATGTGGGAAATTTCACAAGGGTGCGTGCTTGATGGGGAAACGAGTTTGCTACAATTGTGGCCAGGAGGGTCACATCACCCCAAACTGCACTCAACCGAAGAAGAAGGCGTGCTTCACATGCGGATCCAAGGAGCATTTTGCTCGTGAATGCCCTAAGAAGAAGGAGGGAGGGACAACCAGAAGCAATGGAGGTAACAATGGAGGTACATGGGCCATTACAGGACCTGCAGCATCAAACAAACCCACAGCCAGAACCTTCAACATGACTGTGCAAGATGCTATGCAATCAAAGGATGTGGTGTCAGGTATTATCCCAATCATTGATATTGATGCATATGTATTATTTGATTCGGGTGCTACTTGCTCGTTTATATCTGATGAATTTGCTAAGAGGTTAGAATTGCCTAGAGAAGAACTGAATTTTCCTTTGAACATAGAAATTACGAATAAGGAAATAATCCCTGTTAGGTTCGTTTACAAGAAATGTAGGGTGAACATTAAGGGGAATATCTTGTTAGTGGATTTGTTTCCGATTAGACTCGGGGAATTTGATGTAATTTTGGAAATGGATTGGTTGTTCAATTATGGAGCAGTAATTGACTGCCAAAAGAAGTGTGTAAACCTTATGACTCCGTCAAAGGTAGTATTTTATGGTAGCAAGTCGCCAAGACAAATGAAATGTCTGACGACTATGCAGGCCAAGAAGTTGTTGAGTCAAGGTTGTGTGGGCTATTTAGCTTACATAGTCGATACTCAGAAGAAAGGTGTGAAATTAGAAGAAATACTGGTAGTGAGAGAATTCGAAGACGTGTTTCCAGAAGATTTGCCAGGACTTCCGCCGGACAGAGAAATTGAATTCGTGATCGACTTAGTGCCGGGAACAGCACCGATATCAAAGGCTCCGTACAGAATGGCTCCGGTAGAAATGAAGGAACTGATGGTACAGTTGCAAGAACTGCTAGACAAGAAATATATTCAACCAAGTGTATCGCTGTGGGGAGCGCCAATTTTATTCGTAAAGAAGAAGGACGGGTCAATGCGTCTTTGCATTGATTACAGGGAGTTAAACAAAGTCACTATTAAAAACAAATACCCGTTGCCAAGAATAGATGACTTGTTTGACCAGTTGAAGGGTGCTAAATACTTTTCAAAAATTGTTTTGAGAAGTGGGTATCACCAGTTGAAAGTGAGGAAGGAGGATATACCACGAACGGCATTCAGAACTCGATATGGACATTACAAGTTTTTGGTGATGTCTTTTGGTTTAACCAATGCACCTGCTGCGTTCATGGATTTGATGAACAGGGTGTTTAAACCTTTTTTAGATAAGTTCGTAGTGGTGTTTATCGACGACATTCTGGTGTATTCCAAAACTCAAGAAGAACACGTGGAACATTTACGTCTGACATTGGAGACACTAAAAAGGAAAAGTTGTACGCGAAGTTTTCTAAGTGTGAATTTTGGCTCGATCGTGTACAATTTTTGGGTCATGTGATTGACAAAGATGGGATTTCAGTAGATCCATCGAAAGTGGAAGCTGTAATCAATTGGGAACAACCAAGAACACCTTCGGAGGTGAGGAGTTTCTTGGGGCTGGCCAGTTATTATAGAAGATTCATTCAAGATTTTTCTAAGATAGCCACTCCGCTAACAAATTTGACAAGGAAAGCTGTAAAATTTGTGTGGACGGAGAAATGTGAAGAGAGCTTCCAAGATTTGAAGAAGAAGCTAAGTATGACACCTGTGTTAACCCTGCCGGATAATACAGGAAATTTTGTGGTGTATAGTGATGCCTCACACAAAGGGTTGGGTTGTGTTCTTATGCAGAACGACAAAGTTATTGCCTATGCATCAAGACAACTGAAGGATTACGAGAAAGGTTACCCGACTCATGATTTAGAATTGGCTGCAGTGATATTTGCTCTCAAGATATGGAGACATTATCTGTATGGAGAGAAATGTGAGATCTACACAGACCACAAAAGTCTGAAGTATATTTTCAATCAGAAGGACCTGAACATGCGTCAGAGGAGATGGATGGAATTGATAAAGGATTACGATTGTGAGATCTTTTATCATCCGGGCAAAGCGAATGTGGTTGCGGATGCTTTAAGTAGGAAAGGTCGGGAGAAATTAATGTTGATAACAACTCAGGAGGAGCTCATTTTAGCAATGATAAAGTTAGAACTGGAAATCAAATTTCCACAGGAATCCGACGAACAACTATTTCATCTAGAAGCAGGTCCAACTTTACTGGACAAGGTGAAAAACGCTCAGTTACAAGATGAAGAATGTGGAAAGATAAAAGAGAATATGGTTAATGGAAACAATACGAAATATAAGGTCGATACCGAAGGACTACTACGGTACGAGGGAAGAATTTGGGTTCCAACAACACCAGAACTGAAAAACGAAATCCTGACCGAAGCTCATAGCTCAAGATATTCGATTCATCCAGGAAGCACGAAAATGTATCAAGATTTACGCCGACATTTTTGGTGGCCGAATATGAAAAGGGATGTTGCAGAATGTGTGGCTAAATGTTTGACATGTCAAAGAGTAAAAGCCGAACATCAAAGACCCAGCGGATTACTTCAACCGTTGGAAATACCAGAATGGAAATGGGAGCATATCACGATGGATTTTGTGGTGGGTCTTCCAATTACTCAGAAAGGATACGATGCGATTTGGGTAATAGTAGACAGACTGACAAAATCTGCACACTTTTTGCCAATAAAGATTAGATTCAATCTTGATCAGCTGGCAAAACTATATATTAAAGAGATCGTTGCAAGACATGGAGTTCCAGTGTCAATTGTGTCAGACAGAGATCCGAGGTTCACATCAAACTTCTGGAAGAGACTACAAGAATGTATGGGAACATAGTTGCGAATGAGTACGACATATCATCCGCAAACAGATGGCCAAAGCGAACGAACGATCCAGACATTGGAAGATATGTTGAGAGCATGCGTCATGGATTTCAAAGGAAGCTGGGAAGAGCAATTACCGTTGGTGGAATTCACCTACAATAATAGTTATCACGCAAGCATCGGCATGCCGCCTTACGAAGCGTTATACGGCAGAAAGTGCAGAACTCCACTGTACTGGGATGAAGTTGGTGAACGTCAACTGTTAGGACCAGAATTGGTGCAACAAACTGCTGAGGTTATCAAACTCATCAGGATAAGATTGGTAGCAGCTCAAGACCGACAGAAGAAGTATGCTGATCAACACAAGCAAGATCGTGCATTTGACGTAGGAAGCTATGTATTCCTAAAAGTTTCTCCTTGGAAGGGAAAAATTCGTTTCGGTAAAAAGGGAAAGCTAAGCCCGAGGTTTATTGGACCCTTTGAAGTGCTGCGAAGAGTGGGAGAAGTGGCTTACGAGGTAGCTCTACCTCCAGAATTGGAAAACATTCATAATGTTTTTCACATTTCGGTGTTACGATCATATAAACCCGACTACAAACATGTGATCGAGTACGAACCGTTGCAGTTCGAGAAAGATTTGTCTTATGAAGAGGTTCCTATCCAGATAGTCGACAGGAAAGAACAAGTGCTCAGAAATAAAGTGATACCTTCTGTGAAGGTGATATGGAGAAACCACAACGCTGAAGAAGCAACGTGGGAACTCGAAGAGAAAATGTTGAAAGAATACCCTGAGTTATTTGTTTAATCTGTGTCTTCGATTCTGAGGACAAAATCTTTGTAAGTAGGGAAGAATGTAACGAATGTGTGGTTTGAGTTGTGATTCTGAGGACAGAATCCTTATATGAGGGGAATGATGTAACATTTCATATTTTTTTAAAATGTAAGTTATAAATATTTATTAATTTATATAAATATTTATTAGATATGTTTATTATTGAATAAGTAATTGTTCAATTTGATTGAGTTTATTTAGTTAATTATTTATTTGCTAAATAATTAATGTAATTAGTTAATTATTTATTTGTTAAATAATTAATGTGTTATGTGGATTGAGTTATGTGGTTAAGTGATTTATTTAATAAATTATTATTTCATAAAGTGTGACAAATAACTATGTTATAAAGAGTTATTAAATTAAATTAAAGTAGTTTAATTTAGTTCTTTGCCAAACAAGGCTTAAGTATTAATCCTTAAATTTTAAATGGGTTGCCAAACGAAGCCTTATGGCTTTTGGGTATCTTTTGAATTAAAATTATTAATAAAATAAAACAAATATATAAATGAAATATATTTATATTTATAAGTTATACGTTATATGTTTAATAACTGATATAATAAGTAGGCTTATTATTGCCATATCAGTTTTATTCTACGTATATCAGTTTTGGGTTTACGCTCATTGTTAGTACCTAGTCTATCATTGAGAGAAATAAGAAAAGAGAAAGGAAAAGTTCAGAGATTTTGAGAAGAAGCCAAGTGCAAGATTGTCCAAAACAAGTTTTGATTTACAAGTTTTCTAGAACAAATTAAAGGTAGGTTATACAAACCTTATAATATATGTTTACGTTATATAGTTTTTGAGAAATTGTATGTCTTTGTTTTCTTGTCATAACCGTGTATAAGTTTTACCAAATTTGTTTGTAAACCTTGTTCCAGAAATTGTTTTGGTATTACATGTTGTGTTGTTATAACTAGCATGTATATATAGGTGTGTAGGTGTTGTATGCTAAATTATCATTGAGGAAGATAACTTGGTTTTTCAGTGAAAATTTATATACGAACATATGTTTTGAAAAATAACAAAATTTGTATGTGATTCGATAAATTGTATGCTAACTGAGGAATTGAACTATACATGTTAATTTGTTATGTTGGTATAATTGTATTTCAAAGGAATCAAAATTTGTTGATAACAGTGGAAATTTTCGTTCACTGTAATTTATATTTCATCAATGGATTTTTACTTTAAAACACAGTGTTTCAAAGAATTAGTTTATAGTATTGATAATTAATGATTGGTGATGGATATATTGATGATTGTTAACTTTTATGTGTAATTTTCATGAAGTTATACATGTGTTAGATGCCATTGGTTGTTAAAAATAATTTAGACAGTAGCTTTGCTCTGTCTTTCGGGTTGGTTCTGTGAGTTTCGGCGCCCCAGCGTCAAAATCCACGCCCCAGCGCCAAATTTCACGCCCTGGCGCCAAGGTTCGCGCCCCAGCGCCAAAAATGGGCCGGTAGCTCGCGCCCAGCGCTGAAGCTCGCGCCCCAGCGCCGTAGCTCACGCCCCAGCGCCACTGTTCCGCGTCCCGGCGCCGAAAAAGTGGCCTAGTTGGGCAGTTTTGGCCTCCTGTAGTAAAACGGCCATAACATTTTCATACGAACTACGATTTAGGTAATTCAAGATGATTCGGAAAGAGGAAGAGTAGACCTACAACTTTAATTCTTTAAGTTTTTTAATTTGAGGTCTGTAACAGTAGTCAAAATGGCCATCTTTAGGACTGTTGTGTATTTGGAGCCAATCGGAGGGCGTCAGGATGCACAAATGCAAGTGCAACCCTTTGGGTATTAGTATAACTTAATGATAACATGTTGGACATGTATTAGGATGTTGTATCAAGTTGTTAATGTACACGTTGTGTAATGACATGATCATTTAAGTAGTTGTAATAAAGCTAAAAAGTAATGTTCATGAAAGATGTGTTGTTGTTTAAACTTAAACTTAGTTAGTAGCTATACTAAGAGTAATAAAGGAACTCATAAAGGTAATGTTAGTGTAACTAATGTGTATTGTCAATGCATATGGTATGTGTAGGACTTGGGGTGAACGTGAATAGTAATTGTTTACCTACGCACGCGGCAAGTTCCCTAACCTTTGCTACTTTATTATTCAGCAAGGTTACTTTTCACTGTTATGTTACACTTATGCAAGTTCTCTAACTCTACTTTTATAATTGTGCAAGTTTTCTTAACTCTAAACTTGTTATATTAGCATGCAAGTACCTTTAGTTTATCGTTCAAGTTATTATTTGTTGTGCATGCTTGATATTACATTCTAAGATGTAACCTTAGCTTAACGTTGTTCAAAGCAAGGTATGATGAGTTATTCAATTGTTATGCTATTAGATTATTCCTAAAGCATGAACTTAGAACGAAATGTTTATTCAGTATGATCATTCAATAACATAGTGTTACTATCTTGTATTCAACTAATCCTTAGTTGATGTCCGTTGAACTCCAAATTACCTTGAAAGCTTATCCAAACCAAACTTACTTTGGTGCGGACTTGTATTCTAAATACTGAGATGAACAACTCTTTTAATAGAGGTTTACGCTTAGCGTTAAAATGGTTGTGCACAATACATTATACGAAGGGTTGATCCCCCTAAGTACATGAAGTCCTTATAGTCTTATGACTGTTAAAGTTAAAGTTGAAAGATTACTTATAACTGTGGACATGATTCGTGGTCATTAGACCCTCAGTGAATGTTAAAATTTTCAGAAAGTTAATAGAATATATTGTTCAGTTCTATTGAGCCTATTATTGGCAATTGATGTGAAAGTTTAAAGATTTACTTATTGCTATTTCAAGTGGGCATTATTTGCTCACTCTTGCCTGTAAAATTTCTTACAGCTAAAGTTGAAACGGGTGACGTACCTAGTACTAGTAAGGGAAAAGGAAAGATGAATAAATGCTGAAGACTTGTAATAGTTTTGATAGTTTACTTTCAGAATTTGATTTAAAGATTGTAATGAAGTTATTTAATTTTCCGCATTTGAATGATTGTTGTTAAAGGTTGGATAACCTGGGAGATTTTTTTTATTTAAGTTTAATCCTGTATGGGCAAGTTTTCTTTTATTATTCAAATCTTTTATGATTGGGTAGTTAGAAATGAATGTTTTGATTACGTGAACACCAAATCTTGAGGTAATGAAGTACCGAGATTTGGGGGTGTCACATACTAAATAGTATTAGTTACAACATATAAACATATACTTGTTATAAATATATTTTATATATTTTTTTTTTTTATTTATTATAATAAAATTCAAAATTTAAAAAAATTCCAAAAGTCATAAGGCTCCGTTTGACAAAACCCTTTAAAATTTAAAGACTTAATATTTTAAGCCTTGTTTGGTCACAACTAAATTAAATTCCTTTAACTTATTTTAATAAATAATTTAGTTTATTATTTATCATCACATATTATTTATTTGAATTTCCATATCCACATTAATCACATACTATATTTTAAATAAATTTTCCACTTAAACAATTATCACAAAATTATAATTTCATTATAATTTTTATTTAATAACTTATCATACCATCTTGAATTATTAAATTAAAACAACAATATAACATCTCATGTTATTTTACAACTCTCTAAATTATAAATTAATTTAATTTAAAATATTATCTAATATATTTAATTCATAAATATTTACTAATAATAATCACATCAATAAAATATTTATTTCATTTAATAAATATTTTAAATTACAATTACTAAAATCTTGGATTGTCACATTCTTTCTTGCTTACAAAGATTATGTCCCCAGAATCGAAAATACAGACTAAACAATCAAATCATCACATTCAAAGATTCTGTCCCCAGAATCGAAGACATAGATTAAACAAATAACTTAGGGTACTATTAAACCTCACTTTCCCAATATATGAATATATATTTCTCTTCACACCAGATCACATATTTCAAAATATACAGCACATACATATACATACTCAAACTCAAAACATCTCGTAATAAGAATTTCAAATTATTAAATTTCTATTTTAATAACTTATAAAAATTCGGATTGTCACATCCTTTCCCCCTTACAAGGATTCCGTCCTTGGAATCAACGAAACCTCCCTTGCTCGGTTTTCACCAAATCTCTTTTTAAAATTTATCGTAGAATATCTTCAACACATTACCTTAATATATGTTTTATATTTCCTATTACATTCATTACCTCAACAAATTCTAAGTTTTTATTTCATAACTTTTACTTGAACTCAATTATATTTTGAGTATTATATATTCTTTAACTCATTCATTTCCTTCTCTAAGGATCGTTATCATAAACACTCGGGATATTACATTCACCCATTCTTCTAAGAATTTTGTCCTCGAAATTTTATTTACTATTCATTCATTTAATCTATCAAAATAGATTTTACGTTATTATTTTATTCATTCATTAGGTTCTATAACTACTTTCTTTCCACAAAGATCTTTCTACAATCATCATATTCATCACCTCTTCCTCTTCTAAGAGTTTCACATTTCTCTTCTTTTCTGGAATTTCATCTCTTTCTTGAAATTATTAAATTTTGACCTTTCCACACTTTCACCTTTCACAATAATAAGAATCTTTCACAATTGCTCAATAATTGGGAAGCGGTATGAATAAAAATAATTTAAAAAATTTCAAATCATGTTGAGGGGTCACAAGACCGTGAACTCTATTCTCAGTTTACTAGTGCTTCAACTCAATCGTTCACACTGCAGACCAAAGTGTTTATCAATCACAAAGACTGAAAACACCCTCCATATGTACACTAGGTGGCCAACCTATTGTACCACGTATTGTACCACTACGTAGGGCCGCAACGTAGTATTTTGTAACGACTATATGCGTTACGCTCGGAACCATTGTCCCCGAAAATATGTCCCCTTATAGGGTTGTTCACCTCAGCTTTGAATCCACACCAAAACAATATGGTTTGGCATAACTTCTCAAGAAACGCTTGAATTTCAAGAACATTTTTCAATATTCGTCTAGCTGAATCAAATAACATAGACTTCTACAATAATTCGGACATCAATCAATATATATATATATATATATTCTCATATCTTAAAGAAATCTCAAAAATCTTTTTATGACGTCATAATACCACACTGTATTTACAGTCCGTTTGAGGATTCCGTCATTTGGTGATTTTATCATACTACATCATACAATAGTGGGCTGACGATCCTTAGATCACATCCAACACTAAGTAATACTGCATTGATGACTTCATCATTTTTTTTCTCATCTCTGCACCAGGTTCCACGACGATGATATAAAAAAAATACATTTTGATATTTTTCAAATCATTTTTGTCTAGCCGAAGCAATTAGCATAGACATACGAATAACGGTATTATTTTTAAAACTCATTGGTTTCATCATTTGATCTAATATTTTTCAAGAAAAATAGAAGTGCAAACATCAGCACGAAGTCAATAAATTTCGAAAGTCTAGCATAGCTAAAAGATTTAGAATATCCAGGTATCCATCAACTTCAATCTTTACTTCATTACTTCTTTACTTAACCATTCTATCAATCTTCAATTTCATCAATGCTCTCTATACTATAACCGTTTTCTACCCAATATAGTTTATCAAACTTACCGCACATTGAAAGTTCAGGAACTTTTCACAATAATATGAGTTTAAGAACTTATCCTAGTCAGACCATAGGCGTCCATTCATTGAGGGGTTCCAAACATACCATATTATTATGAGTCACGAGCTTACCATATGCATTAGTTTTAAGAACTCGCACTTGACCCTAATAATGTCTAACTAATCTAAATAGTTTCTAACTATCAAATATACACATGGGAGAAGAATCACCTTTTCGCCACATATACATTGATAGCGCGACACCAACATTCCAATGATTATCAATGTGATAAACTAAGCGCAAGCACAAAACACTCGCCCATACAAAGGTTTGTACAACTCAGCCATCACATGAATCCTCAATTGAAATCCCACCTAACTCTATCTTACTATTAACTTGCTCTTTGCTCGATTCGAATTCCTCGTATCACATTATCTATAACTCCTCGTGAGTTATCTCGTACTATTTCATAGTACTCCATCTTCATAGCATTAAGCTATACTTATTCAAATATTACAGACCATCTTTCTTCTATAACTTAAACAGATCACGTTGTGATCTTATTCTATAATCATCTCCCTTAAAATTCTTTTCTTAACTCGTGATAATTTTGTTTTACGATCCCCTTTCTTTCCTTTCATTTACAACATTATTCATTATCTTGGCTATTGGAGTTAGGTAACTCCCATTTCTTATCTTTATATCTCTTCAAGATTCTTCTTTGAATCTTCTTGTTTATATAATAATACCTGCTTTAAGAATTTCTAACTTCATTTATATTGTTCAACATTTCATTTGAGTTCCACATTTTCATCATACGTATCCATTTCTATACTTAGTACACATCGAGTCTCTACCAGTTTCAGTATGGTACGCTGAGTGGTTTCCCACAAACAACCAACAAACTAGGTTTCGAGTTGTTAGTTCGTATATACCTCAGCTCTATGAAGGAATCGTTTAGCCCAGATACCATACATCAACTACTAAAGAGTACAACTGTACCATACTTAGCTATAACTTTTTATTCTTAATTTCCTTATCAATCTCTTCTTATAGACATTGTCTATTTGTTATCACCTTACATCCTTATTATTAGAGTTGGGTAACCCCACATTCATATTCCTTATAACTATGTGAGATTCTTCTTTGAATCCTCTCACGCAAGTTTTAATTCCTTTTTTAGAAATTTCTTAAATTACTTCTTATTGTTCAAACTCTATCTGAGCTTATTCTTTCATTATCTTCACATATCTTCTCTAAGGTTATAGCCTACGACACTCCTACCTAAGGTTTATAACCTACAGCTTTGATACTAACTGTAAGGACCCCAAAATTCAAACAATTTAATTCTCGACTTCGGTCGTTAACAATACATTCAACCTCTAATTTTACATCATTAAATGATAATACAACCATTGAAATTTTTAGAATAATTAAAATTTTCTTTTACAAACTATCCTTGTTCCCAAAACCTTCAACCTTTACATCTAAATATCTCAGAATCAATTTAATGCTACAATAGTTTACATCGTGAAACGATATTACAATTCAACATTCATACATCATTCGGAACCTTAAACATGGCTCAAATAATACTAACACAACCAAAGTGCATAAATCTTCAAGTATCACATTTAACTCATATCTTTCAAGTAACACATAACTTTACCTTAAATCTTGAACCTGCAAAAATGGTTATTTGCAAGGTTGAGCTCGACAGACCAGCAAAATCTAACAGTTTTCATGCATCACGTAGCATATAATAACATACTCAACATACATCTCTTAAACATTGGACTATCATAACATACAGACTACAGTTCACATAACAAGTATAAAGATTGAGTTCCTTACTCAATCAACATACTTTAATCAATCAACGTAGTCATGAGTTGACTTTAACATTTCATGCTTTCAACATAAATATAACACATCATGTTATTTTAAATAAAGATTTAAAATAGTTAATCACCAAGTTCATGTAGCAAATAGGAACTGAAAGACTTGCCTGATTCGTACTTTATGAACTACGACTTAACTGCTTATCGCTTATCTGCACTTCGTGTATTCCTACACAATTATATCATTATTCATATTAACTATTAGTTCCATAGTAATGCATAGTAGCTGTAATATAAACTTTACTCTACATCTCATAACCCTTGTTATTAATCAATACACAATGTACTAACATCCTTTTTCCAACATAACACTCATTTCTAGTTAAACTTGTTATTTCGGTACAAGTCTTACATTACTATTTACATTTCAGAAATTTCAAGTGTTGAATTCACAACACTGGTCTAACATTCATTGTGTATATTAAGTTATCACATAACGCGTTTGTAACTTACTAATCATTCTCATAAGTTTGAATTTTTCAATTACATATCACGGTTCCATTTTAACCTTCATACTACGTGTGTGACACATTAACATAACTTTAGACCAAGTGGTAATGCTACTCAAAATCTGCAGCAACATCAAAAGTCTCTGCCTTAGATCAGTGTATGGCGCAGCTACGCCACACACAGCGTAGCTGCACAATTTTTAGTCTTGGCACCAGAGCAGCTGCGCTGGTGCGCAGACAAAGGCAGAAACGGCATGAACAGTAGCCGCTTTTAGACCAACTAACACGAATTTTATCCACAAAACAATGAAATTAACATATAAAATAAATATAACACTATTATAAACATGATTGCTAACATATTCAACCAATTAAAACAATTTAACATCAACTAAAACTAGTTTAATTTCTCAAATTTTAAGTTTTCATATAAAAACTCATTTTTTTGACATCTCTTGCAAAACTCATCACTGTAATCTCTATACTTGACCAAATCACTTCATTCAAATTACGTTATACTCGTTTCTTAACGAACTAGTATGAACAAGACCCAATTTATAGTTTATCATGCTAATTGACCATTACCATTGATCCTTTCATAAGGTATAAGCAAAATATTCACTGTAATGCTTTTCTTCCTATTTTTGAACGAAACTAGCATACAATTCATGCCTAGCTACAAACTCTAGCATCATAACTATATACAATCACCATAACAGGTTTTATAACAATAATTTTCAGAAAAACTGTAATTCACAGAATATAAACAAATTTTTTTTTGCCGTAAACTCATATATATATATATATATATATATATATATATAATACTAAAGTTATATAAAAATACCTTTTTGTTGCTTGAACAATTCTTGCTAAACACAAGATTTTGCTTTGAAAAACTCAAGAATTCTCTCTCAATTCTCTGTATTATTAGGCTTAGCAAAATAACCAACTGATAACCACAACCAAGTAGGCGTAATAAAAAAAACTGATATGACCCTAATTGACATACTAAATAGTATTAGTTACAACATATAAACGTATACTTGTTATAAATATATTTTATATTTTATTTGTTTTATTTTATTTATTATAATAAAATTCAAAATTTTAAAAAAATCCAAAAGCCATAAGGCTCCGTTTGGCAAAATCCTTTAAAATTTAAAGACTTAATATTTTAAGCCTTGTTTGGTCATAAATAAATTAAATTCTTTTAACTTATTTTAATAAATAATTTAGTTTATTATTTATCATCACATATTATTTATTTGAATTTTCATATCCACATTAATCAAATAAATTAATGACATACTATATTTTAAATAAATTTTTCACTTAAACAATTATCACAAAATTATAATTTCATTATAATTTTTATTTAATAACTTATCATACCATCTTGAATTATTAAATTAAAACAACAATATAACATCTCATGTTATTTTACAACTCTCTAAATTATAAATTAAGTTAATTTAGAATATTATCTAATATATTTAATTCATAAATATTTACTAATAATAATCACATCAATAAAATAATTATTTTATTTAATAAATATTTTAAATTACAATTACTAAAATCTTGGATTGTCACAACTAATCTGTAAATTGGGTCTAGAATATGTTAATTCAGTAAGAAACGAAGAGAATGCAATTTGAATGAGTTAATTTGGTGTAGTATTGAGACCTCGCTGTTAATTTTTGTCAAGGATGTGACGAACGAGATTTTTATAATTAATTTTAATATTTATTGAAGTAAATAAATATTTTTGATGATTTAATTATTAGATTAAAGAATTAATTGATGCAATTGTGGTAGATTAAATTAATTATATGTGTTACATTTATTAAATTAATGTCGAGAATTTTTTTTATCGAAGTTTGTGATTATGTGAGCTTATTGTATTAAAAGAAGTACTAAATAAGTCTAATGTATTTTAATTAATTTAATTATTAATTAGAGAGTTGATAATTTGACATTATTTATTAATGAGAAATTTAATTATGTGACTATGTTAATTTATGAGAATTTATTATATTTTATTTAAAGTAAATTAAATAAAATATTGATTTATTTTATGAAGGAGTGTGACATTAATTAAACTATATGATAAAGCTTTATTAAATTAAATAGTTTTAAAATCTATTATGCCTAGCCAAACATGGCATTAGTGGGAGTTACTAGCAGTTACCCATGTCTGGGTTAACTGACCTTTATGCGCGTCAGTTTTCTTTTCCTTTATTGTATGTATTCTTCTCTTTTCTTATTTTCTAAGTCTGGGAAAAACAGAGAAGGAGAGTGTTAGAGAGTCAGAGAGAATTCAGAGAAATTATGGGAGGAAAACTCTGTGATTGAAGTAGTATCTGAAAAAGGAATTGTTATCTTTACTCATTCTACACTTTATACTCTAGGTAAATTCTCCAAACCAAATTCTGTTTTTATATTGTTTGAGTTTTCATAAACATGGTTTTCAAAGTTTACTGTAAAGTCTTTGTAATTGGGAAATTGTGTTGTTATATGGATATATATAATAATACGAGTAGCATAACATTTTTTATATATGTATTGCATGATTCCATATCATAACTTTCATAATACGATGACTTGTTATTTCAAAAATTTACAGAGTTTAGGTTTTGGCCTTATGACCCTTATACGTAATTTTAGTGTGTCAAACATAAATATTTTCGTAAAATTTACACTCGTATATTATTATACATGTTGATACGAAGAGACCAAAGTTTAAATAAACGGATTCGGTGTTATAATGAATCCGTAGTATCAATTTTTATGTTTTGTTTTCAAATCTTCAAGAACATCAAGAACAGTGGAAGTTGCATGCTTTAATTCTGTAATTAAGTGTTTAAATTGGTTAAAGTCATTATATAAATGTTGAAAAATGATTATGTGTGAATTATATCACGTGGGTATGTCTAAATTCGAGTAGAAATTAAGAAATTGGTAGAAATTGGCATGTTATGCGATTTTTCGCGAACTGCCATTTCTGTGTCTGGTACGCCGCGCCGCAGCGCCGGCTGCAGGCATAAGAGTCACGCTCCAGCGCGAGCCACGCCGTAGCGCCATTGACCAGGCCGCAGCGCGGGCCGCGCTGCAGTGCCGAGAAACATTACAAAAGTGGCGCCGTAGCGCCACTTAGCAGAATGTCCAGAAAATGTTTTTTTTAAGTGTTTAAGTATAGAAATGTGATACTAACTTAGTCTAATGATCATAAAAACTTGTTAGACATATAATGAGGTGTTAAAATAAATTCTTAACACGGCCATAACACAATTACGTGTGAATTGAATGATCGAATGCATAGCTTGCTTTTTGTTTGTGAAATCTTAATTTTTACAATAAGAGTAGTAATTTGAGTAAATATAGTCATGAATTCGAGATTAGACATAGAATAACTTATGATGTTTAGTACGTTATTTTTGACTGGTATTGTGAACATAATTAATATGTAGGATTTAAATCAAAGAACGAGTTTAGTTAAAGTGTAATCTACGCACGAAGCAAGTTTTCCTAACCCTACTTGTTATCGTTATATAAGTTGATTAATTCACCTTTCTACATTGAGCAAGTTCTCATTATTATTGATCAAGTCTGTTTTGTATATTAAAGTTTATAAATCTTTCAAGCATGATGCTGTTATACAATACTTATTCTATTGTATACCTTTTGAGATTCTATTCAATCAAGTTATCAATTATTGTTAAACCTTGTTAGACTAGCGAACCCTTATTAATTCGACTACTCCATAGTTGATGAGCGTTCTAAATTTCAGAACCCTTGATGAATTATCCAAACCAAACTTCCTTTGGTGCGGACTCGAATGTTAAACTGAGATGAACAACCCTGTATAGGGGATTATTTATGCTTTAGCGTTAATATATTGTGCACAGTATGGTACTAAGGGTTGATCCCCCTAAGTACGAGAAGAAAGGTCCATAGTCTTATGATTGTTAAAGGTTTCAAGTATAACCCTTGACAACCTAGGACATAGTTCAAGGTCTTATGACCCTCAGAAATTCTTTTGATTCTTGTTATTCATTCTTGATTAAAAAGTTGAGCTTTTATATTCGAAGTTATTATTTTCTCGCATGTTATTATTCATTGTTATATTGTTATACTTGTGGGCAATCGTGCTCACTCTTGCGTAATAATAATATTACAGTTAAGAACGAAAGAACAGACGAACCTTCCACTAGTAAAGGCAATGGCAAACTTAGCAAGTAATGAAGACTGTTCTATTACTGTGGTTATGTAATTAGAATTGATGTTGCTTAAGACTTATTTGTTTATATTTCTGCACAGATGATTTAAGGTTAGAGTGACCTATGATTTATTTATTGTGCAGTTGATTTAAGCCCATAAGGGGAGATCTTTTATTATTTCTATCTATTTCATGGTTTGCTTTTATTATGGGTAGATAGATATATGATGTTTGTATAGTGAACACCAAATCACGTGGGAATGGAAGTACCCGAATTTGGGGGTGTCACAGGTTGATATCAGAGCTGTAGGTTATGAACCTTAGGTGGGGGAACAACCTTAGGTCTTATAGAAAGAACATAGTGAAGGAAAACTCTTATCGAGTTCTAAGAGATGAATTTCTTAATTCATTAAAGATAATAAAAGACTCTATGTGCTTATGTGTTGATCTATGTGTTCGCTAGCACGGATTAGTAACTAAAACTTAAAATTTTGTTGTCAGGATGTTGATTGTTGGAGGAGCTAGTCGAGCTGGGGAGGAGGAACACTGAGTGCCTATTGAGGAGGAGCCCCGAGAAATTCATGTTGTCAGGGAGCAGTAGATTCAGAGGGAGCCATCTCCGTTGATCACAGTTGTTGGTCAGGAGCATGAACCTGAGACTGATCCAGAGGAGGATCCTAAGGAGGAAGAGGAAGAGGAAGAGGAAGAAGAGGAGTTCCCACCGAACTCCATTGGTGCTGAGATGTACGACGCGTTATGTGACCGTAACGTAGAATTACGAGATACTGTTCAGGACTTGACTGAGCGGGCGATTAGTCAGTAGATTACTCTTGAGCAGAAGGAGAGGGAGGTTGAGACTCTTCACACATGACTGGGAAATGTAGAATGAGATTTGGTCCACGAGAAGGGTCAAAATGAGGAGAAGTCTGAAGAAATAGAGAAGTTAAAGAAGGAACTGAAGGAAAGCTCAGAGAGGCTTGCCATAGCAGAGGAGGGATGGGTACGAGAGTCACATCGTGCTGATCTTGCAGAAGACGATCGCTGTGCGAAGAAGGCTAAACTTGAGGAGACATACTCTGCACTTAGTAATGCAATGCATGAAGCCCAGGATCGAGTTTTGAGGTACCCAATCCAGTTTGAAGGTCTACCATCGTACATGCTGGATCGCAGAACGATGTCTCGCATCATGGAAGAGGAACGTAGCAAGGCTATTCGGCGCCTTAACAGATAGTGATAGTATTAGTTTAATTATGTGAAAACTATTTAGTAGTTAATGATGTAAATTCTGATGTGTTTATAAACAAAGGAATATTTTGATGTTTTAAAATCCTGTAGATTCTTTATCTCAGGATAGTTGATGTAAATAGTAGTGACGCTATCTTATGATGTTAAAACTTTTGAATTGAATGAAATGCCAGAGTTTATTTGAAGTAATGTGTTACGCGAAATATGATTAAATATTCTAGTTAAGTCTTAATTGTTTGAAGGATTGAATAAAGACCTAATAAGCGTATTTTCTTAATAGAAATATGCCGCCTAGAAGACAAAACCGTCAACCAGCTCAGGAAGAGTCAACGAATAATAACAATAATGCCAATGCCAATCCCGTCCAACAATTAGTGAACTTACTAGCTGGAGGAATGAATAATCAACCTCAAGCTCCACCGAATACTTCATTTAAGGATTTGAAGGCGGTGGGACCGCCAGAGTTTAAAGGTTTCATGAACCCGATCGAAGCTCAGACTTGGGTTATGGAGATGAAGAAGGTTTTTGAGGTCGCAAGAGTCAGAGAGGACCAGAAGACTGCTTTTGCAACGTTTATGCTGAAATCTGAAGCCAGTTTTTGGTGACAAGCAAACAAGGTACGTGGAGGAGAAGGTATGATAACCTAGGAGAGGTTCAAGGAGATGTTTTTCGAGATGTATTTCCTGACTACCTCGCAGAACCAATTGGAGGTTCAGTTTCTGGAATTGAAGCAAGGGAATATGTCTGTATCAGATTATGCGGCTAGATTTAACGAATTGGCAAGGTTCGCCACATATCAAGTGTATACCGATAAGAGGAAGGCAAGACGTTTCAAACAAGGACTGAAGTCGTGGTTGTATAGTAAGGTGTCGATGTTTCAGTTGAAGACATTCGCCGGGGTACTAGAGAAGGCCATACTCGCTGAGGGTGGAAGCGATGCAGTAACGAAGTACAATAAAGATCAAAAGAAGAAGAAGAATGAAAGTGAAGGAAATAACAACGCTGGTGGGAGTAGCACTGGGGGTAGCCATAATCAGAAGAGGAAGTGGTCTGATAACTCGTCGGCTGGAAGTCAGCAAGGAGGGCAGAAGAAGAAGATCGAAGCGTGCTCAACCTGCGGAAAAGCTCATTTGGGAGTTTGCATGAAAGGAAAGTGAGTGTGATACAATTGTGGTCAGGAAGGCCACATAGCACCAAACTTTTCGAACCCAAAAAAGGGTGCATGTTTCACTTGTGGCTCAAAGGATCATCTGGCAAGGGACTGTCCCAAGAAGGGATCTGGAGGAACGAGTTCAGGAGAAAATAGAGGGAATACTGGTGGAAGCACTCTGACTATCGCAGCACCAACCACAACCAACCGACCGACTGCCAGAACATTCAACATGACAGTGCAGGACGTAGTGCAATCTCGCGATGTGGTGTCAGGTATCATTCTAATCAATGGAGTTAATACTTACGTATTATTTGATTCAGGTGCTACTTGTTCATTTATATCCGATGACTTTGCTAAGAATTTAGAATTGCTTAATGATGAGTTCGAATATCCCATGAACATAGAAATTGTGAATAGAAAAATTATCCCTATTAAGTATGTGCATAAGAACTGTAGAGTGGATATTAAGGGTAATATCATGAACGTAGATCTTATCCCTATTCGACTTGGGGAATTTGACGTTATCTTGGGAATGGACTGGTTATCTAATTATGGAGCGGTAATTGACTGCCAAAAGAAGCGTATTAACCTTATGACTTCGTCAAAGGTTGTGTTTTATGGTAGCAAGTCGCCTAGGCAAGCGAGTTGTCTGACAATGATGCAGGCCAAAAATTTGTTACGACAAGAATGTGTAGGATATCTAGCTTACATAGTCGATAGTCGTAAAGAGAATCCAAAAATAGATGAGATTCCAGTAGTGAGAGATTTTGCTAACGTATTTCCGGACGATTTGCCGAGACTTCCTCCAGATAGAGCAGTTGAATTCGTGATCGATTTGGCTCCAGGAACGGCTCCAATATCGAAGGCACCATACCGAATGGCACCAGTAGAGATGAAAGAATTGATGGTACAACTAAAAGAATTATTGGACAAGAAGTATATACAACCAAGCGTATCACCGTGGGGAGCGCCGATTTTATTTGTAAAGAAGAAGGATGGGACAATGCGGCTTTGCATCGATTATAGAGAACTGAATAAGGTCACGATTAAGAATAGATATCCATTACCGAGGATCGATGATCTGTTTGATCAATTGAAGGGAGCAAGATACTTTTCAAAGATAGACTTGAGGAGTGGTTATCATCAACTGAAGGTGAGACCAGAGGATGTACCGAAGACAGCGTTCAGAACACGATATGGTCACTACGAATTTTTAGTAATGTCGTTTGGTTTAACGAATGCCCCTGCAGCATTTATGGGACTAATGAATGGTGTGTTCAAGCCGTTTTTGGACAAGTTCGTAGTGGTATTTATAGATGATATTTTGGTATATTCAAAAAATAAGGAAGAACACGAAGAGCATTTGAGATTAACGTTAGAAGTGTTAAGAAGGGAGAAGTTGTATGCCAAGTTTTCGCAATGCGAATTTTAGAACGAGCAGGTGCAATTTCTTGGACATGTGATCGATAAAGACAGAATTTCGGTAGATCCATCCAAAATCAAAGCCGTGATCAACTGGGATCAGCCGAAGATGCCGTCGGAAGTACGAAGTTTTCTTGGATTGGCAGATTATTACAAAAGGTTCATTCAGGACTTTTCCAAGATCGCAACTCCGTTAACGAATTTGACTCGAAAACCTGTGAAATTTGTTTGGACGGAGAAGTGTGAGAAAAACTTTCAAGAATTGAAGAAGAGGTTGAGTACAACACCTGTGTTGTCTCTTCCGGACGATACAGGAAATTTTATGGTTTATAGTGATGCGTCGTATAAGGGACTTGGCTGTGTGCTTATGCAGAATGGTAGAGTCATTGCGTATGCGTCACGATAACTGAAAGATTACGAGAAGGGGTATCCGACCCATGACTTGGAGTTAGCTGCAGTGGTTTTCTCTTTCAAAATCTGGAGGCACTATCTCTACGGGGAGAAGTGTGTAATATATACGGACCATAAGAGTCTAAAATATATTTTTACACAGAAAGAATTGAATATGCGCCAAAGAAGGTGGTTGGAATTAATTAAGGACTACGATTGTGAGATTTTATACCATCCAAGTAAGGCAAACGTGGTTGCCGACGCCTTAAGTATAAAAGGTCGGGAGAAGCTGATGATGTTGACTGAACAGGAGGAGTTAATTTTGGCCATGGAGAAGTTAGAACTGGAAGTGAAGTATCCTATAGAAATTGATGAGAAGCTATTCTAAATGCAATCTGGTACAGCCCTACTGGATAAAGTTAAGGAGGCTCAACTTCAGGACGATGAATGCAAAAAGGTGATAAGGAAGATATCTGAAGGATCTGAACAAAGATTTAAGATGGATAAGGAAGGAATACTGAGATTCGAGAACAAAATTCAGGTACCACCAGTACCAGAGATTAAGGAAGAAATTTTGAGCGAAGCTCATAACTCATGATATTCGATTCACCCTGGTAGTACCAAGATGTACCAAGATCTTTGACAACACTTTTGGTGGCCAAATTTGAAACGAGAGGTTGCAGAATGTGTTGTCAAGTGCCTGACATGTCAGAAAGTGAAAGCAGAACATTAGAGGCCAAGTGGGTTGCTAAAACCTTTAGAGATCCCAGAATGGAAATGGGAACATATTACGATGGATTTCGTGGTTGGCCTACCGACAACTCAGAAAGGCTACGACGCAGTATGGGTTATCGTTGACCGACTGACGAAATCTGCACACTTCCTTATGATCAAAATCAGATTCAACTTAGATCAGTTGGAAAGTTATATGTAGAAGAGATTGTTTCGAGGCACGGAGTACCGGTGTCAATCGTTTCCGATAGGGATCCGCGCTTTACGTCAAACTTCTGGAAACATCTACAAGAATGTATGGGTACAAAGTTGCAAATGAGTACGACATATCACCCTCAGATAGATGGACAGAGTGAAAGAACAATTCAGACATTGGAAGATATGTTAAGAGCTTGTATAATGGACTTTAAAGAAAATTGGGATTATCATCTACCGCTCGTAGAGTTCGGTTACAACAACAGTTACCACGCTAGTATAGGCATGCCGCCTTACGAAGCATTATAAGGCAGAAAGTGCAGAACTCCACTTTATTAGGATGAAGTTGGCCAAAGACAATTGATAGGGCCAGAATTAGTACAGCAGACTGCAGAAATAGTCAAAGTGATCCGAGCACGACTGGTAGCAGCTCAAGATAGACAGAAGAAATACGCTGATCCACACCATAAGAATGTTGAATTTGAACCGGCTAGTTACGTGTTCTTAAAGGTCTCTCCCTGGAAGGGAAAGATTAGGTTTGGAAAGAAAGAAAAATTGAGCCCAAGATTCATTGGACCCTTTGAAGTTCTGAGAAAGATCGGAGAAGTTGCTTACGAGGTAGCCTTACCTCCAGCACTCGAGAATGTCCACAATGTCTTCTATGTTTTAGTTTTACGACCCTACAAACCCGATTACAAACATGTAATTGAATACGAACCCCTACATTTTTAAAAAGACTTGTCTTACAAAGAAATCCCTGTTCAAATTGTCGATCGAAAAGAATAAATTCTGAGAAATAAAGTAATACCTTCTGTTAAGGTAATTTGGAGGAACCACAACGCTGAAGAAGCTACGTGGGAACTCGAAGAGAATATGATGAAGAATTATCCTCATTTATTTACTTAAATTATGTGTAAACGATTCTGGGGACAAAATCTTTGTAAGGGGGAGGGGAGAATGTAACGGGTCAAATTTATTGAGTTGTGATTCTGGGAACAAAATCTTTTTAAGGGGAGAAAGATGTGACGAACGAGATTTTTGTAATTAATTTTAATATTTATTGAAGTAAATAAATATTTTTGATGATTTAATTATTAGATTGAAGAATTAATTGATGCAATTGTTGTAGATTAATTTAATTATATGTGTTACATTTATTAAATTAATGTGGAGAATTTTTATTATCGAAGTTTGTGATTATGTGAGCTTATTATATTAAAAGAAATACTAAATAAGCCTAATGTATTTTAATTAATTTAATTATTAATTAGAGAGTTAATAATTTAACATTATTCATTAATGAGAAATTTAATTATGTGACTATGTGAATTTATGAGAATTTATTATATTTTATTTAAAGTAAATTGAATAAAATATTGATTTATTTTATGAAGGAGTGCGACATTAATTAAACTATATGATAAAGCTTTATTAAATTAAATAGTTTTGAAATCTATTATGCCTAGCCAAACATGGCCTTAGTGGGAGTTACTAGCAGTTACCCATGACTGGGTTAACTGACCTTTATGCGCGTCAGTTTTCTTTTCCTTTATTATACGTATTCTTTTCTTTTCTTATTTTCTAAGTCTAGGAAAAACAGAGAAGGAGAGTGTTTGAGAGTCAGAGAGAATTCAGAAAAATTGTGGGAGAAAATCTCTGTGATTGAAGTAGTATCTGAAAAAGGAATTGTTATCTTTACTCATTCTATACTTTATACTCTAGGTAAATTCTCCAAACCAAATTCTGTTTTTACATCGTTTAAGTTTTCATAAACATGGTTTTCAAAGTTTACTGTAAAGTCTCTGTAATTGAGAAATTGTGTTGTTATATGGATATATGTAATAATACGAGTAGCATAACATATTTTATATATGTATTGCATGATTCCATATCATAACTTTTATAATACGATGACTTGTTATTTCAAAAATTTATAGAGTTTGGGTTTTGACCTGTCAAACATAAATGTTTTCGTAAAATTTACACTCGTATATTATTATGCATGTTGATACGAAGAGACCAAAGTTTAAATGAATGGATTCGGTGTTATAACGAATCCGTAGTGTCACTTTTTATGTTTTGTTTCCAAACCTTCAAGGACATCAAGAACAGTGGAAGTTGCATGCTTTAATTCTGTAATTAAGTGTTTAAATTGGTTAAAGTCATTATATAAATGTTGAGTAATGATTATGTGTGAATTATATCACGTGGGTATGTCTAAAATCGAGTAGAAATTAAGAAATTGGTAGAAATTGGCATGTTCTGTGATTTTTTGCGAACTGCCATTTCTGTGTCTGGTACGCCGCGCCGCAGTGCCGGAGCGCCGGCTGCAGGCATAAGAGTCGCGCTGCAGCGCGAGCCACGCCGCAGCGCCATTGACCAGGCCACAGCGCGGGCCGCGCCGTAGTACCGAGAAATAGTACAAAAGTGGCGTCGCAGCGCCACTTAGCAGAATGTCCAGAAAATCTTTTTTTTAAGTGTTTAAGTATAGAAATGTGATAGTAACTTAGTCTAATGATCATAAAAACTTGTTAGACATATAATGAGTTGTTAAAATAAATTCTTAACACGGCCATAACACAATTACGTGTGAATTAAATGATCGAATGCATAGCTAGCTTTTTGTTTGTGAAATCTTAAATTTTACAATAAGAGTAGTAATTTGACTAAATATAGTCATGAATTCGAGATTAGACAAAGAATAACTTAGGATGTTTAGTACGTTATTTTTGACTGGTATTGTGAACATAATTGATATGTAGGATTTAATTCAAAGAACGAGTTTAGTTAAAGTGTAATCTACACACGAGGCAAGCTTTCCTAACCCTACTTGTTATCGTTATATAAGTTGATTAATTCACCTTTCTACATTGAGCAAGTTCCCATTATTATTGATCAAGTCTGTTTTGTATATTAAAGTTTATAAATCTTTCAAGCATGATGCTGTTATACAATACTTATTCTATTGTATACCTTTTGAGATTCTATTCAATTAAGTTATCAATTATTGTTAAACCTTGTTAGACTGGCGAACCCTTATTAATTCGACTACTCTATAGTTGATGAGCGTTCTAAATTTCAGAACCCTTGATGAATTATCCAAACCAAACTTCCTTTGGTGCGGACTCGAATGTCAAGCTGAGATGAACAACCCTGTATAGGGGAATATTTTCGCTTTAGCGTTAAGATATTGTGCACAGTATGGTACTACGGGCTGATCCCCCTAAGTACGAGAAGAAAGGTCCATAGTCTTATGACTATTAAAGGTTTCAAGTATAACCCCTGACAACCTAGGACATAGTTCAAGGTCTTATGACCCTCAAAAATTCTTTTGATTCTTATTATTCATTCTTGATTAAAAAGTTGCGCTTTTATATTTGAAGTTATTATTTTCTCGCATGTTGTTATTTAATTGTTCTAAGTTGGAATATATGTGATGAATAATGTTTATATGAGTTCTATATCATTTGGGTATGTTTAATTTGCTGTTTGGTAGATGAAATTAGTGATAGTTGGACTAAAAAGAGTGTTAGAAACAGAATGTCTAGTTTCTATCTGCGCACCAGCGTAGCTGCGTTGGTGCCAAGGCCTGAAACGGCGTAGCTACGCTGGTACCAGGTCTAAATATGGTGCATCTGTACCATACCCATACTAGAGGCAATAATTCATGTTGGTTATGCAGACCTTAAAAACCCATTGTAACTTAGTCTAATGAAATATTAATGTGATGAACATGTAATAAATATACTACAACAGATTTGTATCATGTGGTTGGTAATTCCAAAGTTGTAAAATTAGTAAGTTTTGAAAATGTTACGTTGTGATTTATTGAACACATGAGTTAGTAAATAAGTGTTTCAAATCTAATACATGTGATTTCCGAAGTGTATATGGTGTGAATTAAAACTTGTACTAAAGTAACAAGTTTAACTAAAAATGAGCTTTACTTTGGAAAGTGGATGTTAGTATATCTAATATATATTGTGATTCTAATAATGTGTGTAGGTGAACGTGAGTTGTAATTTATAGCTTACACACGAGACAAGTTCTTTACCCCTAAACTTTATTTGAGCAAGTTTCTTACCCTTCAACTTTATTTGAGCAAGTTCTTTACCCCTAAACTTTATTTGAGCACGTTTCTTACCCTTAAACTTTATTTGAGCAAGTTCTTTAACTTTAAACTCTATTTAAGCAAGTTGTGAACTCTAATCCTTGTTTGATATATCCTAACTTGTTTATAATTAAGCAAGTTTTCCCAGTTTTATTCTCTTTATAACAAATGCAAGTCTTGAACTTAAATCTCTAAATGAGTTATCATATATCATTTACTTTATACAGTTTCTAATCTTTATTGTTATATTGAGCAAGTTTCGTTCTCAGCTTGTTATACATTAATGCATGTTCAATAATTCAATTATCTTATTCGACAAGATTATAACATTAGCTTAATATTGTTCAAGCAAGGTTTAATATATTACTCAATGCTTATGCTTTATAGTCTATTTCTAAGCCTGACTTTGATATATATAGTTGGTTCACCTATGATTTCTAATTATTCCATATCATGTTGTTATTGATCATTCGAAATGATATTGAACTTTGTTAATTCAGCTAATCCTTAGTTGATGATCATTAAACTCTAAATTACCCTTGAAGCTTATCCAAACCAAACTTTCTTTGGTGCAGACTTGTACTCTAAAACTGAGAAGAACAACCCTATTATAGGGGTACGTTGTGACAAACGAGATTTGTGTATTTTAATTTGAATATTTATTGAATTAAATAAATATTTTTCGATGATTTAATTGTTGGATTAAATAATTAATTATGAAATTGGTGGCAGATTAATTTAATTATATGTGTTATATTGATTAAATTAATGTGGAGAATTTTATTATTCAAAGTATGTATTTAATTGAGCTTATTGGATTAAATAAATTATTTAATAAGCATAATGTTATTTTAATTAATTTAATAATTAATTAGAGATTTAATAATTTGACATAATTAATAAATGAGAAAATTAATTATTTGACTAAGTAAATTAATGAGAAATTATTATATTTTATTTAAATTAAATTAAATAAGATATTCAATTTGTTGTTTAAATGGTGTGACATTATTAAACTATATTAGAAGAGATTTATTAAATTAAATGGGAATAAGCCTTTTAAGGCTAGCCAAACGAGGCCCTAATGGTAGTTGGGCAGTTAACCCACGAATTGGATTAACTGACCACAACAACGTCAGTTTCTTATAATTATATACGCCTTCTTTTATTTCTTTCTAAGTCTGGAAAACCAGTTCACAAAGAGAAATTGAAGGCCATTGAGATTAAAGAAGAACACGTGTGGAAAATTAAGAAGTTATTATCGTCCTTGTGTAATCCAAGAGGAGTAATCAAGGGTAAACCCTTAAACTTAAGTTTTAATTTACGTTATTAAAGTTTTTCATGAAAAATGGCTTTTAAGTCTTTGTAATTGAAAAAGTAATGATTTATGTGTTTATATATGATAATATATTATCATAATATGTTTGTTACCATATACGTATGCTTTCATAACATCAATTTCATATAAATATATCATAAATTAGATTTTTGAAAGTACAGAGTACAAAAGTTGTATAAACATGACATTTTGGGCTACGGTATGCCATGAATTGTTATTTAACTTGAAGTTTAATTGTAGATTATGATAGCATATGTTAAAACGAAGAAAACAAACGTTGAATGGTTAAATTCGGAATTATAACGAACCTACAATGTCAAATTCCATGTTTATCTTCAATAACTTACAAAATCACCAAGAACAGTGAAATTACATGATTTGATTCAAGTAATTGTATGTTTTAACTTGTTAAAATTATGCTAGAAGGGTTGGTAGTGATTATATGTGTATTATAGTGTCTGGGTATGCTTGTGAATAAATTAATTGGATGTTTTGGCCAAGTTCTGTATTTTTCTTGAACTGTAAATTTCAGAACTGGAGCGTCGCGCCGTAGCGACAACTCCAGGTCTTTACTCCGCGCCGCAGTGACTATCCAGGCTACAATGCTAGCCGCGCCGCAGCGCCACTAATTAGCCTATAGGGTGGTGCCGCAGCGCCACTCTGCAGTTTGTTCTAAAATTATTTTTTTAATTGTTCAAGTCCAGGAATGTAATAGTAACCTAATCTAATGAATATAAAAATGTGTTAGACATATAGTGAGATGTTAAAATATATTCTTAACATGTCAATAAGGTATTTACATGTTTAATTGCTTTGTTGAATGCATAGTTAGCTTATCGTTCGTGAAGGCTAATATTATGTGAAAACAAGTGTTGTGATTTGATTAGTATAATCATAATCAGAGTTTAGACAAAAGAGAACAAACTTGTGATGCTAGTTACATTATAATTGACTAGTATTGTGAATGTAAATGGTATTTAGGATTAAATCGAGGAACGTGTATAATTAACATGTAACCCACACACGAGGCAAGTTTTCTAACCTTAATTGTTATTGTTATGCAAGTTTCTAAAGTTTACTTCTTTTCAATAAGCAAGTTTTAGACCTATATTCTATATCCAATTAGTTCTTGTTATTTATTGAAGTTCAAGATGTCATATTAAATGTTATTAATCTTTTCCAAGTATGATTCATGTTATACAATACTTATTCCATTGTATACCTCTTAAGTTTATTATTCAAATTGAATATCATTTATTATTAAATCTTGTAAGACTAGCGAGCCCTTATTGATTCGACTAGTCCATAGTTGATGAACGTTCTAAATTTCAGAACACTTGTTGAGTTCATCCAAACCAAACTTCATTTGGTTCGAATTCTAATGTTAAACTGAGATAAACAACCCTATTATAGAGGATTACTTATGCTTTAGCGTTAAGATATTGTACACAGTATGGTACTAGGGCTGATCCCCCTAAGTACGAGTAGAAGAGTCCATGGTCTTATGACTGTTAAAGGTTTCAAGTTTAAACACTTGACGACTTAGGACATAGTTCAAGATCTTATGACCCTCAGAAGTTCTTTTGATTCTTGTTATTTATTCTAATTCAAAAGTTGAGTTTCTTATTTCAGAAGTCTTTAATTCACTCGCATGTTATTATGTTGTTGTTACATTATTATACTTGTGGCCAATCGTACTCACTCTTGCGTAATAATAACATTGTAGTTAAGAACGAAAGGTCCGACGAGCCTTCTACTAGCAAATGCAAGGGCAAGATTAAAAAGTAATGAAGACTTGTTATTTATTTGATTATGTTATGTTTTAGACTTCTGTTTAAATTGTGTAAGACTTAATAGTTGTTTATGTTTTCGTATTTGAGATTTAAGGTTAGTATGAACTGGGATTGATGTATTTTATTCAGATGATGTAACTCCTTAAGGAGAGGATTTATTTCTATCTATTTTATGGTTTTTATTTATTATGGGTAGATAGACACATGATGTTTATACAGTGAACACCAAATCACGTGTGAATTGAAGTACCCGAATTTGGGGGTGTCACAAGTTGGTATCAGAGTTATAGGTTATGAACCTTAGGTGGTGGACAACCTTAGGTAGTAGCCTTATAGGAGAACATAGTGATGATAAACTCTTATCGAGTTCTTAGAAATGAATTTATTAATTTATTGAAGATAATAAAAGACTTTGAGTACTTATGTGATAAACTTATGTGCTCACTAGTACAAATTAGTAACTAAAACTTAAAACTATGTTGTTAGGATGTCAGATGTTGGAGGAGCTAGTCGAGCTGGGGAGGAGGAACCCCGAGTACCTACAGAGGAGAAGCCCCGAGACATTCATGTTGTCCGGGAGTAGTTGGTGCAGAGAGAGCCATCTCCGTTGATCACTGTTATTGGTCAGGAGCATGAGCCTGAGTCTGATCTAGTGGAGGATCCTGAGGAAAAAGAGGAGGAAGATGAGTTTCCACCAAACTCAAGTAGTGCCGAGATGTACGACGAGCTATATGGCCGTAACATAGAGTTACGAGATACTGTTCAAGAGCTGTGGGAACGGACGGTCATCAACAGCTTACCATCGAGCAGAGGGATAGGGAGGTTGTGACTCTTCATACACGTCTGGGAAATGTAGAATGGGATTTGGTTCATGAGAAGGGTCAAACCGAGTAGAAGTCCGAGAAAATAGAGGAATTGAAGAATGAACTGAAAGAGAACTCAGCAAGGCTGACCATAGCAGAGGAGGCCTGGGTAAGGGAATCACGTCGTGCTGATCTTGTAGAAGAGAATTGTCTGGCGAAAAAGGCTAAGCTTGAAGAGACGCACACTACGCTTCATAATACAATGGATGAGGCCCAGGATCGAGCTATGAGATACCCAATTCAGTTCGAAGGACTCCCGCATTATGGAAGAAGAGCGTAGCAAAGCTATTCAACGCCTTAGCAGGCAATGATAGGAATAGTTTAATTATGTGAAAACTTATATAGTAGTTAAAATTGTAAATTTCAATGTGTTTATAAACAGAGGAATATTTTGATGTTTTAAATCCTGTTGTAGACACTCGAAATTTTCTACACACCTGTTACTGACGTTGTAGGAGAGTAGATTCGTCTTTCAGAGATAACCCTAGAAGACAACTCATATCCAGTCTAGATACTATCAGAAGTTCAGTTTCAACCCCAAAACACACACCGAGAGTATCAGCTCCAACCTCAGAGATAATCCCAATGCATACAGTTTCAATACCAAAAATTCTACCGGAGAAGGCCGATTCATCTCAGAGATAACCTCGAGATATTCAGTTTTAGTCCCAACACTAGGAATAGCAGCGCTAACCTTGGAGATAACCCCAACGAGTGTAATTGCAGTTCCGAAGATAACCCTAGAAATGCTTGTTTCAAAGCCATGAAAACAACTTCAGAACACTCATCACTCACACCGAGGCACTCGGTACAAGACCCGGAGATAACGCCGGGAAGACAGGCACACCTCAGAGATGACACTGAGGACCTTCAACACTTGCAGCAGTCCAATCTCAGAGATAACCCTGAGCAACGTTTGCTTTATCAGCCCAAGTCGGAGATAACCCCGATGAGGGGAAAAGTCATCATCTTGCCACCTTGACGCCACATCGCACCGTCTTACCACCTCATACATATATTTCTACATAGCAATGTCCCACAAGAACTAAGGAAGTCCAATCTCGAGTGACTATTGCGCAAGGTAACTGATAGAATTTAAAGCTTGAAGACCGGAGGGCATGGTCTCATCTTCCTGACTTCGTACAACCTCTAATCCCATGTCATTGCGTAACTCTCGACAATGGCGGTCCGAAATAGGTCTTATACACCTCAGTCGGATGCCCGAATTGAAGTTCTAAAAGTTCGAGCGGACATCACGTTGTATGTGTGTACGTACTTCGAGACGGTAGGACCCGCGGAGCCTGGGGCACCCCGGGCAGCCGCAGGTACATCTGTGGCGAGCCGCAGCCTGCGGAGAGCCACAGCCTGTGGCTCCTCCCTCTATAAATAGAGGGCTAGGGGTGGCCATTTTAAAGAAAAAAAGGCGAGGAAGCCCTGTCCAATTTGCTCCTTACTCACCCTAAACTGAGTGCTTTCTCATTTTAAACACTTGTAAGCTCATATATAGCTACTTTTTACCAGTGGGAGCCAAGTGTTCATCCACTTAAAGCTATAGAAGTCTTCTTTGGCAGCCCACTGTAAGCCTTCTTACACATTTTAAAGCCTTTCTCTTCATATTTGCACACACTATTCTTCACATTGAGAGTCGTGTTGTGTGTGTATGCCCGGACTTCGGTCCGTGGTTTCATTTTAGTTTGTATATATATATATATATATATATATATATATATATATATATATATATATATATTAAAGCAGTAAACGCACCGGATGTAAAATCCAGGCTCATCGAACATAGTTCGACAGTTCATATATATATGTTCGATGAGTCTGAATTTTACATCCGGTGCGTTTACTACTTTATATATATATATATATATATATATATATATATATGAACTGTTGTCGGACTTTGTTCGATGTGCCTTGATTTTATATCCGGTGCGTTTACTGTAACGCCCCCAAATTCAGGTACTTGAAACCCGAACTCAGTGCTTTACAATACCATTTCTGTGAGCGGAATAATACTAATAATAATAACAATGATATAAATATCAAACTTAATTTATATTTATCAGAGTCTAATCCCAAGTACACAACCTTTACTATAATTCTTTACATGATAGATAATACATATCATTGTCTTAATACAGTTTAACTATTACAAAAGATACCATTAAATATATTATGGTTGCTTTCCTTTTTACTTGTTCTTGGCCGAACCTTCTAGCTTTTCACACTTAGCTGAAAACATTTAAGTTAAGCAAGGGTGAGCATTTGAGTGCCCAGCAAGTAATAACAATTATAAATATAATTAGCTGAAAGAATAAAATGTTTTCTTTATACATCACTTCTACAACGAATTAATAGTTGTGAAGTAAACTGAACCGATAATCATAACATAACAATTCTATATCAAAATTTTGAAACTACGTATTGACTATATATGGAATTTAGTTGACATACTATGAACATTGTTTTCAATTTTTGAATAGGTTTAGCAGAATTCATCCGCATACTGTCATAACTTACGGGCGCGAAGGTGTACATCCCATGGACCCTGTATTGATCAATACTACATTGCAAGAACGATGTGATCGTTCACTCTGTCCGCCTTGTGCGCATAAAAGTTTTCCCTTGATCGGGATGTTCATACTAGTCGGGAATCCGAACCAAAACAGCTTGATTGGATACAAAGAAGTTTTATCATATTCAACGATATTTCTAACTCTGTGTCTAGCTGGGTCAAATAGCTTAGACGACTTATATATATATATATATATATATATATATATATATATATATATATATATATATATCAACATGTGATTAAATACAATGATTATCCAAGTGAGGACACTTGTATAACTATATTTCAAAATTAACGAACAGAATATATATATGAGTTATATAATATAATATCATGTTGATAAACAATGATCAGATATAGTATATACGACAATAGGGTTAATAATCTAGTACAATAATAATATAATTCTAAAACATCTTACTCATGTTCATTGCATAAAGGAAATGCAAAGGTAAGATACTTGCCTGGTCTGCTGCTTACAATAATACGCAACCTAGTTTTATCTTTTATACCGAAATCTATCATTAATAAGATCATTCATTCGATTAGAATAACATACTATAACACATATCACTTCTTATTGCAGTCGGCACATTACCTATTCACCTTGTCAAACATAATCAAAAGTCATTGAATCACAAACAAACATTTATACAATCAAAATATCTAAGTCCAGATCAATTTTTTAAATATGTCAGTGTACCGACGGCTTTATCGGGTAATTATCGAGTCTAAGACTCTATCCTATAGTTCAATATCTGTAAGTATCAGTCATATTATTTTTAAATGACTTATAATAATTTTTAAAACATTTATTATAATTTATCATAAATTTTCAAACACCGGAATCATTATTAAATGATTTAAATATTAAATAATTCTATTATCATTAATATTTAAACTATTAATAAAATCATTGCCAAAATAATAAAGTTATTTATAATAACTCAAAATACTATTAAAGTATTAATATTATTACCCTTAAATGATTTTTAAAAGAATTAAAATTATTTTTAAATAATTATCATTAATATTAAAGTATTAATGTATTACTTATGAAAATATTAAAAGTTCTTAATCATGACTTACAATATTTTTAATTCATTTATATCTTTTTTAAATGATTTTTAAAGTAATAAAACCATTTTAAAACTATTTATTTAATATAATTATTAAATAAATCTAATATTATTGAATATTAAATTATTAATAAAATTTTCCTTTAAATATCAAAAGTTATAATTTATAATTTAAAATATCTTTAAACACTTTATTTTCATTTAAAATAATTTTTCTAATATAAAAATCATTTTTAAACTAATTTATTTAATATGAGTATTAAATAAATCTAATATCATTAATATTAAAATATTAATATTTTTCATTACAAAATATCAAAAGTTATATTTTATAACTTAAAATATTTTTATAACCTTTATATAATTTTTATATAAATTTTAAATCATTAATTCTATTTTTCATCATTTATTTAATACATTTATTAAATAACTTAAATATCATTACTATTAATTTATTAATGAAATTTCATCACAAAATATTAAAAGTTATCAAAAATAACTTAATTTATTTTCTTATACCATAATATAATTTTAAATGATTTTTTATGTATTAAAATCATGTTTAAATAATTTATTTAATATTATAATTAAATAAATTAAATACTTTTAATATTCTAAAAATATTAAATATTTATGAAATATATTCAAAATAATTAAAAACTAATTTTTTAATTTTAAAACAATTTTTAATAATTTATTTTATATTTTTCATAATTAAAAACTAATTTTTCTAATTATTTAATAAAAATAATTAATTTTAGAAATAAACTGTCACTAAAGACTGCCTATAGCGACAAAACAGTTGCTATAGGTGTTCTTCGTGTTCTTGGCCAAACCTAGAACCTTCAAGTCAGAGTTCGAGTTCCTAGGTTTGACCGGCTCTAGATATGTGGTTATCAAGTTTCTGGGTTTACTAATTTGTTAATATTGTAGTATAACTGTAATACTATCATTATCAATCGATATGATGGACATAACAAAACATATCAGAGAGTTATAGGCACTCAAATCCCTTGTCAGAGCTGTTCTTCATTTCTGGGATTTCCATAAATGAAGAATAGTTCATATTGCCTTCTTTCAATCTTTTCAACTTGCAACACATGAACTGGTTTCGTGATCTTAGGCTTGCAGGTTGTAGACAACATATTAAGCTATAGATCCATTACAAAAGTTCACCATAACAACAACAAATAAAGCAGATCTTGGTCGGTCAAACATTGTCAGATATATAATAAGCATTCTAAAACGTTGTCAGGCACTGCTATTTGATTTCTGGGTTACCCAGAAATCAGCCGGTCAAGCTCGGTCAACGATGTTTGACCAAGAATAACTTTCAATCTACAACTGATCTGGCTTTGAATCAAGTTCCAGATGAAATATCACATACCATACTAAAACTACAAACTTTTAAACAACAAAAACACTTAACAACCAAAGATCTATGGGCTCTGACATTTGACTGTCAGACCCAAAAACAACATTTTCTAGATTTCAAAAATTTTCAAATTCATGCACTTAGATGTTATTGATCCATCAACTACCAACCCAGATCAACTATAAGGACTTCAAACAACATGTTTAACATACAACAACTAACACCTAACATGCAGATTAAAGTCAGATTTTCTAGGGTTAGTTTATACCTTCTTTGAAATTTTTTTTGATTGTAGCTTATGATTTTGATGTGGTTGTTCGTGGTGCTGGTCTTGGGGACTGATCTAGCCCCATATTTCATGGGTCTTGTGCTTGAGAGAGTAAGGTTGAGTGTTGTGCACAAAATGAGCAAAAATGTGGCTTGATCCATTTATATAAAGTTGTAATGATCATGGCTGAGATATGTGACTTGTTGTTGTGGATTTTAAGCACATGGGGTGGTTGGATTTGGTCACCAACTTCACCTAATGTCAAACCCTACTTGCTAGCTTCAAAAATGCACTCAAGGGCAATTTGGTCTTTTGATTTTTCAATTTAATGGCACTTTGGTCACTTGGCAAACCCTTAGGGTTTGACCCTTATGGTTTAACCCTAAGGTTAAGCACTAAAATTATAGGATTTCTAGTATTTTGCAAAATATGTTAAAATAAAATTTTAGTTTTTTAAAATTTGTAATTAGGATTTTCTTAATTAGTTTAGGTTTCTAATTATATAAACTTACATATTAGGTTTAAAGACTCAATAATTAGCATTAAAATGACTAAATTATCAATTAACTTTTCTATTTAGCAATTAGGGTTTTCTATTTGAAAATTAAGGTTTCAAAAATAGGAATTAGGGTTTATAAATATTAATTAGGGTTTTCAAAATTTTTTTTAGGGTTTCCCTAATTTGAGTTAATATCTATAACACCGGTCGTTAATTACCTTAACATGATTACATAGCAGCCTTAAGCTGGCATTCGACTTTTGAATTAGGGTTACTAAATTTAGAAATTAGGTTTACTAATTTTGTAATTAGGTTTTTTAAGTATAATTAGGGCTTTACCTAATTATTTTAAATTCTGTAATACACGACATAATTCACATAATACGGTTACAACACTATCTTGAATCTCCCATCTGAATTTCAAAATAGGGTGAAGTAAATTAATTCTAGGGTTTTGACATTAAACACCATAATTGACCAACCATTTTCCATACACACATACAGTACATAAATATAGCACTGAAAAATCAAAATATAATTAATATTATAATAAATATCATTAATCACATAACATAACAACTAGACATATTTTAAACTCTCATTTGACTTCAAACTAGGGTTTATAGTAACATTAAAATTGTTCCAACAAAACTGATTCTCACATTAACCTTACACACATAGCATACCTAATTATAACACTGACAAATAATAATATAATATTATTATTCTAATTCCTCGATCAAAATCCAAAATAAGGGCTTTGGATTCCATATCTGATTTTAGCTGTCATATATAACAGTAATAATTAAGTTAAAAATAAATAACTTAATTAATTTGAAATAAATTCATATAATAAAATAAAATAATTATTATAATAATTCTATAATCCTTTCATATATTATTTAAATACTATAATAATCATGTTCTCATAGAAAATAATTAATAAAAACATTTTTACTGTAAAATTAATTATTATAAGAATATAATTTATAATGATCAATAACTCTAAAATAAAAATATTTGCAAACATTCATGTAATACATATATTTTTATTTATTACAATAATTACATCAGCTTTATCTTGCACAAATCCTCATCCTTAAAATTAAAAAAAAATTATACGTAAAATTTCTTATTTAATTACATAGAAAATATCGGATTATTACATTTACATGCTTATATATATATATATATATATATATATATATATATATATATATATATATATATATATATATATATATATATATATATATATTTGCATTTCGTCCCGCCTGGAGTTTACTTCGTGGCGGTTGACCGTTTTTATTGCTTTCTGTACATTTCGTTCCGCTTGGAGTTTCCTCCGTGGCGGTTTATCGCTTTTATAGTTTTATTTACATTTTTGATTCCCCGTGGAAGTGCTTCGTGGTGATTGATCATGTCATATATATATATATATATATATATATATATATATATATATATTTTACCGCTTTCATATATTTACATTTTCGATCCCCCATGGAGGTGCTTCGTGGTGGTTGATCATGCATGTATATATATATTTACAGCTTATATATATATAACTGCTTACTGCTTTCATAAAAGCTGCCGTATCATATGAGCCTAGGAATCATGTGATCAAAGATTCAGTTTACTGAATCTAAATTCGGTTTCCGTGATGGACATTTTCAGCTGTAAGCATCCTGTAAATTTATTCACGGTGTTTGGATTTCCTCATATGGTTTTCATGCCCACGAGGAGTTCGGCACTGCTTTGTACATTATTTTCTCAAAGATGCTTCGCATCTCGAAAATAAAAGTAATCAAGCCGAACATTTAATAAAATGGAAGTGTAAAAGGTCTCAATTACTATTGAGCATCAGAGTTTGAAAAACCTCTTTTATAAAACTTCACTGATATATCTTGTTTAAAATTAAATTTTTACACAAATTCAAACCCTATGTATACAGGTGCAAATGAGGCCTCACACTACTTCCAAATAACAGCACATTGACCCACACACACACACACACACACATTCATATAACAGTTTCTTGAAAAGTGGCGGTCACCGTAGCAACACGGATGTCGGGGGGTGCCTAACACTTTCCCTCCGCATAAGCAAGTCCCCGGACCCTAATGAATCTCAGTTTCACAGACCTGTTTAGCAGTATCACACTACTGGGTCAATGTGCAAACCTTTTATCGGTTGTGTTGGCACAACCAGTTAAAAAACCAACTGGCAACTCTTATAGTCCAATCGTCGACATATGCATGTTGGGCCTTTTTTGCTTGTTTTTTCAAACAAATCTCACCTAACATGAGAACACAAAAGAACAAGAATAGAAAAGGGACAAATAAAAATCCTGACGTCGATAGGTGGCGACTCTGCTGGGGACAACCAGTAAGAGGACTTAAGCCGCTATTACAAGCTTTTCAAAACTATTATATGCTTGTGTGTGGATGTTGCATTTATAATTATGATGAATGTGTACGAATGCATAGTTTTAAAATATTTTAAGTTATAAAATATAACTTTTAATATTTAAAGGTAAATTTTATTAATAATTTAATATTAAATGATATTAGAGTTATTTAATAATAATATTAAATAAATAGTTTAGAAATGATTTTATTAATTTAAAAATCATTTAAAAAGGATATAAATGGTTTAAAAATATTTTTATGTTATAATAAATGAATTTTAATATTTTGATAAATAGTAAATTAATATTTAAATATTAATAGAAATTATTTAAAAATGATTTTAAATATTTTAAAATTCATTTAAGGGTAATAAAAATATTTTACAAAATATTTTGAGTTATTATAAATAACTTTAATATTTTAGCAATGGTTTCATTAATAATTTAATATTAATTTAATATTAATGATAATAGAATTATTTAGTATTTAAATCATTTAAAAATAATTCCAGTGTTTGAAAAATCATTATAAATTATAATAATTATTTAAAAATTATTATAAGTCATTTAAAAATAATATGACAGGTATTTAAATTATCTAAACGAATATTAAATTATGAAATAGAGTTTTAGACTTGATAATTACCCGATAAAGCCTGACTTTGAGTAATAGCAATGAGATTCCCCAATATCATGCTAAGAATAGCTAGGATTTCTAGAAGAAGATGACATTTGTTTGATGAGAAATAAAAAGGAATATTGAAAATTAGAGTCGGTACACCGAAATATTTCAGAAATTGATCTGGACTTAGATAGTTTGACTAGATACATGTTTGTTTGTGATCCAATAACTGCTAAACCTATGTGACAATGGGATTAGGTTATGTGCTGACTGCAGATAGCAGTATTATGTGTTATAGTATGTTATTCTAATCGAACGAATGATCTTATTAATGATATGTATCAATATAAAAGATAAAACTAAGTTGCGTAATTGTAAGCAGCAACTCAGGCAAGTATCTTACCTTTGTATTTACTTTATGCAATAGACATGTGTAAGCTAATATCTGAACTATTATTTTTTATTGTTCAAATATCTTAACCTTGTATACACTTATGCAATGATTTTATATAAGTAAGTTATTAAATTATAATATGTTGTACAAGTTCTTTAATTCTGCTATTATAAATCAAAATATATATTATGTTCGTTAATTTCTAAACTGGGTTATACAAGTGACCTCACTTGGATAATCATTGTATTTAATCACATGTTGATACATACTTGTTGGTTACCATTATGAATTTTTAATCAAACCTCCTCTAAGCTATTTGACCCAGCTTGACACAGATTTAGAAATATCGTTTAACAAGATAAAACTTTATTATATTCAATCAAATTATTTTGATTCAGATTCTCGACTACGTATGAACATCCCGAACATGGGAAAACTTTTGCGCGCCTAAGGCGGATAAGATGAATGAAAATATCGTTCTTGCATGTAGTATTGATCAATACAGGGTTTAACGGGTTGATCAGCCCCCGTGCCTGTAAATTATGACGGTTTGCAAATGAAATTTTGTTAAACCTTATAGAAAATTGAAAATAAAGTTCATAGTCTGTCGATTGCTCTCCATTTATAGTCAGTACGTAGTTTCAAAAATTTGATATAGAATTGAAATGTTGGTATTATCGATTCAACTTACTTCACAACTGTTGATTCGTTGTAGAAATGTTATTCAAAGAAAATGTTTAATCCTTTCAGCTAATAATTATTGTTGCTATTACTTGCTGGGCAATCAAATGCTTATTCTTGCTTTAAATTTAAATATTTTTAGCTAAGCGTGATCAACCTGAATGTTCAGGCAAGAACAAGGGGAAAAGAAAGCTGACCGAATAAGTTTTATAATATTCTGTGTATTAGTTACACTTTATTAAGACAATGATATTTATTAATTATCATGTAATGAATGTATTAAAGGTTACGCACTTGGGATTAGAAAACTTTGATGTATGTAAATTAAGTTTAATGTTATATTATTATTGTTATTATTCCGCTCAAAGAAATGGTATCGTGAAGCACCGAGTTCGGGTTTCAAGTACCTGAATTTGGTGGCGTCACAGGTTCCCTTGTTATTCCTGGCGTTGTAGTGCGAGTCTTCAGTAGCTTAGTCCCCGGGCTGGCGCTGTGGTGCCGCTTCCCAAAGCATAACTGGCGTTGCGTCTCCAGTTTTAAAACTGAGAAAAAATTTCTAAGTGTTGAACATGTTTGAGACGCTAACTTCACAATCTCATAACTTCTTTGTTATAACTTGGAATGAGGTCGTTCCAAAGCCATCTTCTTACTCTCATCACATTCTTCAACTTCCCTCAGACAGAAATTCATTCTGTATTTTACATGCCATTCAATTTGCTTAAATTTCATCCTTCGTTCATTTTACGTTATTAACGTTCTTCGTTCGTTCGTCCGTAATTCAGTCATCCGAACCCAGAATTCGTTCGTTCTTGAGTCCACGACTCACATTTTCTACATTTTCTTACATTCTTATGAAAACCTACACATCCGGGTTCATTTATATACTTTCTACTTTTCGCTCGTCTTTTACAAAATTTTTCCAGAACTTCGTTATAGCTAAGTTTATTATGTTCTTCATGAACCTTTCTATCGGTCCTAACCAAGCAATAAACATCTAACTTATACGCGATAGTTTTAAACTTGTCCATCAACAACAAGTTATAACTACGATGGTTTTAAATTTGTCCATCAACAACGTTCTTCGTGTTCTTCGCGTTCTTTGTTCGTTCTTCATTTTTAATCGATACTTTGATTATGATTTCACTTTTTCTTAGAATTTAGTGTTATAAAACACTATTCCTTACTTATTTCACCGAATCGTTCGTATGATTCATTCGGATCATTCAAATTCATTATGAAATTCATACTTCTTTAAGAAATTTATAAACTAAACTTCTAATTTTTATTTGTTCGTTTTCACATGATTTTAACCATATAAAAATCATTCTTAATATCGTTTACTTCCCTTTTCATTAAGCTATATTTTTAACATATGAAACTAAAAGAAAATTAACTTAGAAGTTAGGTTTTCAATACCTTTCGTCTTTATTCTTCTTCCTCTAGACAAATCAGGTAATTTACTAGCTTTTCAATGCTCTTTCTCTTCCTTATTCTTCTTCTCCAAGGTCTCAAGTTTTCTCTCTCTCTCAAAGTGTTGGTTGATTTCAAAGAAATTAACTAACACTTCTCTTTTTAGATTTTCAAGGTTAGGGGCAAAATAGTCATTTTGCACCCCAAAGTTACTATTCCCACCTCCTTACTAGCATAATTACTATTCACGAAGTTTCTCTTAGAAGCTTCTTCGTTCCGTCTTGCAAAATTCATCCGACAGTTTAAAAAATTACGATTCTCGGAATCCAAATATTTTTAAATATTTCGTCTTTCTTTTACAGATTAACTTTTACACATTCATCGGAACTTTGAAAAAATGAAAAACACTTTTTTATGATAAACATTTTCCTTCATGTTTTGCCCTAACGTAGTTAAACGAATGAAAAGTACATAACAATACTTTTCGTTGTTTTTATTTCGTTCGATTTTTGCACGTTTTTTGAGAAAAACTTTTATCGGCTAACTTAACTTGTCACAACATTTTATCGTCAAATCTTTCGACGGAATGTCATTTCGACATACCTAACTATCGAAAAGGTTTAGGTTATTTAAACCTGACATCTCGGAAATATTTTTGTTTCCAGAAATTTTTTAAGTTTGTCTTGAAAATTCTTACTCGTTCAGTCTAGCTCGTAGCCAGATTCCTCTCATTTAAAAATCATCCTAGGTTCATGAACGATTAATAAACACATAGCACAAAATATTATTAACAAAAATTCATTTTATTAATAACTAATTCTTTAAATTTAAATTCTAGACAATCCGATTTTTCGGGTTGTCACACATATAAATAGTTGTGTTAGCTTAGTATTAATGATTTTCTAAAGAAAACTTGAAGTTTTGAAAATGAAACTTGGCGAACTTTGTGTCTTTTAAGTTCCGACTTTGGGAACATGTGTATGTAACCTAGTTATGTAATAACCCCATAATTCATACAATAATATTCTCATTCTCGATCATTAACAGTACAACTTTAATCTATCTTTACATTATTATTCGATATTAAAATCGCAAATCGCAACCTTTACATTACATCTCTTTGAAATTTTTATACATTTCCTTCTATATTTAAAATTTTTATACATTTCCTTCTATATTGCCCTAAATCGCAACCTTTACATTACATCTCTTTGATTCAAATTTATATCATGAATCGTTACAACAAAATGACTATGTAAAGTTTTACAACATAAATAGATATCCAAATACACCGGATAAGTCAAATTATAATTCAACAACATGTTACATTCAAAATATTAAATACATTTCTAATAAAACATAAGTAATCTTAGCGAATATAGATCTCTATAATTAACTTACCACATATCTTTACCTTAAAATCTTGTCCTGCAAAAATGGTTATTTGCAAGGTTGAACTCGACAGCCCAGCAAAATCTAACAGTTTTCATGCATCACGTAGTATATAATAACATGCTCAACATATATCTCATAAATATTGGACTAACATAACATACATGCTACAGTTCATATAACAAGTACAAAGATTGAGTTCCTTACTCAATCAACATGCTTTACTCAATCAACGTAGTCATAAGTTGACTTTAACATTTCATACTTTCAACATATATATAACACATCATGCTCTTTGAAATAAAGATTTGAAATAGTTAATCATCAAGTTCACATAGGAAATAGGAACTGAAAGACTTGCCTTGATCGTTGTTTACCAATAATAGTTAACAGCTTACAGTTATCTGCACTTCACGTGTCCTACACAATTATATAATCATGGACATCAACTATTAGCCACATAGCAACGCATAGTAGTTATAATGTAAAAGTTTACTCTACATCTCATAGCCCTTCCTATTATCAATACACAATGTTCAGTTTTATTGTGTTAACTTTCCACTTATATCTCACTATATTTCATACTCGAAGTTCATTCAAGTATTTAAGTCTTGCTAGGACTACTTATTGGTTTTATATTAACCCTATTAAATATCTTATAATATTCATTTGATTTGATTTAAAACACTTTTTACATTCATTAACATTTATCACGGTGTTTCGACGTTTATTCGTCACACGCCCAATTGTCTCTCTTGTGTGTGCTTAGTCTGCTTATACAACTTATCTCATATATCATTTATTAACGTTAAGTATCATTGTATTTACTAACATTCATGTTTTATAACTTAGAACAACATGTTTTATTGTCAGAAGCACTACACTTGCATACGTGAATGCCCGACGCTCTCCGATTGCCTTCGAAAACATAATAGTCTCAAAAATAACCATTTTGACCCTTCCTAATGACCTCAAATTGAAATACTTAAAGAACAGAAGTTGTAGGTCTATTCGTCCTCGTTCCGAATCATCTTGAATCGCTTCAATCAGAGTCAGTATGAAAACGTTATGACCATTTTACCAAAATAGGTCAAAGCAGTCACAATTAGCACACCTTGGGTGCACCCGCACCACTTCCAGTGCGCTCGCGCCAATACCAGCTCCAGCTGTGCGCCCGCGCGAGGCTTCGCACAGATTATAATTTTTTTGACGTAACTTTCTCAGTTTAAGTTCGAATTGGTTGGTTTTCGATTCGTTGGACTCGTTAAACTCTTAGCTACTCATCTAGAGAATAATTATAACACTTCAAACATATTAACAAATCATTTTAAAGGTTCTAATTCAGTGCTCATGCTATATTTTCATGTTTTAAACACATTTATCGAATTCAATCGCCACGACTTCGTTTCTTAACCAATTGACATGATTCAAACTACACCGTTTTTGTTTCTTCACATACTAACATAATCCAATACCAATTTACAGATTATAACACATATTAGACATGAAATTTCATACTCTCTTAAGCCATATCATATGAATACACATTAATATTTACTTTTCTTCTTCAAACCCATTTTCCATGAACTCTCTTACTACAATCATGTATAGATAACAACCAATTGATTACATGAACTAATCTAACAGTTATAATATCGAATTCACAAAATCCAAAATTAAAAATCTAGAACATAAGCTTAGGTTTTTATACCTTCAATGCTTGATTCCTTTACAAGATGGTCACAAGCTTTAGAAATCCTTATTCCTCTTCTGGACAATCTCAGAAAACCCTCTCTCAAAACCTACTGTGATTTCTTTCTTCACTCCCACTCTCTATCTTAGTTATCCTCAGAAAATACGCGAAACAGATAAATTGATATGGCTTACTCACGTATACTTCAGTTATAAAATAATACGTCTGCGTCAGTGTGACGCCCCCAAAATTAGGTATACATCACCCATCTTGGGTCGTCAGATACATAGTACAGAATACAAATACAACTTAATAATACAACTGTCGTGTACAATACGACAAAACATAAACTGTGAGTTTGAATACAAATATTATCTTCTAGAGAGTATTCATACTCAAAAGGAGTCCTCATTACATTTATTAACACACCATTACATAGAATAGTGAGGACTACTAACTAATACTATTCTTCGGACCATCACTCCGTTGCCCGACTTGCCCCAGCTACGTTCTCATTTCCTGAAGAGAACAGTGAAAGAAAGGGTGAGCTCAACTAGCCCAGTAAGAAATATTATGACTAAGATAATGCAGAATAAATTATCATTAGCCTTCAACAATGTTAAACTGATAAAATATAATAGACATCAAGTTTAACTGTAACGGAACAAGCAATCCATTAAAAGAGTCAAGTAGAAAATAAACTCTACTATCTTTTATGATTTAAAAAGTTTTTCAACACTGTGATCGCTGGGACTCAGCTTAATAAAATAATCCACATCATCGAATCACCCCTGCACTACGGCCAAGGATATTCGTATATTCATTAATGGTCATGATCATGCCAACAACTGTCCATCAATGCACTACGGGCCAATGAGGACTTTTACCACATCATTTGTAACATTACGGTCATGATTATATCGAATAATCCCTGGTCATAATCATACCTAGTCCATCTATGCACTACACGCCACAGATGACTTTCAACATTTTATAAACATGAGGATGATGACAATGATATAAGAATTCAATAAAACAAGTTCAAGAATTAATTTATCCAGGAATTAACAACGTCCAAATTGTCAACATGATACTGCATTGTGGAGTAAAATTCAAGAATGCTTAGAAGAATATTTTCTTGAAAAGATACTGGATGAAACGCAACTATCAAGGATATTCCACAACTTTCATGGAGTATAGAAGTCAAAACTTAACCAACTGAGTACAATAAAGAATGGAATAACAAAAGAAATCACCATGCATGCGATAGACCGCACAGACAGGTTATTCCAATAGAATAATAAATAATGGAACCAGGTCCGGCGTAAACGCACAGACAGGATATTCCGACAGAATAATAAATAATGGAACCAGGTCCGGTGTAAAACACACAGACAGGATATTCCAACAGAATAATAATAAAACGGAACCAGGTCCGGTGTAAAACACACAGACATGATGTTCCAACAGAATAATAAACGGAACCAGGTCTGGTGTAAAACACACAGACAGGATGTTCCAACAGAATAATAGAAGAATGTCACCAAGTATAGGGTATACCACGTATACTGGTTATTCCAACAGAATAATAACGAATGGAATAACAGAAGTTCTCTTCATGAATATAAAAGAAATAATATTCCCTACCTTAAAAGAGCTGTATATTGGAAAAGTGATGTAGCAGAATACTTTTATTCTCTCTCTCTTATTCTCTCTATACTTTCTCTCTCTATAGCTTGAATGAATTCGTGAAAAATAATGAAGCCCTAGGCCTCTATTTATAGAAAAACCGAGGGTGGCTCTTGGTCTTAACGAAGGGTCAAATGACTCTTGGTCTTAACGAAGGGTCAAATGACTCTTGGTAATATTGAAGGGACAACTACTATTGACGAAAGTAATTACTATTGACCAAGGTAAATACTATTGACGAAGGTAATTACTATTGACCAAGGTAAATACTATTGACGAAGGTAATTACTATTGACCAAGGTAAATACTATTGACGACGGTAATTACTATTGACGACGGTAATTACTATTCACGAAGAGACTCTTAGATGATGACATATGGCCCCCCATAAAATAACCAAACTTACCACAACGTCTCAATTATTGATTTAATAATATAACATATTATACAGATGATACTATGACAATAATTTAAGAGATACGATACAACAATTACTGTAGCAATAATTGAGTATAGCTGAGTGACTTCTCACGTAAGCATCAATAATCAATACCGTGTGCTACTATGCAACCACGCGTATTACTGTACTTTTACTACCGAGTAGTTCAACAGTTTTAACGGTTTTAACGGTAACACCTCAGCCGTTATTTTTATAGAAAGATAATTCTGTCGTTTTCTCAATCCGACAATAATTCCGTTGTGGGGTCCACCAATGATTGTGCCGTCGTACGAATATTCCTCGACAAAAAGAATATTCTCCGACCAAACGAATATTTTATAACAACTTGCTTACTTTGCAAAATTTATAAATATTACCCACAACTATAACATTATATCAAATTAACTCCATAATATTCAAAAATGATATTTATAGAAAATTCATCTTTATTTATAAAAATTGGGGTCTTACAGTCAGTTACAATAAGTCAAAGGCCACAAGGCCTTATTTGGCTACACACAATTATCCCCCACTAGTTTATTTTAATAATATTATATTATATAGTTTTTATTTGTCACACCTGTAACCAATTTACATAACTTACAATAATAATTATAATAATTATAATTTTTATTATAATTATTGTGACGCCACCAAATTCGGGTTACCTGGCCCCCCGTGTTTCGTGTTCACGATCCACAATATAATACTAACTAACTACCCATTCATATAGAAATAGGAATACATAACACATTAACATATACTGTTAATACATTAATCCTAGGTCCGCTAACCTTAACAATATAGACATATCTCTTAGATATACAAAAAGGGTTTACAATACAACATAATAATAATAATGTTCATTATACTAATTTATCACTATGCCTTTTTCTTGTTCTTCTTCATCGCACCTTCTGCAATTTCGTCCCTAGCTGAAAAGTTTTATTTAGCAAGGGTGAGCAACAAGTTTACCCCGCAAGTTAAGAGATACAATAAAGGTATAGAAATCAATATCAGAGCTTCTCACATTCTACGCAACAAAAATTCGATAATGAAATAGTACAACGTCTTCAAGGTTTTCTACGACATTCAAATGAATAATCAAGAATTAATTCTACGAAATAGGAAAGTGGAATATTTTCCAGATTTATGATGAGCGATCCATTTGATCTTGAACTTCTCTTCTCGAGCAACTATCAAAGTTATACTTTGATATACCCAGGTGTATCAGATAACCATAAAGATTAAATCATACCCCTCTGCAAGTATATAACGTGATCAGCTTTATTATACCCTATATTATGCATAATACTTAATCGTGCGCAAAGGTCGAATATACGACCAATAAAATATTCCCTTTATATAAAAAGTTATTCTTCTCAGTCTCAGAATCAAGATTTGATTTTACAACGAAATATTGTGATTTCAATTTCTATTTACTTCTCGATCTAGTAGAAATAATTGGCATCAATCTGTCAATAACAATTGAATTCTCTTCTCGAACCTATCAAGTTCTAACAAATGTTCGTTTAACTAGAATAATTGGCTAAGACACTTCTCAACATAATTCGACAATAAATAAGAATTATCTGTACTATCAATACTAGCTTCTATAGATATGAATATCTAACAACAGTTATTCTACGAATGTATATTTTCTGAATTAGTAATTCAATTTAAATTATTATCAAACATGCACTAACTGCGAATAATCAATAATAAATCCCTGGACATGGTCTAATTAGCATTAATTAACCACCAATAATAATTAGACAATATTAGCTCAAGGTTGAGTTAGGAAACTTGTCTCTTCCGCTGATTACAGCTACACAATAAACTTATATGCTTTCGAAAGACCTATAACCAATAATATCGATCTCACAATTAGCACAATAATTCATAACACGCATCACTGTATTTTACAGTCAAACTTCTCCTAGACACACTACCACATAGTCACATCAGTGTTTATAACTTATATAAACACTTACAAGTATAACTATTTCGATCTAGTTGGACTTCGATCCATTCTCGGTGTTTTGGTCACCCTACCTGACAATTAACACAATTATTGTCAATTAAATTCGATTTTTAAGCTTCAATATTAATTTAGATAAGTCAATTATCATTTATAATATTTTTCGGAAGCTTTTAATAATTTATAAACAATTATTATAATTTGTTATAATTTTTCAAACATCGGAATCATTTTTAAAAGATTTAATTATTAAATAATCTTATCATCATTAATATTTAATAATATAAAAAATATTAATTACATACTTGTCAAAATATTAATGTTATTTTTAATAACTTAAAATATTTTTAAATCATCAATATTCTACTTAAATGATCTTTAAAATAATTAAAGTCATTTTTAAATCATCATCATTAATATCTAAATATTAATGAAATTATTATCCAAATATTAAAAGTCATTAATTATAACTTAAAATATTTTTAAATCATTTTTCTCATTTTTAAATGATTTTTAAATCAATAAAATCATTTTTAATTCATTTATTTAATATAATATTTAAATAAATCTAATATCATTAATATTAATTTATTAATGAGAATTCTCCAAAAATATTGAAAATAATATTTTATAATTCAAAATATTTTTTAACACTTTATTCTCATTTAAAATGATTTTTAAATCAATAAAATCATTTTTAACTTTTTTATTTAATTTAATATTTAAATAAATCTATTATCATTAATATTAATTTATTAATAAAAATTCTCTAAAAATATTAAAAGTTACATTTTATAACTCAAAATATTTTTAAACACTTTATTATTATTTAAAATAATTTTTATAATATTAAACTCATTTTTCTCTAATTTATTTAATACACTAATTAAATAAATTAAATATCATTAATATTCAAATAATTATAAATATTAATGAAAAATATCCCAAATAATTAAAAGTTATTTTTCAGAATTTAAATTGATTTTTAAAACCATTTTTGTAATTTTTATAATTTATTTTCTATTTTTAAGCATTTCTGGAATATTCAAAAAATCAAATAATTAAACCATCGTTGTAGCCCTTTAGCGACACTAAGCGTCAGTTTTGGTGTTCTTGAGCCTCGAGAACACTGACAGCTCAATGATTAAGGGGTCATGTTTGACCGACCCTAAATCTCAAATCAATTATGTTCGGGCTTGGTTATGCATCAATTATGTAGTAGGTATGTAATACTACGATTAACAACCAATATCTTGGTCCAACAACAACTCAGATGCGAGATCTGAGCTTTGAAAGTTCTTGTCAGACGGTTTCTGGGTTTTCTAGAAACCCAGGTAGTTCGACCATTCACTTTCATGCTCGATTTAATCTAGGTTCCGTTCATGATTCAAGTGATCTAATGGTTCAAAGATGTAGTCCTTATGTCAAGGAACAATAATATAACAACATATCAGACAAAAAAATAACACGATAACAAGTTCTAAACCGGTCAAAGTCTATCAGAAAATCGTGTTCTTCCCGTTTCTGGAAATTCCAAAAACTGCAAGTCAAGGTCGAGTGGCCTAGTTTGACCACCTCATCTGTTCAATCTGTTGATGTTTTAAGAGATCTAAAGACCCAGATCCATAGTCCATTCTACGGGCTACAACATGGTTACCATAACATTATCATATCACATAACAACTGTCAGATCTATTGCTTAGCAAATCTTGTCAGACGCTGATTACACTTTCTGGGTTACCCAGAATTGTACTCGGTCATGGTCGGTCAACCGACTTTGACCGATTATAATTTGAAATATAGACATTAAACAACTGTGATTTCACTTCCAGATCAAAGACAACATGACAGAGTATAGATTAAAGCTTTAAAACAACAAAAATCTCAAACAAACAAGAATCTGTGGCTCCTGACATTCGGTTGTCAGACCACTTTTCAAGCTCAAGAACAGTTTTGAAAAATCATCATTTTGAGGCACTTTGATGCTATGGATCAACAAAGATCATCTAAAAACATTCTTTAGCACCAATCTAAACACATAAACACATAATTTCTCTTAGCATGTAAGATCAAGTTAGGAATTTTTACCTTCTAGCTTAATCTTTGATCCTTGCTCTACTAAACTGATATTGATGATCTAGAAGATGTTTTAGGGACTGAAATACTTGATAATTTCGGAGGGTTAGAGAGAGAATGAGTTGTGGAGAGCTTGAGAGCAAACGACAAATATTAGTGACTTTCTCTATCTCCTATCTAATATATACCACTAAGATGCATTGAATGATTTGATGTGTTGGCTGTTATGGCTAGAGATTTATGCCCCAAAGTCAATATAGTTGGTGAACCACTAAAGTTATTGGCCATTTTACAAGTTTCCTTAAAAAAAATGTAAAACGGATGTTTTTATCATTTGCATTCTAAATTTAATGGCTTGATTGTCAATGGCCCAAACCCTTAGGGTTTAATCCTAAAGTTATAACCCTTAGGTTTTTTTTTAAAAAAAATGTTAGTTTCCAATATTTTTAATTTAGGGTTTTGAAAATAGGAAATTAAGATAATTAAAAATATAATTAGTGATTCCTAATTACATTAATGTTATCAACCACCTTAAGACTTATTAATTAAGATTAAGGTTCCTAATTAGAGTTTAGGAATCCCGAATATGAAATTAGGGTTCCCGTCATACAATTAGGGTTTCCAACTGCGTTTTAGGGTTTTTACTCCTGAGATTAAAGTTTCTAATCTCTTATTAGGGTTTGTAAATTTTTAAATCTTATCCGATCAATCATTTGATCAAATTCTCTATACAGTACAAACACGTACTCATCAGAATAATTATTTTAATTATATTTTCTATCGAATCCCTTTTCAGATATTAGGGTTAGAGTTTCTAAAGCTGTTAAGCACAACTCTACTCTAATTTCTCAGTCAATATACAAATTCACTAATTCTCGAGACTCGTATCACAGATACTCAGTACAATATTAACAGTCAATATTTAATAAATAAAAAAGTATTCGCAAAATTTTGATTATTCGAAATCCCGGGTTATCACAATTATTCTGATGCTTAATAAATAATTATATATCTAATTTAATCAATAAATTAGACTTAAACATCACTTTATTTAATTACTTATTTTCTTTAATATTAAACAACTCATTTAATTTAATTAATTCATTAAATTAAATCTTCAAAGAATAAAATTTACCTTTGCTTTAATTTAATTATCATACACACGTAACTAAATTATTGTACCACAATTTCATAAATTATTTATTTTTCTCAATAAATAAATTATTTAAAATATTTATTTAATTCAATAAATATTTAAAATAATTATAAAATTCATTTAATTTCTTCAATAGTTAACTTAACTATTAAACCTCACTTTCCCAATATATGAATATATATTTCTCTTCACACCAGATCACATATTTCAAAAATATATAGCACGTATATATATATACTCAAACTCAAAACATCTCATAATAAGAATTTTAATTATTAAATTACTATTTTAATAACTTATAAAAATTCGGGTTGTCACATTCTTCCCTCCTTGCAAGGATTCTGTCCCCAGAATCACAACTCAAACAATTCATTCGTCACATTCTTCCCTCCTTATAAGGATTCCATCCTCGGAATCACCGAAACCCTACCTTACTCAGGTTTTCACCAAATCTCTTTGCAAAATTTATCATCGAATATCTTCAATACATTACCTTAATATAAGTTTTATATTTCCTACTACATTCATTTTTTTCAACAAATTCTAGGTTTTATTTCATACCCTTTACTTACACTCAATTATATTTGAGTATTGCATATTCTTTAACCCATTTATTTCCTCTTTCTAAGGATCGTTATCGTATACTCAACTCATAAACATTCATTATATTACATTCACCCATTCTTCTAAAAATTTCGTCCTCAAAATTTTATTTATTAATCTTCATTCATTCAATCTATCAAAATAGATTTTACGTTAATACCTTATTCTTTCTTCGGGTTCTATAACAACTTTCTTCCACAAAGATCTTTCTATAATTATTAACTTTTTTATTAAAAAATTTACATTATTCTTTGATAACTCATCTCCTTCTCATTTCAAAATTTCTTTTCTCGCTTATTCAATATATTCATCATTCAGTGTCGCATTCTACGACTTACTTCTTTCTATGGAATATCATCCTTACCACATTCGCCTTTTTGAATAGCAAGAATCTTCCATAATTACTCAATAATTGGGAAGCAGTATGAATAACCCAGGAATTTAAAAGATTCCAAATTATAATGAGGGGTCATAAGACCTTGAACTACGTCCACGGTTATAAGTACTTTTTCAACTTAAACCTTAACAGTCATCAGACTATAGGGACTCTCGTACTTAGAGTGTTAAGCCCTTCGTATGACGTATTGTGCACAAATATTTAAACGCTATGCGTATATGTCCATAGTTATAAGTATTCTTTCAACTTAAACTTTAACAATCATAAGACTATAGGGACTCCTCGTACTAAGGGGGATCAGCCCTTCGTACAATGTATTGTGCACAAACATCTAAACGCCTCCGCGTAATCCCCTATAAAAGGGTTGTTCATCTTAGCTTTTCAACATCTGAATTCACACCAAAATAATTTGGTTTGGCATAACTTCTCAAGAAATGCTTAAATTTCATAAACATTTGTCTAGCTGAATCAAATAGCTTAGACTCATCCCAATAATTCGAATATCAATTGAAACATGTCTGACCAAATTCAGTTGGCAATAAATTATCTTTAAAATTCTAAAAATCATTTTATGACGTCATGATACCGCACTGTATTTACAGTCCGTTTGAGGATTCCATTATTTTGCGACTTTGTCATACTACATCATACCATAGTGGGCTGACGATCCTTAGATCACATCCAACACTAAGTAATACTGCATTGAAGACTCCATCGTTTTTATCATCTTTGCACCAGGTTCCATGATGCATTGATAATATAAAAATACATTTTGATATATTTCAAATCATTTTTGTCTAACCGAATCAATTAGCATAGACATACGAATAACGGTATTATTTTTAAAACTCATTGGTTTCATCATTTGATCCAAAGTTTTTCAAGAAAATAGAAGTGCAAACATCAGCACGAAATCAATAAATTTCGAAAGTCTAGCATAGCTAGTGGATTTAGAATATCCAGGTATCCATTAACTTCAATCTTTACTCTATTACTTCATTACTTAACCAATTCTTTTTATTTCTAGCACCACCAATACTGTTATACTAAATATTCTTGTATTTCACCTTACAATCTTCCTATACCCCCAATATAATTCATCAAACTTACTACACATTGGAAGTTCAGGAACTTGTCACAACAATATGAGTTTAAGAACTTATCCTAGTCAGACCATAGGCGTCCATTCGCTGAGGGGTTCAAAACATACCATATTATTATGAGTCAAGAACTTACCATATGCATTAGTTTTAAGAACCGTACCTAATTCTAATAATATCTGACTAATCTTAATAGTTTCTAACTATCAAATATGCACATGAGAAAAGAATCACCTTTTCACCACATATACATTGATAGCGCGACACCAATATTTCAATGATTATCAATGTGATAAATTGAGTGCAAGTACAAAACCCTCGCTCATACAAAGGTTTGTATAACTCAGCCTTCACATGAGTCCTCAATTGAAATCTCACCTAACTCTATCTTGCTTATAATTTGCTCTTTGCTCGATACGAATTCCTCGTATCACATTATCTATAACTCCTCGTGAGTTTATCATGTACTATTTCATAGTACATCATCTTCATAGCATCAAGCTATAATTATTCAAACATTACAGATCATCTTCCTTTTATAACTTAAACAGATCACGTCGTGATCTTATTCTATAATCATCTCCCCTAAAATTATTTTCTTAACTCGTGATCGTTTTGTTTTATGATCTTCTTTCATTCCTTTTCCATCATTTACAACATTATTCGTTATCTTGGCTATTGGAGTTAAGGTAACTCCCATTTCTTATCTTTATATCTCTTCAAGATTCTTCTTTGAATTTTCTTGTTTATATAACAATTCTTCCTTTAAGAATTTCTAACTTCATTTACATTGCTCAACATTTCATTCGAGTTCCACATTTTCATCATACGTATCCATTTCTGAGTTACTAGTTCGTATATATCTCCGCTCTATGAAGGAATCGTTTAGCCCAAATACCATACATCAACTATTAAGGAGTACAACTGTACCATACTTAACTATAACTTTTTATTCTTAACTTCTTTACCAATCTCTTCTTATAGACATTGTCTATTTATTATCACCTTACATTCTTATTATTAGAGTTGGGTAACCCCACATTCATATTCCTTATAACTCTGCGAGATTCTTCTTTGAATCCTCTCACGCATGTTCTAATCCCTTCTTTATAAATTTCTTAAATTACTTCTTATTGTTCAAACTCTATTTGAGCTTATTCTTTCATTATCTTCACCTCTTTTCTATAAGGTTATAGCCTAAGGTACTCCTCCCTAAGGTTTATAACCTACGACTTTGATACCAACTGTAACGACCCCAAAATTCATGCAATAATATTGTCCTTCTCGATCGTTAACAATACAACTTTAATCTATCTTTACATCATTATTCGATATTAAAATCACTAAAAATACAGAATATTTAAAACTTTTATACATTTCATTCTATATTACCCTAAAGCGCAACCTTTACATTACATCTCTTCGATTCAAATTTATATCATGAATCGTTACAACAAAATAACTATACAAAGTCTTACAACATAAATAGATATCCAAATACATCGGATAGGTCAAATTACAATTCAACAACATGTTACATTCAAAATATTAAATACATTTCTCATAAGACATAAGTAATCTTCACGAATATAGATCTCTATAATTCACTTAGCACATATCTTTACCTTGAAATCTTGTCCTGCAAAAATGGTTATTTGCAAGGTTGAGCTCGACAGCCCAGTAAAATCTAACAGTTTTCATGCATCACGTAGCATATAATAACATGCTCAACATATATCTCATAAACATTGGACTAACATAAAATACATGCTACAGTTCATATAACAAGTACAAAGATTGAGTTTCTTACTCAATCAACATGCTTTACTCAATCAACATAGTCATAAGTTGACTTTAACATTTCATACTTTCAACATATATATAACACATCATTGTTGGTCGGAAAATCGATCACGAAACACGCGTAAGTATACGCGGTCTAACAAGTAATACAGTGATAAGTAAGTGTTGTACCCACGAGGAATTATGACTAATATTTACCAAGTACCGATTGTTTATTGCTAAAGTCTTATTCGAACAGCAGTAAATGGAAGGGAGATTAATCTAATTATACTACTTAACAAAGCAAGTAAATGGATAACAAATGGAAATCTAAGGAATTACAAGCTAAGGTCTCAACTTCAACCCCACACAGGCATTCTCTCGAACACCTGGCGTGTTATGTTTCATCAAACTAGCTACCCTTTCTCTCTTTGGTCTTAATGGTCACGATAATTTGTCGACCAAGAACACGCAGGTGCTCATGCACCTCTGTAGAGGTATGCACAAACATATCCTCTCCAGATCCACCCAAAAGGGAATAGAACAGAAAAGAACGTCCAAGCTAGATGCAATCCTACATATGTCTATGCGAATCAATCATAACAAGGATTTAAGCATAAGTTCAAATTGAGGTCGTACATGGCACAAAGAGATATGTCTATTCTACGCATAACTTATGCAGTCGATACCCACAATCACATGCCAATATATTTAGGTGTAAATCTACAATTCTTCTATCGATATCATGCAGATTACCAAAATCATCACTAATGTCTTAGCGAGAATCATAAAGCACAAATATATTAAACTAAATCATATGGTGCCAACCAAAGAGATAAAGACAGTCAATTCAAATAACAAAGGGATCCATTATAACCTTAGAGCCAATATTCAGTTCATAGTTAATAAACCAAATACAAGTAGCAAATAAAATAACATTTATAGATTACAAAATCAGAGAGGATAAATGGATAGAAGAAACTCTGTCAAAGCCCGTTCAATCTCCACGCAATCTGCTCCTTTCAAGCTTTTCGATTCGTGTCGCTCGTTGCTCTTGTGCTCCTGTGCTCCAAAGAAATCTCAGACCTCTCCCTAATCTACCTAATCCATATTTATAGACATCAACTAAGAACTAGAGAGAGAAAGTACAAAATAAAAGAGAAAAACTAATCTAAGCTAAGCTATATGATGTATAATGTCTGGTTTATGAAATGCAGAGGCTGTCTCTGTTATATATCTCTTTCCTCCATTCGCTTGGTCAAACCAAGGCATTCAATGTCTGGGCACCAGAGGTGGCGCCGCGGCACGAGCCACCAAGCTTTAGATGACGTTGCGGGCCACATAAAAATTAGAGACACGGAGCTCGCGCTGCAGCGCGAGCTTAATAAGCTTCAGTGGCGCCGCGGCGTGAAGGTGATGTCAGCAAGGTCCATGGGGTGGCACTGTGGCGCGGCCATTAAGCCTGGCGTTGGCGTCGCGGAGCGAGTGTGAGGAAAATGCCCGTTTTGCCCCTTTAAGCTGGAAAAGCACTGTAAAGCTCTGTAATACATCAGTTAAGCACAATAACATTATATTTATATACAACAACATAAAAACTATGAATTTAGGAAATTATTCAAGTCATAAAGTATCCGATTCGTGGGTATAAATCCCACTCATCAAATACCCCTAAACTTAAGTCTTTGCTTGTCCTCGAGCAAACAAACTAACACAACACTAATAATAAATAAAACACACGTGAAAGAAAAATAAAATAGTATAGTAGTAACATGGCATCAAAGCTCGATCATAGCCATTCCCAGAGAATAAGGCTAACACAGACATGAATAGGGGTTCATTCAATTTTAAGCATAAGACTGTATTCGATCCATTCTGTGTGTGTGTGGAGACCAACCGTCCTAACTAATCATGGCTCAAATAAGTTCGCACAGTCGATTGCTAATACTAAAATGCATACTCCGTAACTTAAACATTCAACACGCATTAAGAATAAGACGCAAATGCAGGAAAATATCAAAAGATTTTAGCATGACGACAGTAAAATCTGACTCGGACAGTACTTAATTACCTTAGGCTATTCAGAACTACCCATGAATGAGCTTTTGATCAGTGACTCCCAAGCCAGACGAATTTAGGGCACTAGGTGTAGAACACCCCTATGAATCTAATAACTCGAGTAGTAAAGGCCACATAATCAACATAAGGCAACTAAGATTTTATAACACAAACGAAGATTATTAAGCGAGTGCATTTTATGCTCCATCTCGATATCGGCCCTGCGTTTATGGGCGAGTGCATTTTACGCTCCACCTCGACCCACCACAAAACTTTCGATATAAAAACTCTTCTTTTCTATTTTTATTCTCATTTCATTCATTTTTCTTCTTTTTTTTATATCGCTAGAATCTAAGATCCAAAACTGTATAAACGTCTAAGTCTTTTATTACCTTGTAAAAATGAAAGTTTATAAGAGTGAACAAATTCTTAAAGCAATAAATGCGCCAACTAAATTTGAAAAATAACTAGTTAAAAACAGTTAGTCGGTGCGTGCTAAGAAGGACGGATCAATAACAGTCTAAACTTATCAATTGAACAACCCCTTGCTCATCCATGCTTTACACGATTCTAAGAGATAGGCATAGATACTTGACACTTGTCATCAGCCACAATAAAAAAATAATGAAAACTATAATACCCTTGCTAAATAGCAACTCAAAATAGGGTAAAAAGGCCATTCACATGGCACAAGCATCAAATCTGTAAAAGCCCCAAAACGATGGCTATAAACCACAATCATGCTGATAAAAATCAAAGCATTAAATAAAAAAACCAAAAACAGTTCATGGCATAAAAATTTAAAGCATAATCCTGATAATCCCGCAGTTCAAAATGACTGCACCACAAAACTGATAATAATAAAGTACTAAAGTATGCAATCCTAATTACGACAGTACAGAAATAGATAGATAATAGCAAGAAACACCCCCAAACTTGAGATGGGCAGTGCCCTCATTGCTAAACATAAATTAATCGATACAAGAGGGCTTCCCTGAAGTTCGCTCACTCAGTAGCAACCTCGTCCTCGCCAGCCTCGGCGGGCAGTGATGGGGGAGGGTAGGGTGGGAAGACAGGCAGCTTTGGAAATTGGTATGGCATGAACTCGGCATTCTCGCCATAATAATCGGTGTAGATGCTTTGCATGGTGTTCACCAGCTCAGGCTGGTACTGCATATCTATCTCCTGTCTCTGAGCTACAGCTGCGATGTGCCTCCGCTGCCTCCGTGCCTCGGCGTCCTATTTCTGGTGCAACAGTGTGAGGGATGCCATAATATCAGTCAATAGCCCCTGTCCAGCTGGGCCTGCGCCTGAAGTCTGTCCCTGCTCTGGCTCTGTAGTAGGGGGCGGCACTGTAGGTGGCCCGTAGCCTTCACCTCGGACATGAGACTCTGCCCCATCCCACACAATGAAACGGGAGATAATCTGATGGTCGATGATTGCCATGGGAGGCAAGGCTATCTCCTCTGGCCCCCACTGAATTCCCGCCTACTTGCACAACCGGGTGATCAAGGAAGGATGTGGAAGTCCCGAAGCCACTGTGCTCTTGATTGCCTTAATGATTGACTCGTGTATAAGGACCTCGACGTTCACGTTCAGGCCCGTGACAATAGCAAATAGGAGGATCACCCTATCTTTGGCCACATCGCTCAGGTGCCGGGTAGGAATCATATTAGCACAGATGAAGCTGAACCATGCCTTTCCATAGTGACTGAGCGCTGAAGACGGGAAACTGGTCTTTTCACCCGTGTAGTCGTTCTTTTTCCACGCGGTCCCGGGCTTGCACAGCCTCCTGATAATATCCTCTAAGTCGTAACTGCGGATCCCCGACTGCATATAATTATTGCCCGCATAGTTGGGCGTGGCAAACAGTGCATTGATGGCCTCACTACCAAACACCACTAGCTTTCCCCTAACTTGGACAACCGCGTCACCTTTGGCATTGGCATTGGCATAGAACTCCCAGACCACGGATATACTGGCTGACCCGGGTGGTTTTGTGAAATGAATCCATTGGCAACCCGAAATCATAGCCAACAACTCGCCATCCTCTTTGTTAGGCCTCAACCCCCGTTCTGGAATCAGATTTCTCGTAGCAAAGGAGCTCTTGTATCGTTTCCAAGTCTCCTAGCTAACAAATTTGGCTCCGTCCCAAGCCGTTGGTGGTGCCGCGGACAATGACCCTCCCATGCTAAGGCGTTGTCGCTTTTGTGCCATTTCAGAAATTTCCACAATTTGTTTACACAAGCAGAAAACTAAGGCACACACTCCCACAAACTTATGCAGATATTCCCCAAATGAAAGCCTAGTGAATCCAAACCAAAATAGCCCTAAATCAGTCAACTTTTTGATTGAGGCAATTTATCGAACACCTAGAGTGCACTCCTAAAAACCAATATGGACAACCTTTGTTTGAAAGCGCTCTAGCCCGATTTTCGTCAGTAGAAATCTCCCAAATCATAGAGAAAAATTTGCACAAATAATGTACAATTAAACCAAAAAGAATTCTGCTTGAATGAAATCCAACTAAATTACCTTAAATTGCAAAATCTAAGTGAGAAACCCAAAGTGAGAAGTGTGGGCTCGAACTCTGACAGTAGATTTGATGGAGTTTTCGATTTGTGATGTTGGATTGAGATGAGAAATCAAGGTCGGATGCAATTTTGTGGGAGGGGTAAAGGATTTTTGGCTTTGTGATGCAGAGTTTGCTCGGGAAAGATGAAAAGGCGTGGCCTAACTACTGGCCAAAATCAATTTAAAAAAAAAATTCGCTGCCGGCGCCGCGGCGCGAAACTGCCGTTGTTCCTTGGCGCCGCGGTGTGAGTTAGCAGTAGCTACTGCCATTTGTTGGCGCCGTGGCATGATATTCCCTATATTGGTTGGCGCTGCGGCGCGAAGGAGAAAGTATGTACAAATAAGCATGGCGCTACAGCGCGAATGTTGGAGCCAGGGCGCCAGTCTGGCGCTGCGACGCGGCTCGCAGTACATTAGTTGGCGCCGCGGCGAGAGTGACAATTTCTGTGTTTTCTCTATCTGCTTTCTCCACATGCCAGGACAAGTATAACAGAAAACACCTTGAAGCAAATATACATTATTACAAATAATATAGAAACTAACTACACACTGCTACCTACAAATAGCATATGATAGCTACAAAATCATGCTTAAAGAAAAAAATAGAGTAAACTATATATAGGTAAACAAAAATAGATGAAATTTATACCGAGATGGGGGTGCCTCCCCACCAAGCGCTTGTTTTAAAGTCATCAGCTTGACTATACCGACACCGTTCAATCCGGCTCATAAGCGAAGATGACCTTTTCGTGCCACCTATTCGTCAATTCCTTTGTATTCTTGGCAGACATGGATGATTGGTCATCCTCATTCTCCTCATCCATCCAGTCATCAATCGGCATAAAGAAGCTTTTGCCACTGGAATTATCCACTAATTCGCCTATTTCATTAAGTTGAAAACGTTCTTTGTGCGCTATTGGGCCCTCACGGATTTCCACAGTCGGGAGTGTGGTTTCTGATTGTAGATCCGTATTGACTATACAACCACTGTTGATCCTAGTGTTTCCAACTTCAGACTCCACTGGTTGGCCAGATTTCCCTACGATGTCTCCCTCAACAAGTGTATGAGACTCACTGCATTTTCCTTGCATATCCACCATGCAATGCTCTACTGCTTCATCGTCGAGATCAATTACGAATGGGAGATTGCCTTGCGGTGGATTTGTGATGGCATTGACGAGTTGGCCCAATTGATTCTCAAGGCTGTGCAATGCGACTTCTTGGCTTGCCATCCGAACCTCATTTCTCTCAATAAAGTTAGTGAGAAGCTCTTCAAGCTTGCTTCCTTCTTCTTGCACCGAGTACTCAAAAAAGCTCTCATTGGGTCGAGACGTCAATTCATATTGTGGTGGAGACTGATAGTCAAACTGAAAGGCATAATTCGGATCATAATATTGCTCTTGACTGTAGTCCCATGAGTTTGGATAACCCTGGTAGTTTGGATGGTAGGAGATCGGTTCAAAGTCAGCTTGTTCCTGACAGTAGGCATTCTGAGCGGACTGACACTCAAGACTGTCAGAAAATCTCAAGGCATTAGCAATTTGAAGTAGTAATCTCTCGAATCCTTCCGAGCTTGGTTTTGTTGTCCCCTCATAAGGCCATTGATAACATTGATCGTCCATAATCTGTAGAATTAAAAACAAAAAGAAAGGAAGATCAAACAAATAAAAGAAATAAATATATACAAGTTCAAAGTAAGACTAAATTGATTTAAATCAATATTAGACAATATTAGAATAATAGTTCCCCGGCAGCTGCACCAAAAACTTGTTGGTCAGAAAACTGATCACTAAACACGCGCAAGTATACGCGGTCTAACAAGTAATACAGTGATAAGTATAGTGTCATGCCCACGAGGAACTATGACTAATATTTACCAAGTACCGATTGTTTATCGCTAAAGTCTTATTCGAACAGCAATAAATGGAAGGGTGATTAATCTAATTATACTACTTAACAAAGCAGGTAAATGGATAACAAATGGAAATCTAAGGAATTACAAACTAAGGTCACAACTTCACCCCCACACAGGCATTCTGTCGAACACCTGACGTGTTATGTTTCATCAAACTAGCTACCATTTCTCTCTTTGGTTTTAATGGTCACGATAATTTGTCGACCGAGAACACACAGATGCTCATGCACCTCTGTCGAGGTATGCACAAACATATCCTCTCCAGATCCACCCAAAAGGGAATAGAACAGAAAAGAACGTCCAAGCTAGTTGTAATCCTACATATGTCTATGGGAATCAATCATAACAAGGATTTAAGCATAAGTTCTCATTGAGGTCGTACGTGACACACAAAGATATGTCTATTCTACGCAGAACTTATGCAGTCGATACCCACAATCACATGCCAATATATTTAGGTCTAAATCTATAATTCTTCTATCGATATCATGCAGATTACCAAAATCATCACTAATGTCTTAGCGAGAATCATAAAGCACAAATATATTAAACCAAATCATATGGTGCCAACCAAAGAGATAAAGACAGTCAATTCAATTAACAAAAGGATCCATTATAACCTTAGAGCCAATATTCAGTTCATAGTTAATAAACTAAATACAAGTAGCAAATAAAACAACATTTATAGATTACAAAATCAGATGGGAGAAATGGATAGAAGAAACTCTGTTAAAGCCCCTTCAATCTCCACGCAATCCACTCCTTTCAAGCTTTCCAATCCGTGTTGCTCGTTGCTCTTGTGCTCCAAAGAAATCTTAGACCCCTCCCTAATCTACCTAATCTATATTTATAGACATCAACTAAGAACTAGAGAGAGAAAGTACAAAAGAAAAGAGAAAAACTAATCTAAGCTAAGCTATATGATGTATAATGTCTGGTATATGAAATGTAGAGGCTGTCTCTGTTATATATATCCTTCCTCCCTTCACTAGGTCAAATTAAGGCATTCACTGTCTAGGCACCGGAGGTGGCGCCGCGGAGCGGGCCACCAAGCTTTAGATGACGCTGCGGCGCCACATAAAAATCAGGGACACGGAGCTCGTGCTGCAGCGCGAGCTTAATAAGCTTCAGTGGCGCCGCGACGTGAAGGTGATGTCAGTAAGGTCCATGGGGTGGCGCTGCGGTGCGGCCATTAAGCTTGGCATTGGCACCGCGGCGTGAGTGTGAGGAAAATGCCCGTTTTGCCCCTTTAAGCTGGAAAAGCACTTTAAAGCTCTATAATACATCAGTTAAGCACAATAACATTATATTTATATACAACAACATAAAAACTACGAATTTAGGCAATTATTTAAGTCATTAAGTATCCGATTCACGGGTATAAATCTCACTCATCAATCATGCTCTTTGAAATAAAGATTTAAAATAGTTAATCATCAAGTTCACATAGCAAATAGGATTTGAAAGACTTGCCTTGATCGTTGTTTACCAATAATAGTTAACAGCTTACAGTTATCTGCACTTCACGTGCCCTACACGATTATATAATCATGGACATCAACTATTAACCACATAGCAACGCATAATAGTTGTAATGTAAACTTTACTCTACATCTCATAACCCTTCTTATTATCAATACACAATGTTCAATTTTATTGTGTTAACTTTCGACTTATATCTTACTATATTTCATACTCGAAGTTCATTCAAGTGTTTAAGTCTTGCTAGGACTACTTATTGGTTTTATATTAACCCTATTCAATATCATATAATATTCATTTGATTTGATTTAAAACACTTTTTACCTTCATTAACACTTATCATGGCGTTTCGACGTTTATTCGTTACACGCCCAATTGTCTCTCTTGTGTGTGCTTAGTCTGCTTATACAACTTATCTCATATATCATTTATTAATGTTAAGTATCATTGTATTTACTAACATTCATATTTTATAACTTAGAACAACATCTTTTATTGTCAGAAGCACTACACTTGCATACATGAATACCCGATGCCCTCCGATTGCCTCTGAAAACATAATAGTCCCAAACATAACCATTTTGACCCTTCCTAATGACCTCAAATTGAAATACTTAAAGAACAAAAGTTTTAGGTCTATTCGTCCTTGTTCCAGATCATCCTGAATTGCTTCAATCGGAGTCTGTATGAAAACGTTATGACCGTTTTACCAAAATAGGTCAAAGCAGTCACAATTAGCACACCTTGGGCGCACCCGCGCCACTTCCAGCACGCCTGCACCACTCCCAGCTCCAGCTGCGGGCCCACGTGCATGGGTGGTGCGCCCGCGTGAGGCTTCGCACAGATTACAATTTTTTTGACGCAACTTTCTTATTTTAGGTCCGAATTGGTTGGTTTTCGATTCGTTGGACTCGTTAAACTCTTAGTTACTCATCTAGAGAATAATTATAACACTTCAAACTACGCCGTTTTCATTTCTTCACATACTAACATAATCCAATACCAATTTATAGATTATAACACATATTAGACATAAAATGTTGTACATTCTTAAGCCATATCATATAAATACACACTAATATTTACTTTTCTTCTTCAAACCCATTTTCCATGAACTCTCTTACTACAATCATGTATAGATAACAACCAATTCATTACATGAACTAATTTAATAGTTATAATATCAAATTCACACAATCTAATATTAAAAATCTAGAACATAAACTTAGGTTTTTATACCTTCAATGCTTGATTCCTTTACAAGATGGTCACAAGATTTAGAAATCCTTCTTCCTCTTCTTGATAATCTCAGAAAACCCTCTCTCAAAACCTACTGTGATTTCTTTCTTCTCTCCCACTCTCTGTCTTAGTTATCCTCAAAAAAGACGCGAAACAAATAAACTGATATGGCTTACCCACGTATACTTCAATTATAAAATAATACGTCTGCGTCAGTTACAATAAGCCAAAGGCCACAAGGTCTTGTTTGGCTACACACAATTATCCCCCAGTAGTTTATTTTAATAATATTATATTATATAGTTTTTATTTGTCACACCTGTAACCAATTTACATAACTTACAATAATAATTATAATTTTTATTATAATTATTCTGATGCTTAATAAATAATTATATATCTAATTTAATTAATAAATTAGACTTAAACATCACTTTATTTAATTACTTATTTTCTTTAATATTAAACAACTCATTTAATTTAATTAATTCATTAAATTAAATTTTCAAAGAATAAAATTTATCTTTGCTTTAATTTAATTATCATACACACGTAACTAAATTATTATGCCACAATTTCATAAATTATTTATTTTTCCCAATAAATAACTTATTTAAAATATTTATTTAATTCAATAAATATTTAAAATTAATTACAAAATTCATTTAATTTCTTCAATAGTTAACTTAACTATTAAACCTCACTTTTCCAATATATGAATATATATTTCTCTTCACACCAGATCATATATTTTAAAAATATATATCACGTATATATACATACTCAAACTCAAAACATCTTATAATAAGAATTTTAATTATTAAATTCATATTTTAATAATTTATAAAAATTCAGGTTGTCACAAGTTATGTGCGCAAATGGGCAAGGAATGTGGTTTCAATATATATTGCATATAAAAGGTTGTCAAAATTGGTTTAGTATATGTTTTAAAGAAAAATTTAAAAGTTTTAGAAACTATTTTTGATGAGCATTGTATTAATTGCATTATGGCCTTAAGAGCAAGCATGATAGTACTTTTTATGCCTCTAAACATGAATGATATGTGCACATAACTAGTTAATCATGATATAAGCTATTCAAGCCATGTGCTAAAGTAAGGACTGCACTAACTATGTGTAAATGAGTTTGATACACATAAGCATGCGTATTAAGGATTGTTTAGTATTGTTATGTGGTTTACTGATTAACTTTGCTAGTCCTTTGTTGAATAAACCTATTTAGCCTCGATTAAAGAGTTTTGAAAAGGAAGTTGTATCCTTGATTCGAGTTTTATCTCAAAGTCTGTTTAGATACCTAAAAAGGTGTTCAATTTGGTCAATAGACTATTGAACATGTTAATCCTAGTTGAACAAAGGAATGCAAAAGAAACTAAAATTTTAAGAAGTTAGCCTCAACGTTAACAAGTGTAGAAAACCAAATCTGATTTAAACATTGTCTTTATTGTGTTCAAGGATGTTAGTGTGCTCGCAAGAGACTGGACCTTTGAAAATCTCTAATCTAATTTTGGTAGTGTTAGAATTTAGGATCACACACACGCACACGACAATTGAGAACTAAGATTCACACACAGAGATTTATGTGGTTCCCCGATTTGGGTACTCCACAGGTGACTTGTTGTTTATTGATGATTCCTTGATTACATATGGCTTTACAATAGATAGTATTTATAGTTACTAATCCTATTCCAACCCTACTTCACATTATGTCTCAATTATCCATAATGTCCTTCCAAAAATACCCCAAAAAAAACTCTAACCACCGAGCGGTGCGGCCCACGCCGCTCACAGGCTCTTCCTGGCGTGCCCCGCGTTATTGGTGCAGTAACTTCACCAACCCTGGCGCGCCCCGCGCAACGCCTGGCTTGCACACGGTGCACCCTGTGCCACACCTGCAGAAACTTTTGTATCAACCCTGATGGGCTAGTGCATCATTTCGCTCCGCTCGGGACCTACGACCCCTCGCTATGCTTCGCAATAGCCTTTTTCAATAGCTTCAATGTTATGAGTCACAAGTTCCAACATGTAAGGACTAGCGCGACCGTGCCGTGCTGCAGAGTGGTCAAGAACAGTTTGTTAATTGTCTAGAATTTAGAGCATGTCTATATATATACTTTAAAGACCGTAAAAGATGAAATAAGATTATTTTGAAAGAATAAGCATGAGAGTATAACGGACTAGCAACATAGCTATCCTAAGAGTATATTGAAGAAGTGAAATGAAGCAATGTAAAATTTATTATTTCATTGAGAATATATGAATGTATATGACTGATGGGAATAAATTCATGATTATATAATTGTGTATGAATACACAAAGTGTAGATAGCTATAAGCAATTAAGTTGTAGTTGATAATCTACGAGCTAAGCAAGTCTTTCAGTTTCTATTTGCTCTATAATGTTGATGATTGTTGGTTGATTTATGCCATGATATGGAATGTTAAATTATATATGAAATGCATATGAGATATGTATGAAATGAATTATGCTATGCCATGAAACGTGGAAATGTCTATGAGATATGTATGAGATTGAAAGTCAATCTACGATTATATGAATTATAAGTTAATCACTATACTCGTTATGTGAGAAGCAGCATGCGTATGAGTTTAAATACTTATGATTGCATAAACTGTGCATGATATTATGTGTTATGTGATACATGAAAACTGTTAGAATTGTTGGGTTGTCGAGCTCACCCTTGCAAATAACCACTTTTGCAGGTTAAGGACTTACGGTAAAGTTACGTGCTACTTGATTGATAAAGTTCGATAGTATCATAAGAAGATTGATTTGTTTACTTGAAGTACTTCTAGACCATGTTCTAGGTTTTAGATATATACTTGATAGTTGTTTAACTCAGGTAGAGTTGTTAAGTCATACTATTCGACACATAAAGAACATCGAATTAAGATGTAAATTTTATAATGTAACTTTGATGAATCGAAACATAAAATAAATTTGATTCAGAGATATGTAAATGATGAAGGTTGTGATCTAGGGAAATGAATAAAGAATTCAAAAATGTTTTAATTGTAACATTCCAGAATTTTAATTATAATAGTAAATATTTATCGAGTTATATAAATATTTAATGGATGCGTTTATTGTTGCATAAATATTTGTTTAATTGATTTGATTTTATTTGGTTAATTATTTGTTAAATAAATAATTTACGAGTTAAGAAAATTATTATTATATTGATATTTCAATTTGATGGTTAATTATTTGTGTTGAGTTATGTGGTTAAATGATTTATTTAATTAATTGTTGTTTGAATTAATTAAAGTAAGTATGAAAGCTTGATTAAATATAGTGTGACAAATAACTACATTATAAGGAGTTATTAAAATAAATTAAAGTAGTTTAATTTAGTTTTACTCAAATAATGCTTAAGGATATAAACTCTTTAATTTTAAATGATTTGTCAAACAAAGTCCTATGGCTTTTGGATTTCTTTTAAATTTTGAATTTATAATATTAATTAAATAAATAAAATATAAATAGTATAAATATATATAATTTTAGTAACTGCTAATTTAATAAGGTCATTAGTAGTGTTAGTTTTTAGGTGTTTTAAATTGGTATGTTGGTTTTTAGTTACGTATATTCTATTTGGCTAAAAGCCTAAGTAAGAATAGAGAAGAAGTTTTGTCAGAGAAAAACTTAGAGATAAGAGAGTTTTGAGGGAGAAAAGGCTGTATTTTTCAAAACAAGTTCTGAGTTTGTTAAAGCTATTCTCAGTGATTAACAAGGATTGTCTTAGCTAATTGAAGGTAATTTTTCCATAATTTCATATTATATATATATATATATATATATATATATATGAATTTACGGTAAACTTTTATATATTCTGTGAATTATAAATTTGTTGAATTGTTGCTATAAAATGATGATTATACGTGTTGGAGATGCTAGAGTAGGCTTAAACAAGTAAATTGCATACTAATTTCGGATAATTTCGGTTTACAGTAGAAATTTTTTTGAGACAGTGTATGTTTGTATGTATTTTTTTCATATGGCTCATGTAAGTACCCATTTTGATGGTTAAATTGTATGCTAAATTGTAAATTTAGTCTTGTATATGTTAGTTCATTAAGAAATGAGCACAATGTAATTTGAACGAAGCAAGTTTGGCCAAGCATAGAGATTACAGTGATGATTTTTGCAAGAGATGTCAAAAATGGAGTTTTAGTATGGAAATATGAATTTTGAGAAATTAAAATAGTTTTAGTTATTGTTAAATTGTTATAATTGGTGGAATATGTTAATAAATATGTTTATGATAGTGTTATATTTATTTTGCGTGTTAACATTACTGTTTAGTGGGTGAAATTCGTGTTTGTTGGGCTAAAGTCGGCTACAGTTCATAGCCGACTCTGCGTTTGTCTATGCACCAGCGCAGCTGCGCTGGTGCCAAGGCTAAAAATTGCGCAGCTGTGCCGGCGCAACTGCGCCGGTTCCAAGCCTATGTACGGCGCAGCTATGCCATACACTGATATGAGACAGAGCAGTCTGCTGCTGCTGCTGCATTCTTCGGGATAGCGACATACGTTGGTCTAATGATGTGTTAGTATAATAAATATGTAATAATATAGCTAAAACAGAATCATGGTACGTGGTTAGTAAATTCAAAGTTTGAATGATTAGTAATTGATGAACGTGATATATTAAAACGTAGTGAGCATGATGAGTAGTAAAGATGTGTTGTGAAGGTTAACACTTGTAGTTTCTGATATTTGCATGGTATCTTAAGACTTGTGCTAAAATAATAAGTCTAACTAAAAATGCGTGTTATGTTGGAACGTAAATGTTAGTATATCTAATAGATGATGGTTCTATACCTATATGTAGGTGAACGTGAGTTTAATATTATAGCTTACACTCGAGGCAAGTTTCTAAACCTATCTTTTTACATTAAGCAAGTTCTCTAATTATATTTTTTTACAATTGAGCAAATTTTCTAATTCTATACTTTCGTTGAGCTAGTTTGTTATTGTTATGCAAGTTTACTTGTTATATTTCAACTGTAATTTCACAAGCTCTTGTATCTAATTTGTTTATGATGATGCAAGTTTTCTAAACCTTATTTTGATGTTAAGCAAGTTATTCTTGTCTTTATCTTGTTAAATAGTATGCAAGTTTATATAATCTAATATACTGTTGTTGAATAGTTTTTATTGTTCAACTTGCTATTCGTTATGCATACTTAGTATTCAATTCTAAATAACTTTGGCTTTTATTGTTCAAGCAAGGTAGGTGATAGTTATTCAATATTTATGCTATTAGCTTATTCCTAAAGCATAACTTTAATATACATTGTTAATGCACTTTTGATTTATTCCATAGCATAATGTGACTTCATTTTATTCAACTACTACTTAGTTGATGTTCGTTGAATTCCAAATTACCTTGAAGTGTATCCAAACCAAAGTTACTTTTGTGCGGACTTGTACTCTAAATACTGAGATGAACAACCCTATTATTAGGGGTTTACGCTTAGCGTTGAAATGGTTGTGCACAATACATTGTACGAAGGGCTGATCCCCCAAAGTACGAGGAGTCCTTATAGTCTTATGACTGTTAAAGTTGAGGTTGAAAGATTACTTGCAACTGTGGACATAGTTCATGATCTTATAACCCTCAGATATATATTCCATATTTTGATTCCAGTCTTTGATTATTATTGATGGAGTACTTTTCAGTTTTGATGAGCCTATTTATTGGCAGTTATCATTATCTTGTTGATTCATTGTTATATCTAGTGAGCACTTGTTTTGGTCACTCTTGCATAAATATAATTATTGCAACTAAAGTTGAGAAGGTCGATGAGCCTTCAAATACAAAGGAAAGGGAAAAATGTACAAGTGATGAAGACTTGTAATTTCATTTAATGTTATGATGATAGACTTTTAAATTAATGATGTGATGTAATAATTTTATTTTCGCACTTATATGATATTTAAAGGTTAGACAACTTGGGAAGATTTTTATTTAATGATGTAACCCTATTTGAAGGGAGGATTTTTGATTTAATTTTCATCTGTTTGGGTATATAAATATGAATGATTGGAAAGTGAACACCGAGTCTTGTGGGAATGAAGTACCTAGATTTGGGGGTGTCATGAGTTGGTATCAAAGCTTTAGGTTATGAACCTTAGGTGGGGGAAAGCCTTAGGAAGTAACCTTTGAAAAACATAGTGATGATAAACTCTTATCGAGTTGTTCAGGAAGAAGTAATAAAATACTTATGTGCTTATGTGATTACAACTTATATGCTCGTGACTGTCGAGTAGTAATGATTAGTAATTAAAACTTAAAATTTGGTTGACAGGATGGCTAGTATAGGAGGATTCAGTCATGCTAGAGAGGAGGAGCCTCGAGATATTCAGGTGATTTGGGAACAACTATTGCCACGGGAAACAGTTCCGTCGGTCACAGTTGTTGAGCTGGAGAGAATAGCTGATGAGGATGATGAGATAGAGATAGATGAGGAGGACCCTGTTGAGCTGCCACAGTCGAATGAGGAGGACGAGAAGGAAGAACTTCCACTTAACTCGATAGCTGCAAGTATGTACGATGAAGTGTATGACCGCAATGTGGAACTTCAGGATACCGTCGAGGAGTTGCAAGAGATAGTAGCTGAGCAACAGACATCAATGGCACAGAAGGACGATGAGATCCTAGATCGAGAGGAATGTCTGAATAATGTCGAAAAGAAGCTAGTTCACACTGAAGAAGAGAAGGAACAAATGACAGCGGAGATCGCAGAACTGAAGAACAAGCTGAGAGAAGAATCGATTAAGAGGGCAAGAGTTGAAGACGCGTACGAGGAAGCTTATCAACGAGCCAGGATAGCAAGAAGAGACGCACTAGGAAAGAGGATGAAGATGGAGGAGATGAATAACGTATTCAACATCGTGATCAATCGAGCTCAAGATCAGGTCATGGGTTATCCTATTCAGTTTGAGACTCTGCCATCGTACGTGTTAGATCGCCGAACAATGTTCCGAATTATGGAGGAGGAACGTCAAAAGGCTACGGAGTATCTTAGTAGGACATCGTAGGGAATGTACCTGATATGAGATTATTAATATGTTAAATAATATGTAAATCCCGGGTATTATATAATCGATGGGATATGATAATGATGTTATCCCGGAACTTTAGTAGTTTGGGGAAGTAATGTAAATAGCAGTGATGTTATTGTTAGGATGTTTTCAAAATGATTATGAAGGCATAAAAGTTATTATTTTATTCAAAGTGTTATGTGTTATGTGATAATCTTTTATGATGTGCAACTTAAGTATATAATACTTAAAAGAATTGAGAAACAGTCTAATGGGTGTATTTTTAACAGAAAATGCCTCCAAGACGTCAACCATGACAGGGACCTACCAATAACAATAATGCTGAGGCTAATCCGGTTCAGGAATCCGTAACGCTACTGACGGGAGCATTATAGAATCAGCCACAGAATTAAGCTACAACTTTTAAGGACTTCAAGGCGGTTGGGCCACCGGAGTTCTGTGGATCCATGAATCCCGAGGAGGCACAGTCATAGATCATGGAAATAGAGAAGGTATTCGATGTTGCGAGAGTAGGGGAGGATCAGAAGATTGTTTTTGCAACATTCATGTTGAAAGTAGAGGCGAGCTATTGGTACCAAGCAAATAGAACCCGAGGAGGTCAAGGGGTAATGTCTTGGGAAAGGTTTAAGGAGATATTCTTCAAGACCTATTTTCCAAAAAGTTCGAAGAGTCAGCTAGAAGTGCAGTTTTTGGAACTGAAGTTGGGAACGATGTCGGTATCTGAGTATGCTGCTAAATTCAACGAGTTGGCGAGGTTTGTGCTATATTAAATTAGCACAGAAGAACGCAAGGAAAAGAGGTTTGAATAGGGACTGAAGCCCTGGTTGTAAAGTAGGGTCTCCCTATTCCAGCTAAAGACATTCGCAGCGATAATGGAGAAGGCAATTCTCGCTGAGAGTGGAGGCTAGGCTGTAACAAAGCACAATAAAGAGCAGAGAAAGAAGAAGAATGATGGCGAAGCTAAGAATGGTGGTGGTAACGGTGGGAATGGCAGCAACAATTTGAAGAGGAAGTGGAATGCAAATGTGGGAGCTGGAAATCAGCAAGGAAGCCTACAAAAGAAGAAGTTCGAAGTACGTGCTACATGCAAAAAGTTTCATAAGGGTGTGTGCTTGATGGGGAAATGAGTATGCTTCAACTGTGGCCAGGAGGGTCACATCGCCCCAAATTGTAAGCAAGCCAAGAAGAATGTTTGCTACACCTGCGGGTCAAAGGATCACTTTGCTCGCGAGTGTCCAAAGAAGAAGTCTGGTGAGACAGGTGGAAGTAAGGGAGATTCTAGTGTTGGTACATTGACTATTGCTGGACCAATGTCAACAAATAAGCCTACAGCCAGAACCTTCAATATGACAGTGCAGGACGCGGTGCAATCAAAAGATGTCGTGTCAGGTATTATCCCAATCAATGATATAAATGCATATGTATTATTTGATTCGGGTGCTACTTGCTCGTTTATGTCTGATGAATTTGCTAAGAAGTTAGAAATACCTAGTGAAGAGTTGAATTTCCCTTTAAGCATAGAAATTGCGAATAGGGAAGTAATTCCTATTAGGTTCGTATACAATAACTGTAGGATGAATATTAAGGGGAATATCATGATGGTAGATTTAATTCCGATAAAACTCAGAGAGTTCGATGTTATTTGGGAATGGATTGGCCGTTCAATTATGGAGCGATAATTGATTGCCAAAAGAAGTGTGTAAACCTTATGACCCCACAAAAGGTAGTTTTTCATGGTAGCAAGTCGCCTAGACAAATGAGATGTTTGACGATGATGCAAACCAAAAAGTTATTGATTTAAGGTTGTGTAGGATATTTAGCCTACATCGTTGATACTCAGAAAGAGAAGGATGTAAAACTGGAAGAGATACCAGTTGTTAGGGAATTCGTGGATATATTTTCGAAAGATTTGCTAGCACTTCCCCCTGACCGAGAGATTGAATTCGTGATCAACTTAGCGTCAGGAACCGCTCTAATATCGAAGGCCCCGTATAGAATGGCTCCAATAGAGATGAAGGAATTGATGGTACAACTGCAAGAACTGTTAGATAAGAAGTACATTTAACCGAGCGTATCATCGTGGGGAGCACCGATATTATTCGTGAAGAAGAAGGATGGATCAATGCGTCTTTGCATTGATTATAGAGAGTTAAACAAGGTCACTATTAAAAATAAATATCCATTGCCAAGAATAGATGACTTGTTTGATCAATTAAAGGGTGCTAGATATTTCTCGAAAATAGATTAGAGAAGTGGGTATCACCAACTGAAAGTAAGGAAGGAGGATGTACCGAAGACGGCATTCTGAACTCACTATGGACATTACAAATTTTTGGTGATGTCTTCTGGTTTGACAAACGTCCCTAATGCATTCATGGATTTGATGAACAGGGTGTTTAAACCATTTTTAGGCAAGTTTGTGGTGGTGTTCATCGATGATATCTTGGTGTACTCTAAACTCAAGAGGAACACATGGAACACTTGCGTCTGACACTGGAGACATTAAGGAAAGAAAAGTTATACGTGAAATTCTCTAAATGTGAGTTTTGGCTGGAACGTGTACAATTCCTTGGGCATGTAATTGATAAGGATGGGATTTCCGTAGATCCATCAAAAGTCGAAGCGATATATAATCTCACAAGTGTTTGAAATGAGAAAGCACTCAATTTATAGTGTGTACAGAGAAAATTGGACAGGGCTTTCTCGTCTTTTTTTTCTCTTACAAATGGCCACCCCAAGCCCTCTATTTATAGAGGGGGGGAGCTACAGGTGTACCTGCGGCAACCCGGGGTGCCCCGGCCTCCGGGGGGCCTGCCGTCTCGAAGTACGTGCACTCGTGCAACGTATTGTCCGCTCGAACCTTCATAACTTCTAATTCAGGCATCCGATGGAGTCGTACGATACCTTTTTCGAATGTTGTTGTCGAGAGATACACAAATGACATGGGATAAGAGGTTTTACGAAGTCAGGAAGATGGGTCCATGCCCAGGTCTTCAAGTCTTCAAATTCTATCCGGTGTGCCGTCTTTTGTAGTAGTCACTCGGGATTGGAGCTATGGTTCTTGTAGGACACTTCTGTGTAGCATCTAGGTTGAAATGTTGTTGAGACGACGTGAATGCGGGATCGAGGTGGCAAAATGGCAATTTTGCCCTTCACCGGGGTTATCTCTAGCTTTGGGATGATTTACCAATCGTTGCTCAGGGTTATCTCTGAGATTGGGCTGCTGCAAGTGCTGAATATCCTCAGGATTGTCTCTGAGGTGTGCTTGACCTCCCAAGGTTATCTCCAAGTTTAGGACTGAGTGCCTTGGGGCTATCAACGAGGTTGAAGCTGATTGCTGGGGTTTGAAATGAGCTTTTCTGGGGTTATCTCCGAAATTACAACTGCATCCCTCGGGGTTGTCTCCGAGGTTGGAATTGAAACTCCAGGGGTTATCTCCGGGGTTGGAACTGAATATCTTAGGGTTGTCTCCAAGATGGAACTGACTTATCCGGTGTTATCTCTGAAACTGGAATTGCACTCCTCGGGGTTATCTCTGAGGTTTAAAACTGAAATTCTCGGGGTTATCTCTGGGACTGAAACTGAATATCATGGGGTTATCTCCGAGATGGCAAACTGAATATCCCAGGGTTGTCACCAGGACTGGACTGAATATCTCGGGGTTCTCTTCGAGATGGCAAACTGAGTATCTCGGGGTTGTCTCCGGGACTGGGTTGAATATATTGGGGTTATCTCCAAGATGGCAAACTGAGTATCCCGGGGTTGTCTCTGAGACTGGGTTGAATATCTCGGTGTTGTCTCCGAGATGGCAAACTGAGTATCCTAGGGTTTTTTTGGGACTGCGCTGAATTAACTTCCAGGGTTATTTCTAGAAGATGATTTTTCCCTCCTGAAAGGTTAGTAACAGGAATAAAATTTTTTTGAGTGTCTACATATGCCCTTCTTTATCATATTCATGCAATGTAATGGGATGGATAGGATAAAGAACACTCGACACTTGAAACATAACAAGATAATCATGATGCAATGTACTGCAGCATGATACAAATGTATGATGAATGTGGTTTGCTGGACCATTTTCCAACGGGGTGTGATGAATGTTTGCTCCCATGACTTCTGATGGGTACTGGAGTTATCACAGATGACTCGAATGAACTTCTTAGATATGTACTCCAAAGCTCTCAGGTACTCTCATGATGTTGACATTGGGGTTATCAGCCAAGTTTTTAATCCTTGGTAAAGACTTTCCACCATAGATATTTCTCTCATGTACAAGAGACTCTGGGGGTTGTATCCTGTCTGAGGAAGATGTGTATAATAGCTTTCCATCATCGGTCCTCCCCGATAAGGATATTTTTCCTGGTTTGTATCGTCAGGTCTTTCCAATGATCTGTTGAAGTTACTGCCAACAGTCTATGTTGTTATGGTTGCCTGACCCTCGCTGAAATGTGCATCAATGGCTGAGAGCTTTAGATGACTTCCGACGCTTCATTGGATTTAATTGCCAACAGCTGTAATCATCAGATGGCTTCTGATGCTTTGTTGGATTTACCTGTCAACGGATGAAGATTTTTAAGGTTGTTTGACCCTCATTGGAATGTGCATCAACGGCTAAAGACGCATAAAATTCCCGCTGGGGAGAGCTATTTTGGAGTTACGACTCCAAACTGATGGCATCGGACCTTTGTGAGGTATTGCCAATTGTAGTTTGCAACAGTTATGATCATTGTGTTTTGTACCCCGTGTTCAGGTTAATACCAATGAGTGACATGTAGACCCATAGTTTGGTCTTGAAAACTAGGATTCAGGCGGTTTCGCTCAATCCTGTAGTGTCTTTTTTTCTTGATTTGACTATTTTAACTTGTGAGACCTCCTTTGCAACTCAGTATGGACCGAGCCGGAGGGGTGGGACCCACATAGGGTAGCCATAGGTACACCTGCGGCCAACCGTGGGTGTACTTGTAGCCTGCTGGCCCTTCACAAGTCACTTTCACGTTGCGCCAGATAGACAATCCGAGAGTTCTTCTTTAGATCTACTGAGTTCGTGTCGCTTTCTGTGAAATCTGTCACCGTACAAGTGTTTCACACTATCCTGGTAACGTATGCATGTCTTCTTTTCTAGTTTTTGTTTGTTGGAAAATGAGTTATCATATGAAATGCGTCTAAAGACATAATAGTGAATATGCATGCCTATATGACTTGATAAAAAATATTCAACATAGTAAATGTTAGTATTAAACCATGTTAAACATAATGATGTGAAAAAATTTGACTTTTGAAACAGTTAAATTGACGCCTTTTTCTACTATTTCTTATCATATTTGAGGATAAATGAGCAAAGGTAGTAAAGTAAAGTAATCTTGGTAATTAGTCTACCATTATGGATTGTGACTTTCACATTTGTATGCATATAGGATGTTTATGACTGTGGGTAGGTGTGCTACTGAATGGCCACCTAGTCATGTCTATGCGCATATGGATAGTCCTTGTTACAAAGGAGACTCTTGCAAAAAATTTCCATAAGTCTAAGCTTAGGGTAGTTGTAAGACCCCAACTTTTATAAATAAAGATGAATTTTCTATAAATATCATTTTTGAATATTATGGAGTTAATTTGATATAATGTTATAGTTGTAGGTAATATTTATAAATTTTGTAAAGTACGCAAGTTGTTATATAATATTCGAGTGGTCGGGAAATATTCGTTTTAACAAGGAATATTCGTACAACGGCACAATCATTGGTGGACCCCACAACGGAATTATTGTCGGATTGAGAAAACGACAAAAATATTTTATTATAAATAACGGTGAAAGTTTTACCATTGATACTGTTGAACTACTCGGTAGTAAAAGTACAGTAATACGTGTGGTTGCATAGTAGCACACGGTATTTATTATTAATGCTTATGTGAGAAGTCACTCAGTTTAATTCAATTATTGTGAGTTAATAATATGAATTATTTAGCGATAATGACGTTTTATTTTATTCGTATTATTAACGTAATAAAACAGAAACATCTTTTTATATAAAACAAAATACTTTATTAAATTTATTCTATAAATAGAATATATTATATTTTATTTAAAAGATTTTTCTTTAAATATGGACCGTCAGATTAAAGTAATCAATCTGGACCGTTCATGGATTAGTTACTATGCATTCTATTTTTCTATAAATAGCAGCTCATTCCTTCATTATTTCTTACGAATTCACTGAACTCTAGAGAGAGAAACTATAGAGAGAGAGAGAAGAAGAGTATTCTACTACTTAACTACTTCCTTATTTAAGCTCTTCTTTAAAACGGTAAGGGGTGTTATTCTTTCTTATTCATGAAGAGAACTGTTGTTATTCCATTTCTTATTATTCTGTTGGAATAACCTGTATACGCTGTCTACCCTATATTTGGTGACATTCTTCTATTATTCTGTTGGAACATCATGTCAGTGTGTTTTACACCGGACCTGGTTCCGTTTTTATTATTATTCTGTTGGAACATCCTGTCTGTGTGTTTTACACCGGACCTGGTTTCGTTTTTATTATTATTCTGTTGGAACATCCCGTCTGTGTGTTTTACACCGGACCTGATTCCGTCTTGTTATTATTCTGTTGGAACATCCTGTCTGTGTGTTTTACACCGGACCTGGTTCCATTATTTATTATTCTGTCGGAATATCCTGTCTGTGCGTTTACGCCGGACCTAGTTACATTATTTATTATTCTATTGGAATAACCTGTCTGTGCGGTCTATCGTATGCCGGGTGATTTCTTTTGTTATTCCATTCTTTATTATACTTAGTTGGTTAAGTTTTGACTTCTATACTCCATGAAATTAGTGGAATTTCCTTGATAATTGCGGTTCATCCAGTATCTTTTCATGAAAATATTCTTCTAAGTATTCTTGAATTTTACTCCACAAAGCAGTATCATGTTGACAATTTGGACGTTGTTAATTCTTGGATAAATTAATTCTTGAACTTGTTTTATTGAATTCTTATATCATTGTCATCATCCTCATGTTTATAAAATGTTGAAAGTCATTTGTGGCCTGTAGTGCATAGATGGACTTGGTATGATTATGACCAGGGATTATTCGGTATAATCATGACCGTAATATTACAAATGATGTGGTAAAAGTCCTCATTGGCCCGTAGTGCATTGATGGACAGTTGTTGGCATGATCATGACCATTAAGGAATACACGAATATCCTTGGCCGTAGTGCAGGGGTGATTCGATGGTGTGGATTATTTTATTAAGCTGAGTCACAGCGATAACAATGTTGAAAAACCTTTTAAATCATAAAAGATAGTAGAGTTTATTTTCTACTTGACTCTTTTAATGGATTGCTTGCTCCGCTGCAGTTAAACTTGATGTCTATTATATTTTATCAGTTTAACATTGTTGAAGGCTAATGATAATTTATTCTGCATTATCTTAGTCATAATATTTCTTACTGGGCTAGTTGAGCTCACCCTTTCTTTCACTGTTCTCTTCAGGAAATGAGAACGTAGCTAGGGCAAGTCGGGGAACGGAGTGATGGTCCGAATGATAGTATTAGTTAGTAGTCCTCACTATTCTATGTAATAGTGTGTTAATAAATGTAATGAGGACTCCTTTTGAGTATGAATACTCTCTAGAAGATAATATTTGTATTCAAACTCACAGTTTATGTTTTGTCGTATTGTACACGACAGTTGTAGTAGTAATTTATTTTTGTATTCTATACTATGTATCTGACGACCCAAGATGGGTGATGTATACCTAATTTTGGGGGCGTCACAGTTGGTATCAGAGCTTAGGGATATGATCCCTGGCTAAGATGTGAGAATAGAACTAGGAGGGGAGAGACGGGGAATTCCTTCGCTAGTATGACCTACCTAAGTTTATTTGCATGGTATTTAATTGGTCGGTCATAATATAAGGATAATATATGACATATCAATTAACTTTTATTTTATGGCAGTATCTGAAAATGGCATCTGAGAATGTTGAGAATAGCAATGGAGCACATGCGACTTTTGATTCACCACATATCAATAATTAGGATAATGTGCATCAGGAAGGTGACAATCCTCATGCAAACAACAACACTGACCAGATGATGAATGATGGAATGTTCAGAAACTTTATTCAGTTCATGCAACAGCAGGCGAGAGCGGCTCCTGTCCAAAATATAGGTGGAAACACTGAAAACTCTCGGACGGTCACCGCTAAACAGCTCAAGGAGCTGGGACCACCAGAGTTTAAGGGAGAGCCAAAACCACTTACAGCGAAAACATGGATAAAGCAGATTACCAAGATATTTGATGTCTTGGGATGCTCCGAGGAGCAAAAGGTTCCCTTTGCCGCCTTTATGTTGCGAGGAGAGGCAGATTACTGGTGGGAATCGATTAAGCGTACTCAACCTGCCACACTAAAGATGTCTTGGGAGAAGTTCCAAGAGATGTTCAATGACAAATACTTTTCCGAAAGTGTTCGTCACATGAAGGAGGTGGAGTTCATCAAATTGGAGCAGAATAATATGACCGTGTCGCAGTATGAGGCTAAATTTGCTGAGTTGTCCCGGTTTGCGTCCCACTTGGTGGATAATGAAGAGCGAATGACGCGAATGTTTTTGCGAGGTTTGAAACCTGAGATACGTCAACATCTTATTTCTCATAAACTGTGTTTGTATTCAGATGTTGTGAATAGGGCTCAGTTAGTGGAGCGCGATAACGAGTCAACGCAACCAAAAGAGTGCAGTCGGCAAAATGATAATACCAGTGAGAGCAGTCATCGAATCGGTGACAACAAGCGTGGAGGGAATCAACAGGCCAGAAATGGTAACCACTTCGGTGGTAATCAGGGCCAAAACAATAAGAATGGTCATTTCAAGAAGAGGAGATTCAACAATGATGGAAAGACGTCAGCACTAGCACCCTTTGTTAAGGAAGGAGAACGACCACCTATCATATGTTTCAAATACGGAGGGGAAGGGCACATCAGTCCAAACTGCGCGATGCCGTCTAAAGCATGTTATAATTGTGGAAGAGAATATCATTTAGCTCGACTTTGTCGTTTACCAAAAACAAGTTCAGCCAAGATGGAGACACCAAAGGCCGTCCCAGAAAAGTCAAAACCGGTAGTGCAAGGGAGAGCGTTTGTTGTGACCTCCCAAAAAGTAAGGAACCCGAATGAGGTTATCACGGGTAAGCTTATCATAAACTCTAACGAAGTCTATACTTTATTTTATACCGGTTCTACCCATTCTTTTATTTCTCCTACTTGCGCCCATCGATTAAATTTGATTCCGGAGAAATTAGACTTTGACTTATCTGTTGAAACTCCATTGGGAGAAACCTTCATTACATCCACGGTTTATAAGTCTTGTTTGGTTCAAGTTGGTACCCACAGATTACCTGTCGATCTGATATCATTAAAAATACTTGCATTTGACGTGATTCTAGGGATTGATTGGTTAACTACTCATCATGCAAAAATTGATTATTTTCGTAAGGTTGTTAGCTTTTATATTCCTAATCGACCTATTATACGAAATCAAGCAACCAAACCATTAAAATCAATCGCTGTCATCTCAAGCCATAAAGTTATTCGTTAATTGAAAAACGGATGTCAAGCTTTCTTAGCTCATGTCACGGATCTAAACAAAAATACGTCAGTTTTGAATGATATTTCTATTGTTAATAAATTTCCTGACGTATTCCCTGAAGAACTTCCTGGCCTACCCCCAGAGCGTGAAATTGAATTTTGTATCGACCTTGAACCCGGTACAAAACCCATTTCCAAAGCCCCATATCGAATGACTCCTATTGAACTGCAGGAGTTAAAGATCCAACTGCAGGAATTGTTAGACATTGGCTTTATTCGTCCTAGTACTTCTCCTTGGGGTGCTCCTGTGCTATTCGTGAAGAAGAAAGATGGAAGTATGCGACTTTATATTGATTATCGGGAGTTGAATCATGTCACCATCAAAAATAGGTACCCATTGCCACGTATTGATGACCTGTTTGACCAGTTGCAAGGAGCACAATTCTTTTCAAAGATCGATCTTCGTTCTGGATATCATCAGCTGAAGGTTAGAACTGAGGATATTCCAAAGACGGCTTTCAGAACTCGGTACGGGCATTATGAATTCTTAGTCATGTCCTTTGGATTGACTAATGCTCCTGCTGCCTTTATGGATACGATGAACCGGGTATTCAAGGAATATTTGGATCACTTTGTGGTCGTCTTTATTGATGACATCCTTATTTAATCCAAAAGTCGTGAAGATCATGAGCAACACTTGAGGTTGGTACTCCAAAAGCTTCGTGAATACAAGCTTTATGCCAAGTTAAAGAAATGCGAGTTCTGGTTGGAGGAGGTAGCATTCCTTGGGCACGTAGTATCAAGTCGTGGAATATCGGTTGACCCGGCAAAGATTGAAGCTATTCAAAGCTGGGAGCAACCTAAATCAGTGACCGAAGTACTTAGCTTTCTTGGTTTAGCTGGTTATTATCAGAGATTCGTGGAAGGATTTTCTCGAATCGCTACTCCATTAACTCAGCTGACTCGGAAAGGTACAAAGTTCGGTTGGAGCGAAGAATGTGAGCAGAGTTTTCAAGAACTCAAGAGGAGACTCATTTCAGCACCTGTTCTAACAATACCATCTGGCTCGGAGGGATTTGTCATCTACAGTGATGCTTCGAGCAAAGGGTTGGGATGCGTTCTCATGCAACATGGAAAAGTCATAGCCTATGCATCAAGACAACTCAAGAAATATGAGAGGAATTATCCTACTCATGATCTAGAGTTGGCAGCTGTTGTCTTTGCACTTAAAATTTGGAGGCATTACTTGTGTGGGGAGAAGGTGGAGATCTTTACGGATCATAAAAGCCTCAAATATTTCTTCACTCAAAAGGAACTCAACATGCGACAACGATGTTGGCTTGAACTGTTGAAAGATTATGATCATACCATTCAATACCATCCTAGAAAAGCGAACGTGGTAGCTGACGCATTGAGTAGAAGATCATATGCAAGTACGAGTGCAATATTGTCAACACAAAGGCCCATTTTGTGTGACTTGCAAAGGATGGAGATAGAGTTAAAGACTTCAGGGACCCATGTGATGATGGCGAATATACGAGTAGAACCAACTTTAATCGATAAAGTTAAAGCTGCTCAAGCTACAGACCTAGAGCTGATGCGTATGAGGAAGAAAGTGCAAGAAGGTGTTATGCCGGAAGCAAGAATCGATGAAGAAGGAATACTTCGAGTCAACTCCAGACTTTGTGTTCCTAACAACCCTGATTTAAAGTATGAAATCATGATGGAGGTGCACAACACACCGTTTGCAATCCATCCTGGAAGTACCAAAATGTATCATGATCTTCGTCATACATTTTGGTGGAGCAATATGAAGAGAGAGATAGCGTTGTTTATCTCAAGATGTCTAACTTGTCAACGAGTTAAAGCGGAGCATCAAGTACCAAAAGGTCAATTGCAACCACTTGAAATTCCAGAATGGAAGTGGGAGCACATTACCATGGATTTCATTACCGGTCTTCCTAAGGTTTTTCAAGGTATAGATGCGATTTGGGTCATTGTTGATAGATTGACCAAGTCTGCTCATTTCTTACCGATACGAAAAACTTATACACTTGAACGTCTTGCTCGTATGTACATAAACGAGATTGTAAGACTGCATGGTATGCTAGTATCCATCGTTTCTGATCGAGACCCAAGATTCACTTCACGATTTTGGGTTAGTTTACAAAAAGCTATGGGCACAGATTTACGATTTAGTTCGGCATATCATCCTCAGACGGACGGACAATCAGAGAGGACTATTCAAACTCTAGAAGATTTATTAAGACTCTGTGTCCTTAACTTCAAGGGAAGTTGGGACAAGTTCTTACCATTGGTGGAGTTTTCCTACAACAACAGTTATCAAGCAAGTATTGGCATGGCTCCATTCGAAGCATTGTATGGAAGAAAATGTCGTTCTCCAGCATGCTGGGATGAGGTGGGTGAAGCAACGTTGTTGGGACCAGAGTTGGTACGTATGACTACAGAAAAGATTCAAACAATCCGACAACGTATAAAAACCTCACAAGATCGACAAAAGAGTTATGCTGATCTTCATCGAAAGGACGTGAAATTTGATATAGGAGATCATGTGTTCTTACGTGTTGCTCCATGAAAAGGAGTTATGAGATTTGGAAAAAGAGGAAAGCTCAATCCTCGATTCATCGGTCCATTTTTAATCCTCGATCGAGTAGGAACTGTGGCTTATAGACTCGCTTTACCGCCAAGTATGTCTCGTGTTCATAACGTTTTTCACATATCCATGTTACGCAAATATGTGGAAGACCCGAACCACATTATTGAGTTAGAACCGGACGAAATAGCAGAAGATTTGACGTATGAAGAAGTTCCTGTTCAAATCTTGGATAAGAAGGAACATATTCTACGGTCCAAGGTTATACCTCAAGTTAAAGTTTTGTGGAGAAACCACAATGTTGAGGAAATGACTTGGGAGTTAGAATCTGAAATGAAATCAAGGTATCCTTACCTCTTCGACATACCAGGTACGTACCTTAATTTCGAGGGCAAAATTTCATAAGAATGGGAGGTTGTAAGACCACAACTTTTATAAATAAAGATGAATTTTCTATAAATATCATTTTTGAATATTATGGAGTTAATTTGATATAATGTTATAGTTGTGGGTAATATTTATAAATTTTACAAAGTACGCAAGTTGTTATATAATATTCGATTGGTCGGGAATATTCGTTTTAACAGGGAATATTCGTACAACGGCACAATCATTGGTAGACCCCACAACGGTATTATTGTCGGATTGAGAAAACGACAAAAATATTTTATTAAAAATAACGGCAGAAGTTTTACCATTGATACTGTTGAACTACTCGGTAGTAAAAGTACAGTAATACGTGTGGTTGTATAGTAGCACACGGTATTGATTATTAATGCTTATGTGAGAAGTCACTCAGTTTGATTCAATTATTGTGAGTTAATAATATGAATTATTTAGAGATAATGACGTTTTGTTTTATTCGTATTATTAACGTAATAAAACAGAAACATCTTTTTATATAAAACAAAATACTTTATTAAAGTTATTCTATAAATAGAATATATTATATTTTATTTAAAAGATTTTTCTTTAAATATGGACCGTCAGATTAAAGTAATCAATCTGGACCGTTCATGGATTAGTTACTATACATTCTATTTTTCTATAAATAGTAGCTCATTCCTTCATTATTTCTTACGAATTCACTGAACTCTAGAGAGAGAAGCTATAGAGAGAAACTATAGAGAGAGAGAAGAAGAGTATTCTACTACTTAACTACTTCCTTATTTCAGCTCTTCTTTAAAACGGTAAGGGGTGTTATTCTTTCTTATTCATGAAGAGAACTGTTGTTATTCCATTTCTTATTATTCTGTTGGAATAACCTATATACGCGATCTACCCTATACTTGGTGACATTCTTCTATTATTCTGTTGGAACATCCTGTCTGTGTGTTTTACACCGGACCTGGTTCCATTTTTATTATTATTCTGTTGGAACATCCTGTCTGTGTGTTTTACACCGGACCTGGTTCCGTCTTGTTATTATTCTGTTGGAACATCCTGTCTGTGTGTTTTACACCGGACCTGGTTCCATTATTTATTATTCTGTCGGAATATCCTGTCTGTGCGTTTACGCCGGACCTGGTTACATTATTTATTATTCTATTGGAATAACCTGTCTGTGCGGTCTATCGTATGCCAGGTGATTTCTTTTGTTATTCCATTCTTTATTATACTTAGTTGGTTAAGTTTTGACTTCTATACTCCATGAAATTAGTGGAATATCCTTGATAATTGCGGTTCATCCAGTATCTTTTCATGAAAATATTCTTCTAAGTATTCTTGAATTTTACTCCACAAAGCAGTATCATGTTGACAATTTGGACGTTGTTAATTCTTGGATAAATTAATTCTTGAACTTGTTTTATTGAATTCTTATATCATTGTCATCATCCTCATGTTAATAAAATGTTGAAAGTCATTTGTGGCCTGTAGTGCATAGATGGACTTGGTATGATTATGACCAGGGATTATTCGGTATAATCATGACCGTAATATTACAAATGATGTGGTAAAAGTCCTCATTGGCCCGTAGTGCATTGATGGACAGTTGTTGGCATGATCATGACCATTAAGGAATACACGAATATCCTTGGCCGTAGTGCAGGGGTGATTCGATGGTGTGGATTATTTTATTAAGCTGAGTCACAGCGATAACAATGTTGAAAAACCTTTTAAATCATAAAAGATAGTAGAGTTTATTTTCTACTTGACTCTTTTAATGGATTGCTTGCTCCGCTGCAGTTAAACTTGATGTCTATTATATTTTATCAGTTTAACATTGTTGAAGGCTAATGATAATTTATTCTGCATTATCTTAGTCATAATATTTCTTACTGGGCTAGTTGAGCTCACCCTTTCTTTCACTGTTCTCTTCAGGAAATGAGAACGTAGCTAGGGCAAGTCAGGGAACGGAGTGATGGTCCGAATGATAGTATTAGTTAGTAGTCCTCACTATTCTATGTAATAGTGTGTTAATAAATGTAATGAGGACTCCTTTTGAGTATGAATACTCTCTAGAAGATAATATTTGTATTCAAACTCACAGTTTATGTTTTGTCGTATTGTACACGACAGTTGTATTAGTAATTTATTTTTGTATTCTATACTATGTATCTGACGACCCAAGATGGGTGATGTATACCTAATTTTGGGGGCGTCACAGTAGTCATGCATTTTTAACTCTACTGTAGGCGTATGTTAAAGCAATGCATGTATGCATGTAGTCATAAAATGCATTTGAAAAGCTTCTGGTTAGAATTTACCACACCCTTTCTGAGGTGATTTGGAGTCTTGTGTCCAGATATTATGGATCCGGATCAGCCGAGTAGTTCCCGCAGGACCACTTCAGGTGTACAGAGGAGGGCTTCTGAAGTGCCTCGCCCCTGTTTAGTCAGACAACCTCATCGTTTAATGGAGGCGGTGATTCGTCCTATCTGGATTGATGTACCGAATGTTGAGGAGGAGGGGGAGGATGTACCGGTTACGGATCCAGCTCCTGCTGCTCATGCTCCCCGTAGGAATCTTCCATGCATTAATGTGACAATTCCAGATCTTCACGGTGATTTGAGTCGCCACTCCTCAGTTTACTTGCAGGTAAACGAGGTAAAAGATGGGTTTGATCTTCCTTTTTTCTATTGATGAGGAGCAAGGATTTTGATGTTGATATGCATTTGTGATGTAGGTTCCTGGCTTTACACAGCCTTGAGGGAACTGGTTCAGCATACACTCTCTATATCAGGCTCTGCATCCAGATTACTGAGAGATTATGAATGGTTGGGGCTTTAGGGCGTTCTTTTCCATTCTTCCCCGCCGTTGTCCTTGGGGTTACCTAAGGGAATTGCCTGAGCGCTGGTTTCACCAGACTCAGCCTCTCCATTTGTTGGACTGTGAGGTGATGATGACGCCTATAGATTGGCGGTTTATCACCGGTATGGAGTTTGGAGGGGCGCTAGTGCCTTGTACGGCAAACATTACCCCGACTATCGTCAGATCCTTGCTAGGAGTGCCGGCTGAGGTGCTCAAGGGCAGGACCGTTCGTATAGGTCCTTTGAGCATAGATGTTATGAGTGGGCTATTGATTGAGCCCATGCCCACTGATGTAAGAGTCAGGGATCGCATTCTTCGGCGATTGTTTATGGTTATTATCAGGGGTTGTTTCATAGCATACAACTCTTCCACGGTGTCATTCGCTTTGATCAGTGCCACTCAGGAGGTGGGCTGCATTGGATATTATGATTGGGGCTTCTACACCTTCGCCTATTTCCTCAGGGGAATGTGCATGTGCTCGTAGGGCTTGACAGAGGCTTGGCTAGGATTTTACCCATTTCTACTGTGAGTATTTCTCTTTTGATTTCCCATGTACAGGTTAAGAGTGTTGACTAACAGCAGATGTTTACCTTTGTGTTGGCAGTTTTGGGCCTATGAGAGGCTTCCATGTTTGTGTCCTATTAATGTGGTAGGCTTAGATACCTATCCACGAGGATGGCGATGGCATCACTCCATTTTGGCAGAGGTTCCTATAGCTGAGGGTTTCACCCATTGTCGCTTACAATTGGAGTTGTTGACAGCTGATGCCATCACTTGGGTTCCCTACTCTGGGGACCATTTAACCATAGGCGTTGAGGATGGAAACCCGACTGGTGTCGAGTATGTGATGTCCACCGACCAGATTCCTCTCTTCACATATGGAGGATGGGAGCTCTATTTTAGAAAAGTGTGTTATTAGGAGCACCACATGAGAGATTTGTGTACCGATCTTGCCTCATGCTAGGCGTTATTGGCCTATGTCGCAATCGCCTATTAGTGATATCCCGTTGATGGGCGTTGATGGCTTCACTTTGTTAGAGGGTCCGTTTACTTAGGAGGCATTAAACCGCTGGTGGTCCCCTCGTACCATCGAGCCCAGACCCGCGCCACTCAGTTTATGGGGGATATGGTTCCTACATCCGTGATGATGATGGATTGGATGGCCTGTGTCTGAGATTTGACTCATTTGACACAGATTGACAGTTTGAACCGGCAGTTGGACCGGACACATTTTTTCATCCGGTATTTGGGCAGAGATCCGTCAGAGGCGGATACTTTTTATCCTTCCAACTCAGGGAATGGCCCTTCAGATGACCCATATGGCTTTCTCGGTGTAGATCCTCCCTTGTATTGGCCTGACATCCCTCTTGGCGGAGATCTAGTGACTCAGGAGAAGCTACATCAGGTGGACAGGATTGATGATGTAGATATAGACACCATTGTCTTCTTTTGATGTATATTCTCGCTATATCTTTTGATATGCCTCTGTTAGATACTAGGTGGCTATGCCCCATTCTCGTTATATCTTTTGATAGGCCTCTGTTAGTTGTAGGGCGTCTGTGCCCCATTTCCCTGTATTTTTTAGCTGTACAGAGATGATGTATTTAGATGATGATGTACTTAGGAATGTATGTACTGTTTTCCATTCCGTACATCATATTGCCATCTATTATTTGTCATGCATGTATTATGTCATGCATATGTATGTCCAGAGATATTCAGTATTGACACCTGGATGGTCATATGATACGGCCCACACAAATATCTTCTTCGACAGTTAGCCGTATTGATCACACCCCACCATTATTGGTGGCCTCATTTTTGAGATCTTGGTATGATAGTGTATCCCCTTCAGACAGGGTGATTGTAGATCAACTGTTGTAGCATTCTATGACCCTCTTGATGTTCCAAGTTCCATTTAGCTTTGTAGATGGCATGCTAGAGCATTGGGTACCGGAGAGGCAGGTTTTCCGGTTTGAGACCCAGGAGTTGACTCCTACCTTAGAGGAGTATGAGCGGTTGACAACTTTGCCATTGGATAGGCCTTGTGCTCGGATGGCAGTCGGAGATATGAGTCGGCAGTTTATGACCCTCACCGGGTTGAGGCGTAGAGTAGCACAGGATGAAATTATATATGGTCATGTAGTGTCCCAGCATTTTCTGATAGACAAATTTGGCTCAGTGGACAACTATGTACAACACTCCTGGGATTTCACCATGTCGGAGGATTAGTGGCGTGTTGCCAGAGTAGACGTACTCATGATGTGCGTAGTGACTGATTTGTACATACCATTGTACATGGATGAGCTAGAAATCGGTGTTATTATAGCGGTGAGAGCTCTCAGGGAGGGTCATACCATTGTGCTGATGATTATGGCAGAGACATTGAGGTCAGCCACGTATTGCCACACCTATCCTGCAGGGGTATTTATAGGCAGCTCGGTCTTGTTATTTGTGTGGTTCATGTCACACCTAAGACCGATTGGCACATTCTGACGGTATGTGTATTATTTTTCCCATGAGATAGCCACGTCTTACTCCTTTTAGCCAGCGTAGTGTATAGATGCTACATCCTGGTCGGTGTTTTTGGCAGGGATCGAGGATTCATTAGACATTTTGCCATGTACAGGGCTCAGTTTACCCTACAGCTTCATTACTCATGCACCGGGCATGGATTATCTCCCTCTGGCTAGTTTGAGGGGCATGACCACATATCACCCACTAGCTGTGATGTCATAGTTTGACCAGTTTCAGGATGTTCATCCTTTAGAGGGGTATTAGCTAAGCATTTGTCATTTCGCCATTTATCAGCAGAGGATAGATCCAGGGTGTATGCCTGTTGGGATCAGCATAAGAGTACTGAGTTTACTGTTAGCCATCCAGGCCATTCTAAAGAGTATTCTTCATGAATGGAGGCAAAGATCACATCGGCTGTGGTTGTATCCACAGTGTCGGGGATTGATTTAGATGGTGGATAGCCCATGGAGGACACTGATTCTCGCACCAAGGAGGAGCTATTCGCCGGGTTGCCAGTAGCTCTTGTAGATTCTCCCAGTATGACTGCTACTGTGATCCAGCATTCAGCAGAGTATTTAGAGCAGAGTCTTCATCTGATGACCTTCGAGAGAGATCAGGCTAGGGCCTTGATGTTGACAACTCTTGTGGGGATAGATGTCACTCTGTTAAAGAGAGATGATTCCTTAGCTCATAAAGATATCGATGTTGCTGAGCGAGACGAGGCCAGATCATCTAGAGATGCAGTGATAATTGAGCGGAATAGAGCTATATCTGCCCGAGATATTGCTATTAGAGACAGTACTGTAGTGAGGTCCCTTACTGTTGGCATCATTGTAGAGCTGATCACGTATATTGATGAGCATAGTGTCACCATGCAGTTGGCTATAGATCTGTTGGCTCATGTAGAGACCCTTGGACAGGAGATCATAGCGTTGCCTCCTTCTTCTGAGGGGGATGCCATGTTGGACTTGATAGCCCGCATACACACTGACTTGTAGATGGGCTTGTATTTTCCTGCACAGACTAGCTTAGTCATTTTGTCATGTATAGTACACATTGTATATATCAAACAACATTATATATGGCAGGGGGACATATTTTGATCACTTCCCTTTTAGTTGTGCCTTGTTGCTTGCTTGATATTTGCATGTTTCTCTAGGGCTTATGATCTTCATGTATTCTGAACTACTCCTTGATGGATGGACATTGAGATGTCTTAAGGTCTTTCAGAATGGATCGTTGATCTGTGTGTATTCCCTACCATCTTTGGTGTCTTGGGACTGGTGTATGGAGCTGTGGAGAGGAGTGTGCCTTTCCTCTTTGAGGTTTACCGCACCACAGATGGTCACCGGTACTCCTTTGTATGGGGGAGCCTAGTTAGTTCCATCACTTATGGATTGGTGTTTCTTTTTAAGGATTCAACCGTAGCTTAGATGGTCGCCGATTCTCCCATTTACGTGGGGAGACCAGGTAATTCCATCCCTTTGGTTTGAAGCCAATGAAGTGTGGTGGATAGAATGATGATCCCAGTACCGTTGATAAGTTTTTATGTTTTGGTAGGGGTTAAGACTGAACCATGAATGGCTACCTACGTACTTTTATTAAAGAAGAGATCAGGTCTGCGTAGTTCGAACCTGGTGTAAAGGTTTAACGATGTATGTGGCAAAGTGGCGTAGAGATGTGTTTGTTTTTGTTTTTTGTTGTGGTGACAAGGGTGTAGAAATGTTTTTATTTTTTTCTGTATTGTGATCGGACCATGTAAAATGGCTGCCTACGTACTCCCGTGTATTGGGGAGATCAGGTCGACGTAGTTCGCCCCATGCACAGGACAGATTGTAGCCGAAAAGTTTAATCCCACGTTCAGGATAAACTGAAGGTGTGAAAAGTTTAATCCCTGGTGGGATAAACTGAAGGTGTGAAGGGTTGAATCCCTGGTGGGATAACCTGAAGATGTGAAAGGTTTAATCCCTTATGGGATAACCTAAACGTGTGAAAGGTTTTAAAAACCTGTGAGGAGTGAAGGATCTGGTGATCTGAAAACCAGGGTGCTAGTTGGAAAGTATGATTGTCCCTGATGGGGCAAATGGGTATGAAGAAGGTTGTATGTAGTGAGGTTTAGAAAAATTGAATTAACTGGGGATCTGGTGACCCACAACCAGGATGTTTGCTTGATGGTAACTTCAAACATAGTATCGTTTCACGGTGTCCGAGTTAATGAGTTACAGAAATTCATCGCCATCCATCTCCTGTAATCTGAGAGTGCCTCCTGTCAATACCTCCTTGACAACAAATGGGCCTTCCAAGTTTGGGGAAAATTTTCCTTTGGACTGATCTTGGTTGTCAATGATCTTCTTCAAAACTAAGTCATGTTGTTTAAACTGCCATAGTCGGACTTTTCATTTGTAGGATCTGGCGATCCTTTGTTGATATAATTAACCGTGGAAGATAGCAGCAGTTCACCTTTCGTCTATTAGAGACAATTGGTTATACCTATCGCGTAACCATTGGTCTTCATCCAGCTGAGCATTTATCAACACTCTGAGGGATTGCATTTTCACCTCTTTGGGGAGCACTGCTTCCATGCCATAGGTTAATGAGTAGGGGGTTGCCCCAGTAGAAGTGCACATTGATGTTCTGTAGGCTAACAGAGTCAGAGGCAATAAGTCAAGCCATCCTTTGTGATTGGCGAACATCTTTTGCATGATTTTTTTGATGTTTTTGTTAGCCACTTCAACAGCACCATTCATCTTTGGATGGTAGATGACGGAGTTGAGATGTTTGATGTGGAATTTACGGCATAACTCCTCCATCATTTTGTTGTTGAGGTTCTTAGCATTGTCTGATACAATTACCTCTGGTTGTCTATATCGACAAACGACATTATTTCTTATGAAAGCAATGATAACTTCTTTTGTAACCCTGGGGAAGGAGGTTGCTTCTACCCATTTGGTGAAGTAGTCGATCATGGTGAAGATAAATCGATGCCCATTACTGGCTTTGGGCTCGATGGGCCCGATCATGTCCATTCCCCACATTGAGAAGGGTCAGGGTGAACTCATATTGTGAAGCTCTCTTGGAGGGGCGTGGATAACATTCCTATGAATTTAGCATTGGTAGCATCTCTTGACGTGATCATCACAGTCAACTTTGAGAGAGAGCCAGTAATGCCCTGTTCTAAGGATATTCTTGACAAGTAGGGGGCCGCTCATATGTGGGCCACATACTCCACCATGGATTTCATCCACGAGCCTCTGAGCTTGGTCCTTGTCCAGACATCTAAGGAGACCTAGTCCTTTATCTCTTTTGTAGAGTGCATCTTCGCTCAAGTAGAACTTCATAGTCATTCGATGGATCCGCTTTCTATCAGCTAAACTCGCCTCAGCGGGTGTAGATCAATCTCGTAGATACTCCTTGATGAGGTAGCTCATCTGATACTTCTCCAATGTAGTTCCCATAGGCTAGAGCCTTTTGTAGGATAAATGTGATGGTTGGCATGGTTTCCTTGTCAACTATGTTGAGCAAGGAGGCCAAGGTTGCTAGCGCATCCGCAAAGTCATTCCTATTCTGAGGAATGTGGGGGAAGGATATTTCTTCAAACTCCGAAGCTGTCTGTAGAACTTGTCAATGGTAAGGTAGCAAATGTAGCTCTTTGGTGTGATAGATTCATGTGGTTTGTCTGATTACCAATTCAAATTCCCAAAGATAGTTAACCGTCTGATGCCCATTGATTGAGCAAGTTTTAGCTCCATGACACAACATTCATACTCAGATGTGTTGTTGGTGTTGGCAAACTGCAATTTGACGGCGACAGGATGTTGGTCCCCCATCATGGATACTAGAACTGCTCAAGCCCCAGAACCTTTTATGTTTACAGCTCCATCAAAATACATCTTCCATGATTGGTGTGCATTGTCCTGATGGTGTTGCTGAACTATTATTACTCCTTCAACGGGGAAGTATGTTTCCAAGGGTTTGAAATCCCCTGAAGGTGCGGCGGCTAGTTGATCCACAATTCCTTGACATTTGATAGACTTTTGCGTCACGCAGACGATATCAAATTGTTGCAGGATCAACTGCCATCTAGACAGTCAGTAATTTAATATGGGTTTACTGTACACGTACTTGAGAGGGTCCACACGGGATATGAGATGGGTCGTGTGACCATGGAGGTAATGGTGTAACCTCATGGAAGCCCATGCTAAAGCATAACAAGTTTTCTCAATCAGAGTGTACTTGTGTTCACTGCTGAATCTTTTACTGAGGTAATAGATAGCTCGCTCTTGGCCTCTATCATCTTTTTGTCCCAGCATGCATCCCATGGCATTGTCATTGATGGACATGTACATGAAAAAGAGCTTTGACTAGCTGCTCTTTGATTGTGAGGAAGACCTTCTGGAACTCATTATTCCATTTCATGGAGGAGTTCTTCCTTAACAACTTGAAGATAGGCTCACAGGTTACTGTGAGTTAGGAGATGAATCTGCTAATGAAGTTTATTCTTCCCAAGAATCCCCATATTTCCTTCTCTATCTGAGGAATGGGCATTTCCGTGATGGCCTTGATTTTGGTGGGATCCAGCTCAATCCCTTTGTGGTTGATTAGGAATCCTAGCAACTTGCCTGAATTGAAGCCAAATGCGTACTTGGCTGGACTCAACTTCAAGTTGTACTTACGCAACCTATTGAAGAGCTTTCTGAAATGGTCTAGGTGGTCTTCCTACCTTCGGGATTTGACGATAATGTCATCCACATAGATCTATATCTCTTTGTGCATTAAATCGTGGAAAAGAGCCACCATGGCTCGCTGGTAAGTAGCTCCGGCATTGATGAGTCCGAATGACAAATATCTGTAGTAAAAGGTTCCCTAAGGAGTGATGAATGCAGTTTTCTCACGATCCTCTTCAGCAACCATGATTTCATGGTACCCTGTAAAGCAATCAGCAAAGGAGTATATGTCGTATTGAGTTGTATTATCAATGAGTATGTCGATGAATGGCACGAGAAAGCTATCTTTAAGACAAGCTTTATTCAAATCCATGTAATTCACGCAAACTCGCACCTTCCCTCCTGGTTTGGACACGGGGACTATGTTGGATAGCCATTAAGGGTATATTGACACCATGATGATGCCTACTTGAAATTATTTCATAATTTATTCTTTAACTTTTAAACTCCACTCAAGTTTTAATCGACTGAGCTTTTGCCTGACTGGATTGAATCCCTCTTTGATGGGGAGGCGATGAATGACAATGTCAGTGGATAAACTGACCATGCCTTTGTGAGACCATGAAAACACATCCTAGAGTAACCATGTCATTTATTTAGTTTGGAGTGAGGTCCGTACCAATCTGGATTTGTTTGGGGTTTTTTGAGGTTCCGAGGTTAAAAGAGGTGGTTTGATCAAGATTTAGCTTGGGTTGTCTTTGACCCATTCTTTGATCTCCTGAGGTATCTCATAGTCCTCCTGTATTTCCATCAAGTCTGAGTCCAACTTTACATCAAAGTTACAGTCGTTGTGCAGAAAAGTCACCTCATCAGCAAGTATAGGCACATCTAACCTTAGAGTCCAAAAACAAAACACCTTCACTTAATATATGAAACTGTTCAATCACACAAAGTGTTAGCATGTAATGTCAGAACAACTACTAATATTGTACATAAAAAGTAAGCAGTTATTGTTATCTACAGGGCAAAGGGAGTTTCTGCCCTTTTTACCCTCGTCAACAAATACAAGGAGTGCTGCTCCAATTGCCAAGGGTGAAGTCCTGGTGGACGGCTATGATGAAGGGGTTGTTATCGTTCTCCTTCTCCCAAATGATGACCATGATATCTGGACAATCATCGTCTGGGGTGACTCTGTTTGTACTGTTCGTGTGTACTACGATGCGTATGTTTGATAAGCGCCTTGCAATGTCCTGCTTACGCCTCCGATCCTTTTCCTCTGCCTCCAGATCTGGTATCAGGATTTTCTTTCCTTTGACCGGTATCGGCTTAGGAAATAACATGGTCATCATATGAGCTGGAACCTTTACTGAAGTCTGTATAGATTCAGCTCCTATAGGTTATGTCAATCATCGTATGGCTGAAGATGAAGGAACCTGTTTGTGTCTGTGAGGATTCTTGTGAGTGGAGCTAGAAGAATAGCCTAGCCCGGTTGTCCCTGTTTGACTGGGAACTTAAATTGGGCGCTTAATGCCTTGATGGTCTTTGCCCAACCCTTGTCCATGTTGATAACCCAAAGAAATCATCTCTTGACTTGCCGACATTACCTCGGCAGAAACTCTGGGTATCAGAGGTGGTGCCCCAATGGGATGGTAGTGAGTGTTGCTCACCTCCAGGGCATGGAAGCTGACAAGCTCAACTTCTGAATTGAAACTGATGAGTGGGATGTCACCTTGTTAAGGACATTCTGGCTCAGCATTAACAATGACTAGGCTATTGTTAATGATGTATTTGAGCTGCTGATGAAGGGTGGATGGGACAGTTCCAGCCATATGAATCCACGGTCTTCCCAAGAGTAGGTTGTATTTTGTAGCTATTTTAAGCACATGAAAGGATATGCAAAATGTATGTGGATCAATCTCCACAGGTAGTTCAATCTCTCTGACAACATTTCTTCGGGATCCATCGAAAGCTTTGATAGTTGTATAGCTGCTTCGGATCCTGTTGAGATTGATGTTCATCTTCTCCAAGGTGACATAAGGGCAGATATTCAAGGAGGATCCTCCATCTATCAATACTCTTGATACCACGTATCTGGAGTACATAACCGCTATGTGCAACTTCTTGCAATGACCCGTCCCTTCGGGAGGTATGTCATCATCAGTGAATGATATCACATTGCTGTTAAAAATGTGATCAACCAGGTGATGGAATTTTCCCACATCCACTAATTTTGGCAAGTGAGCTTCTTCTAAAACTCTTAGTAAGACCTTCCTGTGATCCTCTGAGGAGAATACCAAGTCCAGTATGGAAACCTGTTGTTGAGCTTTTTTCAAGCTTAAAACCACCTTGTCTTTATTGTGTCCCATAGTACGGAGGAATTCTTCAATCTTCTCCATTGGAACTTTCCCCTTCGACGTGTTAGCAGGTTTCATCACCCGTTGGGGAAGATACAGTGGATTCTCTTTTGACAGTGCAGCAGTTATATTGGATGTGGATCCTTCAGCCTCTCCATAACTCCATGACATTTTCTATAGGGCTGACAACAGGATATTGTGGTCTGAATGGTAAGATGATTGGCTATGGCGCAACCACTTTCAAAGGATTTTTAACACCTTTGAGTTGAATAGGTTGAATCGTATGTGATGGGGTAGCTGAATCTGTCTCAAAAGATATAACTACTATGACTTCCTTCCACTTTGTAGGAAATGTGTCCCCACTCTCCAGTAATACAGCGTCATTATCTATCATCTGCAGGACACCGCTGCCAATTAAGTTTTGAATAAGATAGCGGAGTGCCCATCATTCTTCAGTGATGTGACCGCGAGAGTGGGAGTGGTATTGACATATTCCATTAAAATCAAACCATCTTGAACGCGGGCTGATTGGAGGTAGCATAGTTGTGATTCTTCCTTCATTGACCAGGATATGCAATATCTCTTCCATCGGTTGGCCTAAATAAGTGAATTCCCTTTTATTGGCTAAATCCAAACGGGCTTTGGCATTTGCTCTTTTTACAATTTTATCCTCTAGTGTTTCACTTTCTGGAGTACGTGGTGGACTATTTGTAACAAGAGGAAGGAGGCTAGCATACTCCTGGCTGGATAATTGACGTGTGACGTGGTGCTGATGGACCATCAGTTCTACCAATTGATTAACTTGCTCGCACAGAGCCTTCATTTTCTGTTCCATCATAAAGTGGAACTGTGCATAATCCCACTTGTCAGCACTATCCTTGCTAGTTTGGGAGGATCCACCAATGGAGTGGAAAGTCTGTCCACTACTCCAATTAATCATGTTAACCTCCTATTCTTTGTGTTGAGGAAGAGGGTTATCTTGTACATGGGGTTGGTCGGGTTTAGTAACCATGATCTCACCATTGTCAATTAAATCCTGGATCTTATGTTTCAAGGCCCAGTAATCCTGAGTATCATGGCCTGGAGCTTCAGCATGATAAGCACACTTCATGTTAGCATTGAAACCCATCCCATTCGGGTTAGCTAGTAGAAGAAGATGGGTAATTTTCTTTTGAGTTGTCAGAAGATTGAGAATGTTCCCGAGTGAGTCCCCTAAGGGTGTGAACACTCGAGTGCATATGACTTCTCCACCTTTTGGCAATGGAGGGTTTGAAGACTGTGCTTGAAAAGGGGAGTAGTTTTACCTCTGAATAGGCATGCTTTGACTGCCTTTTTGCCCTTGTAGTATCAAGGAAACATCCTCCTCTTTCTTCTTATGAACCCTTCGGGGGTTGTTTCCATACCTTCCAGACTGGATGTGCTTAGCTACAACTTTAAGAGCAGTAAGGTCTTGAATCTTTCCTGACTTCAATCCCATCTCGGTCATTTCTCCATGTTTGATCATTTTAGAGAATGGTTTGCCTATGCCAGCTAAAACTCTCTCATAGAAGGGAGCTTCTTGAATATCTATGAAGGTCATCACCATTTCAGACTCAGTTATAGATTGAATAACTTGAGCAGCCAGACGCCTCCATCTTTGGGCATACTCTTTGAATGACTCATTAGCTTATTTCTTGACCTTGGTAATTTGGTACTGGTCAGGAGCCATCTGAGTTTGGAAACTGTACTGACTGAGGAAAGCATGAGCTAGCTCCTCCTAGCTATGAATTTTTAAATTGTCTAATCTGGTGTACCATGATCTGGCTTCTCCAATCAGACTCTTCTGAATCAGCTGCATTTTGAGCTTTTCATCCTCGGCATAAGATCTGAGCTCTCCAATGAATACTTTCAAATTTGTGTAAGGATCTCCCAATCCATCATACTTTTCAAAATCAGGAGTCTTAAATTTCTCTGGATAATGAACCCCAGGGAAGATACAAAGGTCTGAATATGAAACACTCCCATGTGCTCCAATCCCTTTGATATAACAAATGGTCTCTTCCTGATATCACCAGTGTCTGGATCTTCTTTGAGATGGGTGGTTTCAGGAGTTTTGTTGGTTTTGTCCAACTGAGATTCAGGTATAAGAATTTCTTTGTCCGGTCCCTGAGTTCCTCCATGTGCAGAGGATTCTGTATGTATGGGTATTTATGGACCCTGAGTGAGCTTGTGTAGTTCTTTCAATAGAACAGCCAACTCTGTAATTTGGTTACTTAATCCTTCGAACTCCTCGTGAGAGACAAGAGTAGGATTAGACTGGCCAGGTGTAGCCATGCTTGGTTGTAGGCTTACTGCCTTTTTAGATTTTGAACGAGTTATCGGACCAATTATTTCCCTACAAAAAGACTTATATAGTTTAGTCTTAGGGAATGTAGAAATGTTACATGCTATGTGATGTGTCCGTTTAGGAGTATTATCCTGCGAAACGGATGTCAGTTGACAAGATAGCATGTCAGATAAAAAGGGAATGCATGTACACATGTTCCTTCATATTTTTTCCATTACATTGAGATTTGACATGGAAATGAAACTACAAGTAATTGAATTTACAAGTAATTAAAATGGGAAAGTATGAAGAGACTTTCCTCCGCATTTTGTTTATCAAAGGCTGACCTATCTTAGGCTACTCTCGCGGCTTTTTGGAATGAAGGTTCCCAGATCATCGCAATTTACTTGATGGGAAGTTAATCCGGTCTTTCAACTGGAGTGAATCTGGGTGGTGCCTTTCCTGAGCCTCGTTGGAATTAGTCTTGCTACGAGTCCAGTAATCAAACACCGACATGATATCCTCCTGGTTGAGGAACCACACAACATATATTCACATACAACGCATCTCATCATATGGAAATGACGACATGTGTGAAGCACTAATATCACAAGCAGATATGGTATGAAGCACTAAGTGCAATAAGTAAATGCATTCGTACACATTCATATAAATGTAAATGCAACATCCATACACAAGCAGATAAAGGTTTTGAGAAGCTTTGATAACGACTTAAGCCCTCTTACTGGATGTCCCCTGCAGAGTCGCCACCTGTCGACGTCGGGATTTTTATTTGTCCCTTTTCTATTCTTGTCTTTTGGTGTTCTCATGTTAGGTGAGATTTATTTGAGAAAGCAAGTTGTGAAAAGGTCCGACATGTATATGTCGACAATTGGGCCTGTAAGAGTCGCCAGTCGGTATTTTTAAATGGTTGCACCAACTCAACCGAAAAAAGGTTTGCACATTGACCTAGTGATGTGACGCTATTTACCTGGTCTGTGATACCGAGATTCATTAGGGTCCGGGGGCTTGATTATGCTGAGGGAAGGTGTTAGCCACCCCCCGACATCCGTGTTACCACGGTGACCGCCACTTTTCAATTTAAACCATTATCTAAATGTGTGTGTGTAGATCAATGTGTAATTATCTGGAAGTAGTGCTATGCCTCGTTTGCACCTATATACAAAGGGTTTAAATTTTGTATAAAAGTTCAGTTTTAACAAGATATAGTAGTGATTTTTTGTGAAAGAGATTTTTCAAACCCTTGTGCTCAATAGTAATTGAGGCCTTTGATACTTCCATTTTATTATGTTCGACTGGATTGCTTTTATTTTCGAGATGCGAGGCATCTTCGAGAAAATAAGATAAAAAGCAGTGGCGAATTCTTTGTGGGCATGAGAGTCGTCTAAGGAAATTCAAACACCGTGAATAATTTACAAGCCATGTACATCTGAAAATGTCTGTCATGGGAACCAAATCTAGATTCAGGAGACTGAATCTGTGATCACATGATTCCTAGGCTCACATGATGTAGCAGTTTGTATGAAAGCTGTAATCAGTTATATATATATATATATATATATATATATATATATATATATATATATATATATATATATATATATATATGTGTGTGTGTGTATGTGTGTGTGTGTGTGAACGAGCCACCACCACGAAGTAAACTCCAGGCGGGACTAAATATAAATATATATATATATATATATATATATATATATATATATATATATATATATATATATATATAAGTATTTATATATATAAAAAGGCAATAAACGCTACTGATGTAAAATTCAGACACAATCAAACAGAGTTTGATGACAGGAGAAATATATAAGTATTTATATATAAAAAAACAGTAAACGCTCCGAATATTATATTCAGGATCAATCGAGATAACTCGATAATAATATATATAGAAAAGTAATAAAAGTCACGAACCGACGGTCTGGGCATACACACACACGACTCTCAACGTGAATAATAGTGTCTGCACAAAAGTGGAGAAAAGGCTTTAAAAAATGTAAGAAGGCTTACAGTGGGCTGCCAAAGAAGACTTCAAATAGCTTTAAATGGATGAACACTCGGTTCCTACCGGTAAAAGGTAGCAATATATAAATTCACAAGTGTTTGAAATGAGAAAGCACTCAATTTATAGTGTTCACAAAGAAAAATGGATTGGACTTCCTCGCCTTTTTTTCTCTTATAAATGGCCACCCCAAGCCCTCTATTTATAGAGAGGGAGCCACAGGTGTACGTGCGGCTGCCCGGGGTGCCCCGGGCTCTATGGGCCCTACTGTCTCGAAATACATTCACTCGTGTAATGTATTGTCCGCTCGAACCTTCATAACTTTCAATCCGGGCATCCGATGGTGGCGTATCATACCATTTCGGAATGCTGTTGTCGAGAGATACACAAATGACATAGGATAAGAGGTTGTACGAAGTCAGGAAGATTGGTCCATGCCCAGGTCTTCAAGTCTTCAAATTTTATCGGGTGTGTTGTCTTGTGTAGTAGTCACTCGGGATTGGAGCTATGGTTCTTGTAGGACACTTCTGTGTAGCATGTAGGTTGAATTGTTGTTGAGATGGCGTGAATATGGGATCGAGGTGGCAAAATGACGATTTTGCCCCTCACCGGGGTTATCTCCGGCTTTGGGCTGATTTAGCAGTCGTTGCTCAGGGTTATCTCTGAGATTGGCTTGCTGCTGTGACACCCCCAAATCCGGGCTACTTAACCCCATAGTTTGGTGCTCACGATCCACAATATATTAACATCTAACTACCCATTCAAATAAAAATAGGAATACATAACTCATTAACATATGTTGTTAATACATAAGTCCCAGATCCACTAACCTTAACATTACAAACATACCCCTTAGATATATAAAAAGGGTTTATAATACAACATAATAATAATAATAATGTTCATTATACTAATTTATCATTATGCCTTTTCCCTTATCTTTCTTCACCGCACCTTCTACAACTTCGTCCCTAGCTGAAAAGTTTTATTTAGCAAGGGTGAGCAACAAGTTTGCCCCGCAAGTTAAGAGATACAATAAAGTTAGAGAAATTAATAACAAAGCTTCTCACATTCTACACAACAAAAATTCGATAATGAAATAGTACAATGCTTTCAAGATTTTCTATGATATTCAAATGAATAATCAAGAATTAATTCTATGAAATAGCAAAGCGGAATGTTTTCCACATTTATGTTGAGCGATCCAATGGATCTTGAACTTTTCTTCTCGAGTAACTATCAAAGTTATACTTTGATATACCCAGGTGTATCAGATAACCATAAAGATCAAATCATACCCCTCTGCAAGTATATAAAGTGATCAGCTTTATTATACCCTATATTATGCATAATACTTAATCGCGCGTAAAGGTCAGACATACGACCATTAAAATATTCCCTTTATATAAAAGGTTATTCTTCTCAGTCTTATAATCAAGATTTGATTTTATAACAAAATACTGTGATTTCAATTTCTATTTACTTCTCGATCTAACAGAAATAATTGGCATCGATCTGTCAATAACAATTGAATTCTCTTCTCAAACCTATCAAGTTTAACCAAAGGTTCGTCTAACCAAAATAATTGGATAAGACACTTCTCAACATAATTCGACAATAAATAGGAATTATCTGTACTGTCAATACTAGCTTCTACGGATATGAATATCCAACAACAATTATTCTACGAATGTATATTTTTTAAATCAGTAATTCAATTTGAATTATTATCAAACATGCACTAACAGCGAATAATCAACAATAAATCCCTGGATGTGGTCTTATTAGCAATAATTAACCACTAATAATAATTAAACAATATTAACTCAAGGTTGAGTTAGGGAACTAACCTCCTCCGCTGATTATAGCTACACAATAAATTTATCTGCTTTCAAAAGACCTATAACCAATAATATCAGTCTCATAATTAGCACAATAATTCACAACACGCATCACTGTATTTTACAGTCAAACTTCTCCTATACACACTACCACATAGTCACATCAGTGTTTATAACTTATATAAACACTTAACAAGTCTAACTATTTCGGTCTGGTTGGACTTCGATCTATTCTCGGTGTTATGATCACCCTATCCGACAATTAACGCAGTTATTGTCAATTAAATTCGATTTCTAAGCTTCAATATTAATTTAGATAAGTCAATTATCATTTATAATTTTTTTGGAAGTTTTTAATAATTTATAAACAATTATTATAATTTATAATAATTTTTCAAACACTGAAATCATTTTTAAATGATTTAATTATCAAATAATCTTATCATCATTAATATTTAATAATATTAAAATATTAATGGCATACTTGTAAATATATTAAAGTTATTATTAATAACTTAAAATATTATTAAATCAACAATATTCCACTTAAATAATTTTTAAAATAATTAAAATTATTTTTAAATCATCGCCATTAGTATTTAAATATTAATAAAATTATCACCCAAATATTAAAAGTCATTAATTATAACTTAAAATATTTTTAAAATATTTTTCTAATTTTTAAATAATTTTTAAATCAATAAAATCTTTTCTAATTCATTTATTTAATATAATAATTAAATAAATCTAATATCATTAATATTATTTTATTAATGAAAATTCTCTAAAAATATTAAAAGTTACATTTTACAACTCAAAATATTTTTAAATACATTATTCTTATTTAAAATAATTTTTTCATAATATTAAATTATTTTTCTCAAATTTATTTAATATACTAATTAAATAAATTAAATACCTTTAATATTTAAATAATTAAAAATATTAAAGAAAAATATTCCAATTAGTCAAAAATTATTTTTCATAATTTAAAATAATTTTTAAAACCATTTTTAATAATTTTATATAATTTATTTCTATTTTTAATCAATTTTCGAAAAAATTAGAAATTAAAATATTTAAAACCGTCGCTAAAGCCTATAGCGACACTTGTCTGTCGTTTTAGGTGTTCTTGGCTCAAGAACACTGACAAAGTCAGTGTTCAAGGTCCTTGCTTTGACCAGATTTAATTTTCAGTCCATGCATGTTATGGACCAACTAACGCTTATAGATCGTAGTACTATTGTCACATTCCATTTTCCCACAACTAGATAGGTCATACAACATCACACTTGGAAGATCTGAGTCTTCAAAGTTCATGTCAGAACGTTTTTGGGTTTTCCATAAACCCAGGCTGTTCAAGCAGGCACTTTCCAGATCAATTAATTTGGTGTTCTGTTCATTAGTTTGTTGATTTCATGGTTCATATATATAGTAGACATGACAAGGAACAACTAACTATCCTCAACTCAGTCCAAATCTAAAACATTAGCCAGATTTAATTCGGTCAACTCTTGTCAAAAGCTCATGCAAGATTATTTCTAGAAATTCCAGAAAAACTCAGTCGTGGCCAAATGGCCTACTTTGACCAACTGTTAAATTCTACATGTTGATCTCTTGCACGATCTAAGGCCACATATCAGAAGTATACATGACAAAATACCAACTGATTACAACAAAATCAATAAACAACCTAAACACTGACAGATCAAAGCGTAATAAAAACTTGTCAGACGCTAGTTTTGCCGTTCTAGGTTACCCAGATTTGGCACGGTCATGCCCGATCAATAGGTTTTGACCGTTAATAACTCACGATCTAGACATCTAATGGTTGTAATACCACTTCCAGATTAAAGACAACATATCATGCTACAAATTAAAGCTCTAAATCAACAAAAATCATATACGAGCAAGGATCTGTGGCCACTAACATTTGGTTGTCAAACCAATTTTCAAGCTCAAGAACAGTTTTGAAAAACTCACTTTTAAAGCACTTAGATGCTATAGATCCATAATGGATCAACATAGATCATCTAAAAACATCATCTAGCAAAGATCTAAGCACATAAACACATATTTATCTTAAGCATTCAAGATCAAAGTGAAGTAGGGTTTTATACCTTTCTTTTGAATATGCTTTGATCCCTCCTCTCAAATCTGATCTTGGTGTTTCTAAGGTTTATTTGGTGACTAATCCACTCAAAGAATTCGGAGGTTTGGGATAGAGAGAGAGTTGTTGAGAGTTCGATAGAAATTTTGTAATTTTGGTGAACTTTCTCTCTCCAAATCTATTTATATTACTTTGATTCATGCATGCTCTGATGTTGGCTGTCAATTGGAGGTTAATTGTTGATATTTTAATGCCACAGAGTCAAGTGGTTAGGTTACCAACTAAATCCCTTGGAAAAATTACAAGTTACCTAATAAAATATACTAAAAGGGCATTTTGGTCAATGTACATTCAATTTTATTGGCAAACTATACATTATCCAAACCCTTAGGGTTTAACCCTAAGGTTTTAACACTTAGGTTTTATAACCTTAGTTTCTAAAGTTCCAAATTAGGGTTTTAATTAGGAAAATAAAATTTCTAAATTATAATTAGGGTTTGCAAGAATAGAAATTAAAATAACTAAAATATAATTAGGGTTTTCTAATCATACTTGAGTTTAATAAACACCTTAGGTTTGCCCATTAGGATTAGGGTTTCCTAATTTAGGGTTTAGGAATTTCGGATATGAAATTAGGGTTTTCAGCTTTCGATTAGGGTTTTTAACTGTGCATTAGGGTTTCTAATCTATTATTAGGGTTTATTAGTTGTAAAGCTTATCCGATCAATCATTTAGTCAAAATCTCTATATGGTACCAATACGTACGCATCAGTACAATTATTTTAATTAAATTTTTAACTGAATCCCTACCCAAAAATTAGGGTTAGGGTTTCTAAAGTTGTTAAGCACAATTTTACTCTAATTTCTCAGTCAACACACAAATTGACTAATTCTCGATATCCGTATCACAGATACATAGTACAATATTAACAGTTAATGTCAATATTAAATAATAAAAAATAATTAAAAAAATATGAATTCGTGAATTTTGGATTATTCGAAATCCCGGGTTATCACATTCACCCCTCCTTAAGAGGATTTTGTCCTCGAAATCACAGTTTTCTTATTCTCTACAATCTTTTAAAGTTGTATCATCAATTCATTTTTATCAACACAATATTAATTTGTGTTTCAAATTCTAACCTGTGACTTAAATCTATAAAAAAAATAGTTCACATAAATATCTTACTCATATTACTCGCGTAATTTAAGTTCTAAACAAAACTGTTACCTGCTACCACCTCCTGGGCAGCCACCGTATCCTGCGCCGTCATATTGAATGTACGGGCGGTTGATCTTCCTGGCTGTGCAGGTCCTCAGAATGCCAAGGTTCTACCACCAGGTCCCTTGTTGACACTTTCTTTCTCAACATTCCTCTTCAGACAGTTCCGTACTATAAGACCCAAACTTATTAATGAATAAAATTAAATTTTCTCTAAATATTATTGTGAATAATAAGGTGTTAATTTGATATAATGCTTTGGTTATGGGTGAAATGTGCAACTTTTGCAAAATAAGCAAGTGGTTATAAAATATTCATTTTTGTCGGTGAATATTCGTTTGGTCGTGGAATATTCTTTCTGTTGGGGAATATTCGTACGACGGCGCAGCCTTGTGTGGGCCCCATAACGAAAAGCGATTGGATGAAGAAAACGACAAGTAAAAGTTATTTATAATTAAAGGCGTAGTTGTTACCATTAATACTGTTGGAATACCCGGTGGTTAAAATACAGTAACACACGGTATTGCACCAATTATTGATTCTTACGTAAGAAGGTACTACTCAATAATTATTATAGTAGTTACTGTTCAATATTTTATTTTATGGATTCAATAATTGCTGCGTTGAATTTTATATTATTGTTGTTTCAATAATTGTTGTTGTACCGTATTTTCTATTATCAGATCAATAATTCATGTTATTTGAATAATATTATTAGATAATATTATTGGCAATGTCTAGAAAGTTCTGTCTAAAGAGAGGTTTGGTCATCTAATTGTGCGCCAGTAAGGAGAAATTCTTATTGGAAAATCCCATCTTTCCTGGGAACGGCCTGGTTGTCATAATTATGATTCAGTAATATTATTTGTGAATAATTAATTATTGATTTATATGATAAGAAAATATTTATTTTATTTGGATATAATTGATGGATATATTTATTTTATGTGAAGGAATTAATGTTGAGGTATTTTTGTCGGAATGGAGGTATTAAAAATTAAATCACTGTTCTTGAGATATATTGCGTGAGTTATAATTTTTAATCTGACCGTTGGATCGTTGTGATTTTTGGATATGTTATACATATATAAGTTGAGTATATGTCCACAAATTTTGAACCGTTAAAAATGAACGTATAATTTGTTATGAATTTTAAGAGGTGACTGATTCGGAAATTAGGTTTATAAATGATTTTGGTAAAAAAATTTATAATTGAGTGGGCCCCACTTGTGGTTGGTGAAGAAATGTGCTGAATTTTTATTCAAATGTGGTGGGTGAAAATAGTAGCAGGTAAAGCCATCAGGTTGCAAGTCAAGTCTGCTTCGGCGTGCTAACATTTTCCTATAAATAGAGGGCTAAGTTATAATTAAAAATCACACCAGAAACATAAGCTTTCTCTCTTTCTCTCTCTATATTATCGAGCGTATTTTGTGAGTATTTAGATACTTTGTGAGTTTTTTTTTATCAGTGCAAGTTTTCTTCAGCCTTATACCGATATTCTGAACAGAAGTACTGTTATCTTGAGGTAAGGGATGTTATTTTCTTCAATATCATTATGCTGAAATATTATGAACTTTTTATCAAATTTGAAACTTTTTGTGTCGGGGTTACTATTCACGTATATGACACTATTCACGTATACGGCACTATTCACGGATACGGTACAATTCACCAAAAAATAAAATTTTTCCTTTTTGTCCAAGATGTCTATTATGGTTACTATCTTTGATTGTATCTATGTTTTGATCTTTATTTTTGAATTCTACTTCATAATTAGTTGTTATGAAGTATTATTGCACTTGGATAAACTATAATACGAATTCCTAATATTTGTCCTTCTGTCTCACTAGATTCATTTTCTTTAAAATATTTTTCATCATCCTCAGTACTAAATGATGATATTGCTGAATATCTTTGGCCTGTAGTGCAAAGATGAATGATTAACTGATGAATATCTTTGACCTGTAGTGCAAAGATGAACAAGTGTTGAGATGAACATGACTGACTGGTGATACAAATGAATATCTTTGGCCTATAGTGCAAAGATGAATATTTGATTAAAGATGGTTATTGATTGTTGTTACAGGGATAAAATATTGATGATGGATTTTTAAATCTTAGAAGATAGTAGAACTCATTCTCCACTTGACTCTTCTAATGGTTTGATGTTTCCGCTGCAGTTGTTGATCTAAAACTTATTGTTTATTATATTTTATCAGATTTTTCCTTATTGAAGACTAATGATAATTTATTGTATATCTTAGTCATAATATTCTTTACTGAGCTAGTTGAGCTCACCCTTTTCCTTTTTGTTCCATTTTTCTTCTCAGGAGGTGAGAACATAGCAGGATCTAGTCGGGGTATGGAGTGATGATTCTAAAAAGATATTTTAGCAGTCCTCACTATTTCTGTAAAATAGTATTTTAATAATTGTAATGAGGACTTATTTGAGTGTGGATATTGTCTAGAAGATAATATTTGTATTTAAACTCACAATATTGTGTTGTCGTATTTTGCACGACAAGTGTTTTAATAAAGTTGTATTTGTTTCTATACCATGTATTTGGCGACTCAGAATGGGTGATGTATACCTATTTTGGAGGCATCACACGTACCATATGGTCAGTCGATCCGCACGTAAAACAGCTTTGAATTTTCTAAGAATTGGGGCAATTGGGTGACATGTGTACTTCTTGCCCACAATTATAGTAAACTCCTTTCTTCTTCAAACAAACTACTGCATAGTTTTTTCCATAAGTTGAACATGGTTCCTTCCCTTTCCTATTCTCTTCAGTCTTACTACCCAATTGGGTATTCTCACTCCACTTCCTCTTATTAGAGTTACTACCACCACTGCTTCCTCCATCACTTGTCTTCTTCTTCTTATCCTGATGAAATCGAGATGCAGCCTCGCTCCCTCCTTCAGCAATTAATGCTTTCTCCAGTAAAGTCGTAAACGTGTTAATCTGCAACACCACTACCTTATTGAATATCCCTGGCTTTAGCCCATTCTCGAATCTTCTCGCCTTTCTTGCTTCTGGGTCCACCTGATGAGGTGCAAATCTTGCTAACTCGTTGAATTTGGCAGCATACTCAGATACCGACATGTTCTCATGCTTAAGTTCTAAGAACTTAACTTACATATGAGCTTGCATACTCGGTGAGAAGTAGTTCTCAAAGAACAACTTCTTGAATTTTGTCCATGCTACCACCGCTGTACCAGCTCTCGTCTGATTAGTCTCCCACCAGTAATTAGCTTCTCGCTTCATCAATTATGTAGCAAAAGCTATCTTCTGCTCTTCTTCCACTCACGCAATGATGAATGCTTTCTCCATTTCTTTTACCCAAGTTTGGGCTTCAATCGGATCCGTGGTCCCTTTGAATTTAGGCGGTCCTACCGCTTTAAAGTCTTTGAAGTTAGCTAATTTGTCAGCTGGCTGATTCCTCGCCCTTCCTCTTGTAACTGGAGCTCTAGTTTACATAGCTTGGGCTAGCATGTCTATGAAATTCTACATTGGGTCCACTTGACCTCCTTCGTTATTCACTGACTGTTCTTCTCGTTGATTTTGATTTTGTCGTCTAGGCGGCATGATCTGATTTAAATAAAAAATATTATATTAATTCTCTTTCTCTATACAAATTTTTATCACAATGAGAATTCAACACATAGTTCTCATGTAATCGTATATTTATTCAAATAGCTCATAGTACATATAGTACTTAACACATATTACTATCCCATAAAAATAATTTTAGGATTAACATACTCAACTTTACAAAAAGTTGCAATTCTCCAACTTTACAAAAAAGTTGTCGTTTTCCATTTTCACATATCTATTTCCAGTTCATCAAACTTACCACACTTATGAGTTCAGTAACTTGCCACAATTATATGAGTGTATGAACTTATCCTAGTCAGACCTTTAGCGTCCATTCGCTGAGGGGTTCAGAACATTTTATATAATCATGAGTCATGAACTTACCATAAGTATGAGTTTTAAGAACACACAAATTAATCTTAATCTTATATTCATATAGAAAATAGAGATTTCATTCGTAAAACATATATATTTACATATGTTTAAACATAATTCTCGATATTACAACTTTTAATATCATAAACTTCTACCAAAAGATATTATCACTTATATCTAAGTTGTCTACTGACCACTCCCTTCACCAGTCTTCTTCTTGTTGGGATACTTGTTGAATCCGTGACCCGTTCTCCCACATGAAAAACACTTCCTCATGTTCGGCTTAGGACAATGCAAAGAAGTATGTCTTTCTTGCTTATAGTTGAAGCAGACGTACTACCACATCATGCATTCTCCCACGTGAGTCTTTCCACACTTGCTACATACTTGCCTCTTCTTCGGGTTTGAATTTTCAGAGTTGTCGCTGTCTTTGTCCCTCTTTCTTTTCTTCTTATCTTTCTTGCTGGCTCCTTCAGATGATTCACCACCTTCAGTCTTCATCCTTTCCACCTGCGCCTTTAGCTCGTTCCGTTCTTCAGTCATTTCGCGTAACGCTCGCTCCGTCTTCCACAACTCCTCTAAAAGAAATACTTTACTTCGGAGTTCCTGGACTTCTGTAGATAGCTGATCTTGTTCTCCAACTTTGATCTTATTCTTTAACTACACCTTATCATCTTTAGACTCCGCCTACTCATCACTACTTAGATACATCTCGGGATAATCGTCATGATCACTCTCGAGATTAACCATGGGTTCATCTTTTCTTACTTCTTCCACTAACTCGCTCTGTGCTGGCACCTCAGCTACTGGCACTGGTGCGACAGCCGCTGGCATCTCCGTACTCATCTTATCTTCTCCCGACATCCTACAATCAGTTTAAACAACTTGATTAGTACTTTACCAGTAAAAACTTCTCACACTATGCGTACACATGTCTCACTATCGATACGCTTCTGCAATCCCTCACTTAGTACTCTAAATGAGTATTCTTTATCTTGCTCATGGTTATAATCATAGAGTTTTTCCCCACCCCACTTAAGGTTTATAACCTACAGCTTTGATACCAACCTATGACACCCCCAAATCCGGATTACCTGACCCCCAAAGTTTGGTGCTCACGATCCACAATATATTAACATCTAACTACCCATTCAAATATAAATAGGAATACATAACTAATTAACATATGTTGGTAATACATAAGTCCCAGGTCCACTAACCTTAACATTACAAGCATACCCCTTAGATATACAAAAAAGGTTTATAATACAACACAATAATAATAATAATGTTCATTATACTAATTTATCACTATGCCTTTTCCCTTGTTCTTCTTCACCACACCTTCTGCAACTTCTTCCCTAGCTGAAAAGTTTTATTTAGCAAGGGTGAGCAACAAGTTTGCCCCGCAAGTTAAGAGATACAATAAAGGTATAGAAATCAATATCAAAGCTTCTCACATTCTACGCAACAAAAATTTGATAATGAAAGAGTACAACGCTTTCAAGGTTTTTTACGATATTCAAATGAATAATCAAGAATTAATTCTACAAATGAGCAAAGTGGAATATTTTCCATATTTATGTTGAGCGATCCATTGGATCTTGAACTTCTCTTTTCGAGTAACTATCAAAGTTATACTTTGATATACCTAGGTGTATCAAATAATAATAAAGATTAAATCATACCCCTTTGCAAGTATATAAAGTGATCAGCTTTATTATACCTTATATTATGCATAATACTTAATCGCGCGCAAAGGTCGAATATACGACCAATAAAATATTCCCTTTATATAAAAGGTTATTCTTTTCAGTCTTAGAATCAAGATTTGATTTTACAATGAAATACTGTGATTTTAATTTCTATTTACTTCTCGATCTAGCCGAAGTAATTGGCATCGATCTGTTAATAACAATTGAATTCTCTTCTCGAACCTATCAAGTTCTACCAAATATTCGTCTAACCAGAATAATTGGCTAAAACACTTCTCAACATAATTCGACAATAAACAGAAATTATTTGTACTATCAATACCAGCTTCTACGGATATTAATATCCAACAACAGTTATTCTACGAATGTATATTTTTCGAATCAGTAATTCAATTTGAATTATTATCAAACATGCACTAACTGCGAATAATCAACAATAAATCCCTGGACGTGGTCTAATTAGCAATAATTAACCACCAATAATAATTAAACAATATTAACTCAAGATTGAGTTAGGAAACATGCCTCTTCCACTGATTACAGCTACACAATAAACTTATCTGCTTTCGAAAGACCTATAACCAATAATATTAGTCTCATAATTAGCACCATAATTCACAACACGCATCACTGTTTTTTACAGTCAAACTTCTCCTGGACACACTTCACATCAGTGTTTATAACTTATATAAACACTTAACAAGTCTAACTATTTCAGTCTGGTTGGACTTCGGTCCATTCTCGGTGTTCTGGTCACCCTATCCGACAATTAACGCAGTTATTATCAATTAAATTCGATTTCTAAGCTTCAATATTAATTTAGATAAGTCAATTATCATTTATAATTTTTTTCGAATGCTTTTAAAAATTTATAAACAATTATTATAATTTATAATAATTTTTCAAACACTGAAATTATTTTTAAATGATTTAATTATCAAATAATCTTATCATCATTAATATTTAATAATATTAAAATATTAATGACATACTTGTCAAAATATTAAAGTTATTATTAATAACTTAAAATATTTTTAAATCAACAATATTCCACTTAAATGATTTTAAAAATAATTAAAATTATTTTTAAATCATCACCATTAATATTTAAATATAAATAAAATTATCACCCAAATATTAAAATTCTTTAATTATAACTTAAAATATTTTTAAATCATTTTTCTCATTTTTAAATGGTTTTTAAATAAATAAAATCATTTTTAATTCATTTATTTAATATAATAATTAAATAAATCTAATATCATTAATATTAATTTATTAATGAAAATTCTCTAAAAATATTAAAACTTACATTTTACAACTCAAAATATTTTTAAATACATTATTTTTATTTAAAATGATTTTTCATAATATTAAATTATTTTTCTCTAATTTATTTAATATACTAATTAAATAAATTAAATACCTTTAATATTTAAATAATTATAAATATTAAAAAAAATATTCCAATTGGTCAAAAATTATTTTTCATAATTTAAAACTATTTTTAATAATTTTTATAATTTATTTCTATTTTTAATCAATTTTCGTAAAAATTAAAAATTAAAATATTTAAAACCGTCAGTAAAGCCTATAGCGACGCTTGTCTGTTGTTTTAGGTGTTCTTGGCTGAAGAACACTGACAAAGTTAGTGTTCAAGATCCTTACTTGGACCAGATTTAATTTTCAGTCTGGGCATCTAATGAACCAACAAATGCTTATAGATCGTAGTACTATTGTCACATTACATTTTTCCACAACTAGATAGGTCATACAACATCACGCTTGGAAGATCTGAGTCTTCAAAGTTCATGTCAGAACGTTTCTGGGTTTTCCGGAAACCCAGGCTATTCAAGTAGGCACTTTCCAGATCAATTAATTTGGTGTTCCGTTCATTAGTTTGTTGATTTCATGGTTCATACATATAGTAGACATGACAAGGAACAACTAACTATCCTCAACTCAGTCCGAATCTAAAACATTTGCCAGATTTAATTCGGTCAATTCTTGTCAGAAGCTCATGCAAGACTATTTCTGGAAATTCTAGAAAATCCCAGTCGTGGCCAAATGGCCTACTTTGACCAATTGTTAAATTCTACTTGTTGATCTCTTACACGATCTAAGGCCACATATAAGAAGTATACATGACAGAATATCAACTGATTACAACAAAATCAACAAATAACCTAAACATTGACAGATCAAAGCGTAATAAAAACTCGTCAGACGCTGGTTTTGCCTTTCTGGGTTACCTAGATTTGGCCCGGTCATGCCCGGTCAACGGGTTTTGACCGGTAATAACTCACGATCTAGACATCTAATGGTTGTAATACCACTTCCAGATTAAAGACAACATATCACGCTACAGATTAAAGCTTTAAATCAACAAAAATCATATACGAGCAAGGATCTGTGGCCACTAACATTCGGTTGTCAAACCAATTTTCAAGCTCAAGAACAGTTTTGAAAAACTCACTTTTAAAGCACTTAGATGCTATAGATCCATAATGGATCAATATAGATCATCTAGCAAAGATCTAAACACATAAACACATATTTATCATAAGCATTCAAGATCAAAGTGAAGTAGGGTTTTATACCTTTCTTTTGAATATGCTTTGATCTCTCCTCTCAAATCTGATCTTGGTGTTTCTAAGGTTTATTTGGTGACTGATCCACTCAAGGAATTCGGAGGTTTGGGATAGAGAGAGGGTTGTTGAGAGTTGGATAGAAATTTTGTAATTTTGGTAAACTTTCTCTCTCCAATTCTATTTATATTACTTTGATTCATGCATGATTTGATGTTGGCTGTCAATTGGAGGTTAATTGCAGATATTTTAATGCCACAAAGTCAAGTGGTTAGGTTACCAACTAAAGCTCTTGGAAAAATTACAAGTTACCTAATAAAATATACTAAAATGGCATTTTGGTCAATGTACATGCAATTTTAATGGCAAACTAGATATTACCCAAACCCTTAGGGTTTAAACCTTAGGGTTTAACCCTAAGGTTCTAACCCTTAGGTTTTATAACCTTAGTTGCTAAAGTTCCAAATTATGGTTTTAATTAGGAAAATAAAATTTCTAAATTACAATTAGGGTTTGCAACAATAGAAATTAAAATAACTAAAATATAATTAGGGTTTTCTAATCATATTTAAAATTAATAAACACCTTAGGTTTGCCAATTAGGATTAGGGTTTCCTAATTTAGGGTCTAGGAATCTCGAATATGAAAATAAGGTTTTTTGACTTTCAATTAGGGTTTCTAACTGCGCGTTAGGGTTTCTAATCCTAAGATTAGGGTTTCTAATCTCTTATTAGGGTTTATTAGTTGTAAACCTTATCTGATCAATCATTTAGTCAAAATCTCTATACGGTACCAATACGTACGCAACAACACAATTATTTTAATTGAATTTTCTATCGAATCCCTATCCAAAAATTAGGGTTAGGGTTTCTAAAGTTGTTAAGCACAATTCTACTCTAATTTCTCAGTCAACACACAAATTAACTAATTCTCGATATCCGTATCACATGTACACAGTACACAGTACAATATTAACAGTCAATGTCAATATTACATATCAATACAAAAAATTAAAAAAATTATTAATTCGTGAAATTTGGATTATTCGAAATCCCGGATTATCACAGCTGCAAGTGCTGAATGTCCTATGGGTTGTCTCTGACGTGTGCCTGACCTCCTAGGGTTATCTCCAGGTTTGGGACTGAGTGCCTCGGGGCTATCACCGAGGTTGAAGCTGATTGCTGGGGTTTGAAATGAGCTTTTATGGAGTTATCTCCGGAATTGCAACTACATCCCTCGGGTTTGTCTCCGAGGTTGGAACTGAAACTCTCGGGGTTGTCTTCGGGGTTGGAACTAAATATCTTGGGGTTGTCTCCGAGATGGAACTGACTTATCCAGTGTTATCTCCGGAACTGGAATTGCAATCCTCAAGGTTTTCTCTGAGGTTTGAAACTGAAATTCCCAGGGTTGTCTCCATGATGGCAAACTGAGTATCACGGGGATGTCTCCGGGACTGGGCTGAATATCTCGGGGTTGCCTCTGAGATGGCAAACTGAGTATCCCGGGGTTGTCTCCAGGACTAGGCTGAATATCTCGAGGTTGTCTCCGAGATGGCAAACTGAGTATCATGGGGTTGTCTCCGAGACTACGCTGAATTGACTATCAGGGTTATTTCTGGAAGACGATTTTTCCCTCGAAAGGATACTAACAGGAATGCAAAATTTTCAAGTGTCTACAATAATTAAATAATAATAATGAAATTTTGTGATGCAGAAAATGCCGCCCAGACGTAGACTAACAGCACCGGAAGAATCGGATAATAACAAGATAAAGCAAGTAGACCCTATCTAAAGGCTAGTAGATTTGCTAGGAGATGCCCTGCGGGGAAGAAACAATGAACCAAGACAACCCAATCCCCAAGCGATTCCAGTTACGAACTTTAAAGACTTTAGGAGCGTAGGACCTCCGAAATTCGTGGGCACTACCGATCCTATTGTGGCACAGACATGGATCAAAGAGATGGAGAAAGCTTTTGCCATTGCTTGTATGGGTGAAGAGCAGAAAACTGTGTTCGCTACATACATGATGAGGGGTGAAGCAAATTACTGGTGGGAAGCCAATCAACAGAGAGCGGGAGAGAGGAATATAACTTGGGAAAGGTTTAAGGCTTTATTTTTCGAGAATTACTACCCGAAAAGCATGAAGGATAGAATGGAGGTGATGTTTCTAAAACTAAAATAAGGAGAGATAACGGTGGCATAGTATGCGCCCAAGTTTAACGAGCTCGCGCGCTTTTCAACGCACCAAGTCAACACTGAAGAGAGGAAAGCTAGGTGCTTTGAACTAGGACTAAAACCTTGGTTCTTTAACTAGGTGTCAGTCCTTTAAATTGACTAGTTCGCCACATTGTTGGACAAGGCAATCATTGTTGAAGGAGGTAGCAAGGCATTAAGCCAATATAAAAAGGAAAAGAAGAATAAGAATGATGAGGGAGAAACTCGTGGAGGAAATAGCAGTAGTGGAGAAAGTAACCTAGGGAAAAGAAAATGGGATAACAACAACTGAAATAATAATCAAGCAGAAAGTTTTCATGGACGGTTTAAGAAGAAAGCGGAGGGATGCTCGAAATATGTAAAGAACCACCAAGGAGAGTGCTGAAAGGGCGCAATGTTTGTTACAACTGTGGCCAAGAAGGGCACATTTCACCAAACTGCACAAAGCCAAAGAAGACCAAGGGATGTTTCGCTTGTGGCTAAACTAAGCACCAGATCAAAGATTGTCCAAAGAAGGGGAGCAGCAGAGGAAGCGGCCATCAGGGAGGAGGCAACAAGCTTATGATCGGCAGACCGACACCATCCAATCGACCAACTGTTAGAACGTTTAATATGACTGTCTAGGATGCAATAGATGCGAAGGACATGGTGTCAGGTATTATCCCAATCAATAATATAAATGCATATGTATTATTTGATTCGGGTGCTAGCTGTTCATTCGTGTCTGAAGAATTTGCTAGTCGATTAAGCATACCCCAAGAACGCTTAGAAAATCCGTTGAACATAGAGATGGCAAATAAGGAAGTAATTTCAGTAAAGTTCGATTATCAAAACTGCTATGCAAACATTAGAGGTCACAAACTAATCGTAGACTTAATTCCGATTAGATTGGGAGAATTTGATGTGATACTAGGAATGGATTGGTTATCCAGCCACGCTGCGATAATCGATTGTCAAAATAAAAGTGTGAACTTTCAGACTCCAAATCGGTCTAAGGTAGTGTTTTATGAAAGCTCATCGCTTAAGCAATCATGTTGCCTTACGATGATGCAAACCAAGAAATTATTAAAGAAAGGATGAATAGCTTATTTAGCCTATATAGTGGATACTTAGAAGAAGGGAGTAGAAATGAAAAATATATCGATAGTTAGAGATTTTCAAGACGCATTTCTAGATGATCTGCCTGGTCTTCCACCAAATAGAGAAATCAAATTCATTATAGACTTAGCACCAGGAACTGCACCGATTTCGAAATCCCCATATTGTATGGTGCCGGTAAAGATGAAGGAATTGATTGCAAGAGTTGTTAGATAAGGGTTACATTCGGCCGAGTGTGTCTCCTTGGGGAGCACCAATGTTATTTGTAAAGAAGAAGGATGGATCGATGAGGCTCTATATCGACTATGGAGAGTTGAACCGAGTAACGATTAAGAATAGATATCTGTTACCAAAGATAGACGACCTTTTCGATCAACTGAAGTGAGTGAAGTATTTTTCCAAGATAGATTTACAAACGGGATATCACCAATTGAAGGTACGAGAGGAGGACATACCAAAACGGCGTTCTGAACACACTACGGACATTTCAATTTTCTAGTGATGTCATTCGGGTTGACAAGTGCCAAAAGGACCATTGTAACCACTTGAAATTCTAGAATGGAAGTGGGAGCACATTACCATGGATTTCGTTACTGGTCTTCCCAAGGTTTCTCAAGGCATATATGCGATTTGGGTCATTGTCGATAGATTGACCAAGTCTGCTCATTTCTTACCTTTACGAGAAACTTATTCACTTGAACGCCTTGCTCGTATTTACATAATTGAGATTGTAAGACTACATGGTATGCCAGTATCCATAGTTTCTGATCGAGACCCAAGATTCACTCAACGATTTTGGGTTAGTTTGCAAAAATCTACGGGCACGAATTTACGATTTAGTTTGGCATATCATCCTCAAACAGAGGGGCAGTCGAAAAGGACTATTCAAACTCTTGAAGATTTATTAAGACTCTGTATCCTTGACTTCAAAGGAAGTTGGGACAAGTTTTTGCCATTGGTGGAATTCTCCTACAACAACAGTAATCAAGCAAGTATTGTTCTCCAGTATGTTGGAATGAGGTGGGTGAAGCAACGTTCTTGGGACCGAAATTGGTACGCATGACAACGAAAAATATTCAAATGATCTGGCAACGTATAAAGACCTCACAAGATCGACAAAAGAGTTATGCTGATCTTCATCGAAGAGACGTGGAGTTCAATGTTGGAGATCATATGTTGTTACGTGTTACTCCATGGAAAGGAGTTACAAGATTTGAAAAGAGAGGAAAGCTCAATCCTCGATTCATTGGGCCATTCGAAATCCGCGATTGAGTAGGAACCGTGGCTTATAGACTAGCCTTACCGCCAAGTATGTCTCGTGTTCATAACGTTTTTCACATATCTATATTACATAAATATGTGGAAGACCCGAACCACATTATTGACTAAGAACCGGACGAGATAACGGAAGATTTAACGTATGAAGAGGTACTTGTTAAAATCTTGGATAAGAAGGAACATATTCTACGCTCCAAGGTTATACCTCGAGTCAAGGTTTTGTAGAGACACCACGATGTTGAGGAAATGACCTGGGAGTTAGAATCTGAAATTAAGTCAAGGTATCCTCACCTCCTCGACATACTAGGTACGTACCCTAATTTCGAGGATGAAATTTCATAAGAAGAGGAGGTTGTAAGTGTAACACCCCTTCCCGAATAGGAAAGGGAGGTCACGCACAAAGCATAACAAGCCTCAAAATTAGTAAACAGAGCAGTAATAACTTCAAAAATATTAATAATGATATCCATCAATGAAACACTAAATACAATTCTCCAAATAGAGTCAAAATAATCAAAACCTAAAATTGAATCAAACTAGATGGTCAAAGTCAACTCTCTCATCACACTAGCCCTGAATCACCCCTGCAAACATGCCGGAAGAAAAACACAGCATGAGCCAATTGCCCAGTACGGATACAAATATACAAAAGATATACAATTGATATACCAAATCAACTGAGATAAAATACTGAACAAAACCTCAAGTGTATATACTGACAAAAATATAATCTCCAAAGATATGAATGGAATATATTTGAATCAACAGAATTGATGATACCAATAGAAGAGTAAAGAAATAACGAACTGAAGTAACTAACTCAACGAATTGAACTGAACAGAAACAAACAAAACTAATACAATGAAATAATAGGCTGAATAATATGGTTGGGTATTATTTCATACCGAATAAGCTCAGAAATATAAATTGCCACACAGGCGAGTCAAAACAATGCCACACAAGCAAGTCAAAATAATACCACATAGGCAACCAAAATAATGCCACACAGGCAAATCACACATTGGACCACGAATCCAAATGTATGCAAATCGGATAAATGTGTTTGGCACAACATCATAAATCTACAGGACAGAAAACTAGGGTTAACTCATACGCCTCCCACAACAAAACACCAAACGGCCCACTTCCTCCGGAGCCAAAACAGAGACGCCGTGGACTAATCACACCACCACGGAAAGTGTCATGCCTCTCGTACCAAGACGACATGCCTGTGGTACCCCCACAGGTGGTTATAGATCAGGTATACCCTACGGTATATTCTAACAAAAATATCATGTCACAATACATGTGACATAATACCAACAAAAGGGTTCTATATGTACATGTTGAACCAAATCAAATTATAGTCACAAGGTCTCAAAAAGAAGGTAGCAACATGTACCGCTTTACAATTATCAAAATAAATACTAGACATGATAACCAAATTCAAATAGTACAAGTACGAGTCCAATGCGTCAACTCCAAAATGAAACAAATATATTAATTTCACAAGAAACAATTATGTGAAATAATAACAAAATTCGAAACAAGGAACAAAACGAACAAATCAAATTTAACAAGAGTATCGTTGAAGAATTATAGAATATGTAAAATTGTAATAGAAGGAAAAAGTTTAAATTACTGAATACAGCCAAAGTATCAAATATCAAATTTCTATTTAAGATTTTCAATATGATTATAAGAAAAATGAAATAAGTGATGAGATATCACGAGATATAAAGAATGCAACAATAATCAAAGGAGTGGAGTACGGAATCCGTATATGGATTAAACAATGAAATACCCAAAATTTATACTCCAAATTATTCGTTAAACTCCTTTCGTCCGAACTAGACAAAAAGAATAAATAACTATAAATACCTCTGCAAAATATTTCTTCCATCTTTAACTCATTAACTAACCCATATTATTATTATTATTATTATTATTATTATTATTTTAGACAATCTGTTCCTTAATTAATAGAATGTATATATATTATTACTATATACTAAAATAAATATAATAACTTTAGGAGTGCAGACTTTTTTTTCCCCAATTCATGATGGTTAGCTTATTCATTGAACTCTCCTTATATATATATATATATATATATATATATATATATATATATATATATATATATATATATATATAAGTCTAATGCCCTCCGTTCCAACTTCCAAGACAAGGCCAACTAAAAAAAAGAAAAAAAGATCACACATGCTTTCAATATTATACACTGATTGTTATACTCAATATTTTCAATAAGAAATCAGAGATAGACTTACAGGTATGATAAAAAGGATTCAATTCCTGATCATCGGTCTTGATAGTTCTGCCTCTTTGGGTCGTTCCTCTCCACAATTCTTATCAGACGTGATGAAATATAAGTAGGTTTTAGATATTTATTTATTAACATATCTTATTAACTCTTCTAATTTTAATAGGATTTATTATTACGCACATTTAATTAAATTAAACCCAATTAATTTTTAAGGCCGAAATTGTACTAAATTAATTTACCCATCACTTATTAATATTTATTAGTCCACACAAATTAAATAACTAGTTTGACCCAAATAAATGACAAAGTCCAATTAATATGTTTTAAAACAATTTTTTTTATTTAAATTTTTTTTCCGGATATTACATCACCTACTCTTAAAAAGGATTTCGTTCCCGGAATCAAAAGAATGGAACGCACCTAAATATAAAAATATGCAGATATTTCGCTCGAATAGACTCATCCATCTCCCAAGTAGCTTCCCTCTTCAAATAATTTTAGGAAAAATAAAATTAATATTTAATTCTTAACAAAATTTTGGATTATTACATTTATGCCTCCTTAAAAGTAATTCCGTCCTCGGAATTCAAATAAGTTATAGAATTTTTTATTTATTTATTTACATGACATAATTACTCATAACTTTAGTTAAGACGTAACATCACCCCTTGTAACGATCAAGCCTGATACGTCCATCGGTCCTCGCAATTATCTATATACTTGTAAAACATTCGTCATCTATCGTGTCAAGCCCCGTTAAGATTATTTGTTTCACATTGAATTAAACCACATGCTCCACAGCTAGTGCAGGTCCTCGTCAATTTTCTTGATTTTCGTTCACGTAAACGTACGTACTCTTCGTAACATAATTCGAAAACACAAAATTTTCTCTTTATCTAAATACGATTCGAATACCCGAAATATTTAAAATTATATTTAATTCAAAAAATGTTTATATTTCACACATGACAAAGATTTAACAAATTATTTTTATTTTTTTATTTATTTTACATAAATTCATGCAAAAACTTCAATGACATCGAATAAACAGAACTACTTTATAAATTATATCACCAACCCTCCTAAGTCCTTAAGAGTTCCAAAATATCATAACCTCAAATCGAATTTAGTTCTCAAATATTATAACACCAAAAATATACTACTACTAAGATCACTTCGTCACCATACCAAACTTCAAATCATTTATCCTACTATCTGAATAAGCAAACTATGACTATTCAAAATCTCTTAAATCATTGAATTCATTACTTATTATATAATCATTTAATAAATCAATCATCTCTTAGTGCAAACTTTAACCCAACAAATTTCAAGATCTCCTCTTACTTACTATCATAAAGAAATTTCATATCACATAACTCCAATATCTTACTAGAAAATAGCCGAAAAAAGAAATTTGATTATTAGCCTCAAATGATTAATCTAATTACATCAAATATATGCAACTCAAATTTATAAAAGATTCTTTATACTTAATAGTTTTCACTTTATCATATTATTCGATCAATACACATACCTCGAATTATCCACAAACTTAACAAAAATTAAAGCATAACCCAAATCAAATCAAATCCTTAATTCTAAGATCATAATAATTGATACTTGAAAAAAACTCTAACAAATAATTTTCTGATATTAAATACTCGTCAATACAAATTGTTAATTTCCAGTATGCACACAATTGATCTAGAAGAGAGGTTGAATAGATCCTTTTTACTTTTAAATACTTTTCTCGTTTATTTTGTATTGCTAATGATTTAGCATATGACAAACATAAGAATCTTTTCAAGCACAGCAGAATAAGTAAAAGATCCCCTCATTGATATATTCATAATTAAACATACATTGTTCTTAGAGTTAGTTCGGTTGTAAGCAATTAAAACATACATAGTAGTTATAGCAGTTAATGGACATAATGTAAATGACATAGTGTAAAAGACACAAGGGGTTTTAAGTAGTTCAAAGACTTAAGCTCCTAATCCACTCTTCTACTTTTAACTAGCAAAAATTCCACTAAGGAAGGGAAACACCTTGAATCACTAAGATTCCGTCAAGGCCAACAGCCTTGGGACTTCAGTTCACTACGAACTCTTCAAGGCCAGGAGCCTTGGAACTTCTCTTGTTCCCTAAAAACTCTTCAACCCCAGCAGGCTTGGAACTTCATTTAGTCCCTTCGGAGAAGGACCCCTCAGGCCCAGGTTTCTTATTGTTGAGTTGTTTGTTTATTTGTTGGAGTTGGTGCTGAGCTGTTAAAGATATCTTTAAGCTCTGAACATCTTCTGTACTTAGCAGCTTGGCGTGATCATCCTTGAAGTGCAGTTGAGTGTTGCATGATGCTCAGCTTCTTTAGTTACTCAACCACTTCTGATGATCCATTGATGAACTGCCTTGAAGATCATTCCTCTTGGTACATGATGGCTGCACATGATGGGTTTCTAAGATAACTGTAAGCTCTTCTGCTAGGTACTTAGAAACTTTCTCATGCTTGCCACCATGATGGCGTTAGTGATCTTCTTTCTTGATACTTGATGCCTTCTCATGATGGACTTGCTAAGATGATTGTAGGCTCTTCTCTCTGGTACTTAGAGTCTTCCCATGATGGACATCAAGATGATGTTGATGCTCTTATTTTTCTCGGTAGTTCAGAACACTCTTCTTGTAGTAAAACTCTTACTTCTACATTGTAGAACTCTCACTTCTACTTCTCTCTTTTTCTGTCTCTAAGTGTTCTTGGTGGATCATAGAGTGAGCCTTCAGACCTTCATTGGTCACTCACTATTTACGTTGGTTAGACCAGTCCACCATCTCTCCAAAATTAGCAACTCCAACAACCTTTGATCTTTGAATCTCTAGCTGATTTATTCTTCTTTACAATCTTCATGTCGGAAAGTAGCCGTTGGGAGCTATTCAAATTGCTTCATAGATCGCGAGTTATCTGGTGCAGACTGCAGATGTGACATGTCATGACTTTCAGACACTACAGTCTACTGTTTCGTATACCCCATCAGAGATGTCACTTTAATGTCTTGGGCAGGTCGACGACTTTATTTCCTCCTTCTAATTTCTTGATCAGAGGTTATCCTTTTGCATTGATATTCTTAATAAGCTATTGTCTGAATATCACTATTCAGATTGAACCGTTGCCAATGCTTTAATCTTTGGATGACCGAACTCTATAATTCTGATGTATGCCATCTTATACCTGATCGTAGTGTCTTGTTGAATGTTGCTTATTGACTGGTAGAGTTAACACTACGATCCTGAAGAGTGTTTATTAGATCTTCAATGTAGAACACCTCTTCCTTCTTCTGTGCAGTGCTTCAACGCTTCTGTTTACCTCAACTGCTCTCAAATACTGATGGTTTGACTCCTTGCTCAGGCCCCTTCTGAATAGCAAGACACTTCAGATTTGTGGTGTGTCCAGCTCGCTTTCTCCTTGTGATCTCCCGTTCACTTATCATCAATGTACTGACCCAATGCTTAATCACTTTAGCCTTGTTCTTAAGAGGCTGACTAGTATCTTTGTGTACACACCATCAGTTCCTTCTTTGTTCGGCAAACACTATGATCCTGGTTGCTTCCAAGATCGTTGTCTTTTATTCACTTAACAGCTACTATACTTGCTAATTTTTCTTAGTCAGTTACTGAAGTCTTCTTCTGATCAACTTGTGGAAGACTTCATCTCGAATGACTTCATAACTCAATCTAGATGTTGATTGGGTTGGTGCTTAGATCTTCTGTTAGCTTGCATGCCATTCGTTGAGTACTCTCTAGTTTCCTTCAGGTTGGATGTAACATTACAGCTTAGACGAGAAACTTCATTCCTTTGGATATTCTAGGAATGCTCATTTATTGAGAATCGTGTTTGCTCTACGATTCTGCCTTGGCGTTGTGAGCACATCTATTGAAGTCTTACTTTTGCACTCTACGATTCAGTTTCGGCTGTGCAGACACTACTACTCCGAGATCGGATCTTGACACTCTACGATTTCTTACTTTGTGCTCACTGTCTTTATCTGATCTTGCTCGACTACGATCTCTACCTCAGATATGATCAGTAGACTCTACGACTTCGAGTGTGGTCTACGATTCTTGACTTAGCTTCGGTAGCAGTAGACTCTACGACTCCGAGATCAGTCTATGTTTCTGACTTGGCTTCGACAGATGCTTTATCGGCTCGTAGGTAGGCTGTCTTTATGATTCTAAACATGACTTTCTCAGTAGACTACGGCTCCCAGGAAGTTCTTCTCAATACACTACGATCCTTCTTCATCTCTCCTGGCTGTCTACGAACTCCGAGATCTACTATCTTGCAGACTACGATTTTTCCTCAACAGCTCTCGAGCTTTCCTTGACTCTCCTGGTGCAGTGCTTGACGATCAGATAAGCCTATCTAGTACATCATAAGATCAACCTAACATGCTTGATCTTTCTATATTTATAGTCCTAGTACATCATTTCTTTTTAAGGACTTTACAAAGCTGTTTAGCTTATATAGGATCAACCTAATATATTTGATCAATTCATTTTAAATCCTTGTACACATTGTTTCTATTATCTATCAAGGACTTTATAGCTTTTCATAATGCAAGCATACTTGCATATTCATTCATATATATCATAATCAAATCATATGTAAATAGGAATAACATTCGCATGCTTATTCCTGACAATCTCCCCCTATCTGATTATGACAAAAATAATAAGTGCATATGCATGTTATGAATGAATCTTATATAAAGTGAGCAGCTGTATTTCTAAAATAGATAATCATGAATGTCATTTATAATGATATAAAATTCAATACACTATGACATTTTACATCCTGGATCCAGAACATATCTAACTAGTTAGAGATGTACCTCTTTGGCTCCATGTATGTTTCCAGGATGTTTGTTGATCAACTATTCATCTGTTTAATTTCTTTGCTCCTGCTACCCCTGGGATGTGGACTTCATTTCTTCTTCTTCTGGCTCCCCCTCAGCCTTTGCAAATACAGGCTCATCATCCTTTGGCTCCCCCTCAGATGATGACCCAACTACTTCTTCTGTTGTCTTCTTCTCTTGTTTCCTTTGCCCTCCTTGCCCTTTCTTTAATGCCTCTTACTATGCCTCTTTCTATGCCTCTTTTTCTTCCCCTTTTTATCATTAATCATTTGAGAGAGATGTTCCATATTGGACATAAGCTGCTCCATCAGATAAGAGGAGTTACCAACTTCAATCTTAAGTTCTTGTTGACTTAGCTCAAGTTGCATAGAGAAAAACTGATTCATGTTGTCAATCTTGTTAGAGAGGACTTGGAGTTGTTCTTCATTTTCCTTCTGTGCTTGTAGAGCTTCTTCCTTCTGATCATTGATGGCCTTCAGATAGATTTGATCTCTCTCTTTAATTTTGAGAGATATATCAGCCATAGAGGTTTGAAGTTTGTCTTAAACTGAATTATCTCCTGATGTCAACATCTTTGACTCTTCTTTGATTAGAGATATCTTCTTGACCAGCTCATCAAAATTCTTTAACAGCTCCTACTCCATAAGAATTTGGTCATCTGGTTGGGCAGCCTCTTGTTGAGCATCAGATTGGACTCTACGATTTTCATCCTTGGACAGATTTTCGAAAGCTTTGAGAATCTGAACAATCGTTGAGTACAAATCGCCATTGGAGGATGAAGGAAAGTCAGGTAGTTGTGCTTGGGCAGACGGAGGCTCCTCATTTTGGACTTGAGCGCCATCAGTGGTAGAGTGAACAGACTCTACCATTATCTCCTTGGCCATAATACTTTTGCCTTCAGAGTCCACTCTACGATTATAGGGAATATAATGATTGCCAGCATGTATGTAGACTTTGTAGTGGGGCTGGTCTTTGAGCATCATTGTTGTATGACTCTTCATCCTTGGGAAGTTCTGAGCCACCAGCTCTAGGCTTGGAATTTCTAGAAGTCCTTCTGGTGATTTATTCAAGACTTCCTCTACTATCTTTCTGTTAATCCTAGCTAGAGAAATGACAGGATGGTCTTCTGATCCCTCTGATTCTTGATGTACAGAATCAGAATCTTTCTCTAGTTCTTCTCTTCTTGAACTTGAATCTTTCTGACTCCTTTCATCAGATTCATCAGTGAATTCTTCTTGCTAAATTTCATTACCAGAGCTTTCTTCAGTAACATCTTCCTTGGATTCGTCCTCTTCATTACTAGTCCTTTCTTTAGCACTTTCTTCCTGTGATTTAGATTTATCATCGCTTAATTCAATGATTGCAGTAGAGTGATCATTTCTCTTCTTGGAGGCAAATTGAGCAAGTAATCTGTAGCTCTTCCTTCTCCTTGGGGGGTTCAGCTATGGAAGCGTCAGACTCTTCTTCCTCTTCAGACTCTGAGGCCTTTGAATTATCAGGCAAACTTTTTTAACGTTCAGCATTGGCAGGGGCAAGTCCTTCTTCTTTTGAATCAACATCATTTGTCCCATCGTCTGGGCTAGTTGGAGCATTTGCATTTGGAGATGCAGTTGGGTTATCTTCTAGCTTTTCTTCATCATCAGAGTGAATACTCTGAGAGTTAGCCATAGGGCTTGCATATTCTTTTTTATCAGTAGAATCTGCATTTTCTTCCATGAATCCAGCTTCACCTTCATTGCTGGATTTGTTCTTTATGGACTCAGACTTGAGACTTTCAGTTTCATTCTCTTATTCTGACTCTTCGTCCTCTTCTTCATCAGATGGACTTTCTTGGGGAACTAGTGCTGGCATGCTTACCACCTTAGCTTTCTTTCTTAATGGCCCTTGAAGCAGTCTGTTACTTCTTCTCTTAGTGGTTTCTGCAGTCAGGACTTTTTCTCCTTCATCCTTGTCACCAGTGGAGAGACTTCTTGGTGAAGCCTCTGTTTTCTTTCCACCCCTGGATCTTATTCTGACTGGTGTGGCTGCTACTGATGCAGAGTCACCAGACTCAGAACTTTCCACCTCCTTCACCTTCCACTTCTTCACCGAGACCTTACTGCTGCTCCCATTTGCTGTTAGTTTCCTGTTCTCCTTTGGGTTCTTCTTCCAATTTATGAATAGTTGAGGAGACATCACTTTGTGAACATTTAGAGGCTCTCCCTCATCATCTTGTTTCCCAGCTTCTTTTTTATCACAATACTCAACAGTCTTCCATGAGACCTTAGTCAGTGGTTTTTCTATAGACTTCTTCACCTCAGCCTTTTCTACCCATTTAGAGATCTGATCGAACAAGATGGCTCCAAAGTTGATTGGCTTCTTCAGAACTATTGCTGACATAATTTTCAACTGCTGATCAAGCACAGTGTCATGTGCAGTATCCTTGCATAGTATGCATTTGCCCACTATCTCAGCAAGGAACTCGTATTCCTCAGGAAACTCCTTCTTCTTCATGTCCTTCAGACAAGGGTTTCTTTGGTACTGCATTAGCCTCTTGCCTTCTTCAATGTCGACTTCGTCCAGGCTTATCAGACCTTGGTTGGAAAACCCTAGACATTGATTGATGTCTGATGCTCTTATCTTCAGACTGACTCCTTTCACCTTCGTGGTCAGAAGACTGGAATCCATTGAAGCAATTGAGTAGAACTGCTTCACTAGCTCTGTATAGACTAGAGTGTTGGCCTTCAAGCACTCACAGAACCCATCCTTCTTTACGAGCTCAAGTATGTCCTTAAACTTCTTTTCTGATCTTTCGAACTTTTTGAAGCCGAGTTGGATTTTGGTTATGACTCGCCATTCTGCCATTTGAGTGGTTTAAAGTGTATGGATATTTGATTCAGAGGAGTCTTACGAGAGATAGTTGACTGTGCTTTGGGCAAGGCTATGGAGGGTTAATAGATTTTGGCTTCGAAGAGGATTCTAGGGTTTGCAAATGTGAGGGAGAGAGGTTCGATAGTTTCTAATAACTGCTTGAGGATTTTGAATATGTCTTTATGACATTTCCTTTTGGCTATGCATAGGCTGTGATGTGTCAGCCAGTCATTGGTTGCATGATGCCCAGTAATGAGCTGTAACTCCCCATTAACTATTTAGTTAGATATTTCTTTTAAGAGAGTAGACGTTTAATTGACGTGGATTGACCGTTCACCTTTTTGGTCATAGAGTAGCTTGGTGAGATAGCTATGGACTCCACGTTTTTCTTTGTTGACTCAACGATCTACTTCTGAGTGATGCTGCAGTGGATGGTTTTGGCACTAATTCTCATCTTAAGACTGCATAGTTTAACCACTGATGTACTTTATGAAGGTTTGGGCACTTTTCTTTTGGAGGACATTTTTCCAACCGGCATTCAAACTTATTTTCTCATGATCTGAATGTTTGAGAAATAGACCAGTTCTTCCAAGCTCCTCATGAGCTAGTGTATCCCCTGATAAGACTGCGATCATCGAGTCAGCTTCTACGATCGTTGAGGTTGCACCACAATCGTTGAGTTCTCTTCAAACTATACTCTACGATCATTGACTGTCTTGGTCCTTGAGATGAACTTGACTGAGCAATTCTTATAGGGTTAAGGTAGCTCAGGAAGGGCCAACCTCTTAGAGTGAACTAAGGGTCAGGTTTGTCCCTGATGCGCTTTTTAGATGAAATACTTTAGAAGTGATTTGTACTGATATCTCATTTAACTTTTTTTGCTGGGGATGATCCTCTACCAACTTTTGGACATTTGCATTAGCTGTAGTGGTGGTGTCCTCATGTTCTTACACTACGATCAGATGTTTAATCCTAGGCACTTCACGATTTTGAGTTGGATGGCTGATAGGTTATCAGTAGTATGTTTTGAGATGTCCCTACTGACAATGGATCTTCATTTGGTTCATCAGGCACAACATTTTGGGACTCTGTAGCTGGTACATTACTTCATAGTATATCTCAGTGCTATTGTTCCTTAACAGGTCACTACTCCCCCATGGTTGATACTATCTTCTCAGATAGACGTGATTCCCTTTACTTCATGTACATTAGAAGGGAGCCTTGCATATCTCCTTCTGACTGAAATCATCATTCTCTGTTAAATCATCTTGTATCATAGAGTTGGATATCTTCAGGACTGTTCACTCTACGATTGTTTGACAGCACTACGAACGTAGGCTTCTTTGACAGTCTTATGCTTGTGAAGTTCTGCTCCCGTAATGAGTTCCTCATGACTGATGCTCGATGATCCTCTGATGTGAGCTTCCTTGAGGATTCTTCTCATATAGTATGTTTTTCCTGATTTGAGCATATAAGACCCTTTTCATCTTTGGTTGAATTACCTGCTTCCATATATAGATTAGCAGCCATGTGAGCTTCATTCAGGTTAGCTCAGTGGGTCTTCAAGGACAGGCTTTGACATATAGGAATTTTATCAGAATCATTTCTGAGAAGTCTTAAGCCTTCTGCTGGTTGATTCTTCTTGACTGAAGTCTTCTACTTCAACATTCCTTAGTGTGGTCAGATAGACCAAGTACCTGCAGTTTAGATATATTTCTATTTTGGTACTCATAGTTAAATGGGTCCTGCCAAGTTAGTTTTCAAAACCCTATTCCTCACATATTAGAATTACTCATCATATTGATCACCAACAATCATATTCATGCATGTAACTAATTTAGATATTACATTTTGAGATGCATGATGGTGAGTGTGTGTAAGATTAGTCAGTTAAACAAAACACTTTTTTTCTTTGATGGTTTCATCATTTTCTTGGTTATGTTCACAGAGTTTAAATGTTCACAGAGTGAGAATCAACACTATTACTTACTTGCATCTGGTTGATTGATAGAGGTGATCAGTTTCTATGAATCTTCAAGATACTCTTGTAGAACTGATCATACTCTATGTGTTATCAAACACTTTGAGCATAGGCTTGTACACACATACTAACCCATCAACAAAGATTACTCCACATGAGATCAATTTAACTTTTGATATTCTTATGACCCATTTCAGATTTCTTTCGAGATGTCATCTTCAACCTAAAACTTGGATGGAGAGAAAGTTTGTAAGCATTTGAGTTTTTAACTTCAGTGTACTTTCTCTCTTCACCTTTTTAGGTAGATTATGATTCCTTGAAAGGATACTGTTATAGTTCATAAGGAGGTGCAACATGATGTACACAATTATATTAGTGAGGAACCATACCTTTTTACTGTCAGTTTCTTAACAATCATTTAGCTTAGATATACTGAGGTTAGGCATTGATGTGCATAGTTTCACATTTGCTCCTGACAACTTGTAGCTTCAGTTGACCTTCACTCAGTCAGTCGTGGTCTTGAAGATGTAAGCTAAGAGAATCTTAGCATCTTTAGTTCTCTGACATCTTTGAGTTCACAAGGTTTACATCCAGTTGCTGGTTGGCCAGACACATGTTTGAGAAGATCTTCTTTCTTCTCTGGATAAGCATTCTTTAGCATGTATGGCCTTTACATCTTTTTAGGCTGGTGGATGTTTGACTCTTTTTTGTTGATGTCTCTTGAGCTTCCTAGTCTTGTCTTTCAGACTCCAAGATTGACTTTGGGCAGGGATTGGTCTTGTTGATATGGTAATCAAGAACATGAACCAATCTGAGCAGCTTCAGGCGTATATAAACATTTACCTGTACACAATATTTTCAACGTGTGAGCTCATCTGCATATAACAAGTAACTTACTACTAAACTAAGTTTAGAACAATGTTTGTACCTAGGATCAGACTCAAAGCGATTAGCTTTTGAATATAGCATGAGAACCTGCTCTGATACCAATTGTTAGTTCCCATAAGGCACACAATAGATCTAGAAGGGGGGGTTGAATAGATCCTTTTTATATTTAAATACTTTTCTCATTTATTTTGTATTGCTAATGATTTAGCATATGACAAACATAAGAATCTTTTCAAGCACGGCGGAATAAGTAAAAGATCCCCTTCATTGATATATTCATAATCAAACATACATTGTTCTTAGACTTAGTTCGGTTGTAAGCAGTTAAAACATACATAGCAGCTATAGCAGTTAATGGACATAATGTAAAAGACACAAGGGGTTTTAAGTGGTTCAGAGACTCAAGCACCTAATCCACTCTTCTGCTTTCAACTAGTAGGAATTCCACTAAGGAAGGGCAGCACCCTTAATCACTAAGATTCCTTTAAGGCCAGCAGCCTTGGGACTTCAGTTCACAAAGAACTCTTCAAGGTCAGTAGCCTTAGAACTTCTTTAGTTTCTTAGGAACTCTTCAAGCCCAGCAGGCTTGGAACTTCATTTAGTCCCTCTAGACAAGGACCCCTCAGGCCCTGGCTTATTGTTGTTGAGTTATTTGTTTGTTTGTTGGAGTTGGAGTTGGTGCTGAGCTGCTAAGATGTTTTTATGCTCAGAACATCTTCTGTACTTTGCAGCTTGGCGTAATCATCCTAAAAGTGCAGTTGAGCGTTGCATGATGCCCAGCTTCTTCAGTTACTCAACCACTTCTGATGATCCCTTGATGAACTTCCTTGAAGATCATTCCCTTGATACTTGATGGCAGAACATAATGGGTTTCTAAGATGACTGTAAGCTCTGCTGCTAGGTACTTAGAAACTTTCTCATGCTTGCCACCATGATGGCGTTGGTGATCTTCTTTCTTGATACTTGATGTCTTCTCATGATGAACTTTTCATGATGCCCTTCTCTCTGGTATTTAGAGTCTTCCTATGATGGACATCAAGATGACGTTGATGCTCTTCTTTCTCTCGGCAGTTCAGAACACTCTTCTTATAGTAGATCTCTCACTTCTACATTGTAGAACTCTCACTTCTACTTCTTTCTTTTTCTGTCTCTAAGTGTTCTTGGTGGATCGTAGAGTGAGCCTTCAGACCTTCATTGGTCACTCACTATTTACGTTGGTTAGATCAGTCCACCATCTCTCCAAAATCAGCAACTCCAGCAACCTTTGATCTTTGAAGCTCTAGCTGATTTATACTTCTTCGCAATCTTCCCGTTGGAAAGTAGTCGTTGGGAGCTATTCAAATTGCTTCACAGATCTCAAGTTGTTTGGTGCAGACTGCAGATGTGACATGACATGACTTTCTGACACTGCAGTCTACTGTTTCACCTACCCCATCAGAGATGTCATTTTAATGTCTTGGGCAGGTCGACGACTTTATTTCCTCCTTCTGATTTCTTGATTAGAGGTTGTCCTTTTGCATCGATACTTTCAATAAGATCTTGTCCGAATATCACTCTTCAGATTGAACCGTTGCCAATGCTTCAATCTTCGGATGACCGAACTCTACAATTTTGATGTATGCCGTCTTGGACCTGATCGTAGTGTCTTGTTAAATGTTGCTTATTGACTAGTAGAGTTAACACTACGATCATGAATAGTGTTTATTGGATCTTCAATGTCGAATACCTCTTCCTTCTTCTGTGCAGTGCTTTAACGCTTCTGTTTGCCTCAACTACTCTCAGATACTGATGGCTTGACTCCTTACTCTGGCCCCTTTTGAATAGCAAGACACTTCAGATTTTTGGCGTGTCCAGCTCGCTTTCTCCTTGTGATCTCCCGTTCACTTATCATCAATGGGCTGAACCAATGCTTAATCACTTTAGCCTTGTTCTTCAGAGGATGACCAGTATCTTTGTGTACACTCCATCAGCTCATTCTTTGTTTGGCAAACACTACGATCCTGGTTGCTTCCAAGATCGTTGTCTTCTATTCACTTGACATCTACTGCACTTGTTGACTTTCCTTAGTCAGTTACTGAAGTCTTCTTCTGATCAACTTGTGGAAGACTTCATCTCGAATGGCTTCACAACTCAATCTGGATATTGATTGGGTTGGTTCTTAGATCTTCTATTAGCTTGCATGCCATTCATTGAGTGCTCTCTGGTTTCCTTCAAGTTGGATGTAACATTGCAGCTTAGACCAGAGGCTTCATTCCTTTGGATATTCTGGGAGTGCTCGTTTGTTGAGAATCGTGTTTGCTCTACAATTCTGCCTTGGCGTTGTGAGCACATCTGTTGAAGTCTTAGTTCTGCACTCTACAATTCAGCTTCGGCTGTGCAGACACTACGACTCCGAGATCGGATTTTGACACTCTACGACTTCTTACTTTGTGTTCACTGTCTTCATCTGATTTTGCTCGACTACGATCTCTGCCTTAGATATGATCAGTAGACTCTACGACTCCGAGTGTGGTCTATGATTATTGACTTAGCTTCGGCATCAGTAGACTTTACGACTCCGAGTTCAGTCTACGTTTCTGACTTGGCTTCGGCAGATGCTTTGTCGGCTCGTAGGCAGGCTGTCTTTATGATTCTGAACATGACTTCCTTAGTAGACTACGACTCTGAGGAAGTTCTTCTCGATACACTATGATCCTTCTTCGTCTCTCCTGGCAGTCTATGAACTCCGAGATCTACTATCTTGAAGACTACAATTCTGCCTCGACAACTCTCGAGTTTTCCTTGACTCTCCTGGCAGACTACGATTTCTGGTGCAGTGCTTGACGATCAGATAATCCTATCAATTACATTATAAGATCAACCTAACATGCTTGATCTTTCTATATTTATAGTCCTTGTACATCATTTCTTTTTAAGGACTTTACAAAGTTGTTTAGCTTATGTAGGATCAACCTAACATATTTGATCAATTCATTCTAAGTCCTTGTACACATTGTTTCTATTATCTATCAAGGACTTTACAGCATTTTTTAATGCAAACATACTTGCATATTCATTCATATATATTATAATCAAATCATATGTAAATATGAATAGCATTCACATGCTTATTCATGTCACAAATACTCACATCATAATCACATCTTATGTAAGATCACCTGTTATCTGTACAAAGTATAACTTTATTCACCTTAATGATTAAATCACAAGTCTTAACTAATATCATTGCTCCAACTCATAACAATAATAATCTTAACAAATTATCTCTCCTTTCTTAAATCAACTACAACTCAAAGAGCTAAAAACATTTGGTCAAAATCAAGACCAACCAAACAAAGAACAAAATCGAATCTGTGACACCCCCAAATCCAGGTACTTCATTCCCACAGGATTTGGTGCTCACTTATCAAAAACTATTATATCTAACTACCCACAAACAAAGGATAAAGACATAATTTAAATAACTTAAACAATAATCTCTCCCATTAAAGGGTTACATCAATATCTCAAAAACAATCCCAGGTAATCTAACCTTAAAATTATTACATCAGTTGCGGAATACATTCAAATAGAAAACAAGTCTTATAACATCATGCATGTAGATAAGTTCTAAAATAATTCTTCATCACTTGGACATCTTGCCTTTTCGTTTGCTAGTTTGCTAGTAGATGGCTCATCAACTCTTTCAACTTTAGCTGCATTGTTAATTGCAAGAGTGAGCAAGCAATTGCTCACTGACATAAAGGTAGTGTAATAACAAAATGAGAGTGAACAACAAATACTGAATAATAAAGAACTTGTTCTATGAATCAAAATAGAAAACAAGTTCGAACTTTAATTATCTGAGGGTCTTATGACCACGAACTATGTCCACGGTGTTTAGGTATTACTACCTTAACCTTAACAGTCATTAGACTGTACAGACTCTGCTTGATGTACTCAGGGGGATCAACCCTTTGTACCATGTATTGTGCACAAACATCTAAACGTTACACGTACAAAATCCCTTATGTTAGTGTTGTTCGTCTCAGTTTGAATTTAGAATTTCTGCACTAAAGAAAGTTTAGTTTGGAACTAGCTTATCAGTGTTTCTAGAATCTTAGAACACTTATTCAATTTCCATCAATAAAGATTTAACACGAGAATGTAAAACTAAACAAGGCTATCAAAGTCAAAGATCTGATATTAACAATATATAACTGAATAACATGATATACATGTCAAGTGCTATATTCAAAGAAGTTTAAAACAATCTTCTATGAACCAATGTGTTAGAACAATATATGCATCGAATGATAATAAGGAAAGTAAAGCTTGCTCGATGTAACGAATTAGGTTACAAAAGCTTGCACAAACATATTCAAGATAGATTAGGCTTTCTCAATTTTAAAAACTTGTGCAATAATAATATAGGAATGGAAACTTGCACTCAATATGAAAAGAATGAAGTTAGAAAGCTTACTCAATTATAAGAAGTTAAGGTTTAGGAACTTGGACAATTATGAACGTATAGTTAGAGAACTTGCCTTGATTGTAAGCTACACAAATGTAAAATAATCTCCAATTACCCTACACATATCATTGAAAGCGCAACAACAATTAATTGTATATATATATATATATATATATATATATATATATATATATATATATATATATATATATATATTTTTCAAGGGTATGATTCTTGTTCTTCATATCTTTTCGTTTAATTAATAATTGTGCATAAAGGATGATCCGGGTATATGGTTTGTAAAATTTTAAACTTTAATTTTTACACGTTTTCGCTTATTTTGTGCAATTTGATTGCGTTCATGAATATTACAAACCTAACAATGGCATCAGAGTCAAACCTTTATACGAATTATTAATTGTTTTAATTTGATATGTATATTGATATGCGTTTAGAACAATTTAATTGGGCATAATTTTATTATATAAAATTTAAAAAAAAGAAAAAAAAAGGAAAAACGGCAATCAATTTCGCTGAATCACGTGTTTCCTTTTGGAGGAGATTTAGATTATATATAATATATATAACCGTAAATATTATATATATATATATATATATATATATATATATATATATATATATATATATATATATATATATATATATATATATATATATATATTGATTAAGGGAGCATGTCCTGGAGCTTCAATGAATTATTAGTAATCATTACAGGATTCAGCGAAACAAGAATCGTTTTTTGAAACATGCTTTGCGAATATATATATATATATATATATATATATATATATATATATATATAATTAAAACAAATAGTTTATTTTAATCTTAAAATAAAAAGTTTGTTTTAATTTTAAAATTAGATTTCATGCTAACTAATTAGAGTTGGAATTAGATTTCATGATAACTAATTGGAGTCAAAATTGGATTCCATATTTTCTTAAATAAAGGAGTTTATTTAGATATGAAATAAGATTTCATATTATTCAAAATAAAAGAGTTTATTTGTGAATAGGAAAGAGAATCCTAATTTCCTTAAATAAAGGATTTATTTAGATATGGAATAAGATTTCATATTATTCAAAATAAAAGAGTTTATTTGTGAATAGGAAAGAAATCCGTATTTTCTTAAATGAAGGAGTTTTTTTTTACTTGGAATTGAATTCCATAATTAATTAAAATAAATGAGTTTATTTTGATTAAAGAATTTGATTAAAATAAAATAGTTTATTTATTCAAATTTTAAAATAAATTTTTTATTCAAAATTAGATTTTATACTAACTAAATTTGCCCATTAAATGATATCAATATATATATATATATATATATATATATATATATATATATATATATATATATATTGAATGTTATTATATATGTATGTTGACGATGTGTATGATAATAAATGGGATTGATTATGGACTATTTGACCAATGTGATTGGATTTTATTTTAGTTGCATGCATGAATATATGAGTTTTATTAAAATGGGGTCTGCGTACCTCGTCTTCTCTAATTTTTCTTAATGTAAATTCTAACTCCCTCTTATGAACTTTTCCTTGACTGTTGATCAAAGTTTCTATTTATTTTAAATAGTTTTGTAATAGGAATAATTAGAATTAATTTTGAAGAATTGGGAATCAAGGTACAAGAAGCGCTTGAAGACCCGTTTGTAATGGAGCTCGGGTTTAAATGTAATAGTTATATTTAAATATTAATTCTTGCACCCCTAGGGGTTTGTTCACTTGGTGGCTCTAGTGAACCAAACTAGAATAAAAGTCCATAATCAATCCGGGTAGAATTTTGTATTCTATATGTGCATGCTTATACTATATATATATATATATATATATATATATATATATATATATATATATATATATATATATATATATATATATATATATATATATTTATGCAAACTTGTTTTGCATGTTAATTAATATGACGCGTATTTTATATATATATATGTGCATGCGCGCTAAACAAGATGAGACAAATTAATAACAAACCCTCAAAATTTTTATATTAAGTCCTAAGCGTTCAAAGATATTTGGAATATCGATCGTCGCCTCCTAGCATGATAAAAATAATAGAGTATCAATTAATTATTATAAGTTTGTTGTGTCACCACATGGCTTATTGTAATTCTTTGAGATGCTAATTTTATCACATTTGATACTTATAAAGAAAATTGAACAATATTATTTTATTGTGCCACCACAAGGACAATATTTTTCTTTTTTGAATATATGGAGTGCTAGGTTGGACTTAACTTAAATCATTTTAGTTCGGATGTGCACACACTTGACCATTATGATCTAAGAGGCAAAATACAAAGAGTTGCATAGTTGATGTAATTGACAAGAGTTGTCTACCTATTTATTTATATATAGCTTGTTGTGTCACTACAAGGCTATATACATTTAAAATGGGATCCTTATTCTCACTAGCAAATCTTTAATTAGATTTTGTCGAACTATATAAGTGAGGGTAATATAGTTTGACGAAAATAGTGGGAGATACCAATTTAAAACAAGACCTAATTTATTTTGGTAATTAATAAAAGAATGTATGCTAAAATGTTGTTAATTTCAAATTCATTTACAGAATTTTACAAATGTCTAAATCACTATCTCTGCGAAGCATATTAGATGATATTTAACCGAACCAAATTAAATGGATTGGTTAAGGAATTTGAGAATAGTTCTCATGGCTGAAAAGCTATCTTATGTCCTTAATACGTCTATCCCTGCAATGGTTGCAGACAATGCCTCTGAGGAAAGATTGCTACTTTTGGAAAGTGGCAAGATGATGCACAGTTGGCTCAATTCATCATGCTCGCATCCATGAGTAACGAGCTTCAATGTCAGCAAGAAACTATGGATACTGTTAATATATTCCTGCACATCAAGTAGTTGATGGTGAGGAAAGTAGGACTAATAGATATCAGATATCTAAGGAGCTCTTCCGATCTAGAATGACCGATGACACTACAGTACAGATAAAAGTCCTTAACATTATCAATTTAATTGATCAATTAGGACAACAGTTTTGTCATGGATGGAGAGTTAAGCCAAGATTTGATCTTACACTCACTCCCGGATTCCTTTCACAATTGTTGTGAATTTTTCATATGAACAAGCTAGATATCAGCCTCACTGATTTGCTTAACATGTTAAAAAATGTTGAGAGTCACTTTCCAACCAAGAAAGATCAAGTCTTACTGGTAGGGGCCAACAGATCTTCTAAAAAGAAGAACAATTTTAAGAAGGTAAATAAAAAAGGCAAAAACAAAGGATAATAAGAACAAAACTGATACGGATAGCAAAGGAGTTTGCTTCCACTGCAAGAAGCCTGAACACTGGAAAGAAACTGCAAGAAGCATCTTACAGAGGCTAACCAAAAGAAGCTTAGTGAAGTTTTGGTTACAAATACAATTTTGTTCATGATTTAAAATAAATTTTTCTTTAAGTCAAGATTCTACTTGGGTATTGGATACCGGCGTTGGTTATCATAAATATAGATTTATGAAGGGGCCAAGTAGAAGTAGAAAGCTAAACAAAGATAGATAATCCTATGTGTGGAAAATGAAGCAAAGGTTGCTACATTAGCCATAAAAACTTATAGTTTAGCAATGCCTACGGGTAAATCTATTAAGTCAATAAGTTGTTATTGTATTCCAGTTCTTGTTAGAAACATTATTTCTATTTTATTGTTGGACAATGAAATCTTTGGTATTATATTTAAGAATAATTGTTGTTCTATTTATAATAATAATGTTTTGTATAGAACTGAAATATTACTTAATGGATTTTGTATACTTGACTTACGTGAAAAATTATTTTACATATTGAACAAATTAGTATAAGAAAAGGAGATTATCATTCAAAGAGTTGAATTTGTGTATTTGCTGAAATACAAGTGTGAATTATTTGAAAGCTTCAAAAAATTCAGAAGTGAAACAAATTGGCAAAGTATTAAGATTATTTGATTAGATCAAGGAATAAATACTTATTCAATAAGTTTCTAGATCATCTCAAATGGTTTTCTCATAATGGACGCCTCCTGATACGTAATAATTGATTGATGTATCTAAAAGAAAAAATCGTACCTTGTTGGACATGGTGTGGTCCATAATGATTTTACCGACGTTCCAGTATCCCTGTGGGGTTATGCCCTAGAAATGGCTGCATATCTACGAAAAGGTAACCTCAAAATCCAACCCCAAGACTTCATAAAAGTTATGGACAGGGAGGATTCTTAATCTTAAGTATGTTAAGATAAGAGGTTGTCCAACTTATGTGAAAAGGTTTCAAAGGATAAGCTTGGGACAAGATTTGACAAGTACAGATTTGTGGGACATCCTAAAGTAAGTTTAGGGTATATGTTCTATAATCCTGCTTAGCAAAAAGGTGTTTGTTGCGAAACACGCTACCTTCTAAGATAAAGGTGTTTATCATTGAAGGGGCTAATGGGAGGATAATAGATCTTGAAGAGTTCAAGAACCAGAAAACACTATAAGTCAAGTAAGAGGAACCTATAGATAGACCTATTGTACCACAACCGAATCGTAAATCTGGAATAGTACCGAAGATACCTAGGAAGTATGGATTCATCATGGATGATGATGATGAGGTACGCATCATAAAAGATGATGATCCAGTTACATACAATGAGGGAAGAGTTGTAAACACCCAGAGAAATGGATTGAAGCAAGTTTCTCAAAAATAGAACATTCGTTTTGATGAAACAAATCAAAAGAGTTTGATTTTATCACAAATAAGAATGAACCTAGTGTGTACAAAAGAGTCAGTGGGAGCGCAATGACATTCCTAATTTTATATGTTGATATAATACGAATAAGGAATGACATGTCAATGCTAGAATCAGTGAAGATAAAGTTGTCGAAACAGTCCTCCATGAATGATTTGGGAAGAGTATCTTAATTGGGGATACAAATCTATATAGATAGATTAAATGGGATGCTCGACTTAACCTAATGAACGTATATTCATTTGATGCTAAAGTTGTTTAGCATGGCAAACTCCGTGGGATGTCTCATGTTGATGAGCCCTGGAGTGTATCTCTCTTAATAGTCCCCATAGACTCATAAAAGAGAGATCGCATGAGTAACTATCATGTATGCAATGAAATGTACGAGACCTGATGTTGATCGGTCATATTCTAGAGAAGATCATTGTAAGACAGTGAAAACCATCTGAAAGTACATTACCAGCACTAAGGATGTGATCAAATTTATGGTGGGTCTAAATTAAAACTAGAGGGCTTAACAGACTCAAGTTTTTTTTTAGACAGACCAAGACGACAGAAAATCCACTTTAAGGTAAAATGTTACCTTGAACGGTGGTGCAGTGAATTGGAAAGGTTTCAAACAACAAAGAGTTGCTAGTTTAGTGATAAAGACAAAGTATATAACTATAAATGAAGCTGGAAGTTGATTGTTTGGATGAAAAGTTCATTACAGAACTAGGAATAGTTCCTACGTCTCATCTTGGATCTAAACATATGTTGTGGCACTTTCATTTGATTATAAGAATCATTGAAAGATGGGAAATCATTATAGAGATAGTGAACTCTCAAGAACAACATTACATATCCATTACCTAAAGCTTGTCCAACAACAGGATAATCGTCACTTAGAAAAGAAGGGTATGAGATACCATGGCGATTGGTTTTAGTGCAAGTGGGAGATTGAAAGTATTATGCACACAAGCCAATCATGTTTGATGATAAAGCATATACTTTGTAACAATCTTATTCATTTATTAATAAAAAGTATTAATTTATTAAAGGCTTTTAATTATCTATATGATGCTGTCTTATAATATGTGATAAACCCATAGTTTTAAGCAATGCTTTTAGAATAATGATGATGATCATTCTAATGAGATCTAAATTCTTAGAAAGCTTAAAACTAAAATAGTTCACAATCGTTGGATTACTAAATTGGGATTAGTGAATCCGGATAGATTGGTACATACATTACTTACTTATTGGATGAGGATGATTGATCTCATGATCATTTATGTGGAGACACTAAAGCAAGTATGTAGGTGCTTATTGGAGAATAAGTACACTGAACGTGGCTCGCTAAGGAATACCTAATGGAGTTTTACTTGCATGTTAATAGGAATTCATGTAGTGATAGTAGTACATGTGATCATTGGACTTGAGATCATCACAGTATCTTGTGTATGATGAGTTATACTTTGACTTATGCCTTAAGACCCTTAGGGTATATCAAAGGGTATGCTTGGGCATAATAAGTTGTACATGGAGATAATGTATGATCAATAAAGAATCTACCACTTCTAGTAAAAGAAGAGAAATGTCCTATGTGATTCGATAAATGACAACCAAGTAGTCCTTGGCCAATGTAGAATGAAATTAGAAAGGAGTTTTTAATTTACATTATTTGGAGTTGTGCATTTAAGAGTCGAAATACATATAATTAAATAAAATAAGACTTGATAGTAATTTCATGTCTTATATTTAATTGGGACATTGTATGGTGGAAGGATTGAATTGTACGGTAACTATTTACTCAAAGGTTCTTTTATGATTAATGTTGAAATCTATATTATCTGGAAAGTCATTGATCGCTAGGGAGGCTTATCCCTACTGTAGAATAAATATTATTTATTTAAATAAATTAATTATTTAATTTAATTATTTAAATAAGATTAGAATTGCTCTAATTGATTTATTCACAACCGGTTTAATATGGAGAACCTAAAGGGTCACTCCATAAAAGGAAGAATAATTATTTAAGAAGTTAATTGCATAATCGTAATAATAAGTTAAGTATATTTAATTTAATCTATGGTGATAGAATAAATTAAATAGCTTAATATTTATTATTTAATATTTTAGAAATATTAAATATAAATTAATAAGAGGAGTCTTATTATTATTATTATTATTATTATTATTATTATTATTATTATTATTATTATTATTATTATTTAATTCCTAAAAGAGTTTGGGAATTAATTAATAAAAGTACTCTCATATATTCCTAATAAGATTAGGAGATAAATTAATTAAAATATTTTAATTAATTATCCCTAATAAGATTGAGAGCATAATTAATTAAAAGAATTTAATTTATTAAAATAAAATCCAATTCCTTAATTGTTAAGGAGTTTTGGAATCTTCAAGGGTATGATTCTTGCTCTTCATATCTTTTCAATTAAGGAATTAAGGAATTGAGTTTTATTTTAATTAATTAAATTCTTTTAATTAATTATGCTCTCAATCTTATTAGGGATAATTAATTAAAATCTTTTAATTAATTTACCTTCTAATCTTATTAGGAATATATGAGAGTACTTTTATTAATTAATTCTCAAACTCCTTTGGGAATTAAATAATAATAAATAATAATAATAATAATAATAATAATAATAATAATAATAATAATAATAATAATAATAATAATAATAAGACTCCTCTTATTAATTTATATTTAATATTTTCAAAATATTAAATAATAAATATTAAGCTATTTAATTTATTCTATCACCATAGATTAAATAAATATACTTAACTTATTATTACGATTATACAATTAACTTCTTAAATAATCATTCTTCCTTTTATGGTGTGACCCTTTAGGTTCTCCATATTAAACCGGTTATGAATAAATCAATTAGAGCAATTCTAATCTTATTTAAATAAATAAATTAAATAATTAATTTATTTAAATAAATAATATTTATTCTACAATAGGGATAAGTCTCTCTAGCGATCAACGACTTTCCAGATAATATAGATTTCAACATTAATCATAAAAGAACCTTTGAGTAAATAGTTACCGTACAATTCAATCCTTCCACCATACAATGTCTCAATTAAATATAAGACATGGAATTACTATCAAGTCTTATTTTATTTAATTATATGTATTTTGACTCTTAAATGCACAACTCCAAATAATGCAAATTAGAAACTCCTTTCTAACTTCATTCTGCCTTGGCCAAGAACTACTGGGTTGTCATTTACCGAATCGCATAGGATATTTCTCTTCTTTTACTAGAAGTGGTAGATTCTTTATTGATCATGCATTATCTCCATATACAACTTATTATGTCCAAGCATACCCTTTGAAATACCCTAAGGGTCTTAAGGCATAAGTCAAAGTATAACTCATCGTACACAAGATACTATGATGATCTCAAGTCCAAGGATCACTTGTACTACTATCACTACAGGAATTCCTATTGACACACAAGTAAAACTCCATTAGGTATTCCTTAGCGAGCCACGTTCAGTGTACTTATTCTCCAATAAGCACCTACATACCTGATTTAGTGTCTCCATACAAATGATCATGAGATCAATCATCCTCATCCAATGAGCAAGTAACGTATATACCAATCTATCCGGATTCACTAATCTCCAATTTAGTAATCCAACGATTGTGAACTATTTTAGTTTTAAGCTTTCTAAGAATTTAGATCTCATTAGAATAATCATCATCATTATTCTAAAAGTATTGCTTAAAACTATGGGTTTATCACATATTATAAGGCAGCATTATGTAGATAATTAAAAGCCTTTAATAAATTAATACTTTTTATTAATAAATGAATAAGATTGTTACAAAGTATATGCTTTATCATCAAACATGATTGGCTTGTGTGCATAATACTTTCAGATTATCAGTTTATAACCATATCTACATGTATATTTCAACACAACATGACTTAGCAATTTATAGAGAATGAACATGAAAACTCAAACATAAACCTTAGAAGTAGAATATACCTTGATTTAGCAAACCCTTGTTGTACGCTAGCAAGAAATGGTAATTCTCTCTAAAAACCACTATGATCGTCCTTCTCTAAAAGCTCTGTGTTCTCTTCTTCCAAGCTCTCTCTCTCAACACTCTATGATATCTAGCTAAGCCTTAGAAAAGTAAACACGTAGGAAAAAATATAAACTAGCCACTCCCACGTTCCCTTCCGTTAGAAAAATAAAAGGTTTGCGTCTGTTACACAAGACCAAAGGCCACAAGGCCATGTTTGGCTAACCAAAACTCCCTCAAATTAAATTATTATTATATTATTATATTATATAGTTTCTAATTGTCACACTATAGATAATTTAAATAACTTAGTTTAGTTAATTTAAATAACTTATATAATAATAATAAAATTCTTATTATCATTATACTTATAATTAATAAATAATTATATATCTAATTTAATTAATAAATTAGACGCATCACTTTATTTAATTTATTTTCCTTTAAATCAAACAATTCATTTAATTTAATTATCTTCTTAAATATTAAGCAATTGATTTAATTTAATTACTTCCTTAAATTAAATCCATTAGATAAAATTATCATTATTCAAATTAACATTAATTAATTTAGTTACCAAATTAATTCACCCCAATTCATCAATTATTCATTTTCCTCCATAAATAAATTGTTTAAAATATTTATTTAATTCAATAAATATTTAAATTAAATTACAAATTTCTCGATCATTACATCCTTCCCTCCTTAAAAGGATTATGTCCCCAAAACCGCAACTCGGCAAATTCATTCGTCACATAATCAAATTCCTACATCTACCCAGTAATTTATCCACAACTTACAGGTCAAACCTAAATAGGTTTTCTACAAGAAACAACCTAAGCACTGATAACATCTCTGTAACACCCCTTCCTGAATAGGAAAGCGAGGTCACGCACAAAGCACAACAAACCTCAAAATTAATAAACAGAGCATTAATAACTTCAAAAATATTAATAATGATATCCATCAATGAAGTACTAAATACAATTCTCCAAATAGAGTCAAAATAATCAAAACCTAAAATTGAATCAAACTAGATGGTCAAAGGCAAATCTCTCATCACACTAGCCCTAAATCACCCCTGCAAACCTGCCGAAAGAAAAACACAGCATGACCCAATTGCCCAGTACGGATACAGATATACAAAAGATATACAATTGATATACGAAATCAACTGAGACAAAATACTGAACAAAACCTCAAGTGTATATGCTGAAAAAAATATAATCTCCAAAGATATGAATAGAATATATTTGAATCAACAGAATTGACGATACCAATAGAAGAGTAAAGAAATAACGAACTTAAGTAACTAACTCAACGAATTGAACTGAACAGAAAAAAATAAAACTAATACAATGAAATAATATGTTGAATCAAATGGATGGGTGTTATTTCATACCGAATAAGCTCATAAATATATATTGTCACACAGGCGAGTCAAAACAATGCAACACAAGCAAGTCAAAATAATGCCACACTGGCAACCAAAATAATGCCACACAGGCAACCAAAGTAATGCCACACAGGCAAATCACACATTTGACCGCAAATCCAAATGTATGCAAATCAAATAAGTGTGTTTGACACAACATCACAAATCCACAGAACAGAAAACTAGGGGTAACCCATACGCCTCCCACAACAAAACACCAAACGGCTCACTTCCTCTGGAGCCAAAACGGAGACGTCGTGGACTAATCACACCGCCATGAAAAGTGTCATGCCTCTCGTGCCAAGACGACATGCATGTGGTACCCCCACAGGTGGTTATAGCTCAGGTATGCCCTACGGTATATTCTAACAAAAATATCATGTCACAACATATGTGACATGATACCAACAAAAGAGTTATATATGTACATGTTGAACCAAATCAAATTATAGTCACAAGGTCTCAAAAAGAAAGTAGCAACATGTAGCGCTTTACAATTATCAAAATAAACACTAGACATGATAACCTAATTCAAAGAGTACAAGTACGAGTCCAATGTGTCAACTCCAAAATGAAACAAATATATTAATTTCACAAGAAACAATTATGTGAAATAATAACAAAATTTGAAACAAGGAACAAAACGAACAAATCAAATTTAACAAGAGTATCGCTGAATAATTATAGAATATGTACAAATTGCAATAGAAGGAAAAAGTTTAAATTACTGAATACAACCAAAGTATCAAATATCAAATTTCTATTTAATATTTTCAATATGATTATAAGAAAAATGAAATAACTGTTGGGATATCACGAGATACAAAGAATGCAACAATAATCAAAGGAATGGAGTATGAAATCCATACCTGGATTAAGCAATGAAATATCCAAAATTTATACTCCAAATTATTCGTTAAACTTCTTTCGTCCGAACTAAACAAAAAGAATAAATAACTATAAATACGTCTGCAAAATATTTCTTCCATCTTTAACTCATTAACTATCCCATTATTATTATTATTATTATTATTATTATTATTATTATTATTATTATTATTATTATTATTATTATTTTACACAATCCGTTCCTTAATTAGTAGAATGTATATATATTATTACAATATACTAAAATAAAAATAATAACTTCAGGAGTGCAGACTTTTTTTTTCCCAATTCATAATGGTTAGCTTATTCATTGAACTCTCCTTATATATATATATATATATATATATATATATATATATATATATATATATATATATATATATATATATATATATAAGTCTAATGCCCTCCGTTCCAACTTCCAAGACAAGGCCAACTAAAAAAAAGAAAAAAGATCACATATGCTTTCACTATTATGCACTGATTGTTATGCTCTTCAATATTTTCAATAAGAAATCAGAGATAGACTTACAGGTATGATAGAAAGGATTCAATTCCTGATCTTCGATCTTGATAGTTCTGCCTCTTTGCGTTGTTCCTCTCCACAATTCTTATCGGACGCGATGAAATATAAGTAGGTTTTAGATATTTATTTATTAACATATCTTATTAACTCTCCTAATTTTAGTAGGATTTATTATTACCCACAATTAATTAAATTAAACCCAATTAATTTTTAAGGCCCAAATTGTACTAAATTAATTTACCCATCACTTATTAATATTTATTAGCCCACACAAATTAAATAACTAATTTGACCCAAATAAATGACAAAGTCCAATTAATATGTTTTAAAACAATTTTTTTTTATTTAAATTTTCTTTTTTCGGGTATTACAGTAAGACCCCAACTTTCATAAATATAAACTAAATTTTTCTCGATATATATTTTGAATATTATGGTGTGGAAGTGATATAATGTTATAGTTGTGGATAATATTTATAAATTTTGTAAATTTTGCAAGTTGTTATAAAATATTCGATTAGTCGGGGAATATTCGTTTTAACCGAAAAATTTTGTACGACGACACAATTATTGGTGGACCCCACAACGAAATTATTGTCGGAGTTAGAAAATGACAGAAATATCTTTTTATAAAAGTAACGACAAAAGTTTTAACGTTAACTGTTAAAATACTCGGTGATGAAAAGTACAGTAATACGCGTGGTTGCATAGTAGCACACGGTATTGATTATTAATGCTTACGTGAGAAGTTACTCAGTTATACTCAATTATTGCTGCAGTAATTGCTGCATAATATCAGACGTTATTTAATTCAATTATTGTCAATATTTTATATTATTAAATCAATAATTGAGATGACAAGTTATTCATATTATTATTTGCATAATTAACAATGTCTAGAAAGTTGTGACAACCCGAGAATTTAGAAAAAATTTTAAAATTTTAATTAATTGATTTAAGGTTCAAAATTAGAACCTAGACAGAAAATAAGTGTATGCGTTTGATATTTTTGAGAAGGAATTTTGAGGATTTCAAAATTCTGTAAAGGATTTGGGTGAATTATTCAGGATTAAAGGAATAAGCATTTATGTTCTGTGTATATGGTATTATATGTGTGCATGAGGTGGTTAAGGGTCAAGAGTTGACCAGATAAATGATGTCTGTGACAAACCCTAGGTATATATTTAGAACGTTCATGTTCAGTTAGAATTTTTTTACGATCTATAAGAAACCCTAGAAACCGGTTCTGAAACCCTAACTTCAGTTCTGGGGATTTTTAAAACCTTAATATATGATTTTGACCCTAATTGCTTAATTAGTGAGTTTAATTAGAAAATATTAATCCTAATTAGCAATATTTAAATTTCGATTAAGGAATTTTAATATAATTAGAAAATTCTAATTATAATTTAGAAATATTAATTTTCTATTTTTGAAAACCTAAATTGAAAATTTTAGAATTTATTTTCAAAATCTAAAGGGTTTTAACCCAAACCCTAAATCCTAAAGGGTTCAAACCCTAAACTCTAAACCCAAACCCTAAACCCTAAGAGTTTGGTCAAATGTCAAAAATGCCATTAAAATTAAAAGGAAAAAGACTAAAATGCCCTTTTCTTAACTCTTATTAAGCAAAAGATCGTGCAATCTTGTGAGTCATCAAGCCAAACATTATCCCATGTGCTTATTATTCCCCAAGATCAGATTTTCAATTGCCACCTAGCAACTTAGATTCATTGAATCAAATCCTAAGAGATTTAAAGTAAGAAAAGTTACTTTATTTTCTCATTCTCTCCCAAACTTTCTCTCTCTTAAAATTTAGGATGGAGAGTGAGAGGGTCTGAGAAGTGAAGCCATGATCACTTCCAAGCTTACCAAGTGCAGAATCAGAAGTCAGATTAAGGATCAAAGCATAGAAAGGTATAAAAACTCTAATTTCGAAAATCTCATGATTTGATGTTAGATGTTGTTAATAATTGGTTAAAGTTGTGTATTAGGGAGTTAGTAAGTGATCTGGGTTGATAGATCATGGATCTATAACACTTAGAGGCACGAATCAAACATTTTTAGAAATCTGGGAATATGGAAAAAATTGGCCTGACAGTCAAATGTTAGAGCCTCTAAATCTCTATGTGTTATATGTTTTATGTTTTGAATCTGTTCTATATCATGAGGACTGTGATCTGAAACTGGAATCAAGGTCGGATCAAGTCTAGATCGTAACTTATGACCAGTCAACGGTCGTTGACCGTTCACGGAAAGTCAATTAAATCTGGGCAACCTAGAATGTTTTACAGTGGTCTGACAAGTTTATTCAAGAGTCTGATCTTGTTGTATATTAATGTTTTAGCCATCGTGTTGTATTAAGGTTGTAGAAGGACATGTAGCCTGCCCATACATGCTCTTATATCACTAAGATCTTGTATATAATCAAAGGAATGGGCAGTCAAACTAGCGTTGACCACATACCTAGAACAAAATATGGAAAAACCTAGATTCATGAAGAACACGTTTTCTGACATAAGTTGACCAACTTTAATCTGCTGGTTGTGTTGTTGTTTAGATGATCTTGTTGTATAGAAATGGACCTTGACATCCCCTCTACATGTCTGAACCTTTATAACCCTTAACTAATGACTAGAACCCTAATTTATTTGAGCCACATAGTGAGCACTCGAACCTGTCTGAGTTTCTGGGTAACCAAGAAAACCCAGCAGGCCTCTAACAGTATCTTTGAGAGCTTGGATCTTGAAGGTTAGTGATGTTATGGCTATAGAACTTGTTCATGATTGTAGTATTACACTTATACTACATGATTAGAAACATTAGAAGCCCAGAAAACCTTATGAACACAGATCTACCTTTGGTCAAACCTAATACCTTTAGCACTGACATGAACACTCAAGAACACCTCAAGAACACCTATAGCGACGGGTCTGTCGCTATAGGGCCCTTTAGTGACACTTATTTTTGGAAAATGATTTATTTTAATAAATAAATAAGAAAAAAATAGTTTTTAATTATTAAAAATACAAAATAAATTCTAAAAAATTATTTTAAAGTCCGAAAATTAGTTTTTAATTATTTTGAGTATATTTCATAAATATTTAATGTTTTTGGAATATAAAAGGTATTTAATTTATTTAATTATAATATTAAATAAATTATTTAAAAATGGTTTTAATTCATGAAAAATCATGACAAATAATATTATGGTATAAGAAAATATTTTAAGTTATTTTTAGTGACTTCTAATATTTTGTGATGAAATTAATTAATTAATTAATATTAATGATAGTTAATTTATTTAATGAATATATTAAATAACTTAAGGAAAATAGAATTAATGCTTTATAAATCATATAAAAATGATTTAAGTGTTATAAAATATAACTTATGATATTTTGTCGTGAAAATATTAATATTTTGATATTAATAGTAATTGCCGGTAATGAATTTAACTGTTTATAAATCATATAAAAGTGATTTTAAGGTATTAAAAATAATTTGATATATTATAAATATATTATAATATTATGACATGAATTTCATTAATATTTGATTATAAATAAATATTAATGATAAAAGAATTATGTGGTATTTAATTCATTTAAATACGTTTTAATGATTAAAAATTCACGATAAATGATAATAATTATGTGAAAATTATTATGAGGCTTAGAAAAATATTTTGACTGATATTAAAATTATCTGAGTTAATTGTTAAGTGTTTAGGCAGAGTTTAATTAAACTTAGACTCGATAAAAGTCCGACTAGACCGTCGGGATGCTAGACTTTGTCGAACTCAACTCAGGCTGCAATAGTTTGACTTGATACCGAGTCTTATATGTGTTATAGACTAATAGGGATATGTGTTATGTGTTTAGGTTATTCTATGTTATATATATATATATATATATATATATATATATATATATATATATATATATATATATATATATATATCTTATAGTATTATATTGTGATGATATTATTCTAATATTGGAGATCTATATTACTAATATTAGGTCTTCGGATAAAGCTTATTAAATTGCATAACGGTAATCAACGGTTCAGGCAAGTTTATTTTTACTTAACCCTACTAAGAGTGTTTCATTCGGATAAGCTTATGGTTAATCATTGCTGGTTGCCATGAATTGTACTATGTACATATTGCATGTATAAGTCAGGTATGAAAGGCTGGTCACCTTCATTACCAGTTGGTCTAGATATATTTGTTCATGTTTAATACTTGTTCAGTCAAAAGTTTGTTCCTGCTAGTTCACAATTATATTGTTGAATTATAGCCAGCTTATTATTTAGACTCTTTCAATTGTGATATGTCTTAATAAATTTAAACTTGCTGGGCAACTTTTATGCTCACCCTTTCTATATCATGATTTAACATTGCAGATTAACATCGAATACAGGAAAAAGGGTTAAAGCCAAGTTCAGCTTGGGATAAAGTGTGCAACTAATTTGTAATAGAATAGTTTAATAAATATGTTATATGTCTGATAGTTTATGAATTGTGTACAGGTTAAGGTTACTCAATTTTGGGGAAAATAATGTGTACGTTTATTGTATAAACAATTTATGTTTATATCTTCCACAAATAGTGATAGAATGATTGTACCGAATTTGCGGTGACTTGGGACCCGTATTCGGGGCTTTCAAGTTGGTATCAAAGCTGTTGGTTATAAACCTTAGGTAGGGTTACCTGAGACTAATAACTGCAGTGATTAGGATAGGTACTAACTCAAATAGAGTTAGGGTGTCAGTAAGATTCAAAGAAGGATCTCGGCGAGTTATAAGATACCGAGTTCCCTAACTCTGATAATAAAGTTGAACAGTAGTGGTGAATAGATAGAGTCTAAAAGACTAATAGTACAGTAATAGGAGATCGTAAAACAAAACGATCAAGATATAGAAATGAATCGTAATATATACGATGAGATCACCCCATGATCTGATATGGATCGAGAAAATGATTGACAAGTTTACGGCAAGAATGTTCTATGACAGTTGTACTATGAAATGGTACAGATTCAGGAAAGGATTATGAATATAAATTGAATGAAATTCGTATTGAGAAGGGAGTAGGTTTAGGTGGGGATTCAATTGAGGAATCATGTCAGTAGCTGAGTTGTATGATTCCTTGTTATGGGCGGGGAATTGTACTTGGTGTAAAAACCACTTAGTTTCTGGCACTGATAATCATTGAAATATTTGTGTCGCGCTATTTGTTATATGCATGTTAAGAGGGTGATTCCTTTCTCATGTGTATAACAGATAGATAGGTTATAGGTAGAGAATATAAGGTTAAGTACGAGTTCTTAAAAACTCATGCTTATGGTATGTTCGTGACTCATAATTATATGAAATGTTTATGAACCCCTCAGTGAATGGACGCCAAAGGTCTATCTAGGACAAGTTCTTAAACTCATATAATTGTGGCAAGTTCCTGAACTCATAAGTGTGGTAAGTTTGACGAACAGGGTATAGTTTTTTGTGAATGGAGTATTAAGGATAATAAGAATAGATAGACTGTTTAAGCAAATGATTATTAGTGGAGACATAGGTTTTCCAAAATTTCTAGTCATGCTAGACTTCGAATTTTTGGACATCAAGCTAAATACGCACTATGTGCTTTTAAAAAAAATGTAGACTCGTAATCATTTTTGAAACGGTTTAAAGTATAGTCTATGCTACTTATTTTAGCTAGACAAAGATGATTTGAAATATCAAAATTTATTTTATTTATCACTCATGTACCATGTAACCTGGTGTAGAGATGATAAAAAGGTGATAGAGTTATAAATACAGGAATACTTAGTGTGAATTCGATCTAAAAATCATTGTTCCACTATTGTATGATGTGTTATGACAAAGTCATATAATGACGACATCCTCAAACGGACTGTTAATACAGTACGGCATCATGAAGTCATTATCAAAAATATTTTCAAAAATTTTAATTTGCCAACGGGGTTTGGCTACACCTAAATAATTTGATTGAATTGAATTATTGATATGAGTCTACGCTATCCAATTCAGCTAGACTAATGTTATAAAAACTCTAAGTGTTCATTGAAAGAAATTTTTCGAACCAAATTGTTTTGGTGCGGAATCCATTAAGAATGAGGTAGAAGTTTATGTGCCAAAGGCGAATACGAGAAACAGATCAGACCAGAAGTACTTTATAAGTACAGGGCATATCGGGCTAATTACCCACTATGTCCGTAAGTTAAGACGGTTAGCGGATGAATTTCCATATAACCTTGGCGAAAATGACAGACTATAGTCTATAAAACTCCTCAGCACAATTTCAAAATTTTTACTCTTGTGAGAGGTGTATTGGGTAGCATGGGATGATGAGTATGAATAGTGTAAGGTGTATGGTGTGAGGTAAATTTCGGGGACGAAATTTTTAGAAGAAGCGGTGAATGTGACAACCCGAGAATTTAGAAAAATTTATAAAATTTTAATTAATTGATTTAAGGTTCAAAATTAGAACTTAGACAGAAAATAAGTGTATGCGTTTGATATTTTTGAGAAGGAATTTTGAGGATTTCAAAATTCTGTGAAGGATTTAGGTGAATTATTCAAGATTAAGGGAATAAGTGTTTATGTTCTGTGTATATGGTATTATATGTGTGCATGATGTGGTTAAGGGTCAAGGGTTGACCAGATAAATGATATCTGTGACAAACCCTAGGTATATATTTAGAACGTCCATGTTCAGTTAGAAAATTTTTACGATTTATAAGAAACCCTAGAAACCAGTTCTGAAACCCTAAGTTCAGTTTTGGGGATTTTTAAAACCCTAATATATGATTTTGACCCTAATTGCTTAATTGGAGAGTTTAATTAGGAAATATTAATCCTAATTAGCAATATTTAAATTTTGATTAAGGAATTTTAATATAATTAGAAAATTCTAATTATAATTTAGAAATATTAATTTCCTATTTTTGAAAACCTAAATTGAAAATTTTAGAATTTATTTTCAAAATCTAAGGGGTTTTAACCTTAAACCCTAAATCCTAAAGGGTTGAAACCCTAAACCCCAAACCCAAATCCTAAAACCTAAGGGTTTGGTCAAATGTCAAAAATGCCATTAAAATTAAAAGAAAAAAGACTAAAATGCCCTTTTCTTAACCCTTAAGCAAAAGATTGTGCAATCTTGTGAGTCATTAAGCCAAACATTATCCCATGTGCTTATTATTCCCCAAGATCAGATTTGCAATTGCCACCTAGCAACTTAGATTCATTGAATCAAATCCTAAGAGATTTAAAGTAAGAAAAATTACTTTATTTTCTCATTTTTTCCCAAACTTTCTCTCTCTTAAAATTTAGGATGGAGAGTGAGAGGGTCTGAGAAGTGAAGCCATGATCACTTCCTGGCTTACCAAGTGCAGAATCAGAAGTCAGATTAAGGATCAAAGCATAGAAAGGTATAAAAACTCTAATTTCGGAAATCTCATGATTTGATGTTAGATATTGTTAATAATTGGTTAAAGTTGTGTATTAGGGTGTTAGTAAGTGATCTGGGTTGATAGATCATGGATCTATAACACTTAGAGGCACGAATCAAGCATTTTTTGAAATCTGGAAATATGGAAAAAATTAGCCTGACAGTCAAATGTCAGAGCCTCTAAATCTCTATGTGTTATATTTTTTATGTGTTTTATGTTTTGAATATGTTCTATATCATGAGGACTATGATCTGAAACTGGAATCAAGGTCGGATCAAGTCTAGATCGTAATTTATGACCAGTCAAAGGTCGTTGACCGTTCACGGAAAGTCAAATCTGGCCAACCCAGAATGTTTTACAGTGGTCAGACAAGTTTGTTCAAGCGTCTGATCTTACTGTATATTAATGTTTTAGTCATCATGTTGTATTAAGGTTGTAGAAGGACATGTAGCCTACCCATACATGCTCTTATATCACTCAGATCTTGTATATAATCAAAGGAATGGGCAGTCAAACTAGCGTTGACCACATACCTAGAACAAAATCTGGAAAAACCCAGATTCATGAAGAACACGTTTTCTGACATAGGTTGACCAACTTTAATATGCCAGTTGTGATGTTGTTTAGATGATCTTGTTGTATAGAAATGGACCTTGACATCCCGTCTACATGTCTGAACCTTCATAACACTTAACTAATGACTAGAACCCTAATTTATTTGAGCCACATAGTGAGCACTCGAACCTGTCTAGGTTTCTGGGTAACCCAGAAAACCCAGCAGGCCTTTGACAGTATCTTTGAGAGCTTGGATCTTGAAGGTTAATGATGTTATGGCTATAGAACTTGTTCATGATTGTAGTATTACACTTATACTACATGATTAGAAACATTAGAAGCCCATAAAACCTTATGAACACAGATCTACCTTTGGTCAAACCTAATACCTTTAGCACTGAGATGGACACTCAAGAACACCTATAGCGACGGGTCTGTCGCTATAGGGCCCTTTAGTAACACTTTTTTTTTGAAAATGATTTATTTTAATAAATAAATAGGAAAAAATTGTTTCTAATTATTAAAAATACAAAATAAATTCCGAAAAATTATTTTAAAGTCTTAAAATTAGTTTTTAATTATTTTGAGTATATTTCATAAATATTTAATATTTTTGAAATATAAAAGGTATTTAATTTATTTAATTATAATATTAAATAAATTATTTTAAAATAGTTTTAATTCATGAAAAATAATATTATGGTATAAGAAAATATTTTAAGTTATTTTTAGTGACTTTTAATATTTTGTGATGAAATTCATTAATTAATTAATATTAATGATAGTTAATTTATTTAATGATTATATTAAATAAATTAAGGAAAAATAGAATTAATGCTTTATAAATCATATAAAAATAATTTAAGTGTTATAAAAATATTTTTAAGTTATAAAATATAACTTATGAAATTTTTCCATGAAAATATTAATTTTTTAATATTAATAGTAATTACCGGTAATGAATTTAACTGTTTAAAAATCATATAAAAGTGATTTTAAGGTATTAAAAATACTTTGATATATTATAAATATATTATAATATTATGACATGAATTTCATTAATATTTGATTATAAATAAATATTAATGATAAAAGAATTATGTGGTATTTAATTCATTTAAATACGTTTTAATGATTGAAAATTCACGATAAATGATAATAATTATGTGAAAATTATTATGAGACTTAGAAAAATATTTTGACTAATATTAAAATTATCTGAGTTAATTATTAAGTATTTAGGCAGAGTTTAATTTAACTTAAACTTGATAAAAGTCCAACTAGACCGTCGGGACGTTAGAACTTTGTCAAACTCAACTCAGATTGCAATAGTTTGACTTGATACCGAGTCCTATGTGTGTTATAGATTGATAGGGGATATGTGTTATGTGCTTAGGTTATTCTATGTTTATATATATATATATATATATATATATATATATATATATATATATATATATATATATATATATATATATCTTATAGTATTATATTGTGATGATATTATTCTAATATTGGAGATCTATATTACTAATATTAGGTCTTCAGATAAAGTTTATTAAATTGCATAACGGTAATCAACGGTTCAGGCAAGTTTGTTTTTACTTAACCCTACTAAGAGTGTTTCATTCGGATAAGCTTATGGTTAATCATTGCTGGTTGCCATGAATTGTACTCTGTACATATTGCATGTATAAGTTAGGTATGAAAGGCTGATCACCTTCATTACCTGTTGGTCCAGATATATTTGTTCATGTTTAATACTTGTTCAGACAAAAGTTTGTTCCTGCTAGTTCACAATTATATTATTAAATTATTGCGAGCTTATTATTCAGACTCTTTTAATCATGACATGTCTTAATAAATTTAAACTTGCTGGGTAACTTTCATGCTCACCCTTGCTATATCATGATTTAACATTATAGATTAAGGGAAAAACGTCGGTTACAGGAAAAAGGGTTAAAGCCAAGTTCAGCTTGGGATAAAGTGTGCAACTAATTTGTAATAGAATAGTTTAATAAATATGTTATATATCTGATAGTTTATGAATTGTGTATAAGTTAAGGTTACTCGATTTTGGAGAAAATGATATGTACGTTTATTATATAAACAATTTATGTTTATATCTTTCGCAAATAGTGATAGAATGATTTTTCCGGATCCGCGGTGATTTGGGACCCGGATTCGGGGCTTTCACAAAAGTTCTTTCGAGAAAAGGGGTTTGGTCACCTAATTGCTTGCCAACAGAGAGAAATCCTTATCGAAAAGCCCATCTCTTTCCTGAGAACGATCTAGTTGTTAATATTACGAGTTATAGTAATGATGAATAAATGTTGTTAAAAATATTGAGGGCATTTTTATTATGTATTTGTTGTAAATTTTGGCATACTATTTGGATCCCCACTTACTCATTTTTCAAAATAATCGGTAGGAAGTTATAAAGTGTGTATATATATATATATATATATATATATATATATATATATATATATATAAACATGTGTGTGTGTGTGTTGTGTGGGTGAGAGAATGAGGAAAATGGGAGAGAAAATGTGGTGGTGGGAAGAAAAAAGAAGTGAAAGTGATGTGTGTGTGTGTGTGTGTGATAGTGATATCTGAGTGTGTATGGTGAAAATGATAGGTGTGGGTGTTGAATTTGAAAATCAGTCGTCCGTGATTTTTAAAAAATCCATGAATTCTCAAATTTCATCCGTGAAATTATCAGTCTGTGCGCTCATGATCAAACAGTACCCCTTCCATTCTCCTATAAATAGGATGCTTAGTTTGAATTGAAAATCACACCAGAATCAGAGAATTCTTCTTCTATAATATTGAGCGTATTTCTTTTGAGTTTTAGAAAGCTTTGAGTGTAGAAAACGGTGCAAGTTTTCTTCAAGAATATCCCCGTTGTACCAGTTAGAATACTCTTCTTTTTAAGGTAAGGGATATTATTTTTGTTCAATATTCGTAAGAAATAATATTTTTTCCATACTCTGTAGTATGTAAGTAATATTATTTTATTTCAGATTTTGAATTTTACACTCATTTTGTTAAGTTTTGGCTTCTATACTCCATAAAATTAGTAAAATATCCTTGAAATTTGTGCTTCATCCAGTATCTTTTCATGAAAATATTATTCTGAGCATTCTTGATAAGTTTTTTAACTTTTTCATGTCAGAGTACTATTCACAGGGTACAATTTCCGAATTACTATTTACGGGATACTATTC